>CM021707.1:192125-248986 GCA_011074415.1 Stictonetta naevosa
GGTGCTGCTGGTGGTGCTGGGGGCGGCCACGGGCGGCGAGGTCAACGCTGAGGTGAGCGGGGGAGAGGGGGGGAGCGCTGTGCGCCCGCTGGGGAGAGCTGCGGGACGGGGAGCCCCGCAGGGCCAGGGGATGAGCGCACACCAAGTGGCACCGCCGTAACCCCGGGCTGGCGGCACAGCTCCGCGCCGCCTGGAGCCCCGAGGGGCGGCAGAGGCAGCTCGGGGCACCGGAGATGCTCCCTGCAGCCGCTGCGGGCACGCTGCTGAGCTCGGCGCCTCGGCTTCCCCAGTGCTGCGCTGGGGGTGAGCGGCGCTGGGGGCACGGGAACGGCCCCAGACACCGGGACAGTCGGAATCCTCGTCTTCGTCCTGCTGTGGGGGTGCTGAGCCCCCCGTGGAGCTCTGCAGCCAGCCCAGGCGCTTCCTGAGGGCTGAGGCCGGGGGGCCAGGCTCCCACCAGCTCCCCGCAGGTCCCGCCAGCGGCCTCGCCTCTCCCCGCAAGCCGAGAGCAGGGACAAAAGCGCTCGCTCCCAGGGAGGTAGGAGCGCGGATCCTGCCCGCGCCTGCCCAGCCTCAGGCGAGGGCTGGGCCCAGCTGCACCATTTCCCTGCTGCTCTCTCCTGGCTCGCTCTCCGCTTGTCCCTGCAGCACCTGGGCTGCAGCCCAGAAGTGATGGTGTGGGGCTTGGGGTCAGGGACCCACATCGGGAGCACGCCTCTTGCTGTGATTTGGCCCCTTCTGGCCTTGGGGAGCTACCTGGAGAGTGCCGTGGCTGCGTGCGAGTCCCTGTGCCCCTTGGGCTGCAGCAGCCCCTCGGATCTGCCCCTTCACACCCTGTCCTGTGCTCTCTGCCAGCCTCCCATCCTGCCCGGGTGGAGTGCTCCCCCCAGAGCGTCCCCGAGCACAGGCGTGGGAGAGGCTGCCCTGGTGAGGCCAGCACACGTGGAGGTGGCAGCAGATGGGGACAGCAGAGCTGCGGCTGTGGTGCTCCAGGGACTGGTGGTGCAGGCCCATTGGGAGTGCGCATGGCTGGCATCTCAAGGAGCTTTTTGTTTTGGGGCAGCCCCGCTTGGGGCCAACAGTAGTGAAAGGAAGGCTTCCTCATCCCTGCCTGTCAGCCTGATCCTTGTTTTCCTCTCACAGGCATGGCTGCGGCTGTATGGCTACCTGCCCCAGTCGAGCAGGCAGATGTCCACCATGCGCTCTGCTCAGATCTTCTCCTCAGCCCTCTCGGAGATGCAGAAGTTCTACGGGATCACCGTCACTGGTGTCCTGGATGAGGAGACCAAAATGTGAGTTTCTCCATGGGCTGCTCTCTTGCTCTTGCAGAAGGGAGCTTGACTTTCCAGCCCACCTCTTTCCGAGTGCCTTTACCAGGGATCGGCCTCTGGCTGACCACAAGTTCCCTTTCCCAGAGCAATGGAGATGACTGATCTGCTTTTTGTGCTCACGCCACCGCTGTCATCTTCTGTTGGCCATGAGCCCCTGCAGGCTACGGAAAGCTCAGCTTGCTGGCCCCCTGAGCCCTGCCTGCATACTCACCCAGAAGCGTGGGTGCTGTCTCCCGTGGGACCCATGTCTCCCACACCTGCAGCTTCCCTCGCTGGCTGTGGTGGCCGTAACTTCTCAGGGTGCTTTTCCCCGGGTGGTGCGCTGAGCCCTCACTTGATGCCCTCCTGGCAGGTGGATGAAGCGTCCCCGCTGTGGGGTCCCAGACCAGTTTGGGGTCCAGATGAAGTCCAACATGCGGCGGAAGAGGTATGCGCTCACGGGACGGCGCTGGAGCCAGAGCCATCTCACGTTCAGGTACACAGCAGTTAGCACGTGGCAGCTGCTTCTGGCTTAGGGTTTGCTCACAGCCCGGCTGCAGACCCTTTGGGCCAAAGCTGCAGCAGGGTTGCAGTGGGTGAGCACTGCCCTGGGCCATCCTGATTGAGGCCCTGCTCTGTGCCCCCAGCATCCAGAACTACACGGAGAAGCTGGGCCGGTACCACTCGTATGAGGCCATCCGCCAAGCCTTCCGGGTGTGGGAGCAGGCCACGCCGCTCGTCTTCCAGGAGGTGCCATATGAGGACATTCGTCAGAAGCGGAAGAAGGAGGCTGACATCATGGTGCTTTTTGCCTCTGGTTTCCACGGGGACAGCTCCCCTTTTGATGGTGTCGGGGGATTTTTGGCTCATGCCTATTTCCCCGGCCCGGGGATGGGTGGGGACACGCACTTCGACTCGGATGAGCCCTGGACGCTGGAGAACACGGATGTGTCTGGTGAGCCACTGCAGAGGGCTGGGGTGGCAAGGTGCTTGGAGAAGGCAGGGTTTGGTTGTGCCCTGGCACCTGGGTGATGTGTGCCTGGCAGGGCCTGCGGGGCAGACAGAACATTTCCTCTGGGGGTGACGCAGATTGCTCTGGTTCCGTCGCAGAGCCTCCCTGGCACAGGGTGCAGAGTGCTGGGGCCAGGAAGCTGCCCCGTGCCAGGTGTCCTGCCGCCTTGCTGACAGTGCCTTTCCCTGCAGGGAACAACCTCTTCCTGGTGGCCGTGCATGAGCTGGGGCACTCGCTGGGCCTGGAACATTCCAGCAATCCCAGTGCTATCATGGCCCCCTTCTACCAGTGGATGGACACAGAGAACTTCCAGCTGCCTGAGGATGACCTCAAGGGCATCCAACAGCTGTACGGTGAGGGAGCCAGCTGCGCTGGGACGTGGGCTGGGCAGAGGGACGTGGGTGCTCCACCAGCTGGAAGCTGGGTGTGCGGTCTTGGAACTGTGCCTGGCCTGGGAGCAGGGGGAAGGAGGCACTGACGTTGTTGGTTTGCAAGCACTCCATCCATTCTCTCCTCCTCTGCCCAGGTACCGCAGATGGGCACCCTCAGCCCACCAAGCCCTTGCCCACCGTGACGCCCCGAAGACCCGGCAGGCCAGACCAGAGACCCCCCAGGCCACGCCCGCCAGGGAAACCAGAGCGGCCCCCCAAACCTGGCAGCCCAGAGCGACCTGACCAGTACGGCCCCGACATCTGCGATGGGAACTTCGACACGGTGGCAGTGCTGCGGGGGGAGATGTTTGTGTTTAAGGTACCTTCCAGGAGCCCTTCCTGCCCTTCCATGCCTCTATCTGCTCCAGAGTTCTCAGGTGGAAGGCCCTAATGAGACGATGGATTTGGGTGCCCTGGCCCCTCTGCCTGAGCTCAGAACTCTGTCCCTGTGTGCTCTGTGTGCCCTGCTGACACCCTGCTTCCCAACAGGGCCGATGGTTCTGGAGGGTGCGGCACAACCGGGTGCTGGACAACTATCCCATGCCCATCGGGCACTTCTGGCGGGGCCTGCCTGGGGACATCGACGCTGCCTATGAGAGGCACGACGGGAGATTTGTCTTCTTCAAAGGTAAGCAGCACGGCTGGAGCTGGGTGGGAGGGCTGGGGTGGAGCGTGCTGCCACATCGTGGCCTGGTGTGCTCCCAGCTGTCTAGATGCCCTCCCAAAGCACCTGTGCAGTCTGCCTGGCTCTGCAGTTATAAAGAGCTGCTGTCTAGGGCTGCTGTCTGGTCCCTAAGGCTTCTGGGCAAGTGCTGGGGTGGCCACAGGCATCACACCCCCCTCCCTGTCCGGATGCATGCATGCACGCTGCAGCAGCTGGGTTGCAGCCTCATCTGCCTTCTCCGTTTCCTTCCCACCCAGGTGACCGGTACTGGCTCTTCCGAGAAGCCAATCTGGAGGCTGGGTACCCGCAGCCACTGGCCACCTATGGGCAGGGCATCCCCTACGACAGGATTGACACTGCGGTCTGGTGGGAGCCCACGGGGCACACCTTCTTCTTCCGTGGGGACAGGTACGTCACCAGGCTGCAGGGTCATCCCCCCTGCTGTCCCCTGTCCCGTGCCTCCGTTCTCCTGTCTGGAGTGGGGATGGTGTGGGCTGGGTGGAGGTGGGACGGTGGCTTCCTACACCGGGGGGTATATTGAGCTGATGGGGGAAAAAGTGGGGCCACCACAGCTCATCAGCAGAGACTCCTGTGCTGTCTGCAGCTGTGGGATGGGGGCACTGTGTCCGTACCCCCTGCCAGCTCACCAGGTCCCTCTGCCTCCCACAGATACTGGCGCTTCAACGAGGACACGCGCTCGGTGGACCCTGGGTACCCCAAGCCCATCTCTGTCTGGGTGGGCATCCCTCCCTCACCCAAGGGTGCCTTCCTCAGCTCAGATGCCTGTAAGTAGAGAAGAGGGGGTGAGGGGGGTTGCAGTCTCCTCTTTTGACAGCTACGTGCCCCTCCAACAGCAGGTGGCCAGAGAGCATGGCCGTGTGCGCAGAGCAGGGTGCTGCAGAGATCAGATGGAAACAGACCACCTTTCTCTGCTCTTTCTGCTCTTCTCCATCACATGGGAGCTGGGAGGGAGCCCAGGAGCTGCCCAGCTAGTCTTTCCAAAGTGCATGGAGTCCTGCTTCCCCTGTTTTGCAGATCCCGAAGCAAACACTGCAATCTGCAGGTCAGCTGTGTGCTGTGCCTGGCAGGGGACTACAGCCTCTCACCCCTCACCTCCATCTCTTTTTCTTCCCCCAGCTTCAACGTACTTCTACAGAGGCACAAAGTACTGGAAGTTCGACAATGAGCGACTCAAAACGGAGCCAGGCTATCCCAAATCCATCCTGCGGGACTTCATGGGCTGCCATGTGGAGCTGGTCCCAGACCCCAACCCCCGGTGGCCTGACGTCGACCAGCCTCCCTTCAACCCTGATGGGGATGAGAACCCTGGTGGGCGGTCTGAAGGCGAGGAGGACGAGGAGGAGGAAGAGGAGGATGAGGAGGATTACAGCGAGGACGGTCGCAAGCAGGGCGGTGACGTGGACGTGGTGGTGCAGATTGACGAGTACACACGCACCATGAGTGTCGTGATGGTGCTGGTGCTGCTGGTGCTGCTGCTCTGCATCCTCGGCCTCATCTATGTCATCGTGCAGATGCAGAGGAAGGGCACGCCCCGAATGCTCTTGTACTGCAAGCGCTCCTTGCAGGAGTGGGTCTGACCCCCATCTTTCCCCACCCTCTGCCACCATGGTGCTAATGACGAGCCTGCCCTGCCCCTCCCCAGCAGCCTATTTATACCCAGAGGTTCGTCCCACTCCCCCCAGCCCCTGTGCACTGCCGCTGCTTGGTGTCCCTGGCCCCAGAAGGGGGATCCCCACCTGCCCCAGCCTAGGGTGAGGGGTGTCCCTGAGCCCCCCGTTCGTTGTCTGTGCAACCTGGTTCCACAACTGGTCTGGGGCTGGAGGATGTTTGTGAGGAGCTGGGGGCAGCAGGGCTGGACAGAAGCCAGGTCCCGCAGGCTGGTGGGGTGCCCCCCTCTCTCACGACATCCCCCCTTGCCAGCAGCTCAGGCTGCTACAGAGGAGTGTGTCCCCCAGCACCCTGTGCCTCTGCCCCAGCAGGCCTGCATTCTCCAGCGTGCGTTCAGCTGCTGAGTTGTGGGCAGTGCCTGTGTGAGCGGTAGGAGAGGTGGGAATGTGATCAGCACTGCATGCCCAGTCCCCACCCGGGCAGGTCTCAGCAGCTAGTGGACGTGGAGCTGCTGGGACCTGTGGCCTGCCTGGTCCCTTGCTTGCCTGGCAATGAGGGGAAGGGAGGGCTGAGCACGGCCACGCTTCCTTCCACAGGCTGGTGGGGGATGCAGTGCCTAAAGATAGCAAGGAGCTCGGGAAACCCAACACGGAAGGCAGGTGACAGGCTGGGCTCCTTTCCCTTAGGGTCTTTGGCTGTCATGAGGAGTGGGGTGCTGCCTCTGCAACCCCCTTGGCTCAGCTTGGTCCCTTCCTTCTGCTTCGGATGTCAGCCCAGGTCACTGCTGCTGCAGGACAAAGCCCTCGGGGCGTGTGGTCCCCTTCCTGGGGTGCCAGCCTCCCCTGGCCCCGCGGGCAGGGGTGCCTTGTACTTGTATTAAAAGGGTTGGGTGCGAGGAGAGCCATGCTGCTGTCCTTCCTGCGGGGATGGGGCGTGGGGGCTGCGGGAGGGGGGAGGAATGGATGGGGGGCAGGAGTCAAAGGGGCGAGGTGTTCAGCGGGTGTGGGGTGGTAACCGATGCTCACCCCAGGGTGCCGCCTTCCTAGGCGCCTGTGGGGCTGGGCCAGGGGCTGTGGGGCAGGGCCTCTGCAGCGTGTGGGGCTTTGGCATGCCTCTGCATGGCAGGGCAGGGGGAGGAGAGGGTTGGGAGCAACGGGCTGGGACCCCCTGCCTGCAGCAAAGGGGGCCCCCAGCCCCCCAGCTGCACCTGCTCCTCGTGGCCCTGCTGCCCGGGGGCTGCTCTGAGGGGGTCACTGGAAGCAGCCCGCTGGCAGCAGACAGAGCCGCCTTTCACAGGCTCTGCAGTGGTGGCGGCCGCGCCGGGCTGGCCCCGTGGGAACACAGCGTGCCTTGTTCTGCCAGGGCCCCGCCGTGGCTGTCGGAGCCGAGGGCTGCACGGGTGCTCTGGGGTGGGGGAACGGGTCAGTGGTGCTGTGCTTTCCTGTCCCCGTGCAGGCCTGGTGTTTTTCTTGTGGGAACAGGGCCGTGTCCCGCGGGCTGCTTCTCGGGACACAGCTCTCTCGTCAGGGAAGATGAAAGCTGGAGGAGCTGCGGAGATCAGAGAAATAAGCTTGGGAGTGGGAGAGATTAGATCCTAGGGTAGGATTTTTTTTTATTTTTTTTTTTTCCAGGGAAAAATGTTACTCATGAGGGCAGCCGTGGGCAGGCAGCAGCTGAGGCACGCGATGCTGATAGATGCAGTGGCTGCTCTTTGCCGGCTGGCGAGGCTTGGCCAGGAGCTTGCTGGGGATGTGAGGTCTGGCTGTCACAGGGCTGGGGGTGGCTGCCAGAGGAAGGGGCTGAGCTGCTGCCCTGGGGAGCTGTGGGGTCAGAGCTGCTCCCCGACCGTATCTCCATACCTGAGGCAGCCTGACCTGGTACTAACGTGCATGAGGGTCTGGGCTGCCCTGTGGGAGCAGACCCCAACTCAGGTCCCCCACCTCACCTCTGGCCCTCAGGGGTCCTGCACCCTCCCTGGCCCCACAGTGAGACGGGGCCGCACACGGAGCTGTGCCCTGCCTCGGCTTCTCCTCGCACAACGGGTGCTGGTGGCTCTGACACGGGGCCTGGTGCAGGGAGCAGCAGCCATTCCCACCCCGCTTCCCCCAGGGCTCCAGCCGCTCTCCCCTACCCTCTCCACCCCCGACAGCCCCAGAGGGAGGTTCCCTTCCCCCTCCCCCCCAGTCACAAGCAGGAGAAGCAGGGGACGAAGCCTTTGTGCCCCTGGCCCAGCGAGGGAGACAAGCCCGTCCCTGTCCCCAGCCCCCAGCCCGCGCCCCCGCTTCCGGGCCTGGGGCTGCTGGCACCGAGCCCGGGCCGGGCTGCAGCCAGCTCCCAGCGCCGCTAATTGCTTTAAAAGGGAAGGACGGCTGCTGGCTCCCACCCCGCCTTCCCGGACTGCCAGCCCTGGCACCAGGGAGCCCCATGGCAGGGGACACCCAGCCCCTGCCCCTCCCCACCATTGCTCGGTTCGCTGGGACACGGCCCCAAGGGAGGCCGAAGAGCTCCTGACGTGCTGGGGGGGAGCACGCCTCCAGGTGCCTTTGCTCTGTTGCTTTTCACCTGCAAGGCCATGCTGGAGATTTGCTCCCCTTTCAATTAGGCTTTAACCTTCCTTTTCCCCCAGATTTGGGGAGAGGGGGATGGGAGGCAGGACAGCCCCCTGAGGCCAGGCTGCCTGAATTAGCTCTGGCCCAGGAAACATCGGGAGAGAAAAAAAAAACAAACTTGTCTCACAACACAAATGCATTTCTTCCACCACTCTGTGGACCCACTGCTGGTGCCAGTCCTGCGGCCGCACCTGGGAGGGCCGGGGGCTCTGTGGAGCCACTGGTGGGCCCAGCTTGCTCCCAGCTGGGGGGCTACAAAAGGGGTGAACCCGGCCGAAAGGTGAGGCAGCGGGAACGCGCGGCTGGGATCTGCCACTCCCGCCCCCGCAGAGGCAGCGCCGGAGGCCGGCACAGCTGTAGTTCCCACGGCAGACGCATTTCCCACGGCTGCTGTGCTCCCCACGGCTCTCCTGGGGGTGCTGAGGGCTCGGAAGGGAGCAGGGTGGAACCCAGCACCTGGCACCCCAAGATGCCACGGAGCTGGCTGAGGATGCCCAGGGCCAGAGGCTCATGGCATCCTCTTCCGTAGGCAGCCCTGCCTCGGCGAGGGACGGCTCTTTGCTGCTGATGCAGGGGCAGCAGCGGAGGACAAGGCCTGGGAGCAGTCTGAGAGGGGAAGGAGCCGTGTGGGAGCAGGGGCCGGGGCTGTCCCGTGTAGGCCAGCTGGGACGTCACTTCCCACCCCCAGCTTTTCCCCGGATGCTATAGCAGAGCTGGTGCCAGGAGCCCGGGGCCATCTGGAAACGCTTGCTGACGGCAGCCAGGGACCTGCCAGAGACAATCTCCAGCATTTCAGCAGGGCTCAGGCTCCTCACTGCTGGCTCCCGCTCTGCCCTGCATGCCCTCAGTGGGGGCTGCGCTCCTCCAGCCATGCAGACAAGCCCCTCGGGGAGGGCAGGGACGCCCCTCAGCCCCAGCAAGGGAGCGGTCGGAGCCCAGCACCTTGCCTCTCCCAGCAGCTTTCCATGGCTCAAGGCGTGGAGTCTCGTTCAGCTGAGCCCTGCCAGGATACACCCCCACTGGGCAGTCCCAGCTTCCCAAAATAGTCTGGAAAAGCCCAACCTGGAAAAGACCTGCCACTCAGCATCCTCTGGGATGGGGCCCCTGGCACCCACAGCTCTGCGCTGCAGAGGGGCAGGAGGTGACCCAGGGTTGGCAGAAAGGCTGTCCCCAGCTGTCCTGCACCCACATCCCCCTGCCACAATGCCCTGGCTCAGGCAAGACCAGAGCCTGTGGCTGCACAATCCAGGGCAGGGTGGCTCCTCCTGCCCCGTTCCCCTTCCCGGCCAGGGGCCAGGCACACTGGGGGCCACCTCTGCAGCCATGGGAAGGAGACCCAGCAGCACCCAGAGCGACTCCTTGCAGCACCCACTGCCCCCAGGCAGGGAGTGAGGTGTGAATAGCTGCAGCCGATAAACAGAGCCCACCTGGTGCTGTTCAGGGGCCAACAGCAGGAAGGCAGAGACGCAGTGGTGTTCACAGGGAGCCAGAAGCCAGTTTGCCTCAGTTCCCCTCTCTCTATTCCAAGGGCAGCAGGCTCCATCTGCAGGGAGAGCCCCATCCACCCAATGCAGCCTGCATCCTGCCCACAGGGGTGATGGGGGAGACCAGTGCTGGCAGGGACTTGCTTCTGCCTACTCAGTGCTGTCACAGGGGCTGACATGCTTTGTCCTCTGGCAGGGCAAAAGGGAAGGATTGCAGCCCACGGGCCCGGACAAGGAGCTGCAGCAGGAGCCCCCCCCCCTTCCTCTGCAGAGCCAGGGCATGGATCCCTGCATGCTGCAGGGAGAGGACCCGGAAAGCAGAGAGGAAGCTGGGCTCAGCGTAGAGGAAGAGCCGCAGCCAGGACACACCAAAGCACTGCCTGCCTGCCTCAAGGCCAGAGGAAATGCTGCTGCGGGAGGACAGAGGGAAGAGCTGTGGAGTCAAGGGAATCATGAGAAGCCACTTGCTATGACCATGACACACCATGAGGAAGGGCTGTGGCTCGGGATGCTACCTGGGCAGGGGCACACAGTGGTGCTAAGATGGCTCCACTGTGGGTAGGACGCATCCACCAGGCACACATCGAGGTTGTCCCGCGTGCGCTGCTTGCACCCGTTACCTCCTCTCACAGCCACCCTGCAGCCACCTCCCTGCTCTGCTTAATGCCAGAGCCTTCATCTCACAGGGAGGAAAGTCACCCTGGGGACCATGGTGGCAACACACAAGTGACAGCAAAGCAGCCAGTCTGCAGGTTTGTTTCAGCACAACTTCACGTCTATCATCTTCTCACCTCCAGCGACACCGAGGCCTTCCCCGTCCGGTACCAGGGGTAGCTGTCAGGGCACACAGCCGCTCCCGCGTCCAAATAAAATCTTGCTTGGGTGGGCCCATGGTGCAGCTCACCAGGGGAAGTGCTCAGTCCCCTCCTGCACATGGCAGGAAGGTCACCTCCCGCTGTGTGCAGAAGTGGCAAAAGCCCCCAGTACGATCATCAATTTTTCCTGGGCAGTATCCAATGGCAAAACTTAAGATAAATATTTCCCTTGCCTCCAGCACCACCCAACCCACACTGGACAACAGCTGCAGAGGATTAGCTTCATGCTGGAGGTATAATCCCTCTATAGAGGGAGAAATATTTAGCGGAAGACATCTAGGAACATACAGTAAGGGAGGCAAAAAGGGCAAGAATAAGAGTTTGGCCCAGATCTTCTTGATTCCTGGCTATCACCTCCATGATCAGAAGCAAATGAGACTTACTCCTCTGCAAGGCAAGGAGCTGAGGAGACAACCCAGCCCACGAGGGTACCTGTCACACACCTTCTCAGCACACTCCAGACCAGGGATCCAACCTGTGACCCTGCTCTTGGTGCTTTATGTCAGGATCCCCTTAACAGGAAGGGGACAAAGAGCAAGGGAAAAGCCAGAAGCAGGGAGAGAAGCCTGTACCAATGTCTTGCTGCTCCACCGGGCCGGACGCACAGACTTCTGCCCGGGCCGCAGAGCACAAAGGGCAGAAACCCTTCCAGGAAATCCCCCTGTGCACTTCTGCATGGAGAACTTGCATGCAGCAGCCATCCATGAGGTAGGCTCCCATTTGTGGACCTGCATCCGTCCTGCATCCACTCTTCCCACGCAGGGGGATGTTGCATCCCAGCTGGGTCAAGAGCCTTAACCCAAGCAGTAAAAAGCCATACCCTTCACCACAGGAGTTTTGCTAATGCACATTTACTCTAGAAAGTGACTACTGATGCGATTCCTGTGGTATTTGGCCTGTCTGCCAGCAGCATCCTCTTCTCTTGTGGGGAGGGGAAAACATCCCAACTTTACTTGCCTTCACAACAATGGGATAGTTAAAGTTCCAAAGGGAGAGCAGGATTAAAATAGGATTATTCTTGAACTGCACTCTATAAACCCACCACAATCTGCCCCTACAGGAAAGGGACAGTATCTGATGATGCTCCACCTTGTACAGCATATAAACAGGAAGATTCAGTATTCTCCTTCATATTAAAAAAAAATACACAAAGCCCACATAGATGTAAGGGTTTGTGGCTAGGAGTTCATCCCAGCGAACCTGCTGGCACAGCTCCTAGGGATCGCACAGGAATTGGCTGCAGGGCCCATCTCATCCCCCCAGAGGCAGCCAGCTCAGGGACCCAGGGAGCCCAGCCTGTGTTAATGCAGTTCAGGTTAGCCACCCAGAGCAAGACCAAATCCTCAATGGACAGGGGACAGCCAGCGATGGGGGCCCACTGGGCTAGGAAAGGCAGCAGCCATGCCGTGTGAGCATTTGGCTGCTGGCAACTTCTGCAAATGTGCTCCTGAGCAAGGGCCCGTGGGAAGGGATGCCTTACCTTGCCAGGGTTTGATGGATTCCCTCAGCAGCTGACTCCCCTGCTCCCGCAGGCCTGGCGAGCTTTGCAAACCTGTCAGGAAAGCCTAGCCATAGACTTCATTCAGACTGATCCTTGGCACACGATGCAGCGTGACTCCACTTGACAAAGCTCAAGTCCAGCCAAGCCACGACAGACATCAAAGCAAGATGGATGGTGCCTTCCCACATGGGCTTCCTTGCCTTGGCTCCTTGGAGCTACCAAGTTTTTCAACTTCTATGAGAATGAGAAAGATTTTCTCCATAAAGCCTTCAGCACCGGTTGGCAGCATAGGGTCAGTACCTCCCTTTCAAATCATGGCAGCTTCGAGGTGCATACAAAGCAAGTGCATTATAGGTGACCCACGGGGAGCCCGTGTAAAGGAGCAGCTGTGTACCCTCGGTCAGCAATGTCAAGCCTTTAAACCAGCTGGACTGAACTCAGAATCTGCTGCAGATTCAGGGCAGATGTCGCCCAGCACTCTCTCCTCCCGTGGACACCAGCTTTGTTTTACAGGACAGTGATGTACAGGGAAGTTTTCCCAATTTGCTGCACAGCCCAGAACCAGGGAGGGACCAATACCAGCCCATGGTACCCACCAGCCCAAGGAGCTGCTGGGGATTGGCTCCAGCAAGGAAAGGCAACAGATTCTCCCAGACTTTCTCCATTACTGGTAGAGGTTTGCAGCCTCCTCTCAGTATGCCTTTCCACAACAAAGGCAAATTGGTCTGAGACAGGGAAGGGCAGCTTCAGAACAGGAAAAGACTTCCGCTTCTGTTCGCTTCTGTTCTGCTGCTTTGCTAAACCTCCCCTTTGATCCCCAGGGAAAGGAACAATTTGGCAGCTGGAAGGCTATTGTGTGCCTTTTGCTATAAGTAGCTGCTAAATGCTTGGCTGAGAGCAGGATTGAGTTGTTTAACTACACTGCTATCAGAGCTGTGCCCGTTTAACAAGCAGGTAAGAACAATTTGTCACTGCTGGGAAAATGGCTTCAAATAAGCAGGGAACGAAAAACCTATTTCCATGTACCAAAAGTGAACACTATGGGTTTTGTCACAGGTCAATTATCCCCAGATCTTGAATTGGAATAAGCTACTGTGTACAACAGATCTTGTCTCCTCTACTGAAACCTTGCTATTTTTCCTCTCTCCAGATTATTGTTGTCCGCATCTGTGCTGACCCTTAAAAAGTGAGGCTGCCAATCAAAGACAAATTCAGAGACAAATCCTAACATTTAAGTTCCTAAAGAAACTCCTCAGCACTTTCTGCAGTACTAACACATGGAAATTAAAGGACCCACCAAAGGAGGAAGATGCCAGGAGAAGACTTACAAACAAACAAAGTCATATGTTTAATAATTTTCCAAGAGCAAGTATTACATCCATACTTAGAGCATATATAAAATAAGAGATGGAAAACAAGGAAAAAAAGATAAAGTTGGTATCTTCAAGAGGGCACACTTAACCCTGTAATTCCCACTGACTCCCTTATTTGAAAGGACTGTGGCCACTTTGAGCAACCTTTGTGCAACGTGAGATCAGGTACTATGCCACTTGCAGTGTTTAGGCTCAGCACTTTAGGAACAGTTAGGAAAACTCTGATTCTGTGCAACTCGCACACCAACAACATAGTCCCAGACCTGTTACATGGTTAATTGTGTCCTGTCTAGAAGAGGGATACCAGATGAATCTAAGCTACCCTAGACAAGGTGAGCTGATCAAAAACTTCGCTTCAGCAGGGCCGTCTCTTCCACCTGCTTGTGTTGATCCCAAATATTTCTCGCATCTCTTCTGAACGTGGTGCTATTGCTGGACAGAGCAGGGAAAAGAAAGCAGACACTTAACAGGACACTAAACATACAAGTAACACCAAGACTGCACTGGGAGGGCTCAGAGTTCCCTGGACAGCCCAGAAGGCAGTGATAGATTCCTCAGAGGTGTTGCCTACTGTTAACACTGCCTCCATCTTCCACTAAGATCAGTGTTCAAGATCCTTGAGATTCTGCCAAGGAATCTTCCCTGCTAAAACAAGCATCTGCACTGGGACAGCCTGGCCCTGGCAAAGGAGGTGCTTCTCTGCAGAGCCTCAAGACTGCTGCCTATACACCAAGGGCTCCTGTCCCATCACTGCAGAGCTCAGCATCCCCTCCTGCTGGACAGCCACAGGCTCGTCTGTCCCCTGCCCACCCCGCAGCCCCACCACCCTTGGAAGACAAGGGCGGAGCTGCAGCTAGCTGTGAATAGCAAAGGCACCGTGCTGAGTCACGGGCAAAAGCTAAAGAGAGATGCTGGGAGGCTGCCACTCTGTCCAGCGTCCTTCAACACGGACAGAAAGGACGTGGGGAGCAGCTGCACAGTTCTCTCTGCTCCTAGATGGGAATGACAACTTCCACGTGCTCTGGCAGGAAAGCCACTGAGCACAGACCGCTCATCCTGGAAACAAAGAGGGTGCTCCTTGGCTGCAGGCCAAAGCTGGTGACAACTCTGCTGTCAGAATAAATTCTGGATTGTACAGGTAGCAGGGAAAGGATTAATGCTAGCCTGGCCCCACTGCTGCTACTGCCCTCCTTGCCCAGCACTAGCTCACCTTGGCCTTGTTCTGGACAGGCAGATACAGCTTGAACTCAGCTGGGAGCTCGTCCTCAGAGTACAGCCGGTCAGAGAAGTACACCCGTCGGATGCGACAGTTGGCATGTATCTAAGAGTCAAAGTAAAGAGAGTGAGTCCTTTTTCCTCCACATCCAGCTTTGCAGTCATGCAGCAGTGTAGATTCCTTGGCTCAGCAGCCTGCACCACCGTTAATGCCTTCCAGCTTGCCCATTTCTGCTAGCTGGTCTGTCCCTCCTGCCCCAGCACCCCCACTACTTTCCCCCTAGCAGCTCCACTCTTCCCCACACTACAGGTATGGGGATAACGTGCCACAGCATGCCAGCTCTTCTTACTGTTATGGGGACCAAAAACTAACCAGTCAGCCAACATCCTTCCTTGTTTTGCAAGGAAGGAGACCTATTTTGGCTACTCACTGTAAGTGTCCTGGCCTAAGCCTTCTCAGGAGGCCTCACCGACTCTCTCTGAATCTAGCAGAACATAAGAGAAGAAACATTGGCCCATGCCCTCTGCTTTGCATTAGCTGCTCTCTCCAGTGACTCAGGCTGTCTCAGGAAGCATGACCAACCTCCAGCATCTCTACCAATCGAGATCTGTCTCAGTTGCTTCATAGCAAAGAGTTCTTTGCTGTGAAACCACCTCTGCTTCTCCACAGGTATCAGCAATAGCCAGGAAGACAACTCTCAACCTGCTGCGTTTTTAACAGTCCCTCTCTAGGGCCAATCTGAGGCCATGAATGAGACCGTCCAGTCTGTGCTGCCTCCACTACCAGCTGGAGTCACTCCAGTCTCCCTCGTGGGTACCCGAGAAGCCAGACATTTCCCAGGTAGGCTGTTTGCTGACCTCAGGGTAACCCCACAAGGAGCCGCAGCAGTCTCTCCCATCACACTAAGGAACAGGCATGCTCAGAGTAACACATGCCTCTGGACACAGTAAATGTGAATCCCTAGCATAAGAAACAAGTTACATGTCCTCAGCAGGAACAAACACTGCATCATTCTGATCCAAGAGACTTGGTCTTCACTGAGACTCCCTTCAAAGGGTATCTCCACCTGCACTAGGAAAGAAGCCTAACCAGGAATATGTAAAGAACATACCACCCTGCATCAGCATGGGGCTTCCACCTGTCCCACTGCTGCCCAGTACACTTGGACAGTACAGCAGCACACAGCTAATTCCAAGCTAGCATCCACCCAGGACATACGGCACACTGCAGAGAGCTTGAGGTGGACTGTGACTCTTGACAGTCAGCAATAGAAACAAGATGGAAATGGACTCCTTCATCCCTGTCTAGCCTGGTGACGTGAGGCAGCATCAAGACCTCCCGCTATCTCAGTCGTGCCTTTGCTCTCCCAGCTCTGCCAAGAGCTGGACTGGCAGAGGAACCAGCTGGGGCTAAGCCTGGATTCCCAATCTCCAGCAAGGCTGTCCCCAGCCAGCATGAAGACTGCCAGGTTGGTTCCTGTGGGTAGGAACCTGCTTACCTGAACTCTTAGGGTCTCAATGTAATTTGTCCCATAGGCCCGGCGTGTGAAATCCGAGAGGTTGAACTGGATTTGGTTCCAGCCGTCGTCCAGCCGCATGGGCATGGTGCAGATGAAGGGCTTCACTCGAGTTGTGCTCTGGTAGTTACTGGCCCGGAAGCGCCGGCGTACATTCTTGTCATCCAGCACCTGGGCAACAAAGAAAAGCTGCTGACCCTGGTGACAGAGGCCTCCAGCTCCCGAGACAGCATCTGTTCTAGATTCAGGCTCCACTTGTCTCTGAGATGGGGCTCTCCCATTCTCACCTCCTCATTTTGCAGCACAAGTATTTTTAACAGCAAACAGACCCACTTTCAGGAATAGCTGCTATGTCACACTTGTGAGCTGACTGATGAGCTTGACAAGGTGAGCTTGTGACTGTCTGCAGAAGACCCAGTAGAGCCATGATAGCACAACTGCTCTGGGGACCGCATGCGGCTAGGGTCAGCTCCAGTAAGAGCGCAGGGCCCCTGGCAGCTTCCTCACTAGTCCCTGAAGGGACTCCCCACTCTGCCCTCCTCACCTGCACTTCAAAAGTGAAGTATTTCTTCAGGTTCTTGATGATCATCACTAGGAAAGGTAGTTTGATGCCCAGGGTCTTCTTTGGATCAGCAGGGCATGTGATGTATGTGGTACTAAGGGGGACAGAAAAATGCTTTAGGATCTCACATGGCACAAAGCACACAGTCCCACGTTCCAAGACTTTCACTTGACCTAATGCAATCTTGGAGGACAGGCAGGAAGAGCGAGCTGTGACCATAAGATCTCAGCAACAATTAGGGCTTCCTGTAACAGGAGGGAGAGTTTCAGAGGTAAGCTGCAGGGTGAACAAGCTAAAAGGCCCAAAGATGACATTTCAAACCCCACTTTTCCCACCCAGGGTGGGAAACATCTTCTTGAATGGCTTCGCCTCTCTCATTTCAAGGCTATGTCAGCACTGTTTCTTAATACAACCCTCTTGCCCGAGCAGGTAGAGCTCCCCAGAGCACAGCAGGAGCCCTGTGTGCTGTATATAGCTGGGAGGACAGAGGTCACAAGCCCTACAAATACACGTCATGTCTGGCAAGTTCTGTATCAACACATCCTGGGAGGAAGAGCAGCGCTGGCGCAGCCTGCCTGCAGGAGAGGAGCCTCTGCTCCCTTATAAGGAGCACCCTGCTCCAAACCAGCCCGTGGCTGCGGGGACGCTGAGCCCGCTAACGGAGGAGCCCGCGTCCTCCTCTCCAGTTGGTGGGGACAAGGTGGCTAAGTGAAGCAACATAAGCTATCTGCCTCATAAGTCTCCCTTTGATGCTCCTTTCTGCTGTCAGGAGTAGCTGTCACATGTGAAGAGCAGCAGAGCAGGCCTCAGGCAATAAAGATACAGAAGGCAGAGAGCTGCTTTCTCAGTAGCTGGTACTGAGCGGGAACCAGGTACCAAACACATCATTTTTTCCTAAGTGATGGAAAAATAAAAGGACTCTCCCTTCAGTCCCATTGAGGATGACAGGGAATTCCACAAGTATATCCAGGAAGAGGTCATTGCATTGCACCTGTCCTAAAAGAAAAGGCTGAGAGAGCTGGGTCTGCTCAGCCTGGAGAAGAGGAGGCTCAGGGGGATCTCATCAATGTCTATAAATACCTGAAGGGAGGGTGCAGAGAGGACAGAGCCAGGCTATTTCCAGTGGTGCCCAGTGCCAGGACAAGAAGCAATGGGGACAAACTGGAGCACAGGAGGTTCCTTCTGAACTTCAGCAAGTATTTTTGTGCTGTGCAGGTGATGGAGCACTGGCACAGGTGGCCCAGAGAGGTTGTTGAGTCTCCCTCCTTGGAGGTCTTCATAATCCATCTGACATGGTGTTGGGCAAGCTGCTCTGGGTGGCCCTGCTGGATCAGGGGTTTGGCCAAGATGACCTCCAGAGGTCCCTGTCAGCCTCAACCTTTGTGATTCTCAGAGGCATAGTACACTGCCAGAGAGGCAGCAGCGATCTGATCCCAGATCATTTCCTTCAGTTTATGGACAAAGAGACCATGGTAGAGCCTGAAGAAATGTCTGCTGGGCACCGACATCTTTCGCTCAGCTCCAGGACCAAGCCCCCAGGGCACGCTAGGGCAGAAGCAGCCCTCTCCTACCTGACATTAGTTCCTTCAATCTCCAGCACCAGTGACTGGATGTCATTATCGGTGATTCGTTTGATATGGCCATTGCGCACCTGAAAGATAAGTGGGTTAGACATTATTCAAGAGAGAAGTCAGGAGACACATGGACAAGGGGAAAAGGACCCTGGGAAGACCCCTCTATATTCACTTGGCTCCTACTGCCCTGGACATCTCTATTTCCAAGATTTGATCACCACCCCAGAGCGCCAGGCCTCCAAGGCAGAGCCTGTGGCCGCACGAAGACTGAGTGCAAGACATGAATTTATTCAACCACGCTACAGCGAACACAAGTGACTCAAGCCTCACGTAAGACGCCCAAACAAACAAAAGGAACAATGTCAGAGCAAGAGCAATCCAAAGTGCGATAAGGGGTAGAAGCAAGCATGGGCAGCACAGATGCAAGCAAAGGGTGCGACCAGCAGCCACCACAGGGCTTCAGCCTGTCGCTGGGCACAGCTGGCTGCCTCTGTGGAAGGGCAGGACCAGGCGTGGGACTGGTTCAAACTCTTTGCAAACACAGAGTGCACAAGCACAGAGCCACTGCCTGCTCTGCCAGGGGGCACAGCCAGCTCCCCACAGAGCTCAGGAAGGCCAGGCAGGAACCAGGAGCCAACACAAATTTATTTTTCTCCACAAGAAAGATAGCCGAATCCCAGGGTCTAAGGATTTATTTCCTTAACGAAGCAGCTCTTTTCCCATCAAATTAATCTCAATTTAAAAGGTACTTTTGCTAATTAAGGCTTCCTCAATGCTAGATCAGCAAATTGCATCTCCTTCCAATTTCACAAATTAGTTTCTTTAGCACCTATCACCGCCGCTAATATTCAGGATACATTAAGCTTCTAATGGGATGGTTCCAGTCGGGAGCCACAAAATGATTTACAAGTTTGGCAATTTATCTTCAAAGTTCATTTCCTCATAGGAACCTGCCTGGGGAATATTGCACACATTGCTGGAAGAAAGAGAAGCGCTGAAGCAGCCCACCTCCCTGCCTGTCTCTGAGTGGCTTAGAGCAACCACTAAGTGGTTTCATGAAACCTCAGCCTGGGTCACCCAACCCCTGCTGCTAAGTGCCGGAGTGCAGCTGGTCCAGCCAGACTGCTCGTAACCCTGCTCCGAGCCCACGCAAATGCTTCCAGTAAGCATTAAGCTCAGAGAGAGGATCCTCACAGGACTCTGTGCATCAAAGGCAGCACCCGTGGGTTTATAAGTCTGTTCAGGAGAAAACAACCACACAAGATCTGCACTCCATGCCTTTTTCCACTCTCCCCCTTACCTGCACCAGCAACTTTCTTTTCCCCCTTCCCCTTTCCCCTTTTATTTCCCCTACATCATCAGCCCAGGAGAAGCCCCATGTACCTCTGTCTATTATAAGCAGTAACTAGCATAAAGGAAATTAAATCCTGTAACCCACAGGGGTGTAGCATGCTGACTTAACACCAGGAAATAACCCTGCCCAAGCACGACACAGCACTATGGAACAAAGGCTGCCTCTGCACCATGCAGGACAGCTTTCACCAAGGGTGGCTTATGGCTCCATGCACAAGAAGGTTCGAGCTTGGACTTCTCCGTGAAGGACAGAAACAGAGTACAGCTAAACATGCTTTAAACTGATTACTCAGCAGTGCTTCTATCTGCCACCAGGTCACCGTCCTTAGCCTGTGGAAGGCTTTCCTTCCCCAGATTACAGAGACAATGAAAAGAAGCAACTCTTCTTCCTCAGCATGGCCAGGAAGAGGATGAAAGAAACAGAAAAGAGAGGAGATACTCCCAGCAGTGGCTCTGCAATAGCCCCCATCTTGAGGGGCTTTCCTCTACCTCAGAGTGAGGCAGAAAGGTCTAATTTCAGAAATTTTAGAAAGATAAACACAACACTCCACATGTCTACTCAGCTACTATCTTCTAGCTGCCTTAAGTCAAAGGTGGATTTTTGGAGCTGGTAGAAAGGGTAGTAGCCTTCTTAGAACAGAAAATTCCTTCAAGTTTCCTCTGAATTGGGATAACCAGGAAATTATGTGCTATCTAAGGACAAGCTGAAAAAGCTAATTTCACAGATGCGTATCCCAAACCTCTCATGGTTTAAGGGAGCAGCAGCTTCAGACAATTCATTGTCAATTCATTGTCTCTTAATATATGAATCTCCTACAGCTGTCATTGCTGCGAGCCACACTCCGCCAAGGTAACAAAGGCCATAAGGAAAGCAAGCCAGAGCGGCACGGTCTAAGGCCGACCTCTGGAGGCTTGTGCCCGAATTGCTGCCGTCACCAGATGATGATGGGCTTGTGTGAGGCTGGAGCCATAGCAGCAGCTGTGACACATGGCTGGCGCCATCGCCATCACCATCACCCACGGCAGGCGAGGAGAGGCAGCAGAACAAGAGGCAGGAGCAGAGGCTGCCGGGCTTGGCTGCTGGTGCACGCAGACCCAGGGTCCACGAGTGCTGCCGACTGCTGCACTCGAGGCGCGGAAATCTGGGGCCACCCAGACAAAGACGCTGTGTGAGAGAAGCAAAGGAGGGTCCCCACGTTACCAAGTCAGAAGGGCTGCAAGAGTCCCTGATAACACTGTGATAAGGACCTCTCAAACCTCCACCACTTCAATCAGGGAAATTGCTATCTGCATCCTGGTGGCAGAACACTCATTTGATGCTCAGATGGGTATCAAATGCTGGCTGAGCTTGCATCCTCCCCACAGCATTTGAAATTGCTATGATATTCTGCCTCGACTTGCCAGCACAACAAACAGTCAGCACAAGGATTAATAGGTCTGATAAGCTCCTCCAAGCCATTCCCTTCGCTCTGCAGAAAAGCATCAACAGGTCTCCAGGAGACCGGCAAGCGTCTCCACGCGCTGGTTGAGGGACGACGGTGGCAGGATGCCGCAGGAACAAACAGAGGGCTCTGAACTCCACACAAAAGGCAAACGGAACCCTCTCACGGACGGGTCTCCAGGAGAGGCTCAGCAGCAGAGGAAGGCCGGAGAAGAGAGCACATGCCAGCAGCTACCAGCAGTACAGGGGGCAGTCGCTGCACTCCTGCTGAGGACCAGCCACAGTGGTGCTGCCGGAGGGCCCTGGGGCAGGACGCTGGTGGCTGGGAGGGATGGAGCCTAGCAGGTCTCACTGCCAGGGCCTGCCCAGGGCTTATATGCTGTGGGGAAAAGGGAGAGGAGGGCAGGACTGCATCTGGCCCCACAGAGGGACACTATGGGCTCCCACATGGCACAGCAAGGCAAGGCTCTTAGTGCCCTGCTTCTATCTCTTGTCAAATGAAGAAGCCTTCACATACTACTGCCTCCATCGAGGCAAGTGGTTTGTGTCCTACAAGGGCCAGACAAGACATGCTTGACATGCTTTCCCCATGTCACAAAGGCTTGAGATTCCCCACGTTTTTCACTGTGAGGACGGGGCGGAAATCACCATCTGCTGGTAATTTTGCAAAGACAAGGAAGACCACATTAGGACGTGTGGGGGTGGAAGGCATGCTCAGCAGCGGCAGAAGCGGGCTGAAGTGCCAGCGGAGCACCACCGTGCTGCAGGGACCATGGCTCAGTGGGAGCTTGTGGCGATTCTTCTGCCTAACGCATGTAGGCCTCGGGCAGACACTGCAATGGGCCGTTCCCTGCAGGGACACACTTTTGCTGCTGGCTGGATCCACACCAGCCAAGAAACAGCTTTGCTCAACTTGAACAGCAGAGATCCTTGAATCATAGACTATCCTGAGATGGAAAGGACCCCCAAAGACTCGATGGAGTCCAACTCCTGGCACCACACACGACCACCTAAAAATCAAACCATAAGTCTGCAGATCAGGTTATATGTTAAAGCACTGTTCAAACGCTTCTTCAACACCAACAGGCTTGGGTACCGTGACCACTGCCCTGGGGAGCCTGTGCCAGTGCCCGACCACCCTCTGGGTGCAGAACCTTTCCCTAACACCATCCTGGCCCTCCCCTGTCCCAGCTCCATGCCGTCCCCTCGGGTCCTGTCGCTGTCCCCAGAGAGCAGAGCTCAGCGCCTGCCCCTCTGCTCCCCTGGTGAGGGAGCTGCAGGCCGCCATGAGGCCTCCCCTCGGCCTGCTCTACTCGGGGCTGAACAAACCAAGGGACCTCAGCTGCTCCTCAAGTGTCACACCCTCCACACCCTACGCCATCTTTGTAGCCCTCCTCTGGATGCTCTCTGATAGCTTTATGTGCTTATATTTTGGTGCCCAAACCTGCACACAGTCCTCGAGGTGAGGCCGCACCAGTGCAGAGCAGAGCAGGACGATCCCTTCCCTCACCAGCCAGCAGAGCTGTGCCTGAGGCACCCCAGGACACAGCTGGCCTTTTTGGCTGCCAGGGCACACTGCTGGCTCATCTTGATTTTTGTAGTATTAATTACCACCAAGTTTTCTCCCCTTCTCGATGCCCCAGCCCCAAATAACCCTCTCCAGTAGAAATGCCAGAGCTGTAAGGCTCCTGGGATGTGTTTGGACAGATCAGAATTTCCCCATAAATAAAAACCTGGAAAAATCCTCACAACTTTTGATCACATACTCACTTCAGGTCTTCTCACTTCTCCAATACGGACTGTGGTTGGCAGTTATTATGCTTGCCTGCTGTGAAAGCACCCAGCCCAGCAGTGGACAGCGCGGGTACGGGCTCTGTCCACGTGCCTCCAGCACGCCGGCCAGCACGGTGCCCTGCCAGCAAGCACACGCTGCCCAAGCCAGACACTGGCTTGTCCCGCTGCTGCAGACCTGGCAACTCCTGCATCAAGCCAGAGAGGCTTCCTCAGCAGCGTGGCAGCCCCAGACCACCAGTGGCACTGCCCTCGGTTTAAGTTCACACAGCCCAACAAACAGAACCACAGCACAACCTGGGGCTCTGGAGGAGCTGTAAAGAGGTGACGGCCACACGTGACCTGCGAGGACTCCTCTCTCAGCTCCCACATGTCCTAAGTGCCACCCTTTGCCTCCTGCTGCCATAAATGCACCAAGGGCGTTAGAACAGCAGTGACGACGCCGTTACAAACCCACAACCTCAACTCATTTTATAAGCAAAAGTGAACTGAAAGACAATGCACTGACATCCACAGGTAAAGAAGTCAGAAAACCCACTCGTGTCCCTCCACACCTTTGTGAGCGAGGCCGTGTTCACAAGAATCTCATCCAAGCTAGAGGTGCTCCCTCAGGACAGAAACCTGAGCAGGACAAGCACTCCCGTGCGGCTCCGCTGCTCACAGGGTGCGGGGCCGCTGCGACCAGGCGGTGCTAAGGACCGGCTGCACACAGGCACTACAGCGGGGGACAAAAAGCAGCCTGCACGCACACATAGGTGCTGCTCTTGGCAACAGCACTGCAAACTCCGCGTTAATCTTCTCCGGCCAGCCTGGTCAGGCCTTGTGTACAAACAGACATTGTTATGCAACCCCAGGAGCCCAGCTCCTGCTGCACGCCCCACAAGCCGCATGCACACAGCGGTGCCACCACGCACGGGGCAGTTCATGCCGGCAGGCCCTTCAGGTCTCCACCACAACCTCCTCCTCAGAGCAGGGCCAGACCAGGCTGCCTACGGCTTTACCCCGGCTGGAGGCATGCTGCGTCCCTCTGCGTGCTGGCCCTGCATGGCACAAACAAGCTGCCCATCCCTTTTTAAGACCAGAGGCGTTCCCGCAGAAGCCCCGACACAGGCACACGGGAGCAGCCAGCCCCCCGAGGCAGCCCCGTGCTCCCTGCCCGTGGGGAGGCGGCTGGGTCGGCTGTGCCTGTCCCCATGCCCACTTGGTACCCGCACCAGCCCTCTCAGGGCAGCACACAACCCCGCCGAGCTGCCGTGGGGGCTTCTGCTTTTTTTCCAAGCCATCAGAGACTCTGGCTAGGCCGAAACGCGAGGGGCTGAACGCGCCTGGCAGCGGGGAGCCTGCTCTGGGGCACAGCACCACATCGCAGCGCCGCGTCCAAGCGGGGGCACAGCCTGGGGGGGCAGCACAGGCACCCCGAGGCCGGGCGGGGGGAGAACGCGACGCGGTGAGGCTCGGAGGAGGAACCCCCCCGGTTCAAGGCACGCAGGCACAGCGCCGCCCTCGGCTCGCCCCGGCCCCGCCGCCCCCGCCCCGCTCCGCACCTTCTTGTCCCAGATCTGCAGCGGCTTGCTGCCGATGCTGTAGAGCACCGAGAGGAACCCGCTCTGGAACGTGTTCTTGAACATGGCGGCGGGGCCGGGGCCGCCGCTCCGCGCAGGGACACGGCAGCAGCAGCGCCGCCGCGATCGGGGCCGGGGCCGGGGCCGGGGCCGCTGCCGCGCGCTGCCGGGTGGCGGCGCCGCCGTCCCCCAGGCTCCGCTCCCCGCTCAACGCCGCTTCCGGGGGCGGCGCTGCCGGGGCAACGGGGCCGCGGCCTGGGCGCGGGGCTCGGCGTTCGCCCGCCGCCGGTGGTGGTGGTGCCGGGGGTGCGGGGCGTGCGGGGGTTGCTGCCTCCCTTCAGGAGCTGCGGGGACACCGCAACCCCGCGCCTGCCGGAGGAGCCTCCTGCAGGTCTCTGCTGGGGGCGTTCCCTCAGGCAGCTCCTTGGGCCGCCGTGACCACGGGATCGCAGAGGATGTCCCTGCAGGGGCACCCAGTCCAACCCCTGCCATCACCAGACCACGTTGCTCAACGCCCCGTCCGACCCAACTTAGAACACTTCCAATGATGGGGCATCCACTTCTCCAGGCAACCTGTTCCAGCGTGTCACCACCCTCATCATGAACATTTCTTTCTTATGTCCCCTCCACATCTACCTTCTTTCAGTTTAAAGTGCCGCTTCTCCTGTCACCACAGGCTCAGCTAAAGACTTCTTGTCTTCCTTATAAGCCCCCTTTATTTACTGAAAGGCCGCAACGAGGTGTCCCCGAAGTGTTCTCTTCAGGCTAAACAACCCCAGCTCCTTCAACCTCTCCTCACAGGACAGGTGCCCCAACAATTTTGTGGCCCTCTGGACCTGCTCCCACATTGCTCCGTGTTGGTGTGGAAATGGGCTGGATTGTGCACCGACACCAGAGACACCTGCCATGAGGCAGACCAGGAGGAAACCTCTCAAACACAGCAGCAGCAGTGCTATCAGCACAAAGGCCCCAGCTTCTGCTTGGTGCTCTGGGCCACGCGGAGGTCTCCTCCCCAGGCCAGCAGCCCCAGTGGCTGGCTTGTTTGTGCTGGCATGTGCAGACCTGTGGCCACCTGGTGGTCTGGGTTCGTGGGTTAATGGACAGAGGCGTATTGCCCTTGTAGAGCAGCTCCATCTCCTGGGTCTAGGAATACGGATGGCACAGCCACTGAAGGACAACGTGCTCTCTGTTGGGTTGTGGGCAGTCTGCCCGGGGCCACTGACATCTGCAGAAGTACCAGCTCAGTGCATGCAGAGACAGGCACCAAAACCCAAGCACAAATGACTTTCCAAAGTAACAATGGAGGCAAGAGAGCAAAGTGTCTTCCTATGAGTGCAGGAAACAGGTGACGTGAGGTGGCTGAATGCAGGAGCAAGGGATTCTCCCTCTCTGCCCTTCACCAGCTGTCTCTGCTTAAGCCAAAATGGTGCCACTACCTTTCACTGATGCTGAAGAACAAAATCCTCTACAATCAGGATTTATGAAACCACTTGCACATGAGCACATGGGTGGGTAGAGTCCTATCCCTGCAGTGTCTGCTGTCTGGCTGCCAAGGGACCATTTATTTGTTCAGGAAATTTCTGAGGCACAAGGACAAGAGCCAAATCTATTTCATCTTCAGAAGCAATTCTTATCTGAGCATGAGCAAGACGTGTCAGTTTACATTGTATAACCCTATTTTTCATGCTGTTTACGTACTCCTTTTAAATTGCTATTGCTTTCAGCTCTGGCCTAGCTTCCAGTGGAAAGTGTTATCTGTTGGATTATGTCCATCACCATGCTCTGCGATAAGGGTGCCATTAACAACTCTTGTGTCTTACTGCATGACTACAAAGAAATATTTTTTGTGTTTTTCTGAACTGGGATAAGATGCAGTGCCTTGCCAGTGTCAGGGGAGGCTGATGTACAACTTTACTGTTGTGAAAATGCTTCTACATATAGACAGAGCCTTGCACAACTGACGAGGCTTAACCGGGACAGCTTGAGCTAGAAACTGCATTTTTAAACAGAACTATACTACATTTCTACCTGCTGAAATAATGGCTATAGCGTCTACCTGCAACGTACAGACACTAAATAGCATAAAATTTATCATCCTGCATCAGTTTGATAGTTGTGCTGTTTAACTCCAGGGCCCCAGATAGCTGTTGTTGCTAAGAAATACCTCTTTCAAATCCCACTGGTGATCATATCATTTGCCAGTTGTGCTTGTCTCTCCCTTGGGCCACAAATGCTTCAACTGTGCCAAATGCATAGTCCCTTGTAGCACCTGGGATAGCAGTGCTTTCTCCTCCGTTTACAATTCCACACTATCAGCCTGTTAATTCTTACACAAACAAGTAGAGCACATGAAAGCAAGGCATGATTTAGCAATTATCAGCTATACCTTGTCAATTGTTTGGAGTACACTGTATACAGCATGATTAAATAACTTGTTCCCTTAATTAGATGGTAAGAGACAACTGGGACAAATATCCAGCTGTCATTCCTGAACAGCCTGCTCCTTCACACGCTCTCCACTTACCATTTTAATGTTGCGTTTTGCTGCAAGGGATGTACATGGAATATGTTGCAGTTTCAAATTGTCTCAATTTCTAAGTGAATTCTAAAGAAAAAATAATACCTGTCATCTCTCCTCCTTCCTTAGGGCATGCCCAGGCTGAAGGAGAGGGCAGAAACAAAGATGGCACGTTAGCGTAATGGGAAGTCAACACACATTAACAGCCAAGGCTGGCATTCAGAAAGAGGTCTCTGGGAGATGTATTTTGATGAGACTTGCTGTTATCCACCTGGAAGATCACTAGCAAGGTGCTGACATTCCTTCCTGCCCCATTCCTCATTCCCAGGGGGTAGAGGAACTGAATTTTGGGGAGTACACAGGGAAAAAGGCCCCTTTTAAGAGAACAATCTGGTCCAAGAAGTGAGCAACTCCAAAAATAGCTGTCCACTAAAGCATTTCCTGCCCTTCAGAGTTCCCAGCAATCTGATGCCTTCAGAGGAATAAGATCTTCAGGAAACTCCTGAAATGTTTCTCCTCTGAAGTTTCACATGGCTGGATGCAGTTACTGGAGCCAAACATAGCAGCTCTCCCTAGTATCAGCAAGCCTGTGCTTGTCTTGGGGCACACGCTCCGGGTTCATGGCCTGGGAAATCCCAACCAAGACCAATGCCCTCTCAGCATAAGCCATTGCTGGAGAGCAGAGCAGTTTGTCAGCACTGCATGTCCCAGTGGGCCAGCTGAAAGGAGAGTGCTCAGACTGCAAAACCAGAACCAAATGCAGTCAGTACCTCTGTGAGCCAAAAGCCTTCACTGCATGGCAAAACAAGAGCAAAGCAATGACTTCTGCAAGGGGTATGGGACCCTGGAATCTGCCCAGATGACTCCAGCCATCTCCCCCAGCTTGGATTTTCCTCTGGGAGTGGGACTGGGTGAAGGGCTGCTGTAATGAGGAAACCAAAAAGGGAATTAGGAAGGACACAGAGCCACAACACACGGGAAGGCAAGGCGTGTAAGCAGCTTTGGATGCTGAAGAAACCTGGATGAAGGCTGTTGAAGACTTTGGGCCTCTGTTGAAGACTTTGCTGGCTGAACTATGAGCACTGTAGGAGGAAACAGAGGAAGCTTGGCTGCTGATAAGCAAGGGATCAGAAAAGAAAAGGGGAGCGTAGAGGCAGTGTGTGCAGAAGGCAGCGCCAGCATGGGCTGGAGCACTCTGTCAGAGAAACTCAAGGAAGTGAGACGTGCCCCCGTGGCGGCATTGCAAGGTGCAAGAATGAACAAAACCTTTCTGAATCTGGAGAAACTGAAGACAAAAAATGAGCCGGCAAAGAATAATTTATTTTTGACAACAAGAATAAAAGAAAAAGGAAAATGCTAGTTACTAAGAGCATGCTTTAGAGACCAGCTGCCCTCTTAACAGCAGGCAGACAGCAAGTGGGAATGGGAAGCAAGCCCCAGCAGTGTCAGGGGGATGGATGAAGCGGCAATAGCACTCATATAGAATCACAGACTATCCTGAGTTGGAAGGGACCCACAACGATCATCAAGTCCAACTCCTGGCTCCACACAGGACCACTCAGGAGCATCACCGTGCTGCAGGGACCATGGCTCAGTGGGAGCTTGTGGTGATTCTTCTCCCTAACGCATGTAGGCCTCAGACAGACACTGCAATGGGCTGTTCCCTGCAGGGACACACTTTTTTTCAGGGACATTTTGTCTAGAAGGATACTATAAGAGACAGTTTCAAAAGCTTTGCTAAAAGTGAAAAAGTCACATCTACTGGCTTCCCTTGGTCAACTAGGTGGGTAACCTTGTCAGAATCTGCAAAGGGAGAGTGCAGCGAAGACAGAGCCAGGCTCTTCCGTGGTGCCCAATGCCAGGACAAAGAGGCAATGGGAACAATCTGGAACACAAGAGGTTCCTTCTGAACATCAGGAGGCACTTCTGTGCTGTGTGGCTGACAAAGCGCTGGCACAGGTTGTGCAGAGAGGTTGTTGAGTCTCCCTCCTTGGAGATCTTCAAAAACCATCTGGAGATGGCCTGGGTATGCTGCTCTAGGTGTCCCTGCTCGAACAGAGGGGTTGGACCAGATGACCTCCAGAGGTCCCTTTCAACCTTAACTATTCTGTGATTCTATAAAAGTAAATTAAATTAATTACGTAGATCAGCACAGCCCTTCGCTACCTTGCGTATGAGGACTATCGTTAGGAACTGACTTGGCAAGGGATCAAGGAACTGACTTGAACTTACCTGTACTGTTTACGTTAAGGTCACCTACCACATACCATCTAGTACACATCCACGTCTGACTCCACGCCAGCACATGCCCAAGTGTGCTACAATGAGAAGAGTGGTGGCAAATTTCCACAGCTACTCACAGGCTTCACGCAAAGACCAGCTCCTCTATTTCCACCTCAGCTGCTGCACAGGGACAGCGCAGAGCAGCACTGTGTGGTCCACCCATGGCTCACCTTACCCAAACTCCCCTCCTGGGACCCTGGGTCTGACCTCCATATAGAGCCTTGTTTTAGAGGTCTCTTCAGCCTGGGCACCTTCAGTAACTGGGGCACAGAGGAAAAAACACATGGGGAGTGAAGGAGTGGGGCAAGGCAAGATAAACGACTACATACAGAGTCCAGTCAGAAGGGTTAGACAAGAGTTTCAAGTAGTTCAGAGTTCTAGTTAACATCCAGCCCCCAACACTGGCTTAGAAGCGAAGGCTGCCTGCAGTGGCAGCACTGAGGGGAGAGGCTCAGCCCAGGACAGAGGAAGAGAAAGGAGCTCCTGGTGTGCTGAGACAGCCATGAACGAGCCCCATGGGTTGGAAGAAGTGGGTACCAGCATCAGAACCCAGGCTGCCATCCAGACAGGCACCTCCAGAAGAGTGTGGCTGTCTAAGAAGGAATGCTCCTAAAGGTGTCAAGTGGCCCCTTTTGCCTCTGCTCTCAGAGACTCTGCGCTACCAGCTCCTTATGCTCTCCTTGCTGAGCCCACCCTGGCAGTCCACAGGGAAAGGCTTTGCTGCAGGCATCCTTCAGCACAGCTGGTCCTGCCCCAGATGGAGTCCTAGGGGGCCAGTCCTGCCCCACAGGGCTCCCTCCTCACTGAATACTCCTCATATGCTTCTTCTAAAACTTTTATTCAACAATATAGAATTCTTTCAGTTATAATATAGAACTGTCCATCACGACGATACATCCCCTGCCACCCCCAGACCTTGGCAGAGACTGGGGCAAGCTGGCTAAGCATTGTCCGTCAGAGGTTGGGATTGGGAACAGCCTGGAGAGTGGAGGTGGAGGAAGGAACGGCTAACCAACAGCCGCTTTGCACAACCTTCACATTTCCACGCTTTCTGGGTCAGGAGAAGATCAACAGGGAACCAAAGGCAGAAGAACCTTTTACGCTTGGACAGAAGGGCTGTGTTCATAAGAAGGTGAGTGCCATCCAGCCAGGCACGCTGCCCCACGCAGCCCTGCCCAGGCTGCACAGTCTGCCCGCCGTCACTCTACGCGCGCCGGTAACGGTTCTCATTCTGCTTATGGAAAATTGGGAGCAACAGCACCGGACCTGGGGAGAGACAGGAGGAGGGAAGTGAGTGTTGCAGGATGCTACCTGCACAACAAAAAGCTCCTCTGGCCCTGGTGGCGAGGAGATGGGCAGGTGCACTGCCCCACGTCATGCCATGCCACACCACTCCCAGCCAGGCCCAGCCATCCCAGCCGCGGACCCCCAGGACACGGGGACAGCAGGGACCTCAGCCTGCTTTAGAACAGGCGGCAGGGTGAGCAGGGAAAGCAGGGCTGAGCAAGGTGAGGGAGAGCTGCAGTCCAGCAAAGCAGTGCTTTCACAGGCAGCCAGACACAAGTTCAGTTTTGTTTTGTTTTTTCCTCCCCAGCTTCCTGCATTGTCTCCCTCTGCTGCCTCAAACATGTCTAGCCCCGCTAAGGGCCTCCGTTGTGTAACACCACTGCAAGAGGCACCCCCTCTGCCAGAAACCTAGGGCCATGCCAGCTGAAAGGCCAGGACACACACCAGGGCTCTCCTGCGCCGTGTGGCAGCAGTAGCCAGATGCAGGAGAAAGGGTAAAGCTGCATGTTCCCCAGGTTCCTGCCTTCCTAGGGATGAGACATCAACTCCTCCAGCTCCTGGCTGTCCCTACAGGCAGGACAACACTCTGGTAAGATCCAGAGGCAAGAAGAGCTGTCGAGCACAGAAGAACCAGCTTGAGCTGCAGCCAAGTGTACGCACCATCACAGGAGCAGTAGTCAGGAGGCTCCATAGGCTGCAACTGCTTATTTCCCTCTGGAGGAACCTGTCACAGCTTTTCGTGCCCTAAAACCAGTGTAGGGACGTGGGGAGATTCAGGGCAGGTTGTTCTTGCCTCTCTGGTCAATGCAACCAGGTAAAGACATCTATCTGTTTCAGACCCCCGGCTAGGGAGGGCATCTCTTTTCCTCCACTTGAATGTTCCCAGAAGACATTTCTGTCCCTAGTTCAGAGGGACAGAACTGCTACTTCCTGAAGCATCACCTTGAAACTTCTCCACCAGGTTTGGACACTGTCAAGCATCATATGTGACCATTAACATCTTTCACCTATGGAACTTCCTCCAAGGAACTGTCTTCTTCTTCATGCATCTTCTGCCTTGGCCAACACTTGAGAGCTAAAGACAGGCAATTTGGAGCACAGCAGCTTGGGTAGACTATGAGAAATGTTAATTCCTCACTTCAAGGGAGCAATTCAATACTCGTTAAAAATCCCAAAACTGCCCCTACTGGTGTTAGCAGGGCTTAAGAACACGAGACCTCAATGTCTCTCAGGTCAGGCAGCCTGGAGGCAGGGCAGAGGGAAGGTCAGGGGGCTGTAAACACTTGCTGAAGTCTTAAGCAGCATCTGCAGGAGAGTTCAGGTCAGTGAGGGTCCTGCAGCATGGCAGCATCACCAAACTCAGACAGCTCCTCAGCCTGGCCACCATGCACTTGCCACTTCCTGGGGTAGGAGCACACCTTTAGAGAAAGACATCCACCTGGGCTGCGAGGAGATAAGCATGTGGGTACACGTATGGAGAATCCACAACTTCCAGACACGCATCAATGACTCCTCCGACCAGACATTACATGTCTGTGACAGTCTGAGATCAGCACCTGGGCACTGCCTGTTCGAGTCCCACATACCACAAGAGCTGACTCCCACAGTACACCAACACCTCACGCCTCCCCTGGAGCCCCACAGAGTACAGCAAAACTCTCAGGGCTGATGGCATGAACGACTGCAACCGATAACTAAAGAGATCCCAAAATATTCAGAAGAGGCAGGGTAGAAAAGCCAACCCGAACTCTCTCTTTCTGGCTATCCCACAGATTTGAGACAGCAGACATTCAGACGTATAGATATTTATTGGTTTCAGTGAATTATACAAATGGATTGACCTGCTATCGATGCCAATAGAACTTTATTGGAATATGGAATGTAAACAGATGTTTCAAATAGAAACATTGCAACCTTATAAAAAATTAACTATTTCGACAATGCCGCAGAAGGAAATTCTGTGTTTAGGTGCTGGTGGGAAAACACTATCTCCAGCTTCTAGGTTTGAGCATCACCAGAACCACTTGATGAAATTACACACAGAACAAGTAGAGGAGGCAACTGTGAATCGTGGGGCTATAAAGCCATCGAGGGATCTGATGAAAGAACCCACAAGACGAACCCCCCACCCCCCGCAACAGAATCGGCACCCCAGAATTCAACAAGTGGCTGACTTTGTTAAAACACTATGTGGGATCCCAAGTCCCGGACCAGGAGCTGCACAGCCCTCTCCCCCAACAGACCACGCCGCTGTTTGCTGATCCTTCCCCTCCCTGTGCTCTCCTCCCAGGCCTCCATTCTGCTTCTCTGTCCTGCGGTGCCGGATTGAACTGTGCCAGAGCTGTGCTCTGCCACAAGTCTGCATCTGGCACGAATTCTCATGGGAGCCACGTCATGAGGTACACGTGGTTGCACACCTATCACAAGAAGTCTTGGGAGTTCTGACTTTCCTGAGCTCAGTGGGAAAGTCTGGATAATCCCTCCCCTCTTCTGTCACAAAAGCAGCCCTCACATTCACAAGTTTCCAAAGCAGGTCTATTAGTTTCTTTTCAGAGTGAGCCTTTGTCAAACGCACCTGGAGGGGGGATCTCACCTCTCCCCAGCAACTCAGCTCAGTGCCTTAGTTTTAATGTTCCAGACAATCCTGAGATGCTGCTGGGTTTGTGGGTTGTTGTTGTTTATTTACTTTTTGTTAAACCTCCCCTCTCCCCCCTAACTCCCTGGCATTTGCAATTAAAACTGGAATTCAAGGGCCAAATTCAAGCCCAGAGTGAGCAGTAGGACTTGGACCTCAAAGCAGAGTTGCACCTGCTGACCCCCAGCCTGAATTTGGTTCACCCAGAGTCTACAAGTCAGAAAGGCATGTTTAGAAAGAGGCATGCTAAGGGCTGATGGTGGAATGGCCAATTTGTCCCCACCAGCATGGTGGGAAAGACTGGACTGAGAAGGAAGAGAAGGATCCATAGAGATGTGAACCAGAATCAGTCATGTTGAGCCCTGGGGATATCACTACATGTTTAACTCTTGCAAGACCATTTGCCCAGGGCTTTGGTACCACAGGGTTAGAGTTACATTAACCACAACCACCAGAGAGGAACTGAGGTTTATGACCCCCCCCCCCCCAGGTTAGATTTCTGCCGAGTATAAAGGGGAGGGAAGGGGGGGGGGTCCTTGGTTCATTTCCCTTCACTGTGTGACCGAAGGTTTTGCTTTTATTTGTAAACATCTTGAATTACCCGTCGTTTTCCAGTCTTCATCGTGCTGTTGTCAGGCCACTGGAGAGCACAGCATTTTCTGAACTGGGCTGGGACTGCTCCTTCACCACTGGATCTGCAGGAGACACAGACCAGGCAGGAAGAGGAAACAGCATTTAATAAAGCGGAAGCTCCACCCTGCCAAAACCTTCCAGAGAAACTGCCTTTAAAACCCCACAGACCTGCCAAGGCTTTTGCTGAGTGGGGAGCCGAAACTTCCTCCCCAACACAAGACCCTCTCTCCAGCCCAGCTGGCCCCAGCTTCTCCGCAGACTCACAGAAATAGGGGTGTTCCATCGCCTCCTTGGCGGTCAGCCTCTGTTGATGGTCATATCGCAGGAGCTTGTCCAGGAGGTCTAGGACTTCAGGGCTGACCAGGTGTCTGTTCTCGCTGTGGATGAAGTTCTCCCAGCGCTTCCGGGAATGCCTGCAAAGGGACCTGTTGTCACTGCCCAGCTCTGACCAGCACAGCAGTACTGAGAGGTCCCTGGGAAATCACTCTCCACTTCTGGGGAAGAAATAGCTGCAACAGACACTGCCTTCAGCGCTCCCTTGCACAAGCTACCAGTCAGTAAGCACTTGCCAAAGGGAGAAAGCCCTTTCATTTAGGCACAGAATTGTGTGGATGTCCAACATCTGGGAAATAGTAAGCTGGGAAGGGTGCAATATTGCACCATCTTCTGTCTGCAGAGACCACACACCAACATACAGCAGGCAGGGTGACACCCTTGGGACCAGAAGTGTTCTGGCTTGCCAGCCTGCCTCACACAGGCTGTCTTCACTATCCCATCTACCTCTAGTCCTTTCAGAAATCCTCAGCTGGGAGATTTTGAGCCCCTCAGCCCACACTCAACTCCAGTGTTTACATCTCCATTTCTAGGATGTCAACAAACAAGAAAGGGAAGAAGCATGGGAAAACTCGTGGATCAGGGGAGAGGCAAAAGGAAAGAGCCTGCATTTCAACGACCTGCTGGGAGGCCTGAAAGCAACACTGGGATCCAGAAGATCAAAGTAGACCTTGGCTGGAGTCCTTCAGAGGATGGACAGATGGACATTCAGTTCTCACCCTCTCTGTTTTACAAGGTTAAAAAAAAAAAAAAAGGCAAAAAAAAAGCTGCATTTTACTCCTCCACTTACTGGCCCAGGATATCATTGAAGTGCGGGTCCAGTTCTATGTGGTACTTCTTGAGATACCCATACAGTTCATCTGTGCCCAGGACCTTTGCGATGCGAACCAGCTGGAACAAAAGGCAAGTTGAAAGAGAGCAGAACAGGCATGGAAGAAGGAGCAGATTCTGGTGGAGCAGTTACTACTGAACGAGTGGCTCCTTTCTGGTTTGGTGTCTACGGACAGAACTGGGTACTGTCTTACAGAGGAGAGCTGCCCAAATGCAAGAGCTCTTCTTCTGGAAACTTCCCAGAAGGAAGGAATATCTCCCTTGAACCTCATTTTTGCAACAAGCACATAAAACAATCTCCTACACAAGGCAGTTATGTGTAAGCCCAGATGGCTCACCTAAGCACATAGCAACATCCTCCCAGCCCCAGAACCTCCCCACTATACACATGCAGATGAACTGGTGACACCTGTCTCACTAGATAAGCCAGGTATCAAAGTCCTTACCTGGTCATAATTGTCCTGTCCATGGAAGAAAGGCTCCTTTCGGAAGATCATGCTTGCCAGCATACAGCCTAAACTCCACATGTCTAAACTGTAGTCATACATCTGAGGGAAAAAGGGAGAGGCCATCAGAAAAGAAAGGTATGCTCACCTTGGCCTGATTCCCCAACAGCTGCAGACAACCTCAGCCTTTTCACTTCACAGCAAGCCTCTTTCCAATCCTGGCAATGCCCTGACAGGCAAAACCAGACAACCCAAAGGTGGCTTATGTGCAACCACAAACAGTATCACTAGTTTGCAAAGAGGAGGCAGACTCTTACTTGGTAGTCCACAAGGAGCTCCGGTCCTTTGAAGTACCTAGAGGCCACGCGGACATTGTATTCCTGAGCTGGATGGTAGAATTCTGCCAGACCCCAGTCTATGAGCCGCAGCTGAACATGTGGTAAAGAGACACAGAGTCAGGAGCCTCAGCATGAGCAAGCTAGGCAAAGCCGTGCCCGCCAAACCTCTCAGTCCCATGAAGCAAACATGTAGGCCGGGAAGCAGGGAGGTGCTCTGAGGACACGAGATGCTCTCAGCAGCACTCTTCCTTCCCCTTGTCACCATGCTGTGCTGGCAGAGCAGACTCCAGCTTAGTGAGCTTCTCTGCCTCCCAGCTCCAAAAAGACCATCACTGCTGGGTGACTGGCTCCTTCCCAGTGCCATCAGCCACAGCGGGCACGGTGGTGCGTACTAGGGAGCAGGCAAATACCAGTATGTTATCCTGCTGTTTAGAGGGGCTGGGCCAAAGGCAGTGTCAGTTTTAACTGGGGGCTGGGAGCAGGAAAGGAGGCAGGAGACAGCCCACCACATCTTGCAAGGCAGACTGTCTCTTCTGTGGCCACGGGGATGGAGGACCAGCCGTGTTACTGAAGGACAACGGATCTAGTAAGAGCTTCCCCCTTCCTTATAAATGCTGCCTTGCCTGTACAACCACTGCCGATTCACATGGAGGGACCTGTGGAGCGGTAACTCATTTGCTGCTGCAAATCCCAGGTCCCTTAGGAGGCAGGTACACGCATCACCCGAAGAGGTTCGAGTACCACAACAGGGAGGGCAGGCTCCCTTTGCTGCCCATTTCCATGGCAGTAAGCGTGGTGCAAACATCTCCTTTGACCTAACCAGCATGTCCCGAAAGAGAGGAAGCCACTGCAGGGGAGGCAGGCTGTACTATGAAAGGAGCTTATGCTCACTGGGTAAAACCATCCATGTGTATTTCAAACAAGGCTGCACTTCTGCCTAAGGTCTCTGCACCCTCTCCCCCCCCAGGGGAAGACTAACAGCAGATCCGTTCTCCTCAGCAAAGACATCCAGCATGGTTGACTGGGGAGCAGAGCAACCTCCAAGCCAGGGACTCTCGCTGCGGTGCTCCACTGATGTGGATGCAAGTGGAGGGGAGCAGGCAGAGAAAGGTTGAAGGGGTAAGTACAGCTGCCCTGGCTCTGAGTACAGACACGGCACAGTTTCAGGCTTCCCTGGAAAAGCCCTGCTTGCAAGCCCTGGTGCCATCATACCTTTTTCTGTTGGTGGTCTATCATGACGTTGTGGGGTTTGACATCCCTGTGCATGATCCCCATGCTATGACAGTAATCCAGGGCCTGGCAGACACACACACGTTAGACATCACTGTAACCACAGCACAGCATTAACAATATAACAGACAATTCTCAGCTAGCAGCAAGAGTGCCCTGTCCACGAGGAAGTGCTGCAGCCCTGGCACAAGGAACTAGCGTTTTCAGCTCTTACTCTGCACGTGGCAAGCTGGCAACAAGATGGTATTGATCTCCTGTCCTACAGCAGTCACAGGTCCTGGACCTGTGTTCCTTGCAGGGTTTTGGGAGAACGTGATGCAGAGAGGCATCCCACCTGGAAGCAGGCTTAGTGCTCCAACCTGGGCAGCCCCACACTTCCTGGGTGACAAAAGAAGAGCTGTCTCCAAAAGGGGACAATTCACGTGCACATACAGTCTTATGGCCTTCCAGTGAAGGCTTTCATTGGTGTTCCAAAACACACTTAAGCTAGAAAGTTACATCTGCTCATTTAAGCCAAAGCTGTGCTTACAAAAGGCAGGTGATAGCACGCAAGGTAGTGGCACTGCTTCAAGCCTGAAGGCAGGAACCCGCAGAAGCTCTTCAGCTCTGTGACCTTGCACCACTCACTCCCCCCATGCAGCTGTTCCCTGGAGCAAGGAGGTGACAGTGTTTTCTCAACTTCAGGGGGAAGGGAGACCCATCCATCAACATCTAGCATATGCACCGAGACCTCCAGTGGCACGGAAGGAGGGCACAGTCTGCAGTCATTCAATATGCAAGACATCAGTGCCAGGCAAGTAACGTTGTCCTTGGGTCCCTGCTGCAGCGGGAAGCACAGGAGGCAACAGCTTCTATCACAGCAAGGCTGCAGGGAACGATCCCTGCAATGTCACAGGGACTCACAACCAATAGCAGAGCTACAGCAAATGGTGGTCATGCAATCTGCACTTCTTGAGATCTTTAACAGGTTGGACAAACTGCTTCCAGAGATGAAGCAGTTTGGTATCTTGCTTGTCCCAAGGCTGGATCATCTAATCCTTATCAACTCTTCCAACCTAGTCCTGATAAACCTGGGCTCCCTCCAGCCTTCAGCAGGAAGGTCTTTTCCTTGCAGACAGGTGGAGCAAGCTTGGGGGTGCAGAGAAGAAAGCCTCCCTTGTGATCACTAGATCTCTTTCAGGTCATCTCCTGCAGTCACCAAGTCCTGAAGCACAAAGGGCTTTCCTCATCTATCCCACTCATCTCCAGGGGCAGTGAAGCTGCAAAGTGCCAGCCAAGGAGTCCCAAGACCCTGCTGAGACCTGATATAGACAAGCTGCTGCTCCAGCAGGTCGGCACAGAACAGCCCTGGGATTAGCTGAAACATACCAGCCTAACATATCTCCCTAACGCCCTGCTGCCTCCCAGGTCCTGTAGCCAGCCACTGCAGAGAGGCTGTGCTGCAGATCACACGGATCTGCCACGGGACTCTGTGAGCACTTCCATGGGGAGGTGCAGGTTAGGTAAGGGGAGGTATTTAGGGCACTCCTCATCCTTCTGCAAAGAGACAGCGATGGCTTTGGCCAGCAGGTTTCAAGTGAAAATACCGGTGTTAAAGCAATGCCAGCATGACCAGAAACCTCATTCCCAAGACCACATTCAGTGCCTGCAGGGCACTGACCTTGCCAATGTGTTCTTCAAATGCTCCACATCCCTTACCCAGAGACACAGGGCCATGGAAGTCCAAGTGGGCAGAAGCCACCTTCTGGGACTGCATTTAAATTCTGCAGCAGAAGAAAGCCTGGAGTAGGCAATACCTCCATTCTGGTCTCTCTGTGGTTCTAAAGAGTCCCCAGTTCCTCACCCTGCAAATGCCTCTCAGTGCTTGTACTGGGTCTGGCTGAGGAGTGGGCTGTCCTCACAGCAGCCTGCTCGGTGCTAGAGACACAGGGAGACAAAGCACAGCCCTACCTGGCCGCTAGCAATCAAACACGTCACAGGGAAGGCACAGACCCCAGAGAGTCAGATTGTTCAGAGGTGACTGAAGGTCCCCAGCTTGGCTATAATGCCTGACAGCAACATGCCAGGCAATCAGATCATTTACTAAGCCTTCTGTGGTTATGAAACATGGATTCTGCATTGGACACGAGAGAAGTAACTGCTTAATAGCACTACCCCAGTAACCCAGCTACTGCCTTCCTTTCTCATTCCTAGCCTCCACGTCCAGACTGCCATATGCAATGCCACTCACCTTCAGCAGCTCATACATATAAAACCGAATATCAAAGTCTGTCAGGATCTGGTACAGTTGCTGAAATAGATTTGGGGAGGGAGAAAAAAAAGAGAAAAAAATAAATACTCCAGATTTGAATTAGTTTCATTTCCTGCACCCCACCTGCCACCAAGCATCAATAACCCTACACCAGGTCCCCCTGCAAACATTGTCACTCCTAAGGGCTGTCCTGGGTTCAGATCTGCCAGGGCTATGCACTAGGAAATCCAGAAAGGAAGCAAGAGCTCCTGTGAAAAGCCACTGGGATCATTCAGACCTGTCATGACTTTCTTTCCGCAGCAGACGGTCAAGCTGTCTGTCCAGGGAGGAGACAGCAAGGCCTTCAGAACACACTGGAGCTGGCACATACGAGCCTGTTCACATGCAATGTCATCACGATGACTTGACATCAGTAACATTCAGAGCAGGCGGACAGGGAACACATGGGCAAGCCTTCCAAGTGCTCAGAGTGGGGCGCGGAGAGGAAAATATTAACCTAACGCAGCATGGGGCTGGGAAGCATGAGGGGTAGAGGGCCTCGGAGCAGTGGAGGCTCCCCTCCCTCCCAAGACAAAGGGGAATGCAACTCATCAGCACAGAAAAGCTTGTGGGAGCAAGTAGAGCACAGCAGTCTCAATGAAGTGCTTGTTGCCAGCACACATTCACCACCCTCCTCTCTTCTGCGTCATTCTGCTGCTCTCATTACTACTGGGGAAGCGACAAAGGTCCAGGCTGCACTTTAAACTCCACCATATCACCAGCACAGTCACTATAAACCTTATCATCCTGCTGCTCCCATGCCAGGTCACGACTATCCCAGTGTTTGCCTTTTGCTCTGTATCTGACACTGGTAGCTGTGCCAGCTTGGCACCACGGGGCCGTGCTGTCGTCCAGCAAAAGCAAGGTGAGACAGCAAGGCAGTGGGAGGGCCAGGAAGGACATGCATGAGACACCCACGGCAGGACCAGTCCCCTCTGTCCTTTCTAAGACATAAGGATCATGTCACAGCCCAGTTAAACCACCAGTTGCATCAGCATTGGAGTTGACTGCTCATCAAGGACACCACTGGCATCTCTGGGAAAAATACCACAGCAAAGGATTGAAATTCACATTCCAAGAAAGAGGTTCTGGCCCTGGATCCTCTCCAGGCAGGATCCTCTTAGATCCTCATGATCCTGCCATGCTTAAAGGCTATATCCAAACAGTCCCACTACTCCCAGTACGGCTCTGAGAAGTCATTGGGTAACATACAAGTGTCACTTACACATGAAGAGCTTAAATGGCCTCCAGGATGCAAGCTGTGTTTTATTCTCATGAGCTGGGATAATCCTAACACTTTGGAGCAACCCAGTCAAGCAGACAAGTGAGCAGGGAGCAAAACCAACATAGCCACAAGCTACAGCAGGGATAGATTTCCTGACTTGGCTGCACAGGGCCCTGTAATGCATGTCCCAGGGCCAAGCCCTGGCAGCAGAGAACAGCTGAGCCCTTTCAAGAGTTTAATTGACTTGCTTAAATAAGAAACTCTACAGGCAACAAAGGTGCCTAAAACCCACGTCTTTCTGGGAATCACCACCCTGCTCAACCTTGCCTGGCAAGATCAATGCATCTGGGGAAGGCCGCTGTGGGCAGCCTCCCTCCTCACACAACCCAAAGGCTAGGGCTCCTTTTCCCTGCATCCTGGTTCTTCTGCCCCTTGCTCCCTGTGTGGGCAGGGAAAGGATAGGAAAGAGGTCACTGCTGCCTTTCTTCTCAGGACCACAGTGCTGCTGGCTCTCCAACCCACAGCCTAAAGCAGAGGCAGCCATTGAACGAGCAGCTTTCAGACATCCCTAGAAGAGCTGCCTGCAAAACCAGCACCTCTGACCCACTCGCTGTGCCAAGGCTGGCGGTACAGCTAGCAGTGCCCAAGCTGCACTTCCTTCAGGAAAGCCCCTGCCCAAGCACGCTCAGCCTCACTGCCCCGAGAAGGCTTTGACAGCAGGCTCTGAATCCCCTTCGCTCAGCCTCACACAAGACAGCAGACACTTCATTCACAGACACATCCCGTGCTCCGTTCCTTCAGCTGGCTCTTCAGAAGACAATTATCAGAAACATCACTGCAGGTATCGTGGCCTCAGACCCTGCTGGAAGATGTGCTCTCCCCCTTGCCAGGATGGCAGGAGGCCTCGGAGACCTGGGCTGCTCCACCTTCTCCACACAGAACACGAGGAAAGGCCGAACGCGCCCTGTGGTAGCCTCCAAACCTCCTCAGCTTTTTGTGATTTTTCTTTTGGTCACAAATGAACTAACCTACCATAACTAATTCTGTTAGCACCTGAGGAGGCACTGATGTGCTTCCCGTCTCCACAATGCTGACAGGAGCTACACGCTATTTCTTCTCTGTTGAGTGAGCAACGTGGCTGGCTATCTGCAGGAAGCAGCATCTGCAAAGCAAGGGGGTGGCTCCCAGCAGTGTTCAGAGACAGACACTGCTCTGGAATGCAGGCTTCCAAGGCATCCTGGCTTTGGCAGCAACACGACGGATGAGAATCTTTCACATTTCTACATCTCCTACCCAGGGCAACTATTTTTTATACTAACCTTCCATAAAACACACGCAATTGCTCACAGCAACTGTAATCGCCCCAGCGCACACCAAGGGGAAGGTCTGACTCGGAAGCTCTCTGTCCCCACAACAGGCTGAACATCCTGAAGCAACTTTTCATTGCTTGCCTTTTTTGCCCGTCTCCTCTTCTTCCAGCCACAAACTTGCTAATGTTCAAGAATGAAATAGCAAACACAGCACAGCACTGCTCCCGGAGCCTTGGCTCTGCCCCTCTCCTTCCCGAGGAGTTTGTCACTTCGATGCAGTGAAGGGCCACGGCCTGCGCAGTGGCAGGTACACTCATCGACTACAAAATATGTATGACAGCTCGTGCTGGCTGAAGGACAGGTGTCTCATTTCAGGTTTGAAACCAATTAGGAAAAGTCCTTTAATTTCACTGATGACTACCGGCTTGATTGCATGGCTCTGCAGCACAGCTATGATTGAAGGCAAATGGACGTCGGTAGCTTGAACGCTCACAGACGACAACGCAACAGGTCTGAAGAGAAACACTAGCCACATACACAAGCTGCCTTCCTCACGCAGCAGGATATACGTTTATTCTAGCTCCAAACACGTTATTCCTGTGATGGCAGAACTGTCAAGTTCAGAAGGGACCTAGCCAGATAATTTAAGACAACATAAATCAATTCTAAAGAAGTATCACATAAGCCTCCTGTTTATACACCTTACGTATTTAAAAATCACCAAACCTGCTGGAATACAATCTTGCATTGATGGCCTAGAGCTGTCCGTAGCCGTGGTTGAAGCCCCACAGAAGTGCAGCTCCTGCCTGTGCACGGAAAGCTGAGGAAAGGCAAAAGCCATTTCCAGGGGCATGCAGACACAGTGACAGCTGCCCTTTGAATGGGAACAGGGGTGAAAGAATTCACATTCAACAAAGATACAATCATTTTGTTGAAGGAAAGCAACTGCCAGAAAGGAGACTACTGAAAAGGAGGCATCCAAGCTTGTGAGGAACTATTTCCAACAGGACAGAGAAAAATGTAACCCTGTAAGGCAGTTGGCAACCACCGGCTGTATACAAGCTGCCCTGGGAATTGCCTCAGGAGCCCCTCACGGACCCTGCCAGTGATTTCTGAGCAAGATGTACAGTATTCGTCTGTACTGATGAATCTAGAAGTCAAAGCAGAGACGGGCAGATCACCAGCAGCCACCCCAAAAAGAGAAGAGGTCCCTATCACCAGGATTAGCTCACATGACACTTAACTCCAGCAGAATCTACCTGCCCGGGGACACCGGGACTGTAGAGCAGAAGGGACAATAGAAGGACAATGACTCTGGGAGCTTCCTAGCTGCTTCATGCGTAGAGATAAAGATCAAGCCAAGACCTCTAACACAAGTGGTCTCATCTATTGTGTGTGCTTCCTGCTTGGATTCACTTCAGAGCACAGGAAGACACAGCTTGGGAGCCTCTACATAGAAGATATCCACAGGCACCTGTGGTACAGGAGCAGCTCTGCAATCTGCCAATTAACTGCAGGCCTCAGAGCCTCCCCAAACAGAGGAGCTCATGTAAGTGTTGCTTGAATAACCCCCACATGCCCCATGCATGGCTGGTGAAATTTGGGTTACAAATAAGCTCTGAACACGAACAGCATTACTGCGTGCCCTGGGGGTATGCCTGCATTCCCAAGACAAAGTTAGCATCAGGTGAAAGCAGCAATTCTTTCATTCTTGGACGTGTACAACTATGAATCTGGACTTCCTCGAGGAGGCAGGCTTTTTCTTAGAAGCTCAGAAATGATCTGCTGCAACACCATCCTGTTATTTCTAATGCAACAGCCAGAGATGATGAGCACTGCTGCTTCTGCTGAGGACAGATCAATGTTGCTTCAGTGGCTGCAGAAGAGCCTCTGACAGCTCGCAGCACAGCTGCGAAGGTTGGCCTACCTCATACTCCAAGCCTTGTGTTTTTCAGTCAGAGTCTCTGTTGGCCACCAGTCTCAAATTACTACTTAACACTCCACTTCACAAACACATTCCAGTTTTTGGGCGGTATCTTTGACAAGAAATTTTCCCTCTAAGGACACCAGAGAATGGTGCAATCATATTTTGACGAGGATACACAAAGCGACCTCCAGCAAGGCGTGCTGCTGCCTTAGTGAGCTATTTCATCTCAGGCCGTATATTAAAATGTTTAAGAAAGAAAAAAGCTTCAAATATTAAGTTGAAAATTTCCACAATCAGCCGTATTAAGAGTCCCTGGATCACCAGGAGAAGGAAGGGGATACATTCACAACATACACAGCACTAGAACAGACCAGCTGATGCCAACGAAGCCCAGACACACCAAGCCTGCTTTAATTAGCCCTGAAAGGTTACACAGAACTCCTCTCATGGCTGGTTACTTGGAGGTAACTCTTCTCCCTGCCCAGAGCTGTTAGGGCAGACACTCCTGCAAGTCACTATTATTCTAGCCTCTCTAGTAAGCCTCTGCATGAGATTAAATAGCACTAACAACACCTCTGCCAGAACGGCTGCAGTCCTCGCTACCCGCTGTGTCCCACCCAGAGGGATTAATCTTGCCAGACAAACTCCAGGGGATGAAAACAACACATGCTGCCTCGCAGCACGCAGGGCTGCAGCGGAGACGTGGGCCAGGTCACAATGTCAGTCCTCTCCACCAACACCAACCCAGAGTCCTTCTCCAGGTGGTTGGTGGATCTGTTGAAGCCGTATCCTACAAGGTGCACATCTACATAACGCTCCTGTATGGACAGGAAGAAAAAACCACTGTCCTATAATACGAAATGGAAGAGACCTCTGAAGACTGCAGGAAGGGGTGATGCCTGGCTTTCTAATGCTAACTGCTCAATTAATTTTCCACCACTGCCGTAATAACTTTGGTCAAAGATTCACAAGGGGGAAGCAAAGATACCATTAAAACAGATGTGGTTGCTAATCATACAACCCTTTTGCGCATCAACTCTCCTCTGCCAGCCGGAAGCATTTCAGCAGCACATGCAGTTGTAGCTGTATCAGACAGAAGGACCCCAAGCTTTGGAAAGGAGTAATACCACTTGAGGCTCCCCAGAAACCAGAATATGCTGCAGCCTTGGACAAACAGAAGAGCTCTCAAGACTGCTCAGTCCCTTACTACCAGGTTCACTGGCAGCGAGAAGCCTGCTGTCCAGCCTCAGCCACCCCACAGGCCCCAGGTCTGAAGGATTCCAGCACAAATCAGCATCACCTGCTCCACCAACTGGACTGCCATAAACAGAACATCATTATTGGGTAGGGGTATTAATTTGGGCTGAATAGACAGCACAACAGTGATTAGTAAATTTAGAGGGAGGTAAGAAGATCTAACCTGTTGGGCTTAACCCTCATGAGGCCATTCAGCACGCAAGGTTTTTATTGCTTCTCACTTGGAGCCTATTTAGTAACTTCACAAGATTCTCATTTATGTGGAGGAAGGAAGGTGAAGATAACATAAGGAACAAACCCAAATTTCTTCCCATAGCTCTCAAGAAGTATCTGACAGCCCAAGAACACAGCAATCTTAACAGAAATAGGAGGCCTCCCCCCTCCACACGCGGGCAGACTCACCTTAAAATCTGTGTTATTGATGTACTCAAACACCAAAGCAGGGGTCTTTGACTGAGAGAGAGAAAGAGAGAGAGAGAGAGTGTGTCATGGTTTAAAATGCCCTCTTGACCTTTCTTGGCTCCAAGAGACCTGGGAAAGCTTTGGCTTCCTGCTCAGCCCTTACTGCAGAGAGTGGGGCAGGAGCAGAACATCAAGAGAAGCACAGCCCCGGTCCATCAAGCAGGGCAGGGAGGCTCCACTTGCACCCCACACAAAAAGACAACCTGGCATTTTGGCCAGCACTGCTCCCCCAACTCCACCAGTGAGAAAACGTGCTGGACGAGAAAAAAGGTGTCATCAAGCACTGAAGCCTCACAGCCCATGGCAGGAAGGTCAGCCAGGGCTGCCAACACTTCAGCAGTGTCATTTCCTCTCCCTGGATGCCAGCGAGCTGGTAGTCACAGACCTCAGTCAGCTGCTGGTCAGAAAATTTCCTGGGAATGGGGTAATTCTGGCAATGCAGACAAAGGATATGCACCGGACAGGACAGCAATCAGAAAGATGAGAAGTGCTTAATATCCAATTGCCCTGCAAAATCTTCATGTTCCAGATGCCAGACAGGACCTGGAAGGCTGCCATTTCTGCTGTCTTACAGGAGATTTGGAAGGCTACAAAACTTCTCCCCCATCAGCCATGGGAAACTCACAGGAGACACAGAAGGTGTGTAAAAGAGTCTTGGGAACTCGGAGAGGAACATTAACTCATCCGAAGTGACCCATCTCAGGAGACCCTAATGAAGTAGATGCCAGGCGCCCTGTCAAGCAAAGGCACAGGCACATCCCAGCCAAGAGCAGAAGTCACGCCAGCTGTGTTGCAGAGGATGCCCAGGGCTGTGCCTACAACCAGCAAGAAGGCAAGCCCCCGCCCCCCAGGTACCTACCACTGGATCCTTGACAGTGTCAATCAGGTTAATGATGTTGGTGCCACCACGCAGATTCTCCAGAATCTTCACCTCACGTTTTATCTTCTTTTTCTTCACTGGCTTAAATAGACAAAAGCAATTAGAAGTGAGAGTCCTTTCAGACATTAACAGTGATTTCTGCCACTGATTCTGACTAGATCCCAATACCTACCCTATTCCCCTGCTCCCACCCTCACAAGGGAACATTTTTAGCTTCAAAGAGGAGACAGACACTTGGAACAAACTATGGTTTGTCTATCTTCAGTGAAAGCTTTCCAGCCATCAGAGGAAATCAAACCGCTCTAGACAAACATAATTGTGACTCCAATAACTGTGGTTAAAAGCACCTTGGACTGCTGCGTGGAAATCTTGGCACACTAATTCTATGTTATGCATTTAGAGCCAGCGGACAAACATGGTAAGCTTTCATACCTTAGCTTTGTTTACCAGCACAAAACAGTTTTTACTTCTTGCTCCCAAGGCATTTTTCTCAACAAACGCTTTAGTCCAGCGAAATGACAACCTGAGGGTCTTCAGCACCATGATCTCTAGTAAGCTCAGCCACTGCTGTACTCAACTATGATCAAGTGTTTCACAGCCACCCTAAGAGAGTAGGCCCAAATGCATGGCATGCCATCGCCTCTGTATACCAAGATTATTTTTAAAGCATGCAGACATTTTAAACAGTTTTTGACTCCTCTTCAAATCCATGCAGTCCCAGGAATTCCCTCTGTAAAATAAGCTTTCTCTGGACATCACCCTGCACAGAGTGACAAAGAACAGCTGCTCCCAAGGCAGGGGCCGGGGGGTTGGATTAGCTTTTACACTCTGCTGATCCAGCGGTTCATTGTAATGAAAAGGAACGATCATTTCTGTAACTCATACACTCCCAAGACAAATTTAGCTCTGGGCAGCTTAGAGCAGCTATGAAGTGAGACTTTATTTAAGCCTTGGCTAGTGACCAGTGTGGGCATCACCAGTTGCATACCACTGCTGGCTCCGGCAGCCTTCCTTCACTGCAGAGCTGGAACAGCTCCTTCTGCACTTCTGCTACTGCTACAGAGACATCATACAGGGACCAGTAAACCTCTTACACTGCCTGTGAGGTTTGCTCCTGGAAACATGCTTTCCCAGTCAATTAGCTTTCTAAAACATTCACCATCCAGCATAGAGTCTGGTCCGTGAGGAAGGAAGTAATGGGGAACAGCAAAGAGGTAAGAAACACCTTACCAAAGCGACCCAAGTTACCAGATGTCAGCAGTTTCGGCCTTCTACACAAGCGATGAGGAGCCAAAGAGCTCAACAGCTTGTGCTGTCACCTCGCCTCTCCCACAGCCTTCCGTGCTCTGACAATGGCTGCGGAGCACTGACGTGGCAGCTCGTGCTCACATTAGATAATCTCTGATTTCAGGCCACTCAAAGGAACGTACGTGCAAATGGGAGAAGGAACCAAAGCCTTTCATACAGTCAGAAAACACGTCATTTATGTAAGTGATAAAATATGCTGTCTTTCTAGGCTCTCCAGGTAGCTTCAGATTCAAATCCTGCTCTCCTCCTCTTCCAAGTCAAAAGGCAGGATCTAGACTTTCAAGTCAAAATACGAGAATCTCAGCCCTAAGCCAAGTGCCCAAAATAACACCTAGACTGGTACAGGGAGTGTCAGCACCTTGTAAAGCCACTGTGGAAGATGGCAGCAGGGTCCACCACAGCTGCCAGCCAGAGCTGGAGCAACGAGCAGCAGGCTTCACTGGGAAGGGGGCAGGAAAACAGCTTGGGGCAATACCAAGACATGACTGGAGCTGGCATGAGGTTAGAGAGACATGGAGAAGGAGCCAGAGCAGGGGATGGAAATGAGCAGAAGTGACGGCTACATTTCTGAACCTGCGATTAAGATGCTTCATTGGGGACTAATTTCATTTACGTCAGCCTGGCAATGGACACCATGCTTGCATCGCCCACATCCACTGATATTACCAGAAGGCAAGATGGAATTAGAGGACCTAATTCAGTTACTCCGTTCGTCCAGCAGGGCAGATGCACATATAAGCTGTTTTCTAGGGACCTTCAAAGAGGGAGCTCAACCACGGCCGCCCTGAATGAGCTCGCTGAACAGCCAGGCTGTCGACAGATTCCTGCATGCATCAGAGCCACTCTGCTGTGACATTTGCACCTGACTGGGAGCTGAAACAGTGCCTGAACACAGCCAAGGGGGCCCTAAGGCCACTCTGAAAGACCATCTCCTTTGCAATGCAGCTATTTCAAGGGCCTTTTGCACTAGCTAGATAGGGAGGATACACCTCAGACATTTCCATTTCTCCTTCCATAGCAGCCACCACTCCCACTGGGGAAGAAGAGGTCTTCCCCCACCACATCTACGTGCTTCCACATTGTTCAAGACTGGAACAGGACACCCAGCACGATCCCTGCAGAAATCTACCCCACCACTCCCCTGCAACACACTTGCTGAAAGACACGAGCAGACAGTATCAATGACTTTTGGAAAAAAGGAGAGAAGAAAGTTAGGTTTTTTAATGAAATGCCTGCAGATAGTCACCAAGAGCAGCATCTCTAACATCACCAAGGGCTGATACTTCGGCAAACACTGTTTCAGCAAGAGGGAGAGTTAAGAACTGCTTGCATGTTTTCCTGCTAAATTACAGCAGCACAGAGCTTGGTCGAGGCTGCCTGCACATGGCTAAACTAAAACACATCAGGTATGGGCTGGGGCAAGGGTCTCCCAAGTGACCGAGCAGCCCTGCTCACTGCAGCCTGCCCTGCTGCAGGGGTGTGAGCTGTGCGGTGAGCGCGCTCCTGCTGGCTGCAGACAACCGTCAGGATGGGGCTTCCTGCCCCTAGGGAAAGACGGATGCGGAAGGGAGAGATGCCACGGGCTGAAACCTGTCGTCTTAGAGGAAAAGTTACTGCCCAGAAGGTTCCCCCAGAGAACAATGCAGGGGAGTAAAGGATCTCCCCATTTCAAATCTGCAGGATAAAACAGGGGCAATCACTGGCCTCCGTACCACAACTTTCCCCTTACAAGCCCACCCAACAGCATGCCGTCACCTACCCACACACCGTGCCATGCTGTGCCAAAGCCACGTTACTCCTGCTATAAGCGCAGTCTGCCTCCCAGGAACACTTCACTGGAGCTCAGTTTTTGCACAACAACCGATTCCAAGCCTAGGCTCTTGCATTATCCCATCTGGCAACTCAAACACCTTGGTGCAAACCTCTCCAACATGTGGCCACTGCCGTGGGCTGGCTGACTAGAGCAAGCCAGTCACAGCCACGGGACTCTGCTCACCCCGGCCTCAGCACTGCTAAAATCACAGGCGATCAGCAGCACATCCATCGAGCACCAGGATTAAGCCTGGGCTGCTACAACTCACAGCCACCCGATCTGTCTGTCCAAGGGTGTTGACTCCAAACACACGTGGATTAAATGTGAACCAACCGGGGATATTATGGCCTCCAACCATCTGCCTCTCCCTGCAGGAATAGCTTCTAAGACACCAGCCGTTGCAGCCAGAGTATTTTAACTGTACTGATTTAAGGCTATTTTATTACTCAATGCCAGGAACAGTGGCATTTCGGGCTGTGTCTGCTACATGGCTCAGTCCGCTCTATCCTGGGAGGGCTATTTCCCGATGAGTAATGAAGCAGCCACCTAGGCACAATGACCTGCTCCTGAGTTTGACCAGCCTGTGTTTGTCAGGCAAGGTTTTAGAAAGGTGCCGACTCCAACTCCATCCGTTCCCACAGCAGAGGCATTTCAAAGCTTTCTTCTGAGCTGGGATTCTCTAGTGGCCAGAATGAGTCAAACCCTCGCTGTGGCCTTTCCCTCCGGCAGGCACCAAGGGAGTCCCTCTGAAGCACCTATTTCCATGAAAGCCGTGGAAACTCGGCGGCTTGGAGACTCCTGTTGCGTTTGGTTGAGATTGGCCAAGCAGTGCAAGAACTGCTGGCGGGGAGGGGGAGAAAGGCTGACAGACAGCAGAGTTGCGTAAGGCTCGTTTCCATAGGAAACCAGGCTAAAAGACATGTCTCAGTTTAACTGTGTCTACACTGGGAGGGGTTTAATCACTTCAACTGCAGCAGTACCCTCAGAACGACACGACTGTCTAGCACTAGCCAGTTTTCCAGTAAATTGCTTGTTTTCTTAGCCAAACTAGAATTCAGAGGGCTGCAGGTAGCGGAGACAAAACGTACAGCTCGTGGCTGTCCAATGCTCTGAACGCAGGGAGCAGAGGGTGACCTCCAGCCAGGAGGATGGTCTCCACGGAACCCAATGGTTCTCACTTGCCTGTCCCAGCCAGTCGTGCTTTGCTGCAGCTTTTCTTCCCTACCAGCCAAAAGGATCACACAAAGTCGCTTCCATCTGCTTAATGTCAGCCAGGGCAGTAGAGACAGTGACAGGGGCCAGTACCCCAAACACCTTCGCCTGAAGAGATCAGACAGCATCACGAGATGCCGTCCCGTGCCAGAGGCGAGAAATGGCATGGGGTAAGTAGTCGCTTTGCAGGCAGGTAGATGCAGAAGAAAACACCTCTCTGTGACTGAGAGGTCAGATCCTGGGTCACTTACTGCGAGATCACAAACTTGTAAGCAGGGAAGGAGTCCAGCTGCAGCAAACACCAGCTGGAAGCATTAACATTGTTTGCTAAAATAAACCTTTAAATACAAGACGGCAACCATCACTTCCTGTCTTGAACAAATAGATATCTGCCTGGTTAACCATCTTTTTTGGTTGGTTTCTAAAGCAAGCGGAGCACACATCTGCCAGGTTCTTCAGTTCCAGCCATCCCCAACAACCTGGGAACCCATCACTTGAATTCAACAAAAGACAGATTTTTTTGACCTAAGTTTCACAATGAGAAAGAAAAATGGTGACCAGGAAAACATGGGAAATCCATGTTAGATTCAAAGCATAAAAATAACTCTACATTAGCTGAAAGCAGGCAGTCATGCAGCGCATGGGTACTGCCCGCTAAGGAGCACACATGCTGCTCTGAAGGAGTCCCAGAAGGTGCTGGGTGTTACCCAGCAGGTGCTCTGAAAAAGAACAGCAATCGAAAGATACAAATCCAAGAAAAACAAAAGTCATTTATTCCACCACACAATAATAATAAAGTCTATTCTTTGCCCACCAAACCTGAATAGCTCAGAAGCACCCCGGTACTTGCAGTGAATGAACAGGCAGATCTGAACAACACACAAACAGCAGCAGCAGGCTTGAGCAGCATCCTTATGACAGGCTTTAAATGTTTAAAAGTTGGCACCACAAGCGTATTTGTCTCCAGCAAGTATTATTGAAAGGCTCATAATAATCAGCCTGTAAAGCCTGATGCCAATTGCTCAATAGGAAAATAGGCTTTAGAGCAGCAGTGCTTATTTTGAGACATCAGATGGGAAACCAAGTAATTATTTTCAAAAGAGCTACGAAAATCAAGGAGCCCACTTGTGTTGATATTTGTAAGATGCAAACAACTCACAAAAATCCATCTTTGCACCTTACAGCTTCCATCACAGGAATTCAAATTTTCCTTTCCCAAGATGCTCTTGATTTTTACAAGAGTCAAAAACAAACACACAAACAACAAAAAAATCCAGGCTGAAACTACTGAAGCACTTCTGCTTTTTAATTCAAGTTAGGTAAAGCATACCAGCAAGTGTTTTGGGGGCAGCACCTTTCTTCCCTGCAGAATGCCTTTCCTGTCCCCACAGCGCATCCCTGAACCAGCCCTTCTGGGCTGCAGGACTGCCCTCCCTGCACCCAGACCGATGTAGTCAACTAGAAGGAGACACACGAGGATCAAGCCCTGATCCCTACTGCCACCGTTCCAAGGAATGAGAAACATTCACTTGGGCTCTGCCCTACGACACTGCAAACAGACACAGTGCTGTAACTCATCCTCCTCCTCACAGGAGCTGCAGCTTTGCAGCTCACCAGTTCCTTGTGGCAAAACACAACCGGGAGAGTCATCAGCTGCATCTCCAGGCCTCTGAGAGACGGTTGGTACAATTTTAGTTGGTCCCAGCTCCACACAAGGCTGGACTCCAGCTGCTGACCGTGCCAAGCTGAGTGTGGGCAACTGGTGTTTGAAACAGAAGAATTGTGCACACTGCTCTCTTGCAAAAGGGCTCACTTCAGTGCTGACAGAGGAGGAAGTGGGCTAGGAAGAGCTGATTCAGTGAGTACAAAGGCAGGAGAAGCAAGAGATGCAGATAGCTACCAGGAGCAGGGATTGAACGGCTTTGGTGGTGGAAGGTCAGTGATGCGGTCAAAAGCTCCAGCCCTGAGGGACCAACATCATCCTATCGTATTTCCCTGTGCAATCCCTTCTGCACACCAGTCATTTCAGCCCCCACCCGGAGCACACCAATATACGAGGGCTCTGAAGCTTTTAGAGACAGTAGAAAAATTACCAGAGCCACAGAGCTATCTTCCCCTGAATGGTCCTCCAGCTACTACAGGGATAATTTGAGTTTAATTCTGAAAGGACCTTGCTGCAGCCCCTTGTCTGAGCAGCGGCTCTGGAGGGTTCATATAACCCAGAAAGGGGAAGAGGCGAAAAACAAAAACAAGTAAGAATGCACTTGTGAAACTGCGTACATGGTTGAAAGTTTCAGCTAATGGACTCAGCACAGAGGGACAAAAGGCACCAGAGGAGAAAGGGACCATTTAACCACTGCTGCAGAACCTCCAGTCCCTCTCCTTGCAACTACGCTCTCTTCTTAACCTCTGCCTGTTTTGCCTGTTCAGACAGCGACCATACATGGAGACAAAAGTCTCTTTATGTGGTGGGTTTAATGCCTCACAGGCAAACAGACTGCACACAGACACACATGCATGAAGCAGGAAGGATGACTCCTGTAGAAAGTGGACAATGTGGATGCCATAACCTCCACCTTGGGCAGACGTTCAGGCGGGTGATAAGCAGTGCAAGAGAACGGGCTGTGAAGAACCCTGCAGTTCAGCTGTAGGTAACTCACTACAGCATTCTTGCCATAAAGAGTCACCAGCAAAGTGGAAAGGTTACATTTGGCTTTGAGAGTGCAACTTGCAATGCTGTCCACATCTCCTAGGAACACTGCTTTTTACCCCAGTAGAGTAAGGCACAGGAGAGCAGGACTGCAGGCACTCCGGAGCATCACTCAGAAATGGGGAGTTCATCAGAGACAGCACAACAGCTGGAGACTGACCTCAGCAGTCCACCAAAAATCTACATGGTTAAGACATGAAAGAGTTGAGATGTGCTTTGGGTACCTGCACCGGATGTAGACAACATGTAACTCGCTGGAAACAAAGATGTCTTAAGCTTCCTTAGTACACGCAAAGAAATCTCAGGCCTCATCCTGGAAGCCGAACATTAGCATCAAATCTAAGCAAGATGCAAAAGCACATAGGACATACTCACACATTCCTTCTTCCTGGTCTGGCCCTCCCCTAAGCACACAGGAAGCATACCCACAGCTGCGCGGCGGAGAGCCTGACCAGAAAGCCCTCAGGAACCTCCTACATCAGCTGGAAACAGCAGGAACACAGCTGCTTCTATGTCCCTACCAACGGTGAGGGGTAGGTACAGTGCTGAGCACTCCACTGCATGCCAAGGTGACTTCAGCCCCATGGGGCTTCCCCTCCCGCCCCGAATCTCTTCTCTCTGGATAGGTTGAAAAGCTGCAGAGTTGCCCTCTGCCTTGCCTCTACATATAACACTTTTTGGAGGATGCTGTCAGAGGGTGTCTGTGGGGTAAATCAGAGCTCCTGCTCCAGTGTTTGGTGGCTGCTGTCCTACACAGCACAACCCGACAACTAGTAGCAGTGGAATGAGAAGGAAACTGATCTTTTTTTTTTTTTAAAGGACTGCAGAATTTTCCTGGGAAAAAAAAAAAAAAAAGCATCACTAAGAGCATTGCACCTTCAAAGAAAGGTACTTGACCTTGTAACACTAACATCACAGTCACCTGCATGGTCTTCATTCTGCTCCTTCACTGACACGTCATGGTCACAGCTAATGGCACGGTCACAACCCCTTTTCCTGCAGGATTATGCCTGGACCTGTTCTTGGGGTAGCAGAACAGAAAGGCAATGCCAGCGAATTGGGAAACATGCTTTATTCAAGACCCAGCTGCCTGGGGCACTGCGATACCTATCAGAGCCATTAAGCTCCCCGACCTTGTCCACTGGTTAGGTCATTATAGGGCACCTGAAGAAACAAGGCATTTAGCTTCCAGAAGAGGAAAAGCAGTTTATCTTGTTCACCCAGCACTAGACTGGGACCTATGCTCTAGTCTCAGCTTTGTTGAGGCTAAGGGACTTGCCCAAAGTCACACAGGAAATCTCTGTGGCTCAGTTCTGCAGCTGAGAAAGGGTGATAAAATTTCCTGACCTCTCTGGAGGAGGGTACAAGATGTTCAGGTACCATAACACCAAAGAAGGGGAGGAAAACGTCAGGGGAAGTACTTGCTACATGCTAACTCGAGCTCAGTAAGAATAAGCTCCTTCAAAGAGCAAGGCTGGGACGAGATACCAGTCACCTCACGAGGCACAGACATTAAAATCACTCTAATGCATAACAAATTGTTCTCTCAAAGAACCTTAAATAGAAAGGAGTGACTGCTAAACTGCCACATCCACCAGCCAGCAACTGTCCCGCCTTCTGTCCCACCCCTACTGCCACACAGAAACCTGGAGACTCGGTTGCATTTCCCACCCCAGAGAACCCAGCCTGAATTACAAGGAACAGAGCCGCCCAGCTGATTTGCTAAGGCTCCACCGTAGATACATGTAATTACATTTGCAATTAACTTTGAGTCTAGCTACAGGAAACCAGAGGCACTTTCCACAGTTCGGAGTGCTGTTATTGCCACACTTTGCAGGTTTTCATAACGCATACAACATGCTGCTCTGAAACTCGCTTCTCACTGACCCACTTTCCACTGAGAAGAAAGTTCACGTTCGTTTATCTGGACTTTCTGCTTTTCCCTGCTCACTCGCAGGAATGCCGCCTGCATGTTAGTGCCGGCGGGGGCAGCCAGGGGAACTGGTGGGAACACCAGCCACGTCAAACCTGGGCCTATCTAGTCCCTTGCTTGCAGGGCTTTAAGGCAACACGTAGAGGCTCCAAGGAGAAGGAGCACCCAGCCACCCCGAGATGACTCTTGCCGGCTGACTCACGGCTCAGCGCTTACAGGCTCCCTGGAGATGAGTTTGGCAGCCACAGGGAGAGGAGCATCGCTCCAGGGGAGGCTCTTTAGGCTGGTAAGAGGTAAAGAGGAAGATTTCCGAAGACCTTCCCTGCAGTCTCTCTACCTCATGGTGCCTTTTTATGTGGGCCGAGACCTGGACTCCCAGAAAACCACAGCAGTCCCAAAGAGACCATCAAGGGCTCCAGAGCAGCATGCAGAAGTGCAGTTTCCTCAGTCTAACCACAAGCCATCCTGCCATAAAACTCAGCTCTGCACTGGCCACCTCTGACTAGTCTCTCTCAAAACACACATTGTCGTTTGACCTACTTAAAAAAAACACCAAAACAAAAACAAAACAAAAGCTACGTAAAACATCCAAAGGTGGGGGATGCCCCAGCAGCATTCCAGAACTCAGCTCTGCAAGAACACGTGAGCCTTGCATTGCCACCAGGCTCAGCCCCAGGGCTGTCCCTAACAGCTCACCAAGCCACCACCTTGACCGCAGCTGAGGCAGGGATGCGATTAACGCTTCCAAGAGGCAAATGGGAGACCGCTCCTTGCCTAAGAGCTGTGGCTGGACAGACAAGCTTCCCAGGAAGCTGAGGATGTTCCCAAGGAAGCAGAACAGTGAGTGAGTTGGGAAGCCACAAAGCGAGCCAGCCAGCTGCGCCATCGGAGTGGATCTAGCAAACGCCTTCGGGCTTCAGCCCAGCGCAGACGCGTCCTAGGCAGCTGCCAGCCTTGGTGGCTGCAAGGGCAGGTTGAGCTCAGAGCCTCCTGCTCTTTGAAGATCAACACGTGCTCTTGGGGAACCAGTGACAGGTGTTGCTGGTCCAACAATTAACAACCACAGGTGTCATCCAAGACAAAACCAAAAGCACCTCAACTCTAACCTTCCGTTTCTGTTCTTTTTTTAAGAAAAAAAAAAAAAAAAGTTTGCTGCTAGGACAGTTACCACAGCTCTCTGACCACGCTGCTTCTGTGACAAGCACAGGTAACCCCACGCTGCAGCCACCCCAAACCACAACCTGGTACTTCTGCGGGAAGGCCCCCACATCCCGATCCCACTGGGGCGAACCCACCAGAACAATACACGTCCCTGATGCTGCCAAACATCCAATGGTCTTTTTTAGTCTCTTCAGGTTTTCACAGTATTTTTGGCCTGTCTGTAGTGAAGTTCTCTCCTATGTAACAGATCCTCTAAAGGACGGAATATACAATTTTGTCTGCTTTCCAAGCACCCCACGGCCTCTATGGGGAGGTTGCGGCCTGAGCGTGAGGAGGTCGCATGCCAGCTGCCTGGAGGCTAACAGAAGGATTCCCCCTCCGAGCTTTGCCTTCCTGTTGACACGGCAGTCTCCGGGCTGTTTGAGACAAACACTGCCAGATACGATTTACCAAACGCAGGCAGCACATGCAATGCTGCTCAAATGTCAGGGCTCCGAGCATTCCTCCTCCAGAGGAGCTCAGCCCACGGTAGGCTCCAGCACTGCCAGACAGAAGGGGCGAAGGCATCAAAACATCCCCACAGCACGGGGGACACTAAATCTGTTTCCAATCCAACATCCAGCACCCGAACACCCACAACGAGAAAAAAAAAAAAAAGAGTTTTGGGGTGAAGGGCAGGACCCAACAGCCCCTGGCTCTGCCGACCCAGCTCTCTCGCAGCCCCGGCAGCCAGCCGGGACACTCACCTTGAGGATCTTCACGACGACCCTCTCGTTGTTGGTGATGTTGATGGCCTCGAAGACCTCGCTGTACTTCCCCCGGCCCAGCTTGCGCACCAGCTGGTAGTCGTCCTGATTGCTGCGGGCACCAAGAAAAGAGAAGGGGAAGGACGGGGAGAGGGAGGCGGCTGAGGGGCGCCGGGCCCGGGCAGGGGCC
>CM021707.1:249386-369270 GCA_011074415.1 Stictonetta naevosa
GGCACGGCGCTGTCCGCGGCCCGGTCCCGGCTCCTCGCGGCCGCCTCACCGCCTGCCCGGCGCCCCGACGGGGCCCTGCCCCCCTCCCGGCCGTGCCCTGCTGCCCCGGGTCCCGGGGATGCGCCCTGGAAGGCTCAGCTGCTCGCCTCGGTGCTTTTCATGGGGCTGGTATTTGTAAAAGCGGTGCTGGCAGAGGAGCAAAACAACCCTTAGGCTGCGTTCCCTTATGCAAACACACGTGGTTCTCTTTTCCTTAGGTTGTGAAAAAAGTTTCAGTACGCACAGCTACAGCTGATTGGAACGTTGGGCTTTGAGGTTACAGCTGAGGAAACCTAGGGAAAATCTCACTGAAAAGATAAACGCCAGGACCCAACCGTGCGCTGTGAGCACCTCGGAACAGAATGCAAGCAAACCAAGTAACACCTCATCGTTTTATCCTTGGGCTCTGGATAGGCCAGGTAAGGCTCCCACGCGATCTTTGGAAAACAAGGTGGATGTGCTCAGATGCTTGCTGCCCCAGGGCACGGCGCTGGAGAGAAACGGCACGGTGGACACTCGCTGCTGCTAAACGCAGCCTGGCACGGGGAGGGGAACGGCAGCTGGCCTGCGGGAAGGCGGCCACGTCCAGAGCACGGTTCACCCACCTCTCCCTGCCAGGACTGCAGGTGGGAGAAGAACATTGCTTTCCGAAAGCATGGTGGAACAGAACACAGAGAACACGCAGAAGTGCATAGGCTTTCAGAGCATACCGGCCAGTCCTTTGGTAAACTGTGACAGTACCGGTAAAGGCATCGAGGCGTACGTTTAAAAGAGCTCCTCGATACTGGTGTGTGAATGTTTTTTTCTCAGATCAAGAAGGCCAGAGCTGTACCACTACACAGCTGAGACATTTGTCTGCTACAGCAAATTCTGCGTGACATTGCATTAAAACCCAGGCGTAAGCACCCCTGCGACCTGGTGAATCCTGGCTGCACCCCAGGCCTGGCTCTGGAAGCTGGGCCCTGGGCGGCGGGACACAGCACTGCTCGTGCACTCCGTGGGAGGGGAGGTGGCCCTGAGGAGTCCCTGCTAGCAGAAGCGGAGACATGGGGCTGGGGCACATGTGGAGCTACTCACTGCGCCCCTGGGAGTTAGAGCAGTGACTAATTATGGAAATCTGCATACACACTCCTATGTGCACATCAGCATGTACGAGCTGGCAAGCAAAGCAAATGTGTCGTAGCTACTGTAATCACACACCTGACTGAGGACAGGATCAGAACCCCCCCCAGCCGTCTGCACTGCTGCTATTCAGGCACGTGTGCTCAAACATTGAGCTCACTAAAGCTTTACCAAGTTTTCTCTGAAATGCTATTAAAGTATTTCTATTGCTATTACTATTTTCAAATCTGGCTAGAAAGGTTCAGCTGTTTCCCAGAGCAAAGTCAGGGAAAACATACTTTTGGCCACTAAAAGCCAGAACAGATCTTGTCCCGAAGGCACTTCAGAGCTCTGGATCCTGGAATTTGGCAAGGGACAATTTTTGTGGCAGAGATGGGCTGGCTGTCTTCTGCTGACCTCTGAAAAGCTTTGCAGAGCTCGGCAGAGTGATAAACATCTTGAAATCTGCATGCCCCCTTCCTGCAGCTGGAAAGCCTCCAGCACAATGCTGCTGAACCTTCCAGAGCCACCAGTCCTGCCTGCAGCTCCCCATCCATCACGGCTGCTCCCAGGACTGCTCAGCTGCCTCTCCCCGTCCCACCAAACAGTGAGGCAGTGACTGTCTCAGGTTAGTGTCAGAAAGGGAAAGGTACTTGCAGGGACCCCAAACCCACAAATCCTGAGTAAATGGTGCTATGTACACACAAACCAGCTGGACAGGGGGTCTGCTGCGAGCGTGGCACACTCTGACCTTGCTGCAGACTCACACAGCACCAAGTGCAGAGCAGGTTTCATCTGCTTGGATTACACGTTTGTAAAACCTTAACTCTGCAAGATGAATGGGAAACAAGAGAAACCTATGGAAAATGGTGGCAAATAAAAACAATAAACAGACATTCAAAGTTTTGCCAAAGTAATTTGGTGTGTCAGAGAAACAACTTTTAATTTGTGACTCCATTTTTAGTGGGATCCCCATCACACCCTGAGGGCAAAGATGGGCTCCAGGCTGTGCCACAGCCATGCTGCTCTCCCCTCTCCTCTGTGTGTGCACACTTCAAGCAGCTTCATTGTGCTCTGGCAATGAGTGCCTGTCAGTGACAAAGATCGCCCTGGGAGAGGTGTTTGTCCTGGTGCTGGCACGAGGATGAGAAGCAGGGCTCTTCCCATGGACCAGCTGTGGTTATGACTCAGATGTGTTTTGAAGATGAGCTTCGACACGTTCTGGCCATCACATGGACGAGAGGCCTCCTCACCGGGTTCTCCTGCACACGCAGCAATGGGGGTGCACCATTCCAAACCAGCTTTGTCATGGGGCCACAAAAAGGACCGGCATCACCACGGCATGGGTTTATATTGTTCCATACTCAGGTTGACTTGCATCTTTCATCCCAGAAGAGCCACAGAGAGGCATCACCACCCCCAGCAGCAACTGCTGGGGTGGGAGGCACAGTTATACCCCGCAGTCCAGTCAGGCCACAACCGAGCTGTGCCAGGGGCCGAACCGCGCCTGGCCCGGTGGCGGAGCTGGCAGTGGCCATGGTGCAGGGCTCAAGCCAGGGAGCAGGGCCTCCGTGCATGTGCTGGGGCCTCCCCGTGCCTGTGAGTCCTGCCCCCCACGCCACCCATGCCCGTTCCACCGTTGCCACAACACAGCCATGGCGGAGCAGGTGCTGGCGGTGCTGCCCCTGCCGCAGCTGCGGGCACGCCTGCAGGAGGAGCGGTACCGGCAGCCGGGGGGGGCAGCAGGGTGGGGTGGGGGTCCCGGGCTGGGTGCAGCAGCCCATGGATGTAGGGGGTGGCGGGGCCTGGGGTGTAACCGGGGTTGGGCAGGGAGTGAGGCTCGGGCAGGATGGGAGAGGGACGGGGATGGGGCCACCAGTGTTCCTTCCTAAAGGGCTCCTGTCCCAGGCTCCATTGGTCTCTGGGGTCTGGGTTTTTGAGCAGGGGCAGCTCTGGGGGGCTTTTCTGCATCCTGGTTCAGGGAGGGGAGACCTTCAGCCCTCGTTTGGGGGTGTTTGCCTTGAGTTAGCCTCTTTCGGCTCTGCCTTTGCCCACTGGCCACACGCAGTGACACTGTGCTTGGCCCGGTGCACGTCCCTGAGAGCTGGGTCTCATCCAGACCCCATCATTTTGCAGTCATGCCAACGCTTTGCTGAGAGCTGAGGTGGAGATGTTTGAGAACCAGTACCGTAAGATGGAGCCGAGCAGCCCAGCTGTCCAGCAGCAGCCGGTGGCACACGACTCCCCACCAGAGCTGGCGCACATACTGGTACGGAGCGGGGTAGCCACTGTGTGGGCTGCACAAGTGACTTAACCCCAACACCTGCCTGAAAACGAGTGCTAGCTGGGCCTTTAGGTATAAGCTTTGGGCTTCCTTGCTGTTCTGCACTCAGTGTAGAGGCCTGGCTGCCTTCTGATTTCTCCTCTCCCAGCTGGTGCTGCCTCTGGTGCATGACAGCTGTGGTCTCCTGAACAGCAAGTGCCAGGTAGATCTGGAAGCACTTCACACACTAATGAGTTAACCCCCCCACAGAGTAATCTGAAGAAGAAACTAAACACATAGCGGGGCTGATGCCAGGAAAGCAGGGGACTTTCCCCAGGCCCTGTCAGGTGCTCTGTAACAGGTTTCTCCTCCTCTTCCCCTCCTGCAGGAGCCCCTGTAGGCTTAGACCTGTGTGCATCCACACTCAGGTTCCTCTTCCGAGTGCATGTTGCTCTGTTCCTTCTCACTGTAGCCATGATCAGGTTTTGGGGGCAGATTTTTTCCTCCTGGCCTGAACATCTCCTTCCACCAGTGATGCAGTGAGCAGAAGCTCTGGACCCTCTGCTGTGGAGCTCCTTTCAGCTAGCCTCTTGCAAGGGGCTTTGGCAATGCCTGAGCCACTGTTGGGTTTTTCTTTTTGAAACTTTGCCTGTGGCCAGAAGGGCCCTTGCCCTATGCAGAGCAGTGCTGGCATCCCAGTATCTTTGCAGATCTGGTGATCACACCCAAGCAGTGTCGCTTCTCCAAAGACTGAGCTTTAGCCCACCCATGTTGCGAGACCCTCCAGTCCTTGGGAAGAGGCAGAAGACCCTATCTGTCCTACATAACAAGGTCTAGATAACGTCCATGTCCATTAACATCTCCACTATTGAGAGGTGTTGTACGTGCCCAGATGAAGGCATCACATTGCCTTTAACCTCCAGCCCTGCACTTGCCCATTGAAGTGAATTGAAAGTGCTTATGTAGGAAGATTTTATGGGTGGATGAGAGGACAAATGAGGCCAGCTAGGTGTGGCCCCAAGTTGCCTCTGTTCTGGATACACCTCTGTGTCCTTACTGGAAGCTGGAATTCCTCAAACCTGACTGCTGAGATTATTTTCTCTTTGAATACATGAAAATGCAGCAGCAGTTGGCCAGTGTTGGCTACCTGATGGCATCTGTGCTACTCCTTGATTGTTGCAGACACATGGCAGGTCCAAATCCAAGATGCGTCGTTCAACAGGCTATTTCGTAGGCCTGACAGTGGAGCAGAAATGTGAGCTGGCTGAGCGGGAGCTGGTGGACATGAAGGGTGAAATTCAGAGGATGGAGGAGGACACAGAGAAGACCTTGCAGGACCTCGAGGTATAGCTCTCCAGAAACCTGAGAACCACCAATGTGTCCTGCCGTCTTGTAACTTTTCCCACCTCTTTCAACATGCCATCCCCAGGCCAGTGGGACAGACTTGCTCGGTGTGGGCTGTTCATAGCAGAGCATTGTTGTTAGTGGTCCCGAGCTGAGAGAGGGAGCCAGAACTGCCCCCAGCTTCACAGTTTCTTGAAGGCAAGTGCACCAACAGAGATCAGATGCACCTGTCTCTGGTGCATATTATGGCAAGAACTAACAGTAACACAAGATAGCAGAAGATTTTTAGATAGAGAAGCTCAGGTCTGCTATGTGAGATGAAGAAATAGATTCTTGAAAGAAAAAGCTCCTTTTTGTCAGCTTTTTGAATGTGTGTCCCTTGTGCCAGGCACATTTTTCAATATAGAAATCCCCAAGCTTTTTCTTGAAAGCAAAAGCTCCTTTCCGTCAGTTTCTTGGATGTATGTCCTTCATGCCAAACATTTTTCAATATAGAAACTCTCAAGAGCTTCCTGCTTTGACCGGGCTCAGTGCAGACCTCTCCAGTGTCTGCCTTTCCAGTCTCTCTAGGATTTCTTCTGCATATGCTCCAAATCTACCAGGCTGCATTCCTGCTGCAGGCTCCTTGCTGCTGCGTCATGATCAGCCCTATGCCGTCTGCCAAGACCTCCTCCTAGTCAGGGTGCTCAGGAGCTCTCAGGGAAGGAGAAACCTTGCCCTTCAGTTCATGCCGCTGATGCAGCAGCTGGGACAGAGGCAGCAGGCAGCCCGTGTCCCTCTGGTGTGGCCACAGGCCATACACTGTAAACAAAAGCCAATCCTAGTATTGGCTTAGTAAGTCTGGTGATGTTTCTAAGTCAGGATGGAATGTCAGATGCTGAAAGTCAGGCATGGGAGAGATTTATTCTGATGTTCGTTTTTGAATGAGTGAAGTAGCAGAGCTCTGTAAGACTGTGCCATGTGCCCTGTGCTGCACAGGGTGAACCTCAGTGCACCCACAGGGGAAATGCTCGTAACTCCATCAGAGTGTGTCTGGTCATATCCAGTGCCCCCCTATTCCCTAAGCAGTTTGAATTAGGGAAGTTAGCACCTCTCGACTTTTACCTGACTTCATTTCTACAGGCAGTCATACAAGAAACAGATATTTGGTGGACTGATGTTAAGAAAGCAATCAGTGACTTTGAGAAAGACATCGCCAGTACCATCTCCAACAAGAGAGGGAGCACCATAGCTTCCGAGAAGCTGCTGAGGTACCTAGAGGAGAAGAACCACCAAAGGGTCAGTGCAGCAGGGCAAAAGTTGAGACTGGTCTGTCATCTGAAATGTATGGTAAAAAAATTTAGGTTAAAACCTATTTCCCATACTCCCACATGGTCTGCCTCACATTTTCAGACTATCTTAGCAACTTCCCCAGCTGCTCATCAGCTGGATGAGCCCAACTGTGAGTCCAGGTGACGCAAGGCCCAGCCCTCCAGCTCAGTAGAGCCCAGGGAAGTGCCAAGCCAACGTCCCACATGTGGGGCAGGAAGATGCTGAACAGCGTTTCTCATGGGAGGGGAAGTGCTCCATTTTTTGGAGCAGTACAGGTGAGATGAATCATAGAATCACAGAATCATTAAGGTTGGAAAAGACCTTCAAGATCATCTGGTCCAACCATCACCATACTACCAGTGTCACCCAATGAAGGGAAAATACACAAGAAAGCATGAGGTCCTGGTGTTCTTCCTCTTCCCAGACTCTGCTGTCCCGCTATAACCTGCTTTCTTTCTTTAGGATCTGATGAAAGAGAAGTTGCGCTTAGAAAACAGTTTTCTCAAGGATTACAAGAAGAAGCTGCAGCAGCAGCTCAGGCAGGTACATGCAGCAGTCTAGGAGAAGCAGGGGTGGGATGGCCTGTGAAGAACACAGCTGTCTTTAGGACAGCTTTTCCCACCAAACAAAGCCCTCTTTATTCGGAGCTGAGCTCTGGTCGGCAATCTGTAGCTCTGCTTCTCTGGGGTTTGCAGAAGGAGTGGATGGGAGAGACGCTCCATGAGGTCCGCTCACAGCAGCTGCAGGTTACAAAGGAGCAGTATGAAGAGAAGATTGATGAGAAGAACAAGGAGCTGCAGCAGCTAAAAATGACTTTGGGGAAGACTGTCCAGATCCTCAACTTCTGTAAAGTGAGTGAAACTCCCAGTGCCTCCGCTTTCCCTTTCTGCTGTTCCCGAGGGTCACCCATGAGCTGGTTAGCAGCTCTTGTATCCTTCCCTTTCTCAGTCAGAGGATGCCAGGCAGCTCCTGGTCTTTCCACTGATGTGGCAGCTCAGTGTGTGTGTGGGGGGGGGGGGGGGGAGTGTTGCCAGACATGCCAGGAGCCCCACTGAGCTCCCTCTGTGCAGTGATGTCCTCATTCATGTTTAGCTGCAGCCTGATGATGAGGTTTGTGCTTTGCAGACAGGTTATTTTATACCCTGATGAAAATTCCCATAGGAAAGAGCTTTGGTGCTGATGCATAGAAAAATACATTTCTTACATAACGTGTGTCATTTGAAAAGATGTCATGAGCTGCAGCCCCTGATCTTATCAGTGAAAACTGCTTTGCAGCTGGGGCGGATTTGTGTCTCTCAGATGAGCCCTTCTGTCTGGGTCCATCCTAAACCCAGGCTGCTGTGCCACAGTGTAATACAGGCTGTGACAGCCAGGTACCTTGAAGCAGTAGCTGTGGCCACCGACTGGAAACCCCTAACCCAAGTCACGCCCCATGGAGCATAACAGCTTTCACCCCTCTGCTGACCATGCCCCAGCAGACACAGGCTCCTGCCCTTTCTGGCACGTGGCTCTGTTTTGCCGCTGACAACTGGAGATGTGAGGCTGTCAACACAGGGCTGTGGCCCACAGCTGCCATCACTCCTGCCTAAATGCAATGCCAGTGCTTGGCAGGCAGCACAGGACCTTGTTTGGAGCACAGCTCCTGCACCACCAGTGGAGACAAAGCCCAAGGAGAGGGCCCACATAAGCAGTAGAGATGTCTTTGCATGTACCAGAGAGCTGCTGTTGCATCTACTAACAGTGTCCTCTCTTGTTCCAGAAAAAGCTTCAGAACACCATGGAAATATCGACATCTCTAATGAAAGACATCTCCCAGAGGAAGGAGCTGCTGGAGAAGATTGAAAGAGAAAGTACTCTGGCGGAGGAGGTAAGAGAGCGATTTGGGAATCCCTGAGACTTAACCTGAGAGGACTCTTTGGAGGTATTTGTTATGGTACATTAGACACTGATGCCCATCTGAGGTCCAGCAATAACCTGGATATGTGCATGCCACGGTGGGACTGAGACACAGTCCTGGAACTCCTGCCAATGCCATTAATACTGGTCAGCTTTGCCCTTTGTGGATTTTGCCCCTCCAGGGACCAGCCACAGCCTTCTTGAAGTTCTCTTTCCTTGAGCTTTTCATCAACAGTGTCCTCTCCAGTGAGAGGTGACACTGCTGTTACCCATCTGAGCCAGCACCGCTTTGGGCAGCAGGCTCAAGGCGCTCTTGAGCAGCCCGTCTGTGGGATGGAGGCACAAGTGGATGCATCATACTGTGCCCTCAAATGTGCAGCTGCTGTTGGGGCTTCAGTTTATCCTGCCTGCCTGCTTCCCTGGAGGGCTGGCCACCAGCTGGCAGGGGGACGTTTTCCTGGGATGTCCTTGCCCTCTGTCCCTTACCCTCCTGCAGCAACGAGCCAAAGCGGAGAGTCTGGACCGGTGGCTGCAGAAACAGCTGTCGGACTACAGCACCCCTCCCGTGATGAGTTATGTGCAAACGGCAATGGATGTCACTGACCTGGAAACGAGTATCAAGGCTTGGCAGAGGAGGGCAGCAATTGCTGAGGTGAGCAAGACAGAGCTGGGTGCATGTGGGCCGGGCACTGGCTGCCAGTGTCACTGCTGAGGGCAGTGCTGGAGGCTCTTTCTGGTGGCTGCTCTCTACCCCCAGGATGGAGGCTGAATTTTAAATGAGCTCAGAGGGGAAGCTGGTGCAAGGGTGCAGTGTGTAACTGGACAGGCTGCACCACCAGGCTGCTGTGATACTGAAACCTGAAGGGTGTGTAAGGAGAAGGGGACGTGTGGTGACCCAGTATGTCTGTCTCTGCACAGGCCTTCCCCAACACCCCAGACAGCTGGTGGCTCTCCAGTATTTGTGGTCCTCTTTGATGATCTCAAACATTTATTCCTCATCTGTATCTTGACTCTTCCCTGGTAAGGAAAGGCTGTGCCTGGCCAAGAGCCAAGCATAAGTTCATGGCAGAGTTGCAAGAACGGTATTTTTGTCTCTGCCACTGGCCCAAGTCCTGCAGCCTGGGAGGAGGTGAAGAGATAAGACAGGAGTGTTGCCAAAGCCCAGAGACAGCAGGACACATCCCTGTCCCTATCCGGGCAGGATGTCTGTGTGCATAGTGGGCGAGGAGAGACGCTGCTGGGGCAAAGCCAGCCCCTAGGACAGGCCATGTGGTCCTGCCCATCAGCACCCTGCTCACCCCTGAGCAGGGGCTGGGAGTGGGATGGTGCCGGGCCGTGTCTGTCCAGCACTTCATTCCCCAGTACCCTGGGCTAGGACTGGCTGTGCTTTTGTGGTCCAGCCTTTCTCAGAGGTCAGAACAGTGTTTGGGCTTGAACCTCCAGAGCCAGCATGGCGGGTTGAGAAGTGTGGATCTGAACGCAACTGCTGCAGAGGCTGTGGGCACCTCAGCCACAGACCTGGGCTCTGGCTTGGACACACTCCATGTGCAGTGCCTGGAGCCTTGCCAGCCTTGGAGCTAGAGAGATGTCAGGGCTCAAGGGACAAGAGAGGGATGCTGTAGTTGTCCCTGAGATAAGAGGAGTGTCACCAAGGATCTTGTTTTTCCTGCCAGCCCCTCTGTGGCAGGACAGGTCAAACAGCCCTGCTGCTGTGCAGAGGGCTGTAGGTCTCCACGCAGTGCTTTTGTGTCATGTCTCCAGGCTTCCTGTAGCATTCAGAGGAAAACCAAAGCTGGTTTAGACCTGCAGAAGCTCTTCTCAGTGTGCTGCAGCGAGCGCTGAGCTCAGGTGGGAGTGGGGCAAGTGAACAGGCATGCAGTACCGCAGCTTAGAGCCTAGCAGCTTCCTCCACAACATACCACTGCTGTCTGAACATACTAAGGCCTTCTCCTTTCTTCTTTTGCAGATGACCTTGCAGAGCTACCGCAGAGCATGGAACCAGGTCAAGATGTCTGGTAACCAGCAGCTAGCAGAGGGAGCTGCCCCATTCTTCTGAGTGGATTAACCCAGCTTCCTAGTAATGATAATTTTGACATTGCTGTTAATAAAGCCTTTCACTTTACTTTTAAGGTCAGATAACTTCCATGAGTAAATTCCCATTTCAGGGCCACAGGAAGATAAGAATTCTGATATAATTATTAGCTCCTCTCATCTCCACCCCACTTAACTTCCTGGTCAATAAGATACTAGTCATAAGGGATCTACAGGAGCCCATGGTTGGATTGAAACCCACCACAACAATCAGCAAAACAATCCTACTGTTAATCTCTCCATAATCCATTGTGAGGTGTGCCCAAGTTTAACCATTCCAAAGGCAAAAACTTTTGTGTGTAAAGAGCTTGAAAACATTGCACCACCTTCTTCCCTACTGCCCTCCTGCAAGTCTGTCCCCTCTATTTAATACATTCATATATGAACAAAGACTAGAATCTGTAAGTGGAATTTTTACTCCCAAACGAAGGACTCATGTATTCATTGATAAAGGTTCTGAAAGTTGCTCTACTTCAAGAAAAACACCACTAGTCTCCTCCTGACAAGGAGTAATGCAACAGTGCTTCTACACATCAGTTTGAACCGGTGGAGTGCTGGTCTACTGGAATGGAGGACAAAGGGTCCAGAGTGATTCTGTATCTACGCTTCTTTCTTTTTTAAAAAAGCAGCCCTGTATTCATGAAACAAAATGTTCAGGAGGGTAGTGTTTTGTTTTGAGCTGTCAAAGGCAGGGAGAGGGATGGGAGGAGGATGGAAGATTGCCATGGAAAAGTTCAGAGTAAGTGACACTGGGCTCAGGCCTGAGCTTGAAGTTTGTGTGCTTAGAACTCAGTGGAAAGGAATATGCTGAAAAGGCCCTAGTGCTATTGGATTTTAGCCCATACCTTTAGCCTCTAAAAAAGGCAAAGTAAAAAAGGGAGAAGAATATAAATGTCATTGTCTTTCCTCAAGCCAAGAAAACTGCTGCAGGAAGTTGGGTCTGCTGGTTGTCTGTGCGAGAGACTTGAGATATCTTCACTTGGTTGCTTGATTTGATTTCCTTTTTCCTGAAGAAGGTCTGGACCCACAGCAGGACTCCCTGGAAAGAGGCTAATTTGTTTGTTTGATGGACATTATTTGAAGATTATTTGTTTGGGTTGAAGTGTTAGCCAGGAGTTGGACTTGATGATCCTTGTGGGTCCCTTCCAACCCCGGTTATTCTATGATTCTATGATTCTAAGCACTAGGCTTGTCTGATGCTGCAAGGCAGGCCGTGGAAGCTGCAGAGGGAGCCAACCCTATGGGGAAATTTGTTGTCAAATGTGTAAACGTAGCATCCTGCAGGCTGCAGGGAGATGAAACCACTCATGCATGAAATGATGAAGAAACCCATGGCTCTGCTGTGAGGGCATCTCTTTGGTCAGTCCCAGCATGTGGCAGCTTCCACCAGGCTCTGTGGCCTGGCCCTTCTGCAGGCCCTGCTAGGTCAGCCACCTGTGCTCTGGATGCCCCCCATCACTACAAGCAGTTATTATTTGCAGTCCAAACAGTTCCTACAATGTGTTGAAGGTAATTTTCTGATGCAGGTGGTGGAGGAGCCGACGAGGCAGGGGATGCTTCTGGACCTTGTCCTTACCAACAGGGATGGGCTTGTTAGGGATGTGAAGGTTGGGGGCAGCTTGGGATGCAGCAACCATGAGATGGTGGAGTTCAAGATGGAACTTGGCGGAAGAAATAAGGCTAAAAGTAGGATTGCTACGCTGGACTTTCAGAGAGCCAACTTTGACCTCTTCTGGGACCTGCTTGGGGGTATCTCATGGGCTAGGTTGCTAGAAGGCAAGGGTGCTTGTGAGAGCTGGGCTACATTTAAACAGCACTTCTTCCAAGCTCAGGATCGGTGCATCCCTAAGAGTAGGAAACTGAAGAAGGGGGGCAGGAAACCTGTGTGGATGAGCAAGGAGCTCATTGATAAGATCAAAAGGAAGAGGAAGGTCTATGAAATGTGGAAAAATGGCTTGTCCACTTGGGAGGAGTGTAGAAGTGTTGTCAGGGCCTGTAGGGATGCAATGAGGAAGGCTAAAGCCCACCTAGAGATGAGGCTTGCAAAAGAGATAAAGGATAATAAGAAGGTTATTTTTTAAGTATGTAAACAGTAAAAGGAAGACTAGGGATAATGTGGGTCCCTTGCTGAACGAGGGGGGTGTCCTGGTAACGGGAGACACTGAGAAGGCGGAGATACTGAATGCCTTCTTTGCTTCAGTCTTTGCTTCAAGGACTCCCCCCCGGGACTCCTCAACCCTGGAGGGAGAAGAAAGGGTCTGGGAAATGGAGGGCTCCCCCCTGTTTGATAAGAGATTGGTTTGGGAGCGTCTGAGTGGGCTCAACACCCACAAATCCATGGGTCCCGATGGGATGCATCCACGTGTACTGAGGGCGCTGGTGGAGGTGATGACCGAACCACTCTCTATCATCTTTGAGATATCATCTTTATCGTCTTGGAGAACAGGAGAGGTGCCTGAAAACTGGAGGATAGCCAATGTCACTCCGGTCTTCAAGAAGGGCGAGAAGGAGGATCCAGAAAACTACAGGCCAGTCAGTCTCACCTCTGTCCCTGGAAAGGTGTTGGAACAGCTTGTTCTAGATGCCATCTCCAAGCAATTGGAAGAGAAGAAGGTTATGAGGAGTAGTCAGCATGGATTCACCAAGGGGAAATCGTGCTCGACCAACCTCGTTGCCTTCTATGATGGCATCACCAGCTGGGTAGATGGGGGGAGAGCAGTGGATGTCATCTACATTGACTTTAGCAAGGCTTTTGATACTGTCTGCCACAACATCCTGCTAGCAAAGCTGAGAAAGTGTGGGGTAGAGGAGTGGACAGTAAGGTGGGTTGCGAACTGGCTGACTGGCCAGGGGGTGGTGATCAGCAGCACAGAGTCTGGCTGGAGACCTGTGACTAGCGGTGTTCCCCAGGGGTCGGTGCTGGGTCCAGTCTTGTTCAACATCTTCATCGACGACCTTGATGAGGGAATAGTGTCCACCCTCAGCAAGTACACCGATGACACAAAGCTGGGAGGAGTGGCCAACACACCAGAAGGCTGTGCTGCCATTCAGCAAGACCTGGACAGGCTGGAGAGCTGGGCAGAAAGAAACCAAATGAGGTTTAACAAGAGCAAGTGTAGAGTCCTGCACCTGGGAAGGAACAACCGCACATATCAATACAGGCTGGGGGACGACCTGCTGGAGAGGAGCTCTGCAGAGAAGGACCTGGGGGTCCTGGTGGACAACAGGTTGGCCATGAGCCATCAGTGTGCCCTGGTGGCCAAGAGGGCCAATGGGATCCTGGTGTGCATTAAAAGGAGCGTGGCCAGCAGGTCAAGGGAGGTGATCCTCCCCCTCTACTCTGCCCTGGTGAGGCCTCACCTGGAGTACTGTGTCCAGTTCTGGGCTCCCGGTACAAAAAAGTCAGGGATCTCCTGGAAAGAGTCCAGGGCCACTAAGATGATACGGGACCTGAAGCATCTTCCCTATGAAGAAAGGCTGAGAGACCTGGGTCTGTTCAGCCTGGAGAAAAGAAGACTGACAGGATCTTATCAATGTTTATAAATACCTTAAGTGTGGGAGACAGAGGGATTTGGCCAACCTCTTTTCAGTGGTTTGTGGGGATGGGACAAGGGCAATGTCCACAATGTCATGGTACGATTAGGGGCAACTCACAGAAACCGTACCTGTTTTTTTCATGGTTGTCCCCTCCCTGGATATAGCCAGTCCTCCACATAAGAAACTCGGTGCCCTGTCTCTCTGTTCCTGTAATAACTCTGTAAGTGCTTATCAGTCCCACTGAGAAGGGCCTTTCACATGTATTATCCCTGCCTCTTGTGATGCTGTGTTTGAAATGCCTTGAGAATCAGCTGGGAGGCAGCTGATGATCCCCAGACCTGTCTGTTGTTGATCTGTGCTAAAAGGGGCCGCTTGCCCTGCAAGAGCCAGGAAAAAATAGCTGTGAGACACCAGTTGCACCCTGCCCTCCCCATGGGGAGACTGCTCTGAGGCTGGGCCCTGGCCACTGGCCAGGCTGTGCCACCACAAATGCAATGTGCTGCGAGGTGATGCAGCCTCCAAAGTCATGAGGTTAAGCCCTGTGGTTAATGAAGCTCACCCAGCTCTGCTTGGAGACAAACCCAAAGCTCTGCCCACAGCAGGCGAACACGGTGCTGATGTGAGCTTGCGCTGAGTCTGCCTTGGGCAGGAGGGGATCCGGCTACACAAGTGATCTTTTTGGCTGCACGTCCCCTTGTGTTCCAGCATTTTTGGTATCTGCTGGATTGTTCCCACTGCCAAGGAAAATGTATGAAGTAAAAACATCTGATAAAAATCAACTGACTTCAGTAAAGCACCAACCCAGCTAAACCTGTCTGTATAGCTCAGCCTGAGCAGCCTCTGAGACATGTACCTTCAGTTTCACAGACTCACAGAATGGCTGAAGTTGGAAGGGACCTCTGGAGATCATCCAGTAGAACCCCCCTGACAATCAGGGCCACCTAGAGCACGCTGCACAGGATGGCATCCAAGTGGGTTTTGTGTATCTCCAGAGGAGACTCCACAACCTCCCTGGGCAACCTGTGCCAGTGCTTTGTCACCCTCATAGTAAAGAAATGGTTTTTTGTATTCATTTGGAACTTCCTCTGCTTCAGTTTGTGCCCGTTGCGTCTTGTCCTCTCACTGGGCACCACTGGAAAGAGTTTGGCACCATCCTCTTGACACCCTCCCTTCAGATATTTACACACATCGGTAAGTTCCCCTCTCTGTCTTCTCCGATCTAAACAGGCCTGGCTTTCTCAGCCTCTCCTCATACGAGAGATGCTCCAGTCCCCTCAGCATCTCAGTAGTCCTCCGCTGGACTCGCTTCAGGAGCTCTGGTACTGGGGAGCCCAAAACTGGACACAGTGCTCCAGGTGCAGACTCACCAGGGCTGAGGAGAGGGGGAGGATCACCTCCCTCGACCTGCTGGCAGCACTTTTCCTATGCACCCCAGGATACCATGGGTCTTCTTGGCCACAAGGGCACACTGCTGGCTCATGGCTAACCTGCTGTCCACCAGGACTCCCAGGTCCTTCTCTGCAGAGCTGCTCTCCAGTAGGTCAGCCCTAGCCTGTACTGGTGCTTGGGGTTACTCCTGGGTGCAGGACCCTACACTTACCCTTGTTGAGCTTCATGAGGTTCCTCTTGGCTCAACCCTCCAGCCTGTCCAGGTCCCTCTGAATGGCAGCACAGCCCTCTGGGCTATCAGCCACTCCTCCCAGCTTTGTGTCATCAGCAAACCTGCTGAGGGTGCACTCCGTTCCATCGTCCAGGGCATTGATGAGTAAGTTGAACAACACTGGACCCAGTACTGACCCCTGGGGCGCACCGCTAGCTACAGGCCTCCAACTAGACTGCACCACTGAGCACAACCCTCTGAGCTCTGCCATCCAGCCAATTGCTAATCCACCTCACCGTCCTCTCATCTAGGCCGCACATCCTGAGTTTGTCTAGGAGGATGTTATGGGAGACAGTGTTGAAAGCCTTGCTGAAGTCAAGGTAGACACAGCAGCTGCAATGGAGGCTCCCATGGCAAAGGCACGCACAGCATGGCTGGGCCAGGTACCAGGATGCATGGAAGAACAGGGCCACCAGCATATTCCTCTTGATTGACTTCATTTCTGCACACATGTGAGGGAGCCAATCTGAAGATGATGGTGTTTGCCATCCTCAGAGAAGGTGGCCTGGGACTGTGGCCAGTAGTCAATGACTCCAGGCAAGGAGAGCTGTTGCACAGAAATTCTGCAGCACAGATTGCTTACTCCGTGTCTTGAAAACATCTCTGGATGGGAACTTCACCATTTTATCAAAGCACACTCAGAGACTGCTGGTGGTCTTGTCTGCAGCAGCTGTGGAAGGGCACTGTACCCTGCTGTGACCCATGCAGCATGGGCTGTAGCAGCTCACTGGAGCTATTTGGCCTTTATGGAGTATGCATGGAGCAGCCTGGTGATGGAAAGGGCATCAAATGACCTTGGAAACATTTTGTGAATTGGCTTGATACCTTTTGAAGGCTACTGGAGCCAGTGGAACCTTCAGATTCCTTCCAGTCCTGTCCCCCATGTCCCTCCCAATGAGAGCAGAAGACAGCAAAGAAAAAGAGAGGGAAAGTACAAGAAAGCTAAGGCAGAAGAGGAAGTGTCTGAAGAGGGCTTGGTTTGATGTTCTAACAATGGTGCAAAGAGCTGATCCAGGATAAATCCACCTTGGTGTCTCAGATTTGCTCAGACAGGGCTGGTGTCTCATTGGGAGGTTTTATGCCATATCAGGTGTCGCAGGAATCAGCCACCCTTCAGCCACTTACACATGAGAAATGACCAAAGAAACAGATCCCTGCAGCCCTCACAACTCTGCTCTGCTCCTCACCCTCGACAGGGACAAACACCAGCCTGCAATTTTTAATCTTACCTCTGTAGACAGATGGAATTTTATAGCGTTAATCCTTCCATACGAAGGTTGGGGTTATTTCAAACTTGGGGTTGTACTGTGAGCTATGTTTTGTGTAGAAAGGGAGGCAGAAAGTACATGGCAACTAGGTTCTGGGCAGGGCAGAGAACAGGCGGTCTCCAAGTTGAGCCCTTCTAGCTGCGGATGGTGCATTGGTCAAGAAAGTACAGCAGCACCATCAGAGGGGTTCCAGTGGCCAGGCTGATCCACATCAGCATGTTACAGTAGCAGCCATCAAAAAACGTTTCAAGAGGCAGGAGAGTGAGATATGCCAGCAAAAGCAAACGGCAGTCACTAACAGGAGTCTGGTCATCTGGTTATACCATTCTCTAAGGGATCAGCATGGCCTTAACTAGAGGACAGATCCATACCAAATTTGTTTTTCTATGATGAGGATGAAGACTCAATTTATTTCCGAAGGGTGCCCTTGCCAAAGGGCTCTGTGTTTGTGTACTTCAGAATAGAACAATTAAAAACCTTGTTAATGCTAAAATCCTACCAGGCAAGCACAAAAAGGAGAAAGAAAGAGTCATACACACAGAGCCAAGAATTGCTAAATTTACAGGCATCATAGGAATTGAAAGATTTTAAAATTATTTTAAAGATTTTTAAATGAAAGGCCAGAAGAGATTAGACGGGAAGGATTACAGAAGGCCACAGGTTCTGTGTTCAGAAACAATCACTGTTAGATAGTTACACTGAGGAAATCTGCCTCCCAGACAATGCTCAAAAGCTTTCAAATCAGTTGCAGACTCAGTGCAGTTTGGGTGACGTGGTCTGGTCCTGCTGGGCTGGTTACAAAACCCTTCAGGCTCTGGTCTCATTTGCTGAGAAAGATTTGGCAGGAAGTTCAGGATTGGCTCAGAGACCAGGTTTGTGTTTTCTCACCTTTCTGGTGGTTCTCGACTTTGCATAAAACCGCCAGAGAATGAGGAGATGTTTTTCTGACAGACTTACAAACAAGGGTTTCTGGATGCGTGGCTTTTTTGTGTGACAGAAGTGGAGGATGCTCTTCACTACACGTCAGAAGTTACATTGCCCCAGAGCACTCCATTCTGAAACTGTAATTTACAGTCTTGCCTGTCTTATGCCAGAAAGTCAAAAAAGACAGTTTTAACTACTAGCCTAAAACTACAGTCTTCATGAGTTAATTGTTAAATATTAAAATAAAGGTAGCAAGAGTTCTGTAATCAGTGCCCTGACAGATTTATGTTTGCTGGCAGATTCCTCATTTTAATGGCAGTCTTTCTATACCTGTGACAGCATAGCAGTAGACATCCAAAGCTGGAATGTCTTCATTGGGATGGCAGAAAGCGGAAAAGACAAGACCAAGAATCTGACATGCACTGTCCTGTGAGATTGTCTTGTATAGTGGGATTTCATTGACAGGTTTTCTTCATATTGGAGTGAAATTTAAATTTCTCTGGCTTCCAGGGCTTCCAGGGCTTCCCCAGGGCATTAGCTAGAAGCAGTAAAGTAATGTTCTTGGCATTAAGTGATGGTGTAATCTCTGCTACAAATTCTGTCCTAAGAGGAGAAGATGCCATGCAGACTGATGGCTCTTCCAGTTTCTCCCTTCATCCCCCCTACATCCAGCTATCCTGCACCACTGATGCAAGGACAAGAGAGCTCCAGAATTTTTCCCTGGGGGACATATCCCTAAACCCTGTGCGAACTGGGCCGTTTCAAGCCTGCAGGATGCCCAAATACATGAATGACTGCTAGAGTATCCAATGACTAATGCAATGGCTTGTTCTGCCAAGCAGAGTCACGGGCTGTCACAGAAAGCTGGCCAGGGCCAAGATGCAATGCACAGATACTTTTAAGAACAGCTCAGCCTGTTCTGGGTACTGGATCTTTTGCAGGGGGAGGCAGTCTGGCACAGCTTATCCCCATTTGCTGAACTGCAGCAGCGCCACTTTACGCACTCTCACCTTTTAACTGACCCCATGCTGCTTTCCAGATGCTGTTTACCAGATTCTGTAAAACTAAAAAAAAAAAAAAAAATCTTCTAAGGTCAGCTAAAGGTGTCTCCCCTAAGCAATGAAATTTCTAGCTTAATCCAAGGTTTATTTTGAACCCAAACTAGCAGATTTTCAGCATGGACAGGGACTGCAAGCACTCAAGCTCATAATGCAGTGGGGACTCTCAGCACTGCTAATACAGCATGCTGGGATGCTAACCTAATCAGTTTGTGAAGCTTAGAGTGTTATTTCACAAAGTGACTCCTCTCACTAGGATGTATATCAGTATTTAAAACCATTTGTTTGCTAGCTCGCAACCCCAAACCTTATTCCTTTAGTCCAGATGCTGTTCTCAGCATCTGGCACTCAGCTCGGGTTGGGATCTGTAGGCAGCCAAGGCAAACTTCAGAATCTCAGTTACCTCACTTAAAGCTACGAGCCTGTGTGTACGAGAGGTCATGGCTATGACCAGGACGGCTGCCGCTGTGCCCTACCTTGCAGAAGCACGTGGAGGGCAGGACCGCAGCCTGCCACTTGTAACCATGATGCAGCAAGGACTTTCAGACCGCTGCTTACACGGCACAGAAAAACGTGAAGAAGCTTGATAAATCGTTTCCAGTACACTGCTATTCAGTAACATCAGGATTAATCACATAGAGCCAGATAATGAGGTTTATACCAGTCAGCCCCCCGGGGCCAAAGGATTCAGTATGAGTGCACGCAAACAGGTGAGGACAGCAGCTCGCAGGGCAGCGGGGTGACCTGTCAGACATGGCTCCCTCACACGCTGATCCAAGTCTGAGACAGTGACTGATGGAGGCAGGGAGGAGGCTGCCTGAACTGAAGCCTAAACCTTCACACAACACAAAGAGGCTTCAACAAAGGACCTGTTTTAAGCCTTTATTTGCACACGTCAGGAATCTGTTAATACAGGGGGAGAGAAACTTAAAAAACAGACTTCTTAAGTTATGCTTTCTGTCCAGACCAAGGGCACTGAAAACAAGCAACTTGCTTCTGGTTCTCAGGAGTGCTGAGCACTTTTCAGATGCCATGAAAATATCTAAAGCTATTTAGAGTCATATAATTTATTTGGCATAGAACTTATTTGGCTTCCCACTTAGGTAGCCTCAGAAACCTGATTTTCTGCACCACTTTTGTCAGTTCAGCAGAAGGGACAGACACAAGGGTCTTCCACAAAGTGCTTGTGGTTTTGTAGGGGGCAGTGGTTGCCAGCGTGTCAGATGCTATCGGTCCTGACCACTTAAAAGGCTCAGCATTTACACTGACTCCTTCTTAATACTGCTCAAGCAGTACAACAGCAGCAATACTGACTTGTGCACCTGCTTGCTGGCTGTCACGGGGTGGCAGGTGACCCTGTCTCTCTCCTGGAGGCTTTTGGGCACATGATCATTCTTTACCTTGCTGAGTCTGGATGTGAAACACCATAATACCAGCCTCCCAGAGGCACTGATGGAACAAAACATATTCTGCCTATTTATAGATGTAAATAAGACCCAGATCTCAGCTGAAATATTAAGAAGTGTTTTGGAACTAGCCTCCTTCCTAGCCAGGGCTTGGAGATGCCGACAGCCTGGGGTTCCTGGACCTTCCCAAGATTTTGGGGTGAAGGGGAAGTGCTGGTGACATAAAAAGCATTTCACAATGGGGAGTACTAACTCCTGCCATCTGTCTCCTGCACTGGACATCCCGCTTCGATCCCCTCCCTTGAGAAGGGCCAATATTTAGCTTACTGGGGCTGCAGGACTATTTTGAAAGAGTCCATTCCCAGCAGTACAAACTGCAGGCTTACAGAAACTTTAAAGCTTTCATTTTAATAGTTATTTAATTTCTGTCAGTGCCCTGTAACTCTTTTGAAACTAAGCTAAACTGTAAAGCTTGCTCATTAATTACTTCTTTCAGAACCATATGGGAGACAGACAGACATATCTATAGCAAGCAAATCCTTCAAAAGAAGATTGTAGTGATGACTAATAATGTTATTGATTTCCCAGCAACAATATTTCATCTTTCAAACCCAGAGGACGTTAACCAGAGTGTGCAGAAGCCACTGTTGTGCCTTCTGAGGGCTGGAGTATTCCACCTGGACCAGAACTGCACAAGTGAATCTGCATTCCTGCAGGAACAGGAGTGAAAACAGACTCCTTTACATGGCTCCATGACCTCAAACACAGGATAACAGAATAATAGAATCACAGATTGATCTAGGTTGGAAAAGATCTTCAAGATCATCAAGTCCAACAGACAACCTGACCTACCAAGTCCCATCACTAAACCATGATTCTTAGTGCCATGACCCCATGTCTCTTAAATACCTCCTGGGATGGGAAATCCACCACTTTCCTGGGAAGCCTGTTACAATGCTTGACTGTCCTCACCATGAAGAAGTTCTTCCTGATACCTATTGCAATCCTCCCGTCACAACTTGAGGCCATTTCCTCATGTCCTGTCACTTCTCACCTGAGAAAAGCGACCAAAACCCTCCTCGCTGCAACCTTTCAGGGAGCTGTAGAGAGCCTTGAGGTCTCCCCTCAGCCTCCTCTTCCCTCAGCTGCTCCTCGTATCTCTTGTTCTCCAGCCCCTTCACCAGCTTCCTTGCTCTTCCCTGCACACACTTGAGCAACTTGAGATCCCTCTTGTAGTGAGGAGTCCAAAATTGAACACAACATTCGAGGTGCAGTCTCAACAGGGCTATGTAAAGGGGCACAAGAGATGCCAGATGCCAAGTGAATGTGGTAAACCTATAGCTGATAAATCATTGTTTGGCCCTTGTCAGCCATGAAGGTATATCAGGCTTGGTTACAAAAGTGAGACTGACTTCTGGGTACATACAGAAGTGCTCCTGAAAATTGGCAGCTGTAGATTTCAGCAAAATCAGGGCCTGGAAAGTGCTTCAGAGATCAGCTGCTGCACGTGAATGTTCCCCAGGCTGACCAAATGAAGGCCTCTGCAGACTCCTCCCCAACCTACGGAGAGCCTGATGCAAGTTCTGTGCCATGCTGCAGAAGGCAAGGTCAGGCTGAAGCTCTGAGAGCCTGTAACTCACATGGCACCAGTCCTGGCTGCTCTTTAAAGCTGTGCCAGTCTGAGAGAACTGGGACGGTCGGTCAGCCAAGGTGACAAACGTCTGCTAGATGACAGGTATCAGCACACGTTGTCTTGTCATTGACTCCAGCAGAGCACAGAAGTTTCATCTTCCTGACAAGGCTTTCAGCAGAGAAAGAGGATGAAGCATCCAGACAAAGCATCTCCTGATTACACTCTGGGGACTGTAATCTTGCAGCTCTCTTAGATGCTACGATGTCTGTGCATAAACTTCAGTTAAACTTGCATTTAATTTATGCTGTTTTACTAATTAACAGTTGGGGTTTAGAAGTCCATGGCGTGTTTCATCTTGCAATATTTACTGGCCTGCTTAGAGTCCCAGCCCTAAGCCACATTTCAGCAGGGAAAAAAAATAGCACTTTTTTAAAACTTGAAAATTGTGAAGAATCAGAGATTAGAAGAACATTAACAAACAAAACAAATCAAAACAAAACAAAAAACTAAGGCCTACTGAGAAAAAAAAAAAAAATGATGACTTCTGTGCCAGCTTCATAACTTTTTGGACCCAATTCATTATTTTCTAAAACATATTGTTGTCAAAGTTGTAATTTAGCTCATAAAATGTTTGTTGTTCTAGGGATAATAATATGTCCTGGGGTTAATGGATTCTGTAACCTCCTATGTTTCAGTTATTTTTAAAAATCAGTCATTGGCAGCCAGCTGGTGAGTGCTTTATTAGTGCACATCCCCAGAGAGCAGACACTAACACTTGATATCTTTTTGGCTTAGAGGATAGAGCAAGGACACAAAGCTCCTCACTGAACCTTGGAAAATGAGAGGACAACAATGACGCAGCCCAAAACGTGCTGTGCAGCATCCCCATTGACCAGTGTTGGACTGCCACAGGGTTTTCATTGTCCTGCCCGTGCCCCCTATCACTTACACGGCAACAGGGTGCTGACCTGCACTCTGCACTGATGGATCTCCTGCTGCATCTGCAGCTGATTTTTATTTTTCATGTAAAGTAACCCTGCAATAGCATCATAAAATATTAGCAAGTTTGAATGTTGTATCATTTTTTATGATGTTTGAAAGCAAACGGCTGTATTCTTGTCTAATATGATATTATCTGTCTGTGCTCTGAACCTGCTCCAGAAAGGTGCGCTCTGCTAAGAACCTCACAAGTGAACCCATGCCAGTCACAGCGCCTGACTCCTCCTGACTTGTGCCTTTCAAACTGTCAGTCATGTGCTTAAAGGGACTTACTTACAAAATCACCTTTATTAACATCATGTCATGCATAAATATCTACATATATAGATAGATATGGTCAAAACCTATTCCTTTAACACATTACAGATTCTGTTTCCCTTTTAGATAAATACATGCATGTTCTTTTCTCTCTGGAAATCCACATTATAACTCCAATGCTATCAGAATTTAACTTTTCAATATATTTTTCTCAATACAGTAATTTACTGATACATATGGTAAACATGCATTTAAAGAACGGATAAATACATAATATATGCCTCTCTCCTTGCAAATAGTGTGAACATGTAGATGGGCATGGGGCTTTAGTGGCTAAAAAAGGTTAAAATATAATGAATTTACCCATCCCTAAAGACATAATGTTCCTTTTGGAAATTAAATAAACATTTCAAAATGAAGCAGACTACAAGGGTAACCAAAATGGATTTCTGAGAAAGTATTATTTCAATATTTTTGCTTGTTTGTTTTTGTTTTTGTTTTTTAAGCTTTCTATTATCAGTGCTTTTTCCCAATGTGAAGTACAGCAGGCTTATCAAAGACTTCAGCATTAGCCAAGTAATCAATAGCTGGACATATGGCCAGCTGCTGACTCCTTGCCATTTGATAGTGATACCACAATGTCTAGCTTTTCTTAGCCAATTGCACTGGAAAAGCTCACATGACAGAAAATCCAGCAAAGGTTAAAAATGTAAGCTCCATCTAGAGTGTTCTGGTACCTTTTTCACAGATCCATCTCCTTGTACGGGGATGAGAATGGAAACAAAAACCAGAAGCTAAAATAGTATTAGGTGCAGGATTATACATCCACCTAAAATAGGTAAGGATTTGATTTTTGGATCTTGTCCATACCTTACTTGAGTAAATCAAGTGTCTCTTTCTGAAGAAACAATAGTGAAAGCAAAAGTTAATGTTTACTCCTAATGTGAATACTGTGTATTAGTTACAGTCATCTATACCACAACAGGTAGGAAATCATTGCCACCCTGGTAGTAATGTTTACTGTCTTCTCCACAACAATGTAAAATGGCAGTCCTAAATGAGGTACACAAGGTGTGAGACTTTGTTTTCTGAAAGCCTTACCTTTAAGCTTTTACCAGACATGTATTATTGCCCAGTAAACGTGACCGGTTCAATTCTAAGACAGCATTCCATCATGCTACAGATGTGCCAAACTAGACCTGTACCAGCCAAACAGTGTTCTTGTCTGAACACTGCTTTACACTTCTTAGTGAACCTAAAGCACATCAGCTAGCAGCCTCGCTGTAAACTAAGCAGTAGCATGCTCCTTTTGCATGAGGTGAAAGACACCTTGCCACCAGTCCAGGTAAAACTGCCTGTCTCCAAATCGCAGCAATTCTGTAAGGGCATTGAGGCAGGAGTGAAAGTACCAATAAAAAAAGATGAGCCAGATGAAATGATTTGCCACAGGTAGGAGAAATAGACAATAAAAATAATCTTTCCCTCTCAGCTCAATTCCACTCCTTCTGCACAACGTGAATATAATCAAATATAAACGTGCCCTTTCCAGAGCAGCTGTATTTATAGAGACATTTACCTTGGCTTGATTTAAAGTACCCATTTGTAGGCCAAGCACCATGAGAAGGTTTTAAATATAACTTTAATATAAAAGATGATAAATAAAAATGGTTCAGATATAAATAAGCTCACAGGCCAGTAGAGGGCAAGGAACTATGAGTAAATTGCAAAGCTGTATGGGCCTATGGTATGTAATGAGATTATTTTGGAACTGAGAGCATGAGAACCAGAGTGCCTTTAAGGGAACAAGGCTGGCAAAGACAGCTTTGCTCCCTGCTCATGCTCCTCAGCCCCCTTCTCCAGGCATGAGTGAAGGGTGTTGCCCTGTGGCAATGACAAATGTGTGTGCATCTTGTTCTAAGTAGAAAACCCCTCACTGAGTGAACTAGATAACGGCATACACATCTACTCAGGACCTCCAGTACAGGCATGCTTGTGCATTGAATGCAGCATCACCTTCAGTGAGTATAACCAACCTGATCCCTGCCTGCAGACTGAAGTTACAACAATTTAATTATACCAGTATCACAAACTATACCAGTTTTACACTGCTAGCATGAATATTGTTCTACAAGACTAAAGATACTACTTATATACCAGTATTGGTGATACAAAAAAGGGAATATAAGAAATAGTGTAAGACTCATTTGATAAATGGTTTCACTGGAAAAGCAAAGGGTGGTATTGAACTTTTGGGCTTTAAAATCATGTTTTCAGGGAATCTCCCTCAGCTCTAGGCTCATTGCTCTGACACATGGAGAGGAAACGCCGAGGTGAATTTTTAAACCTCCTTTTGAGAGACTGCATGTGCTCTGATAATGATCTGAGCATGCACACAAGCCACCTCCTGTCTGGTAGCTGTGCTGCCATGTAAGTGTGGCAATGAATCACAGAATAATTTGGAGGTCACTGGGCCCAGCGTCCTACTCAAGCTTTGAAGTTAGAGCCAGGCTGAGCCAAGAGGTGACATTAGCTTGAGCTCAGCAATGCAAAAAGCAGGATTAACTGGAAGTGGTGCGTGTCTGGCAGGCTTCAGGCATGGTTGGGGCACGTAGGTTGTTGTCCGCACCCCGCTGTGTTGATGTGCCTCCTATCTCCTAAGAATTCACTAAAGGGCTTTGCAATTTTCTGCTCCTAGGCTAAACAGAGAAAGATCTTGGCATCGGGAAAACAAACAAACAAACAAAAAGCAGAGGAACAGAAAGAGTGCTTGCACCCCCCAGAGTGTGTTCTAAGGTGCAGGAGGCTAATGCCATGACAAACTATCCATTTGGAAAAAGACCTTAACAGATATCATTGGATAGGTACCATGATGTTCTGGCACAAACAAAAAGGTGAAAGACGTAATGAAAAGGTTAAATGTGAAACTGCAAGGAAGCAAACAACAAGAGATACTGAAAGCTTGCCATGATGAGACAACTGATAAACACCACACAGGTTTTCAGCAGAAGCATGGGAGCATTAAAATGCTCCAGACAAGGGGAAAATGTCATTCAAATCAAACTGCAACAATAGGAAGGCTGTTACCCTTTGGTAGTCTGGGCAGGGTGCTCTGCTGTATTATCTCAGTCAGAGAAATGGAAGAAACTGTGCTAGAGCTAAGGAAAAAGCTAAGTAAAGTTCAGACAGAAAATGTCTACCAGATCTTCACTCTAAGAATAAAAGCTCAAGAAAGTATCAAATGTCAAGAGCTGCTCCTCACAGCCCTTGGAAGAGAAACCATTAGAAAACATTTGCATCGCAATTTACTCTGGAGCATGCTGAAGCATTGTGTCAGGGCAAGGAAAATAACCAAGCACAGCAGGGCACAACATCAAGATGCACTTTGCACTGTTAATGTAAACATGCACTTGGGTGAATGCTCTGATAGAAACACTGATGTCAAACAGGGGTCCTCTCACTTCTGCCTGACATCCTCATTGCCCGTGAACCTGTAAGAGGGCAGCCAGCAGCACCTGGCTCGGGCTGGATCTCGTTGGCGTTAGGATCCCCCACACGTGCACGGCCCGAAAGATAGGGCAACACAGCAAAGGAAATCAGATGAAAATCAGTCATGAAAACATACGTACAACAAGAATCTCAGTGCCTCTGAATTCCATCTGCATGTTAGGGCACATGAAAGCAAATCACATGTTTTGACAGGGGTGTGCAAGGTAGTGCGGGAACCATACAGGCCAATAGCAGCAGCTGCTTCCCCGAGATTAGCAAGATTTCCTTCATTAAAGGTCTACAGATTGCAAACCTTCAGTGCCAGTTATTTTTCTTCACATCTGGCTGCAAGAGCTGGAAATGCCTTAATAATCAAAACAGACTACAGAGGTGTTTATCCAGGGCACCTGTAAATTAGTGTGACTCGCCTGCCGAGTGGTGAGTGCTCCAGTTTGCGACGGGGGTGCCCGGTGATGGAGGCTTGTCCAGGGCTGCCGAATGACAAGGGAAGGTAATCGCATCTGCCACACGAGAAACCAGTGCCTGGCAGCCCCACGCAGACGGCCATCCGAATGCTATCCTACGTGCTCTCAAATTTAGGCCTAGTTTTTTCCTGTTTTTCAAAATATCATGGAATTTAGTGATCTGGAGGGTGTGCAGAAAGCATCATGCAGTAAGCAGGGATGGCAGAGCTGTGTTCAGTCCCTATACAGATTGGACCCTACAGAAAAGCTTTAGGCCCAGAAAGAGCAATGAATGAATCTTGGGAGATAAATCTCACTTAAAGTCAATATGAATCTTGCAGCCCATTAATTTCAGCAGGAAGTTTGGAGATTAAATTGATCATCCAGGCTGGGCTCAAGTACACTTAGAACAATGCTAATGATCGGGAGGGCAATCAGCTGCCATAAAGGTCACTTGTAGCTTAAAGGTGCAGCAGCAGCAGGTCCCTTATTCCTCCTGAGCAGCAGCTTTGCTCCTCAATTACAGTCTGGTGGTTGCAGGCACGCAGAGCATGGTGCCAGCAGCTGGGGATGCCAAGAGGCTTTGCAAGGGGAAGAGGACATGGCTGGAGCGGGCAGACTGAAAACAGGGAAGAGGAAAGGAACACACAAGGTTCCCTCGGGGATGGGATGGTTCTTCCTGCACAAGTATTTGGGGAAGCAACATGGCTGCTAAACAGTGCTGGATTTTTCTCTCCACCTCTAAGAAATGCTGTTTTTTCTTCTCAGCCCAGAGTTTCTTCTTAGCCCACATGTGCTTGGCAGTTTACAGCCTTGTTTCTTACGATCATCATAATGCATAAGTTATTGTATTTTGATCCCCAAACCATCACAGAGTTATTTTCAGGAGACAACAGAAAAGTCCAGAGTGAAGCCTTGGACGAGCCAGAGATGAAATAGTCTCCTGCTAGGGAATTAATTTCCAAGTGACTCTACGGTCAGATGTTAAGAAATACTATAAAATATGCCTCTCTGAGAAAGACTTTCTAGTATGACATGAAAAGTACTGATACCTCTTCAAGCCCTTTTTGTCCGATCCCCTGTCACAGCTGATGAGACACCATACCCAAAGCAAAGTTATGATTCTCAAAAGAAGCACTAAGCAGACAGTCCTTGAAATCCGCTGGTTTTGATATTGGTATTTTGTATGATGGCATTTCAGTAATGCTACCATGAAGGGCAATGAATGGTGCTCAACAAATTTAGAAGGGAACAGAACTAACAGTCTTGCATTCCCCAACCTCCTTTGTTTTACATTGCAAAATGAACTCTCTAACATATGGTAGAATCAATAAAGAGCACGTAGCTTGACCTTGCCACTAATTTTAAGATGTATTCTTTAAGTAAGGCAGACTATTTTCTGCAGAAATAAATAAAATAGACCAGAACATTATCTCTAATGTTATCTCTATAATTATCTCTATCAAACACGAATACAGGCTGGGCAGAGAATGGACTGAAAGCAGCACTGATATGAAGGAGCTGGAGGTGTTGGTTGACAAGAAGCTTGACATGAGCCAGCAATGTGCACTGGCAGCCCAGAAAGCCAACTGTAACCTGGGCTGCATCAAAAGCAGTGTGGCCAGCAGGGCACAGGAGGTGATTGTCCCCCTCTGCTTTGCTCTCGTGAGACCCCACCTGGAGAGCCCTGAGTTCAGCTCTGGGGCCCCCAGCACAAGAAAGGACACGCATGTATTAGAACAAGTCCAGAGGAGGCCATGAAAATGATCAAGGGGCTGGAGCACCTCTTCTACAAAGACAGGCTGAGGGAGCTGGGGTTGTTCAGCCTGGAGAAGAGGGGGCTCTGGCGAGACCTTACAGCGGCCTTCCAGTGCCTAAAGGGGCTTCGGGAAAGCTGGGGAGGGGCTCTTTGACAGGGAATGTGGTGATTAGACAAGGAGGAATGTCTTTAAGCCAAAAGAGGGCAGGTTTAGATTAGATATAAGGAAGAAATTCTTTACTTTGCGGGTGCTGAGGCACCGGCACAGGCTGCCCAGAGAAGCTGTGGATGCCTTGTTCCTGGAAATGTTCAAGGCCACGTTGGATGGGGCTTGGAGCAATCTGATCTAGTGGGAGGTGACCCTGTACACGGCAGCGGTTTGGGATTAGATGCTCTAAAGGTCCCTTCTCACCCAAGCCGTTCTATGATTCTATGATTTTCTAGCAATGATATCAAGAAAATAAACTGGTATTATTTGCTCTCTTTTATGAACTTAGCTGTTTCATTTATATTCGGCAAAATCCACTGAAAGAGAAACTACAGAGCAACTAAGGTACACACAATTCTGGTTGGAAGGCCGTGTTAAGTGACTCATTATTTTGTGTCTGCGACAATGAGAAAACACAGCTGCAGCTGTTTTTACACAGAAACCCATACAGACTGATGAGATGCTGGCACTGGCAAACAACCATCAGGGGACCCACGGCTCTTCCCCTTAGCACCGAGGGCAGCTGTAATGCCCTCACCATTGAAACCCCCTTGTGCAAGCAGGACAGGCCAATGGCAGCAGGACAAAGTCCTCCGGGATTCTCTAGCTACAAGACAAAGGCACAAAAAAGTTCCATTGGGATGGGCAGGTCCCGCTGTGTGAAAAAGGCTGCCAGCTTAGGTGAACAGATTGCAGAGAGAGCTATTTCAAGTGCTTTACTACAGCCAGGGCGTTATGAAAACTACATCTACTTATACCGGAATGAAAAACATACTTTCTAGCCCCCAGAATATTTGAACATAACTTCCTTTACTGTTCTTAGCTTCAGATCCCAAAGTACCCAGAAAAGTTACATCCTTTTGCAGAGGACAGGAAACTGAGACCCCGAGATGCAAAGGGTCACCTAGCAGGCTGTAAAATGAGAGAGGCAGCACTCCTGATCTCTCTCATTCCTTTTCCTCTTTTTACACTAAGTAGGCACTGGAGCCTTCATCTTTTGGGGTAACTGTGTTTAAGGAGAAGAGGAGAAGTACAGAAGAACAGACGTGATAACAGGAGCCATTGCTGCAGTACATTACGGTGGATGCAGACGTGCTTAAGTGAATGAACTGCTGCAGGTCAGCCATTACCACCCTACAGTGTTACAGGCTAACAACTGCATCCCAGCAGTCCTCTTTATATGCGTTAACTGAATCCCTGGGTTTTAGTATTGAAACAACAGCCATAAAAACCTAACAACAACAACAACAAAAAACACACATTGAATTAGTGCCAGCATGAGATGAAAGAGAAATATCTGCAAAGAAAACAAGAGGTGACTTCAAAGTCCTTCATTGATTCCTTCATGTTAAAGTCACCATGTCCTGAGGCATCACTTTATATCGCCGTCTATTTTGTGTGTAGATATCACAACCACCACAGTGTTTTCAAGTGCAATTAACTGACGCTGAAATTGCTTATGCTGCAGCCATCCTGTGAAGGTCTTGGAGGCTGGCACACATCCCAGCACATTACTCACTCTAATACAAGATGTCAACATCTTAGTGCAAGGACTTCTCTCATTGCCTGGGTTTCAGAGCATCCACTGTGCATGTCGCCTGCGCTGCCAATGGACTTCCAACAGCCCTGTGATAAGCTGCTGGAGGAGGGGGCTTAATTTGGTCTGGGACATTGGCAGCATGTGAAAGAGTTCTTTTCACATCACCTCTGAAATTGCCAGACCCTCCAAGAGCCACTTTAAAGGTTAATCAATGATGATCAAATCCTAACTTCCATTCAAATATTCTAAAAATGGGGAGAAGAATTTGAAAGGACTGTATGAAATCCCCATGATTAGCAAAATATCACTGTATGATGTCTGAAATTTGAATTATTTTCACAGAATCATAGAATGTTTTGGGTTGGAAGGGACCTCAAAGTGCATCCAGTTCCAGCCCCCTGCCATAGCAGAGACGGCACCCACTAGATCAGGTTGCCCAGGGCCCCATCCAGCCTGGCCTCGAACACCTCCAGGGATGGGGCATCCACAGCTTCTCTGGGCAACCTGTGCCAGTATCTCACCGCTTTCTGAGTGAAGAATTTCCTCCTAACATCTAATATAAATCTCCCCTCTTTCAGTTTAAAACCATTCTTCCTTGTCCTATCATTGTCTGCCTGAGCATAAAGTTACTCTCCATCTTTTTTATAGGCCCCCTTTCAGTACTGAAAGGCTGCAATAATTATATCACCATGGATTTAGACATGAGAGCAACTACAGACAGGTGATTGCTGCATTTTTAACAGACTACGTGTACTATAGGGCATTTTTTTTTCACTCCTCCAGAGCCCCACAGAGTTAAGAAAATAATTTTATAATATCAGAAATAGATTCCTGCATTTTGTCAAACATCAGAAGAGACATGCCCATGTGGTAAGGAAATGTTTGACACACAATTGTAATGTCAGCATCCAAGGAACGATATGACAACCCTGGTATGAGTCTCAAGGCTCAATGCAACAATTGTTTCTATTCAAGCAGTGTCTCAGGAGTTGATGGGTTTAAGTGCAATGCCATTTTCTTACCACTTTAAGAAGCCTCTTAATAATATAGCTGTGTCTGCAGTGTGAATTTATTGGGAAATTCAGCTGATAGCAAATTGTGGGGGCTAGGAGAAAGTAGTGCAAGACTGGGAGAAAAGAGAAATACCATATCATTTTCTTATGCAGTCTAATGAAAAAACAATCTGCTCTAACATTCAAACCTCACGGGAGCTGTATCAGCGCATACCTTGTCATGGTTTCAGTAGCTGCAGCTGGGAAATAGATGGGAGTCACCATGTTTTTGAAACCCACATAGACATATCAAACGTAAGCAGAGCCTCAGGCTTTATGCGGACCATTCCTAGCCCACGGAGCACGAACATCCACCTGTGGCTGCACAGAACCATGCTGACAGCACTGAATGCCTACCATAAGTTAACCTCCTGTAAAAACAGGAACAGTGGCTTTAAGCTTCCACTCAGAACTAATAATCATAGAGTCACAGAATCATTTAGGTTGGAAAAGACTTCTAAGATCATCAAGTCCAATTGTTAACATAGCAAATAATATTACCTTCAAACATTAAGATACTGGAAACACACACTAGAAAAAGGGAAAGTCTCCGGCTCCTTTCTGCCAGCTGCGCAATGGGAGCTGACGACAGACTACAGTGCAGATAATGCCATGTGCAGGATGGCAGCATTGATGGGGGTGACACTGCACCACGTGGAGAGAGAAAACAGTGTCCACACTGTGTGGACACAGGGTGATTGGTAGCTTGTTGAAGCCAATGAGAATGTTATTGATATTAAAGGGCAGGGCCATGGAGAGTTTGTTCTATATCTTTGCATACCCTAGGTACCCTTGCACTCATCAAATTAATAACCTTAATCAAAGGACAAAGCCGAAAGAGCCACATGAACCCAAACTGCACTGCACAGTTCCCTGCATTTGTAAATCAGACTGAATGACTGCTGCCTTGTCATATCTAGCACAAAATGCTTTGCAATGTGTAAGGGTACAGTGCCTCAAAGTCTCACATAAAACCTGTTACACTCTTCTTTTCAGCAGAATTCAGCAGACAAGGAGCCCAGCTCTCACAGATGAGAGGGGAACTGGCAACACAGCAAAGAGAGCTTCTAAACCAGACACGTCCTCTTAGCAGGGTCTTAATCTCTGCAACTGTAGATCAAAGAGCACTATCGCACAGAAGTACTACATGCAAACACCATTGCTAGTCCTCTAGAGAACAGCCTGGCTTGCTAGTTGACTCTCAGGACTGTGGGGCATGCATCACACATGAAACTCATGATGAAGAGTTTGGGGATTTTCATTAAAGAGGTATCTAATGTTAGATTATCGCTTAGGAACCTAAACGAATGCCATGGCTTTCAGAACACAAAAAACTCCACCACTCCCAAGGAACACAACTAAAGGAATTTTTCAAAGATAATTTTGCAAGCCACTGAAATTACATGATACAAAAACATGTTTGCAAATGTTTCCAGGAACTTCACGTGCCCTGGAATACTCACTAGCCACCATCATTTATGATTTTACAAGAATGCTTTCCATTTGAAAACTTTTGCCTATGATTCCATTGCTTAGTGAAAGACTCATACACATAAAAAAGGCCAGACAGGAGGAAATGGCAGTACTTCTGAAGTGCTGTCAAATATACAACACCATGCTTGAAAATAGCAGTCAGGTCACTTGCAAAAACAACAATTCTTTCCAACAAAGGATGGATTTTGAAGGAAAAATGCCAAATCTAAGAGAGATTATGGAAGCAATAGCTGTTCCTTTGATTGATTTGGAAGCTACACACTTTCTAGCCTATCTCAGCAACTCGATTTGTTATAGTATTTGTTATAGGAATCCTACTCTGCTGACAGAGGAGCGGTAACTGCTGTAAAAGGACAAATAGTTATGTTTCACTTTCAGGTTCACTGGGTACATGTTCTGCTCTGACTGTCCTCCTTCCCTCTCTCTGGAGTAATGGCTGGAATCTTCTGCTGCTAACAAAACCAATAAAAGGTATCCTACGGTTTCAGGTGAACCGGAGGCCACAGACCTGTTCTGTAGCAAGGAATGGCTGATACTACACCAGTCAACTTTGCATGATGTCAAGGTGATGTCATCAGCATGAATTTTGTTTCCCTCCTGATTTTGCTTTGATCCCTGGACAGTGCCTTCTGGGTCAGGGATTCCTGCCCACTGTCTTCTGGGCTGTGATGAGCCCTTCTGCTCTCCCAGACTCTGAGCACTCCGTCTTTGGTGTAACTTCTTCACCTCTGAATGAGGACAATGCTGCCGTTCCCTTCTTACAAGTGGCACAAAGAAAAGCCAGGCTGTTGCACAAATTGTTAATTGGGTTAAATTATGTTGTGGCATTAGATTACAAGCTCCTCCTCTGTGTCACTTCCTCCTGTCTCTAAGGTTGCAGATGTGAGTTGGGCACTTTGGTACCTCTTTGACTTTTGGTAAAAATGACTTGTTGACCACATGCAACCTCGACAGCCTGGATCCAACACTGACATCGCTGAGCTAATTTTGAAGAAGATCTTGTCATGAAGATTTCTCATCCCCTTTGAGATTATGTGCCCCAAAATACTAATAGCATAACCAGAAAGTAAGACTGTCACAAGACCATGTGCTGCATTAAAAAGGATACATATACTCTAAGAAGGTTAAGAGAAGAATAAATAAGTCTTTGACTAAACAGAAACATCCAGTATAGCATTCAAATAAAGCTCAGCATCAGCTTAACACCGTTTTCAACTCTGTCAAAGGTAGAGAGGAACTGAAATCATTATTTCCTGTTAAAATTATGCCTTCGTGGTAAAAAAGGTGTGTTTTTACACTGAATTAGTATACACTTAGCATACCATTAGTACACAATTAATATACACTTTACCCAAATTTTAATTACATGAACCCATGTCTGTTTTGTGCAGAACCTCTGCTTCATTCAGTCCCCAAGGCAGAGATGCAGAGGAACTCGCCCTGACTCACCAGATCAGATGAGTCTTGTTAGTTCCAAGTCAGGAGCATGGTATAAATCAAAATACCTTTTTCAAGCAGAAGAGCTCTGTGAGAAGGAAAAGCAGGGGAAAACAATGCTCAGGAGAAAACTGAGCCTGAAGACTAAGTAAGAATATTATTAACTTAATAAGAAAAGCAAACAGATGTTTGGGGGAGAGAAGGGAAGGAATGCAGGCCTTAACTTACCCTGTCACTGTGGGATATGTCTTTCTGTAGGCACTTGGACCACAGTCCTTCTCCCCCCGGAGTCAACCATAAAACATTCCTTTGATGTGCCGAAGCAGGGTCTGCCCCTGCATGGCAATTCAAGCTTTGAAATGTACAAGTTAATTAATCCTTCCCGTCTTGGTGAGGCAAGAGATGTCTATGGGGCCCAAAGGCTCTCTCTGGTGATAGGGAAACTGAAAAATAGAGGGCTGACTTTCTCCAAGTCACAAACCGCATCCATGGCAGAGCAGGGAGCAGAAATTCCAGTTCTAAGCTCAGCCCACACATACGTAGACCATCCTTTCAGTGCCTGCTGCCCCACACACTGACGGAAGGGTTCTGGGTCTGATGGCCTTGTCCCGGCAGCTCCTCTCATAGACTTGGGGCTCCCCTCCCTGTGGCTTTGCTTCACCTGGCAGTAGCAGGATAGTTTCAAGGCAATGATGAGTTACATAAACATAGCTAGCAACTCGCCAACTAAGAGAATGGAGGGTGAACAAAATAAAGTGAAGCAGGAGGCAATGCACTGAGTTGCTTTAGCCTCCCAATGCAGACAGTGCAAGAAACCCTTCTGTGTTTGCATATCAGGTAACAGATACCTTTGCTTATACAGCCTGCCAGGTGCATCCAAAACAGACATCTACAAATTAGTCTCTTGTCTAAAATGAAATGCAAGGATACCTGTGCAGGTATCATTTGAATTTATACATCCTTAGAACTAACCTGAGCCCAGCTGTACATCAACACTGATACACAGTGCCTGCCATGAATGGTCCTGCTAGAAGTTAAAGGAAGGGAGCAGAGTCAGCCTCATCTCAAGCTGAATTCTTTCAGCAGTGAGAGACAGAGACCTTAGTGAGAAATACATTCTATACCGGAGAGTCAGCCCTTAAATGGGAGAAGCGGTCAGCTAGGACTTTGGTAATACCATTGAAAACAATCATTTGGCAACTTGTGAGCCTATAGGTGCCAGAGGAGCTGTCACCTGCCGCAGTATTTAGAACAGGAACTAACTGTGTTAGGTTTTGGTTTGCTTGTTTTTGATTTTATTTTTAATGGTAACCAGTATAGATAGTTAAAACCATAGAACACAGCAGAAAAAATACTACAACACGCCAGCAAGTTTCTCTCTTCACAGATACCACTGCACAATTTGGATGGTGCCATTACATCTTTGCTTGCACACACCAAGTCCTACGTGGCAGCCCATATAAAACTGGGCTACTTTGATGAAGTGCCTTCATTCACTACCATTTATGTCACTTGGCTGTATGTCAGCCACGTATGTTGCTCTCTCTCCCTCCCTCCCTTGTGTCAGTACACATTCACACGAAGAAAACGCAACACGGTTTGCTTAGTCTGGTCCTACGTAGCCCACCCCAGACACAGAAACCCAGAGAGGCACTAACAGCACAGACTGTAGGAGGAATACCCCGGCTGTTACCTTCTGAAGTTCCCAGTGATTTACGGTTTGTTTCAGCAGGTGGAGCTATTGCCGTGCACACCATGAACTGCCAAGTAGGCCAGCACCGTGTTCCAAGGAAAAAAGCGTTCGCCTGGGGTATTTTCAGAAGAATCCTCAGCTGTATCCAGGCCGACGTATGCCATCCAGGCAACTACATGGATGTTTAGCAAATTGATATGCCCTGAATCTCCTAGGAATGATTTTTGGATCTATATGATTGTAGGATTTATATATTAGTACCACAACCTAAGCTTTTAGTTTCAACACACATGAAAACTGACAAGTCCGCACACCATGCCCATTCAGTAATTCTAGTACATGAAGACCAGCTTTTGCCATCAATTAGCTTCCCCTGATTTTGTCCTAACTGGTGGCAAAATCCATGTTTTTTAAAGGTCAGATGTCACTGCTGTGGAATATAGCTGCAATTGTGGAATTATGTTGTAGGATGCCTTTGGCTGACGGAGTGAGGATTTCAGAATATTTACATACACATATATGGAGGAAAGGAATACAAATAAGAATACAATAATTCAGCTTTCCAGAAATATTAATTTACGAGTATGACTCTTTAAAGGTTCTAGGAAGATAAATATGATCATGGACTTAGGCATAAAACAGCAAGAAATTCATAGTACAATTAGAATTGGAGATAAATGGATTAACCTCCTGCTCAAGCATCTAATTAAGAAGAAGCTGCATTTATCGAAGGCTTTTGTTGACATTATACATTACTGAAGGGGAACTGGGATTAATTGTCTCCTTGGTATGCAAACTCATTACCATTTTCTCTGATGGAGGAAGCTATGTACATATACAAGGGCCAGAAAATATTACACCTAGTACAGTAAGACAGAATGTCTTCAAGAATTGACCCCTTATGCTCTGTATGCTGCATAAGGCATGTTCATAAGCTAGAGAAGAATCACTTAGCAAGTTTGCCCCATAGACTTTAAAATGCTTTATAATTTTTAGTGTTAGAGACAGTACACTGTATTCAGCAGCTTTTTGTCTACAGTCACGGCCACATTGGTTCTGGGACATGATGCCATTGCACTACTGGGCTGATGGTAAGGCAGAGTAACAAACAAATCTCTCACCTGGAGTTATGGCATTCATACTACAAATCTCCACAGCAGGAAATGTTACCAGTGAAATCAAGTTCAGGGACTGCAAGACCAAGCTTATGCTGTCAGAGCCACGAACCTGCAAAGGACACAAATGGTATGTTATTACATTATCCAGGGGTAGTTAGGCCTTACAACTATCATGCCATAAATCAAGGGGGATTTGGTGAAATGGAGAGCTCACAGAAGAGCTGGACAGAGAGCAAAAGTCAGGCATGCAAGGAATTTTTGCATCAATTTGCTGAAATAAGGAAAGGAAACAATACCATCACTGTGACGTTTCAGGAGGATGGGTTTCGAAGATACTTCGACTCTGAAATCTAAATGATTATTTATGTTTTTAAGTGTGCCACTCTTAATCAGCTTTGCAGAAATGGGTCTGGAACACAAGTCTTATGAAGGGTGGCTGAGGGAACTGGGGTTGTTCAGTCTGGAGAAGAGGAGGCTCGGGAGACACTAATTACCTGAAAGGAAGGTGTGGGGAGCTGGGGATCAGCCTCTTCTTGCAGATAACCAGCAACAGGAAAAGAGGGAATGGTCTTAAGTTGCTTCAGGGGAGGTTCAGGTTGGAAATTAGGAGACATTTCTCCTCAGAAAGAGTAGTTAGGAATTGGAATGGGTTGCCCAGGGAGATGGTGGAGTCGCTGTCCTTGGGGGTGTTCAAGGAAAGGTTGGACGTGGTGATTAGGGACATGGTTTAGTGGGTGACAGTGGTGGTAGGAGGTGGTTGGACCAGGTGAGCCTGGAGGTCTTTTCCAACCTTAATGATTCTATGACTCTACAAAATAGCTAGCTGTTTCGTTCTGGGCAGTCAGAGTGAACTGTGATCATGCCATTAATCCCTAATGGGGGAAGAAAATAGAAGGAAAGTTAAAAGACACGTGGATTAAGTTTAATAGGGAAAGTAAAAGCTGCTCATGCAAGCAAAGTAAAACAGAGGAATTCATTTACCACTTCCTATCGGCAGGCAGATGGAGGAGCAGCCCGACCCTTTATAGGGCTCTGTAATAAAATGTTCAAAGCCAAAGGAGACTTGCAACCTGCTGCAATTTTTGGTAATTGTATTAGATCTTTATCATCAGGGTTTGACTCACACATTTCACATGATTAACACCTCAGATATGCTAACCAGCTCTGTTTTAGCACCCTTTGTGCAAAAGGGACAATGAAGTACTGAGGGCAGTGAGAGGTTCGCAGCTGCCCAGTACACCAGCCAGTCCGACACTGGCCCAAACTGCGTGCACCGAGATACACCAAACAGGTCTCCTTTGGTCAAGGCTCTCATCTCCTTCACTCAGTTCTGTTTTGAACATAATTTTCTACTGCGTGAACAGAGCTCATCCACACAGCAAACCAGCAAGTCATCGGTACAGAGCTGCGAAGTCCTCTTTGCACCTCACGTCCCACTGGTGCTATCTCCTGACAGAGCCAGCCATCTAAAATCTGTCACAGAGCTGACCCTCAGGCTGTGGAGTGAGCTTGCTACAAATCACAGGCCACAAACCCACAAACCCCACCTTGTTTCACCTGAAGTAAGAACAGCTAGCCTCCAGCTGGACATCTCTACTAGAAAGCCACAGAAGTGCAGGCATATGAAAACGAAGCAGAGAAATAACTTGGGACTGCATACAAGTCTCAGAGAGGACACGTGGGAAAGGATAAAATGCATTCAATGTGGTACTTAAACACTCATGAAATGCAGTCTCCATGATGGACACCATCAGTTAAAAGGTAAGAAAAGCATTTGCACTGAAGCACCAGTCAAAGAAGGTTTAATTATCTTTAAGGAATTCTAATTGTAATATTAAAAGACACTGTCAACAACAACAACAAAAAAGCACCAGATATAACTGGACATTCTTTAGTGGATTTACATCTATTTATGCCATGGAAGTATTTGGCCCTGAAATCTCATGGTGAGGCGATAGATTTTTGAATCCCATATTACGAATAGAAGGACTAAAACCATCACTCATCTCAATGAGACTTCTCTGGGTTTGCCAAACCTTCCCCACTGAATGTACTTTTCTTTTTTTTCTTTTCTATAAGCACTTTATTTTTTATTTTTTGTTTTTATTTTACTAGCTCTGCTGGTAAATACAGTATTATAAGAAAAAGAGAAAATTGAAAATATGCAGACTGTCCTAGAGGACACTAAAACCCTGCCAAAAATCCAAATCTGGGTTTGTGTGATAAAACCTGACACGGAATGCAAGCCACCAAGTCCAGAGAAAATATATACGCTTATAAAATATCTCACAGGGTGTTGCTTTTGATTATACCATTCTTGTATATTTAGCTGATGAATCTTGCACGCTGTTGACTTACTGGCAATGAGACATATCACCAGCCAGCTACTGGGGTGTTTCATGAAAAATGAGATAAAAATTATGGGATCAAAGAGTAGTCCATGCATGAAAGAAGCTGTCAGATTTGAGGATACACTGACAGGACGTGCTCAGAGCTACAGACCACTCAACCGCCAGATGATGCACGCTGCTTGCCTTATCTCTTCTTCGCGTTCCCCCACACCTTGAGTGACTTCTTCCAGATGGGAAGTTCAGAATGAAGAGCATCATCCTCTTAATCCTTAGACTCAAAGGGTTAACATCTCAGACTCTGCCCACACACTTGACAAGTTCTCACCATCTTCCTGCCTGGTAAGTGATGGTGGGTAGAAGCTGTGGACTCCACAGGCACCCTTTGAGCAGCTCTTTGAAAAGCTGCCATCAGCCCACCTCTTAGACAGTTTCCTCTAATTTGCAGCAGATACCTCTCCCTCTCCCAGAGATGCCAGGAATACGAGCAAGAAACACTGTTTTGCTCTGCTCTTCATGGGCTTCTTAGTTGTTATTGTATAAATAGTCTTTCCCACTGGGACATAGAATTTTTGGTGTGCTAATTTTGATTATAATCCTACTATAGTAACCAAATTCTCAGTACACATCCGGAGTAACATGACATTTGTATGGCACTTTTTACGTTGAAGGGTGGAAAAACTCTTCACAAGCTATGGGCAAGATTCTCTACTTTTTGACATGATGCAGTGTGCTCCAGCAGGTGCTGTTAGATTGCACTTCCCATATGTGATCAGAGAAGAAACTGTTTGGATCTTTTCCTATTCTGGCATGCCTCAAAAGTGTGGGACAGTCTCACCAGATATCCACAGCCCAGAAATGAAAAGCAGCAGCTGAGAGGCACTGGATGTAATGTATTCAAAGATTCTGCTGGCTAGAGCTATACTCAGGAGCCATGGGAGCATTCACACTTGGACAGAGCAAAGGGAGACTCCGTTTCCTAGAACCCTCAATTTCCAGCACTCTGCTCATCCAGTGCTGATGGAAGAGGCGCTGGAGTAATGTGGTAGCACTGGAAGCACAGTTCAGAAAGCACAGGCAGTTGAAAACTTGCAGTGCAGATGCCTGTGCCATCCTCTCCAGCTACTGATCTTGGGTCACTGGTACAGACAAAACAGTGGATAAAGGAAAAGAAACAAACAAACACAAATCCAGACACAGGAAACCACGAATTAAGGCACTGGAAGAATTGTTATCATTTATGTTTGGGTAACTCACTGATTACACACAAAGGGAGATGACACAGATGGACTCTCCCTGCAATTTGGAGCTCAAGCTCTTAGACCCCAAGAAATAAGTAATGTTGCCTTTGTTTTCAGCAACTCACTAAAAAAACCTCTCCAGACAGAATAAGAGTGAGAACCTAAAATGAAGGAAAAAAATACCATCAAAGAAGACATTATCATATATAAGAAAATCTTAAAATTATATATAAAAAGATATTACAATTGCTTATTTTAGTCTCAAAGACAAAAACTATATATATGTATGTATTTTTTTCCAGGGGTAGAATTTGCAAATTTAGCTCTAGCTTGCTTTACCTTGCTTTAATTTTCTTTTAACAGAAATGCCCTTGATAGCTGAGAAAAAAACTCCCACCAACATTATTTCATTTAGAATGTAAGGCTCATAGAGCAACTCCCTCTCCCTCCTCCTATCTTCCTTTCCAACAAGTCATCAGCATCTACTTTTTATGTAATTTCTGCAAAGCAATTGCTTTTTTCTGTGCACAAAGATTGATTCATTAGATTTTTTTATTTTTTATTTTTTGTCTCTGGGCATTGAGTACCCTTTGTTCAATGGAGTCAGACTGCATGCAACTTAATTGGAAAAGCACTTTGCATTGTTTCCTTATGACATTTGCTGGGAATCGTGAGGCAAAACAAAAAGAAAACTGCTGATGCTTAATGTTTGATACTGTAGAAAGGATTCATTGCTTTGCTCAGTTGCTTGTGTACTTTTCAGGTAGGAAAGGGTCTCCCCCTCAAGAACAAGCACAGCATTTTTCTTTCATCCATATCATGTGAGTGTTCTACTTATAGCACCCGCAGTCACCCGGAGACATCCAAAGTTTCAGAGATCTCGCTCCTTTGGAATTGACTGCAGATATACAGTCCTGTGCAATTTCCCTTAATTTCATAACTGCTGCAGGCAGGTATCACAATTACTGTTTTTCCACATTTCCACACAAAAACAATAATAAATTGCCATCTAGGGAACTCCAAATGCAAGAAAAAACAACAATATTGGTGGTATTCCCATCTATATCATAAAAAGTTTCAGCAATATTGCACTATTCCTTAAAACAAGAAACCTTCTTGAAATGCTTGCTGCTGATCTGAGTGTGACTTCTCACTTACCAGCAGAACAACACAACAGTTAAAAATGCCTTGGAAATTGCTGAATCCACTCCCACATGATTACAGGAATTCATGCAGTGAACGACAGCCGGGAAAAAAAATAATGAAAAGTTCTAGAACTGCTTCTATTTTCACTGTGGTTGTTAAAAATGCTGTTTGCAATAGCAACTATAGCATGCATTTTATCTTATCACTTCAGTGTTCCTTTTTAGTAGGTACTTAAAATTTTTGAAATTAATATTACCAGCTGGCCAGAGACCTTGCTGACATTGCTGACTTCTGTCTGAGAGATGCTGGAAGCCAGAAATGCTATTTTTACTGTCCCATAGGATGCTCAGTTACCCTAAATCCCTTTGCTTGTTCTGTGGCTGTTCTCCTACCCGCAACACGTGACACAATCCTTCTTCATTCCTCTAAGGAAGGAATGATACCTCGAGATGCAAATATTAATATATTTTTAATACAGTTGCAAAGCAAGCAAGCAAACAAACAAAAACAAACAAGCAGAAAAACCACCTCTCACATTTGCAGACAAACTGAACCAAAAACTGACTATCTTCTTGGTTTAACAGATGATTTGTGCCACTACCCCTTTTCCTTCAAAAATTGATATTGTCCTAAGCTGCAGAATTTGCCTCTTCAAGAGTGGTATTTATTCATATGACTTAGCATTTAACTCTCTTAGGGGTAATCCTACTGAAGCCAATTGGTTTACTTGAGTGATATGCCTGCATTTGCACAACAAAGGCTTGCAAAAGCTTGTATCAAAGATCCAATACGGCATTACTTACAAATAAGAACTCCCACTGCCACAGGCAATTCAACCGATTAGGAAATGCAAATTTGTTCCCAAGTGGAAGTTCCAGGAGGGAAAGGAATGATATGAGCAGTATCAGAAGGAACAGGGATTTAAGGCAATGACACACACTGTCATGTGTCACTGTCTGTCAGCCAGACATCACCCAAAGGAAGCTCCACTCTCAGAAGCGTGCACACTGCATGCCTGAGTACTGCTTAGACACGCTGGATCCTTGGGCAGGATCAGTCAGTGAGATTCTAGCTCACTGAAGCCAGTAGTTTCATCTGAGGCTCTCAACTTAAGACAGCCAGGAACCCTGCCAGCGCTTCTGATTGCTTGATAACAAGCACAAACAAGAAAGGCAAGTCATGCTGTAATCTCATACAGCAGCGAAGACCCTAAGGGATGGGGAAAAAAGGCTCAGTATCAACCTCACTTTGTGGTATGCTTTAGTCCATGATGTTTTTTTCTCTCACTTTGACCTTAAAATGTAAGGTGAGGAGAATTCACAGGGAATGATACTTCCTGCTCCAGCCCTTCCCCTGCTGCTCCCATCAACATCCCCACAGTTTTTCATTTGTCTTACTTCATGTACTTAACACTATTTAAATTACCCAGGAGGGCAGCATCAGCAGGGAACATAATTTGGCTTCCCTGAATTTATCTGAGATGTTAAATAGGCTGAATTCTACAGTATTCAAGAGATAAGAATACACATAGAATACACCTATGTCTCAAATAGGTGAGACATAGCTGGTATCCCTTGATTTCTAAGTTTTCATTCTTTTCCCACATTTTTCACTTCTCTCAATTTACATTCCATTTCGGGAAGTGATTTGGATTTTAACCATCACAGCTGAAACTTACTTCTGTAGTATTTTGCTTTGTTATTCCTCGGGTTTTGGAATTTGCCTTCCCCTCCCGCCTCTTTCGCTCCTCCACTGCCTTCTCTCAACTCTTTTCCTTTCTTCTTCTTACACACTTTTGCTCCTTTCCTTACTCTGGTTGTTAAAGGATTCTGTTATTCTTTGTGTCTGTAAAGGTTCAGTGTCTGATCTGTCAGTGTAGCCGCATGTGACAAAAAGTTTTGACTTCATACATATGCAGCAGGAGGATGAAGTCTCCAGTTTATAAATCCACAAGTACAAGGAGGCTTGCTTATGACACGGGCCATTCCTTTTCTTCCAGGGAGGTTCTGAAATTGTATGTATGAAAATATAATATGGTTTGGGATGTTGGGCTGATACATATTTCTATAATAAGATTCATTCACAAGTGTTCAAGGATAACAACCTGCTTAGTAACTTTCTCAGGATGAGAAGACAAATGTTATAAAAAGGGGTGATGTAATCTTAGTTGCCAAACACCCATAATTCTTTAAATTCTCACAAAAGAACAACACTTCAATTGATTCTGAGTGCAAACATCTTTTCCTTTGTGTCATCTTTCAAATTTGCTCAGTAACTTAGGCTCTCCAGGTCTCTGTGCCTTCACTATCAGACACTACAGGCTGAGGCATTTTGGGACACAGAGAAACAGTGATTTTATTCTTTTTGCAGATGTCTGACTTCTGTGACCTATAAAAACAGCATGTTCTATTTACATCATTCTCTCTTCTCGCTCACAGTGCAAGCTTTTATATTTAACGTAGCAATTTGTTCCCTAAACATGATTGAACAGGGAATATTGTTGCTAATCCAATTTAGCAAATTATAATTTTATCAGAACTGCCCATGAGAGCTTTTGGAAACTGCTCTGTAACTCACTTGGAATACGTGCAGAGATACTTTGTTTTTCAAAGAGAAAGACTTCGTCTCTCATTGGAAAGAAGCCCAACAACAACACAGATTTTCTCAAATCCCTCACACCGCAGCTCACAAAAAGCTTGCTGTTCTTCTGTTGGCTTGCTCCGTTTTTATAGCATATACTGCTATGGTACATAAAGGGTGTGTAAGTGGTGGAAGTACGTCATTGCAAATTCCCAGTCTCCGTGGCTTGTGCTGTATTTTTCTCAGTAAAGGATAAAATAGGACAAGATTTAACAAACTGGTACACATTTGTTTTTGTGCCTCAGTCACAGGCAGGAGACGCCATTACGGGCCTGAGGTGACGGCGCCGAGCTCGGCCGCCGATGGCTCTGGCCTGCCGCAGCGCGCATGCGCGGCACCGGGGGGCGGCCCCTGCCTCCACCGCCCCGCCGCCCGCCCTGCCGGCCATGTCCGAGGCTTATTTCCCCGTGGGTCCCGGGCTGGGCCCCGAGGAGAACTTTTTGTCGCTGGACGACATCCTCATGTCGCAGGAGAAGCTGCCGGGTCGCGCCGAGAGCAGCCTGCCCCGCCTGGCCTTCGCGCTGGGCCAAGGGGCCGCCGGTGGCTCGGGCGACTCGATCCCAGAGGTAACTCGGAGGCGGGGACTACAACTCCCGGCAGCCCCCGCGCGGGGTAGCTCGCGGCGGGCGGTTGGCGCGGCGGCGCGGGGCACGCCGGGAAGTGGAGGCGCGGGAGTCCTGCTGATTTTAGCTGCTGTTTTTTTTTTTTCTTCTGCTGCTTTTTTCGCACTTGTGCAGGGATCAAAGCTGGAAATACCTATGTGGCTGGCTAAAGGGTTGCACGACAGCAAAAGAAGAATAATTTCGGTGGAACTGCCAAAGATCTACAAGGAAGCCTGGAGGACAGTGTTCAGTGCTGATGCCAACGTGGTTGATTTGCATAAAATGGGGCCATACTACTACGGGTTTGGCTCCCAGCTCCTGAATTTTGACAACCCAGAGAACCCTGAGATAGCTCAGACTATCCTGCAGGCAAGTATTAGAACTGAATCTTGAAAATTGGTTTTAGGTTTTTTCCATCTGCTTGTTCCCAGCGGCTCAGCAGTCTTCCAGAAAAATACCCTGTTTTAATCCAAATGACTGCTAAATTGATTGGGGATTTCCAGATCTTGTTGTAGGACCCTTTTAGGCAACTGCACAGCTAGCAATAAAACAAGGGGTAATGGCCTCAAGCTGTGTTTAGGTTGGAATGCAGGATAAATTTCTTTACCAAAGGGTTGTGGTGTTGGAACAGGCTGCCCAGGGAAGCGGTTGAGTCACCATCCTTGGAGGTCTTCAAGAAAAGTGTAGATGTAGAACTTAGCAGCATGGTTTAGTGGTTTGCCTTTAGTACCAGCTTAAAGGTTGGACTAGATGATCTTAGAGGTCTTTTCCAATTGGAATGATTCTGTGATTCTAGTGATGTCAGTGCAAGCCCCAAGTGTTCATCCAGGCGTAGAATTCTAGCTTGGAGTGTCCACATTGTAAATACGGATTTTCAGAAAATCCTGTAAAACAGGCCTGGAGGACATGCAATTTTAATTCTGCCTTGCAGCAAGGGTACAGATTAAGTAATTTGCCTCCTATTATTTTTATTTTTCTAAACTGTTTTTAAAGCTCTTTAATAATAAGACCTCATACTGTCCTGGGTAATTGTCCCAGTGCTTCACCGTCCTAGTCTTAGCAGGTTTCCTAAACTAAACTAAACTAAATCTATTTCACAGCAATACAAGCTCCGTTCTGTTTGTCTCACACAAAGTAAATGCTGAGAACAGATGATTCTTTCCCTTCCTGCATCAGGCTATTATGTATTTGAACACTAGTTTTCTTCAATCTGCATCAAACAGTCCCCAATTCATTTGATACCTCATTGTGGGTCTTGCTTCCTAACCTCAGATCTGTGCTGGTGTTTTTCCAGTTGATCTGCCTCTGCTTTGACATGCAGTGTCCGGAACAGCACGTGTTCTATTGCTCAAGACCTGCCTTGTGCTCTTGAAAACAAAAAAATTACTCTCTGGATTTTCTAGACCATGATGCTCAAGCGCTCATCGTGTCACAGCATTTTTCTTAATAGCATGATGTTGACACGTGTTTGGTGTGCAGTCCCCAGTGAGACGGGGCAGACTGCGTATGCAGACACTCGTTCCTCATGCTGCATTCATACAGTTTGCATTTCTGTTTTAATGTAGAACCTTGCATTAGTCCCAGCTGTATTACATCCTGTTGTTTTCAGACCATGTTTCTATTCTGTCAGGATCACTTGTGAATTATTGTTCTGCCCCACAATGTGCTTGCAGTCATCCCTCCTATTCCTGCATGTTGCTTGCTAATTGAATTGATATGTATTCCATTCGTAAGCTCATTAATGAAATTGTTAAATACTACTCGGTTCCAGTTAGATCCCGGTAGAACTCTGCTCAATATGTTCTTTCTTCCTAGCAGGAACTATGAATAATTGTCTTTACCAACCACCTAGGGGCAGTTTAGCTAAGATGTACAAGAAAGCCCATGACTGGCATCCTGCCACAACAGGAAACTAACCCAGTCTGCCCAAGTCTCTTGGCAAATCCGTGTTGGCCGTTACACTTCTCTTTATTTTCTTGCAGAGTTTTATGCAGTTTATTTATTTGTTCCAGTATGTTTCCAGGAATTGATGCTGATGAATTTGTAATTCCTTGGCTCTTCCTTCCTTCCTCCCTATTGCCCCTTTCTCCTTTAAAAGATAGATAACATCTTTGTGTGTTTCCAGACTTTGGCAAACTCTTCTCTGCACCCTGAGCTTTTAAAGGTAACCACTAACAGCTCTGAGCTTTCTTCAGCCAGCTCTCTTAAGTAGTCTAGGATGATTACTGTTGGCTTTTCTTCCTCTCTCTTCCTCTTCCTTCCTTTCTTTCTATAAAAGCTGGTGCAGAGATGCTTTCAAACACCGCTGCTTACTTGGAGTGGCCCATCGAAGGCTTGCTTTCTGCATTGAGGAGGTGACCACGCCTTTCCTCATCTTTTCTCTTTCTGCTAACGTACATCTTAGCAAAAGACCCAGTTTAGCTTGGTATGATTTCACTATGTTAAAAGTAAACAAGATGGGAGTTGTGCTGTTTGACTTCAAAACAAAACAAAAACACCAAAAACCCCTCTCCCAAATATTCAAGAACTAGCAATAGAACATGTGAAAGAGCTATTTGGTGCTTACAAAGCCAAAGTGAGAGTTACAGAATAAATGTGTTTCTAAAACCTACTTCTGAAATAAAAAGCACAGTTTTCAAAGAGTTTTGACCTTTTTTTCTCCTCCCTACCTATATTTTGTGTATAAAATCTTTAAATCTATTTGGGTGTAAAATCTTTAAATATGTCTTTCTGCTTTTTAAAGTGTTATTTATTAGAGATTTGAGGTTTTCTGTGTTTGTGTTTTTAGTGTTTTTTTCAGCATACTGAATGTGTTTCAGTGACAACCTAGCATAGCTTCTGGTCCATTCACAAGTTGCAGCTTGTAAATTCCTACAACAGCTGCCATGGCGTGAGATCCATTCCACCTGCACCAAAGCAATGATTGCTCCTAAAGTTAGCAGAGATTGTAATTGTGTTGTACCCTGTGGACTGCGCAAGCCTGTCACTAGAGAGCAGCCAAAATCTCATCCATGCATGCTTCCCACCCAGTGTATCAGATATTCGCTCTCCTAGCTCATGCAGGAAATGGTTCATCACCCCAGATTAATAGGTGCTGCGTACAAACAGGCTGCAGCTGGCAGACCCCTCACCAGTTGCAGGCAGATGGGAAGAGCTTCCATCTGCAGCTTCCCTGTCTTGAAAACTCACGCCTCTAGCATTTGATCTGAAGGAGCCTCTGCTTTACGTGTCAGTAATTCTGCTTATCTTTTTAGACATTTATTAGCCGTTTTCGTCGTATCATGGACTCCTCTCAGAATGCTTACAACGAAGACACATCAATGCTGGTGGCTCGGCTGGATGAACTAGAGCGAGCCTTATTTCGAGCTGGTCAGAAAGGGCTGAATGACTTCCAGTGCTGGGAAAAGGGACAAGCTTCGCAAATCACAGTTTCCAGTCTGGTCCAGAACTATGGGAAAAGAAAGTTTACGGATATGGATGGTTAAAATCCTGAAGAACATGCAGCTGCAATGAGGGACACTGAGAGGTTTACCGTCTGTCTGTCACAGAAAAGAAAGATGAATCAGCTTTGGGAAAGGACGGACTCCTTGTCCATTAATGGGAATTCTCCTCTCTAATGTCTTTGTATTAGTCTAGTGCAAATTTGAAAGGCAGACAGCAAGAATATAAAAAATAGATTGCATCACATCACCTGATAGCTTTACAGCTTACTCATACCACTCCTGAGGATTTGCAGTTACAGTGTTTGTTAAGAGGCTGAAAGGATATCAGATGATTTTTCTAAAAGGGTAATTGATATTTATTATTCTTTATCTTCCAAATTGATATTTACAGTGTCAGATCAGTTTGGAAAAATGTGTAATTCTTTGTATTTCATCCTTCCCATTCCATCCTCCTAGGAACACGTTTCCAGCTTTCCCATTCTTTGGAGAGCCCCAGTGATGCAAAAAACACGTGGTACAAACCACACTGAATTGTTCCATTTCTTGTACGTTGAGTTCCAACAGGTGCTCTCCATGAGGCAGGGATTCTTATCGCTGGGTTTTGTACACAGTGTTAGTGCCTCAGAAAACAGAGTACTCAGAGCACTTTGTTGCCCACGCAGCAAGGGCAGTGGCCGCACAGGTCTCATGCTGCCTGGTCCACTCTCTCCCTTTCAGCCCCTGCAGGCTCCATGCCGCGAGTGGTGGGGGATGTTCCCATTTGATGCGAGTGGCTTTTGCAATGTGCGCATCTCTGCCATGGGTGTTGAGCTCCTCCAGTCATTTTACAGAGGCAACAGAAGGCAAAAAAGAGGACAGGCTGGATTAAAACCAGCAACTTAATGGAAACTGCCTTCCATTATCAACCTCTGAGCCATCTGTTTTTCCATCAGAAAATCTGATTGCTAAATTCAGTTGATAGTGAAAGGACAGAGAAAGTGAGGTGAGTTTCCTTCTTTCTGATCTATCTGTAAAGTGAGCCTAGTAACCTTACATGAAGTCACATTTGATGAATGGGAAATAGGAAACGTGGTTTGCTCTGTAGGAAGTAGTTGAAGCTCTACAGAAGGTGGCCTTTGGAATGTACCCAGGAGGAGGAACCAGATCGTAATGATACAGAGTGCTTCCTGCTCTGGGAATCACTGGGAGGTGGTGGCAGTCCTGACACAAAACCTTCAAGATTTGATGTGCCAAGTCTTGCAGGAGTTGTTTCTGCGCTTGCAAATGTGCCTAGATATCAGGTATTTCAAACTGGAGATCTCAAGTACAGCGTGTGGTTATTCTGTGGGCCAGAGGAGTGAGAGCTCTGCCTGAGGAGGCTGCAAGAGGAGATGTGGGGCTTCACAAGCACCTTGGCACCTGCCTGAGCAGCGCAGGGCTGGCTGTCCTGCTACAGGAGGCTAACTGGAAGCTGTACCTGACAAAGTACATCAAATAAGTGCAAGAATGTTGCTGCACTTAATAGCGCGTAGTAGCCTAGGCATTTTCTTGTATCACTTGTGTATTTTCTACTTCTGGATTATTATGCTGAATAAATATTTTTATACAATTTCCTTCATGTAAAATATCCACTGTTAACTGTCTTGCAACAATAGAACTAGTCACAGATAGGGAGGCGCAGGTCTCTGCGAAATGGTGGCCATGAGGGATATTGCTCATATCATTCCTCTTCTTTTACAGGTGACGTGGTTGGGAGCTGTATTCGGGCAGTCAGGCGACCACAGAAGTCGTTGCTGACTAACTCACTAATAAGGGCATTAGGAGTTTGTTCAAGTCCTGACAGGGACACTGCCAACCTGATATAAGCTACTGATTTTGCAAATCTACATTTTTATGAAACAGGAGGTGGATGGGGGTGATTCCATGTTACCTCAACTTTGCAGCAGAGCAGCGGGGAGCAGGCAGGAGTTGGCTGTCCCTGTGTTCATACCCTGCTGCTCCAAGCGTTGTAGCACAGGCTTCAAGTAACGTGTCAAAGCTGCAGTCAGTGCTTCAGCTGCAAGGGAAGCAAGTTCAACTCCATCTGTGATGAAAAGTATTTGAGATTTGGAAAGATGATTTTAAGAAGATGGTGTCTTTGGGATTTAATTGGTTTATACCCTGAATGAGTTGTTCCTCGGTTTCTGGACTGGTTTTGGTAACTATCCAGACTCATTTTCCTACATTTGTAAGAGCGTTTTTCTTTGTTCTTGCCGGGAACAAAATCCAAGCAGGTGGTTTACACTTGACAATGTTTTGTGCAACCAGTTTCAGAGTGGGGAGAAAAAAAATCCCTTTTCCCTGAAGTAGTCCTTAATGTCACTGGCTTTTTTAATAAGGCAATGTCACTTTTAGTAACCCTGAGTGTTTGGTAATAAACACTGTAAGATTCTTTTAAAAAAAAAAAAATCCAGTGCTATGATTTTAGATTGCCATATTTCATTAGTAAATTTAATGTTCTGTTGGTTTTTTTGTGTGTTTGTTTAAATTCTTTTCTTACTTGCTGGAATGCTTTATTCTGTCTGGAAATACTTTGTTGTAACTCCAAACACCCACTGCTTCTGGAAAGTCTTTAGCATAACTAACAAAAGACTGCTCTATAATTTTATGAACACAAACTGTCCTTTATGCTTGTACAGCAGCAACCTACATTAGAGGAGTTTCAACTTCTGTATTATCAGAATGGAACAATAAATCCCCATTACAGAGCCATACAAAAGAGGTATGAAAAGAACTTCTAAGTGTCGTTGCTTACCATGTCCCTCAGAAACTGCAAGGCTACTGAAGTTTATCACAAAACAGTCCATAGACAAATTTTACAGTATTGTCACAACGGTTTTCATTGCTATCTAAAGCAGGTGAAATTTGGGATGCTGCCTAGTGGTGTGTTCACATAAGAGTGCTTGGGTTTTGGTGACCTGTTTTCAAAGACCTCTGAGCTGCCATGGATCAGTCCTTTCCCAAGGTGAGGGTTGGTCCTGTCTGACCCATCCCAGGGTGACGTTTGTCCAGCCGGGCCTTCAGAAGCTGCCTCAGCTGCACGGCCAGCAGCCTCCCTAGGCAATCTGTTCGAGCGCTGGGCTGCCAGCCTGGTGAACAGAGGGAGCTCTGTATGGGCTGACACAGTGCAGTAGAGGGTCACTCGAGCTTCCCAACAGTCAACTCCCGTTGGAATGGTTACTGAAGCTGAAAAGCTTTCTTCACCAAAGTTTCACACGAACACTCAGCTCCTTTTATTTTCTCCTCCGTGTACTCTTTCAAGCAGGTGACCCAGCCATGGATGTTTGATGCCCAGCTAAAAACAAAGCTTTGCAACTGTGCATGCGCAAGCTTTCTCACCTATCCAAATTATAGTTTCACAAAACGTTCACTTTTCTTCTGTGGCTCCGTTTGCCATAAATGATGTCTCAGTTTGTCCTTTGGCTTCAATTTATTTTTAGTCGGCAGAAAGCTGTTAATTGCTTCTGCCGGCACAGAAGCTATAGGTGTAGTCATTCAGACCAACAGCATCCAGAAGTGGCAGTAAGAAATGTTTTGAGAACTGGCAAGCTTTAACACCATATACTGTTTTTATCAGGGAGACAACGGCACCTAGATGAGTTAAGAATGTAAGCCTTTTTGATTTTGATCAGTGATTTTCCAGCCATTTTTGGTGACCAGCTTTTATAAGAGCTTTCAATCAAAATTTTCATTGAACCACTTGCTAAACAGAGGGTGATGTAATCCAGCAAAGGGACAAGGGTGAATGCTTTCTTCACACAAAGCTGCTTCTGTCCCCAGACGTGCTTTTTATAAAAATACATTGTCTGGTAGCACATCATATGGCTTAGGAAGTCGTGGCTTTATTAAAAATCCAGCTATCTATCTAGCACTGCCTATTCGCCTGGCAGTAGGCGACTTGGAACTGTTCTGTGCCTCAGTTTCCTTTTCTGACAAATGCAGATAACGTTCCCTTATTGGAATGTGTTTTGTCATCTAGATTGGAGGCAGCATTATACTCTACAGCAAATCTGCTAGCCAGATTTTCACAGCTCTGCTGTGTGTGCCAGAGCTCAGATGGTTGCGTGATAATTGCTTGACAGAGCTCAAAGATTCCTCTTTTCAGAAATCACTCTGTTTTCCTTGCTCAATCTACTAAAGACCTACTGCTAAGCTTCTTCAGGGCTGCCACGTACCTGATTAAATGTAAGGTAAGGACTTTGCCTACTCTTCAGCCTTCTCTCCTACCTAAGGAGCCAGTTGGCCCAGCAGGAGGGTAGCCGAGCTAAGCCTATATTTCAGCTCTGGTGCCTGATTGTGCCAACTCACAACGACTTTTACCAGCATCGATGGCAGCCTGATCACGGAATGCTGAGCTGAGTTGTCAGTGGGATGTCGTGCAAGAACTGGTGGAAGGCTGACAGATTGCTGTGATTGCATCGTGACACACGAGCGAGGAGCGAGCGAAGGCCACGCACATTTGCAACTTACAGCTGATGGTGTTGCTTTGCAAGACTGGCTTTGGGAGCTGATCTCCAGTGGATATAGCGTGTTTGACCCCACATGCACGAATCATTTAATTTCTTCAGCACTAAGATACTTCCACAATGAATCAGGGACGATGAAACTGGAAGGTTCACGTTTGTGTTCTTTGCTCAAGCAATACTGTTAACTCAGCCTGTGTTAGATACGTGGTGGGGTTGAAGCTTTAGGTGCGGTTGGTGTTATCCCATTTCAGAGACTCCACCTTGCTCTACCCTACTGCAGGAACCCGTTGGTTGATGGCTAAAGTGTGCACTTGGGGTTTGCTGCTGGGGGAGTTTGAACAACCGGCCATGAGAAGGCCGTGGCCTGGGAGGGCCTGTGTGCACTGCTCGTCAGCAACCAGGAGAGGGGGCATCGAGCTTAAGACATTATTTTTATGCGAGTCCCACCAAAACTGAAGGTAGTGAGAACCCTATTGACATTCTTCTGCCTTTCAGACCAAAGCAGGTGTCCAAGTGACTTGCTGTTGCACCTGCAAGGCAAAAACACAATTCAGGTGAGGCTCAAGATGGAGTTGAGGTTGCACCACCTCGTCCTCTGTTTGAGCATGCAACAAGAGTGGATGTTGAGGTTGGCTCAGACATTGAAAGCACAGTATTACTGATTGCCACGTAAGGAAGGAGGTGGTGAGAAAGCTGCCAAGAAAGAGCTGCAAACAGAGGAGGAGACGGACAGACTCTTGGCTGTGCCACCTAAGTCAATTTGAGGTGTGCTGGATGGTACCTGAGCGGGCGCAGGACTCTCTTCGGGCAGGAGTGGGAGACCAAGTAAGGTTGTGTCTGCCCTCTTCTCCCCACCACTTGTTGGAGGGAGCTCTCCTCGCTGCCAGGGAGCAGAAGCAGCCTTCAAGAAGCAGCCACCCCCAGTAGGTCTGGAAGCACCTGGCTGTGGGAGCAGCGTGCGTGGGAAGGCAGCCGCACAGGAGCCAGGCCGGTGGGGGCAACCTCAGCGGTCCTTTTGGTCCTCAAACCACAAGGCCACTTCCAGTCGGTGCATCGTTGCGTGCTTCGTGTGGGACCTGGGAAGGGGCCTGGAGATGTGTGAGGAGGAGGCAGGAGCTAGAGAGGGACCTCGGATTGGAAGAGAGCCCAGAGGGAGCTTGAGAGAAGGATGGGGGTGTGAGGGAAGAAGACAGTGCAGACTATTGGAAGGCTGTTGTGGAAAATTACAAGGGGCAGCACAGCCCCAGAAAGCCAAGGCATTTGTTCTGGTTTTCGAAACACTTCATTAATGTCATTGACAATACCAGCAGGTTCCTGAGATTAGCACGCTTCTATTTTTGAAGAGTTATTTCTAATGGCAGGCTGCCGAGCAGTGCCACTGGCCTTCGTAATCTTTCTATCTGGATTGGCAGGACACGCTGTGGTCTTTCGCCTCTCATTAGCCTCTGTGAAACCGAACAGTTCCAGCTCTTCACAGGGCTCCCCACGGCTGGAGGAAACGTGCGTCCTGCAGGATTTCTTGCCCCATGCCAGGGCAGAAACCACTTGTCTTGTGGACAGAAGTCGCTTTTTCTCTAGATATGACACTGGTTGAGCAGGGTTTGGGGCGCAAGGAGCGTGTCCCTGCCAGAGATGCCCTTTGCAGAGCGCCGTGCACGCTGCCTGGCCTTGCTGCCTGGCCAAGCCGGGCCTCGCTGCGTAACTGCAGGCCCAGCTTCTTGGGGGAGCATCGTGCTGGTGGAGGAGATGACAAACGTGGCTGCCTCAGTGCACGTTCCTGGGCCCCAGCAGCGCATCCTGCAGTTGCAGAGAAGCAGCTGGCATTCCCTGGGGGAAGGTAAATATCCTCTGCTCAGCATTGGCTCAGCCCCCTTGGAAAAACAGGCCCTGTGTGCCCCAGGTCCGACCCCTTTAATACCGGTGTTCTCTCCCAGGTGTGTCTTTAATGACTGGTGTTGTGATAGCAGAGCTGTGCTCGAGTCATGGGACTCAAACACGCCGTGTTCTGTCCTTGCCCCCTGTTCCAGGCTCGTGTTCTTTTTGACGACTGCATTTTTTGACAGATGCATTAAAAGCATTTTGCTTTTTATTAGCCTGTGAAACAGAGGGGCGACCCCAAGGGTGAAGATTGCTTTCAAGCTTGGAACCTGCCTTCTGTTCATGCTGGGATCGTGTTAAGATCATAAAAAATAGCTTCAGTGTAAGAAATCCCCCTTTGCCTGCAGATGAGTTTGAGAAACTGCAGCCCTGAAGGCCATCCCAGGGTAAACCCTGCCAGGTTTCTCAGTGCCTAGAAATGGTCCGTGTTAAGGGGATGCCTCTTGAAAATCGTGCCGATGCTGTTCCATCTCCGTTGTGACGCTGCGATTAAAACAACAGCAAAAGTGGCAAAAAGCAAACTGAAGTTGTAGAAGCCCTGTGCTCTCAGGTAGCGCAGCTTAAAAGGCTGTGCCTGTCTCCAGACTTTCTTTTGGTCCCTCGAGGGCTCTGGGGTGCACCCCAGGTAAAGCAGAAGCATGGGGAGGAATATAAAAATAGCTTTCAAATCCTCACCAACAGGAGGTTTATGCTGGACAAATAAGGCAAAATCTTCCCTGACTTCAGGACAAAAAATTGCCAAATGCTAAAGATGCAGCATGGCTTTTTTTTTTCTTTTTTTTTTTTTTTTTTTTTTTTCCTTAGGCATTAGAGCAAAATGAGACCGAGGAAACAACCATACAATAGCAAAGTCTTGTGGCTGGGGGGCTTGGCAGCGACGCATGTGGGAACAGACAGTAAAGCAGATACAGAAATAAAGGCACCATCAAAACAGTCCTCGGATGTTTGTCTTCCGAGCCCACAGCTTTTTTTGCACAGGCTTTGCTCCTCTGGGGGGAGGCCATTAATGGTGGTTCAGACAAAAGGACAGCCCGCGTCTCCACGAAGCTCTTGGTTGAGCAGGCTGCTCAGATAAGCTGCAGAGAAAGAAGCAGAAGGCAGGAGGAGAGACTTGCCCAAAACACGGATCAGGTGGGAACCCCGAGGAGCGCTGCTGCGAGCTGGGGTCTGCGGATGCCTGTTTCTCTTGCTGTGGGACCTTTCTCCGCAGGGTGGGTGTGTTTGGGAAGCAGGCTTCTGTCACAGCTGGGATTTAAGATGAGTTTCTTGCCTTTGCCCCACTTACAGGACCGGCTGTTTGTTTGGGTATTTAACTGGCACCCAGGGGTGGGTGGGAGCTGACGGGTCCTGCTGCAGGACACAGGCATAACCTTCTTCCCTGAGTGCTTTTTGTGCTTGCGGGGGACTGAACACCCCCTTTTCTTGCTGGGGGCAGCTCTGCAGCTGGACTCAGGGAATGGAGGGCTGAAGGGAGCTGTGCACAGGCCCCAGCTGCCATTAACAGGGCGCCTGTTTAATTGTGGAGGCTTCCAGAGTAGAGTCCCTCCCTGCTCGCTTGTGCTGCTGGAGACTGGGGAGCAGTGGTGGAGTGGGGTGGAGCAGAGCCAGGCTCGGCTTGCATTTTCCTGGGCAAGGCTGTGTCCCATCGTGCTGCCCCTGTGACCCACCTGGACCTGGGATAGGACAGGGGTGGCTGGCACCCACCAGACCCCTCGCCCTGCCTTGCCCCTGTCCCTCTAGCCTGGAGCCAGCTCCCCTGCCTCCACCTTGAAAACCCACAAGCTGATTAAGCCCAGCGTGTTAATTGGCTGCGACAGCTCATTTTGTTGCCTTGCATTTAGTCATTGACTGGGTGCGTGTGACTGGATTCACAGCAAAGGTCAGTGCCAGGCTGGGCTGGAGCCTCCCTTCCTGCAGGAGGGTGCAGAGGATGGATGAGGTTTGAAGGGGCATTGAACTCTCACTGCTGACCACAACCCTTTCCAGGGCATGTCCCACATATTTAAAGCCCCAAACTGGGAGGATGCACATGCAGGGTGACCGTCCCCAAACCAGCTGGGTGACTTCATCTCAGTTGGTTTGCTCTTCTCTAAAGATCGGGACTAAAATTAGCAGGAGCAGGGAGGGAGATGCACATGGGGTGGTGGCTCCCACACCTGCACCCCAGCAAGGCTCTTGGTGCCAGGTGGGATCAAGGCTGTTCTGAACAGCAAGCTGCTGAAATTCGGTGCCTCCAGCATGGGTGGGCAAGCCAAAGGGTAGAGGTGGCTGCCACCTGGGATGCTGCAGCAGCCTGGCCACCCAGGAGCCTGGACACCTGGAGGTTGCGTGGTGGGCAAAGGGTCAGGCTCAAGTCCCCACCTTTACCCAGTTCTACAGTCCTCTGCTGAGCCACAAGTCGTGGGAAGAAGAGCTGAGGACTTGTGTCTGCAGTGAGAGCGTTGTGTTGCAAGGTGATGGTGCCAAAAGTTAACCTGCTGCCCATGGTGGTGCCTTTGGCCAGCCCTCTGCCTCCCTCTTCAGCGTCTGCTAGGTCCATGGCCCAAATGCAGCACGACAAGACAGTGCATTAGTGAGGAACGGGATGAGATCGTTAGGACCAATGGATCCCCCAGAGCGACAGGTATCGACCAGCTGCAGGTCAAGGAGAAGGTCAAGGGCAGAGAGGCAGACTGCAGGCACGGGGAGCTGAGTTGTTGGCTGCTCCTGTGGAGGCTTCCAGGCTAAGGAAGGAGCAGGGGCTGCGAGGGCTGCTCGAATCCCTCCAGGCACCTTGTGCTGCCAGAGCAAGGACTGACCAGGCCGGCAGCTGTTCTCGTTCGTGCTGCTCTGCCCCACTGCATCCGCCTCTTTGCATGGAGACCCCAGCAGGAAGCCAATGCCTGCCAAACCCCAGGTGTGTTCCCTGTGCTCCAGGCTCTTCTCTCTCCGTGACTGTGACCCTTGGGAACCCCCATCTCTTGCAGCAGAGATGGCTCCACTGCTAGCAGCCTCCCCTCGAAGCAAGGGGAACTTGCACCCTCCCCAGGTGCTCTCACCTGGGGGCTTGCTGTCCCTGCCATGGATGCAGCCCTCCTTGGCTCTGCTGCCTGTCCGGGGGCATGAGCTGAGGGCTCCATCTCAGAAATGGTGCCAAGGTTTCAGGCATTTGGGCAGTGCTAGCAGGGAGCTGTGGAAACTTCAGGAGCCATCAAGCCTTCCCACTGCATCACCACCCCTTAAACCATCACAGCACCTCAGAGCCAGAGAGCTGTGCCTTGGAAATGCTGCCTTTGAGAGCGTGCCAGTCTCTGGGCTCCGAGGAGAGAGACCCCGCTGTCTTTGCTCTCTCGCCTATCAGCGTGTTGGGCACATCTGTGCGCACGCAACCGCTCTCGGAACAGCTCTGCTCTGCTCTACTGACAGGTATTTATTTAGAGCCTGTCTTGGCTCTGAGCAGGGGCTGTCACAGAGACGGCACCACGGGGCTGGCACTGGTGCTGCCCCTCATGCGCAGGGAGGAGGGACGGAGGGGCTGCGCCGGGGGAGGCAGGCAGAGCCTGGCTCCGAGCCCGAGGGCCTTGGCAGCCCGGCTAGGACCTGGGAAATGGCTCTTCCCGAAGAGGCAACTGTCTGCATCTCTCCGCGTTTTGAGGAACCTCTTGCCCAAAGCAATGTGCTTGCCACGCTGAGCCACTTGGTGCCCAGGTTGCTTCGAGAGGCTTTCCCTCTTTCCCCCTGGTGCAGCCCCAGGTGTGAGGGGGTGTTGCACCCCCCCTGCTGCATGCGAAGCCCAGGCGAGATGGGTGAGTCCTGTGCTTTCCCTGTGTTTTGTACAAGGCTGCGGTGTTCCTTGAGGTGGTTTGAGGCCTTGGATACTCGACTCTTGTTCCCCAGGGACCCTGCATCCTGTGCCCAGCTGCGAGGCAGTGAGGTGCTGGAGCGATGCAGGACCGCACGGAGCCGCGGGGCTGGCCGGTGACCAGGGACTCTGCCTCTCACCTTCTGCTCCCCTGCGGGTGTGTGTAACGCGCCCTGGCTCACCAAACGCACAAAATGCAGTGCCTAAACCTAGATCAAAGTTGAGCAGCTTCATCACGCAGGGCAGCAGGGTGCCCCATGAGCAGAACGGGGCTGGGGGAAGGCCAGATGGACAAGCAGGGATCAAACCTAATTAGCGTGAGAGCTTGCAAGATTTCTCTAGCATTTATGAAAGCACACTCACTGTGGACATGACGAACTGCAGGGCCAGGTCCCTCCCTGCACAGATCAGCCTTGCTTTGCTTGGCCGCCCAACACTGCTGGTGGGACCAGGCATCAGTCCCAGGCAGCCGTGCCTGTGCAGGTGCAAGGCTTGGAAACAAACTGACGACAAAGTCCCGGCGCTGCTGCGCTCCTGGCTTCAGCCCAGGGACATCACCCCTTGGTGCAGCTGACCCATGGGGATTCTTCTCGGTGGGTTGCCAGGCTTCTTGTTCTTCTGGCTTTTGATCAAAATCCTCCCATTTTGCTGAAGCGGAAGGGCTGCGAGGGCAGGAAGGAGCGGAGGGGACCCTGCTCTGGATGGAAAGAGAAACTTAAATGGGGCCCATCCCTATCAGAGGAACGCAGAAGGACATCTCGCTGGGGCCCTTGGGCTGGGGCAGAGCTCGCAGGCAGGATGGAAAATTACTGGTGGCCACACACTGCGAGGGCAGGAGGTGGCCGGGGGGCTGGAGGCCTGCCAACCCTGGCACAGGCTTTGTGCTGAGGTCAGGGAGAAGACAGGGCACGGCAAATCCCTGTCCTGTGCTAGGTGGTGGAGGCAATGCCCCCACCCTGGGCTCAGGGGCTGTGCTGCAGGGGAAGGATGCTGAGCTCCCTGCAGGATTGCATCTCCTCCCCACAATGTGGGGGTCCTAGGCAGGGTTTGAGAGGGTCTCTTCTGATGTGCCCAAGACCCACGCGCTCCACTGTCCTTCTGCCTCTGATTGTTTTGGAGCCAGCGAGTCGTGGGCATTTCACTGCCCTGTGGATGCAAGGCTGGGGTGCATGGCCCTGCCCCGCGTGGGCAGGCAGCGCGAGGCAGGACGGAGCCCTTCACCAGCAGCTGGTGCTCCAGCACCACTGCTTCAAACCTGAGCCAGCCTGGGAGCCCCTCACTGTGGCCACGGCTGCAGAAGGGCTGTTAGCCACAGCACGTGGCCCCGTGCCCGCAGAGCTGCTCGGTCTCAGCACAGGTCCCTGTGGGTGCTCGGGTAGCCCTCTCACCACTCTGTGTGCATTGCCAGTTTCTGAGGGATGGTTCATGGCCGTTTTTGAAACAGACCCTTTGCACATCTCACCCATCGCCTTGTTGCACAACATCGCCTTGTTTCTCCCCGTTTTTGAACAGCTTGACCAAAAGAGCCCATCAAAGATCCAGGGCAGAGCAAGGCGGGGCCAGCGGCCGTGCACTCCAAACAACATCTTGATTTAAGGGTGACAATAAAAAACATCACACTCACGCACAACCCAGGCTAAATTTAGATCTGAGTCCTCTGCACATCATCACTGGTCTGCGCGTGCCTCGGGGCGTACCCGGTCTCCGTTAAACCTTTCGATACGGGCACATCGAACGTGCCGATTCCCCCCCCAGATGCTGTGGGCAGACCTCACGCCCGCCTCGGGCTGCCTCTCTCCTGCCCCAGATCAGCCCGGCTGCAGCGCAGGGCCTGGTGTTTCACCCTTCCCTGCCTCGCCGTCCGGGTGCAAGCCTCTGCGTCCACTGCTGGTAACGGCGGCGTCCTCCCGGCTGCCCCGGGCTGTCCTCTGCCCCCAGGTGCTGGGGGGGGGAAAGAGGGCCGGGGGGGCGGGGGGGGGGGGGGGCCCCCGGGGGGGGGGGGGGGGGGGGGGGTCCCAGCTCACCTCTGCTGAACCAAAACGGCTCCGTGGTCCTGGCCTAGGAGCTTCTGGGAGGAGCAGGGTCACGTTGGAGCCTTTATTTTAGAAAAGGCCTCTTTTTTTTTTTTTTTTTTTTTTTTTTTTTGTGAAATCTGTGCAGGTTTCTTCCACAGATGGTGCCAGGGCTTCATGCCCTGGCACCTCCCCTCTGCCGTGCCTCACTAGAAGTGGAGCTGCCAAGAGGCTGCCTGCGGGTGAGGCCTGCAAGCCTGGCAGCCTGCTCCTGGGCCCGCGTGCTCTGTGCCTCAGTTTCCTTACGAACAAATCCCGTGAGGTGACAGGCAGCAGGGAGCCCCAGAAAACCCTCGGGAGGGTGCTTCCAGCTTGCAAGGATGCAGGACACAGGTGTAAAACCCGTCCTCGCTCCTGCACATAACCCCGGGCTGCTGTGGAGAACTGAAGCCCTGGGGGTGTGGAGGGGTTAGCCCCATCCTGGGGCAGATGCCGGTTAAGGAGCTATGACTATGAGCAGCCCAGGCTGGGGGGCAGAAAGGGGCTGCTGCTTCTGCATCCACGAGGAAAGTCCTTGCTCCCCGTGCTGCTGCTGGCATTGGCAGTAACGTGGAAAATTCCTCTGCTCTGCCGGGGGAGGACTCGATCCATGCGCAGCAGAAGGAGGGGGCTGCAAAAAGATGCTGGCCAGGGTGTGTCCTTGGGAAGTGCACCCGCTAGCCCGGGCAGAGGGGTCCAGATCCCCATTGGGGAACCTAAAACAGCATCTCCTGCTGCCTGCCTCAGCCTGGAGGGGCTGCAGGGGGAGGACAGAGGCTGGCTTTGGACGAAAGGGTGGATGGCTCTGTCTTTTGGCTGGGACGGCACCCTCTGCACCAGCCTGCAGCAGCAGGGCAGGGGCTCAGGCGCAGTGAGCGACACCGTGCTCCTCGCAGCCTCTCCTCCCCTGCTGCACCAGAGGAGCACGGCAAGGGCGATGGCCCCAGCCTGACTCAAACTCCCACCTCTGGCTTCTTCCTCCCACTGCTGGCTCCATCTGACCGGGGCAGCAGCGCAGGGCACGGGATCACTGCAGGGAGTGCTCACGGCTCCTTTTGTCTCCGTGGATCCACCTGCTTCAGGGGGCTGAGGTCTGGGGCAAGGCCACGGTGGCCAGCCTCTGCCTGCTGCTGGCCCAGTGGCAGAAGGAGGGAGACATGACTGGCCCTGGCACAAAAAGACCATGGCACAGCCCAGCTGGGAGAGGCTGACGGGCTCGACTGTGGCAGCAACTGCTGGATACCCCTCTCCTGCCCCCCCTTCCATGGGCACTGGGGGACATCCCCAGGGCTTGACACATCCCCAGCACAGCCCCGCTCTGTGGCACACGCCTCCTTTGGTGTGGGGATGGGATGCCCCTCAAACAGCTGCAGCCCAACTTCAGCGTCACCACCAGCAATGTCTCAAAGGGCTCCTGGGTGCCACAGCAGCACCAGGAAACGAGCATCAGAGGGGTGCAGGCAGACAGCAGGAAACGTCACAAGTCTGCAAGCAGCATCCCCAGCCCCCCGGCAAGGTGTGGGGAGTCTTTGTCCACAGCTGTGACCTCCCTGATGCCATCTCTGGAGCCAGACCTTGGTTTGACTGGCTTGGTGTCACATGGCTGAGCTAAAAGCACGTGGAAAGCCATGTGGAAAATGCCACATTGACTTGCATTACAAACACGATGAGAAGTAATGTGGAAAAATCCATGCTGAAAAACTTCCTCGCTTCCCTTTAAGCATGCAATTCAGGGTGCAGGCGGTTTCTGAACCCCTGCATGGAGTTATACTCCGCTGCCTCCACTTTAATGCATGGAGAGCTTGTGCTCTTTCCAGACCTGATTAACTGTGCAATTATTCCAGGCACATGGCCCTGCTCCTTTGGCAAGGTAGCCATCTAAAACCTGTTATTTGATAAAGTTGGACTTCTTGCAGAGATGATAAATTCCTGGTGTGAAAATCATTTGTTCCTGTAGAAATCCCTGGCAGTTGGAGGAGAATGTTTAAATTTGCAGTGTCAAAAGGATCTGAAACCAACCCCAACTCATCCCTGCCCAATTCAGAGGAAAACTCTTGGCTGCTGGGAGGGAGGATAAAAGGCAGCCCTGAAGGTGAGGAAGAGCTGATGCTCAGACAAGGATTAGCTGGCTCCTAGCTTGAACGGTCACCACGCTGCCTGACATCCCATGTGTTTCCTCCCATCAAAGTGAGAAGGTGAACACAGCCTGGGATGCAGAGCTATTGGTGACTCAAAAGGAGAGGCTGAAATCAACCGCAAGCTGGTTGCTGTCCAAAAAGCCCAGGACAAGCTGTTAGAACAGATGTACCAGGGATGGAAATGGATGTGTGCCCCAGCAGCACATCTCTCTCCAGCCCTGGGCAGACGTCTGTGGGATGAGCTGTGCTCATGACCTAGCCATGCAGGAGGAGTGCCTGTGAGCGGTCACTGGCCACCGTGGCTGGCCAGGGAGAGATGAGGCTGATGCTGGGGTGCCTGATTCCATCCGGGTGCTGAGAGCAGCCCGTGGGTACCTCCTGCAGCCCAGAGTTTATATTTAGGAGCAAACTTGGATCACTGAGCGAGGGTGGCATTAACAAGGCTCTGGCCGAACCCCTGGCACCTTGGGAGTCCCTGGCTCCTCCAGAAACCTGGACAATGTAGCAATGCTGGTGGGTGAACCTCCTGCAGAGCAGCTGCCTGCAGAGCCAGCAGTCCCTGATGGGGCTGGATCACAGCCAGGGCACGGGGAGGCACCACCAGCACCCACACCCCATGCAGAAGATCAGGGCCCTACATCTTCCCCGCTGTGGGTCTGGCCCCTGGTTTTGTCTGACTCTAACAGCCACCCCACAACCTGCTGTACCCAAAACACCTACCATCCCACACCACCACCACGTCAGTGCGTGGTGGCCACTCCTAGGTGACCCTTCAGACCCCATCTCCCCAGTCCCTGCCCCCCTGACTCCTTGGCCATCATGCCCTTCTGTGGGGATGCCATTACACAGGTCCCCCTTACCCCAGGAACTGCCGGGCCCCTTGGCTCAGGGACTGTTCCCCAGCCTTGCCCATCACTGTCCTGAGCTCCTGGGGACCCCCAGCTCTTTTATCATCCCTTGGTCTTGTTCCCGGGCCTTTTGGCCTTCATGTCCCCACTCCCAGGGCCTCCCCAGACCTCTTGGCTATCATGGCTCTATTCCAGGTACCTCTGCTGTTCAGATCCCCCCTTGCCCAGGGATCCTCCCCAGGCCCCTTGACCACCACCATCCTGGGGACCTCCAGGCTGCTCCACCTTTACGGGGACTCCAAGCCTCCTTGGGCATGGCCCCATACCCGGGGGGCCTCCCAGATCTCCCCAGGGACCCCACCGCACAGCCTCCCCGGCCCCAGAGCCGCTCGGCACCCCCAGCCCCCCCGGCCCCGCTCCGGGACCCCCGGTGCTCCCCGCAGGCCTCTGTGTGCTGCCCCCCACCCCCGCAGCTCTCCATCTCCTCTTTCGCTCCCCCCGGTCCCGGCCCGGGCCCGTCGCCCGCCCGTTCCCGGCCCCGTTCCCGGCCCCATCCCCATCCCCGTCCCCTCCTCTCCGGCCCCGCCGAGGGGAGGAACCGGCCCTCCGGGGCCGTGCCCAGCCGCGCCCCTGCGCCGCCCCGTGCGCTCCGGCTCCGGCTCCGCCACCGGCACCGGCTCCGCTCGCTCCCCGCGCCGGGGCCGCCGGCCCGGCATGAAGGTGCTCCGGCACAAGATCGAGCTGCTGACAGGTACGGCCCGGCTCGGCCCGGGGCCGCCGGTCCGGCGCTGCCGCATCCCCGGGTCCGGAGCTGGGCTTCGCGGCGGCTCCGCTCCGTGCTCCGCGCTGCCGCCCATGGCCGTGCCCGCGGAGGGGCCTCCGGTGGCCGTGGGGCGCTGGGGGCCGGCTGGGGCGGCCGGAGGGGCCTCGCCCCCGGGCTGGGGCACGGCGAGGCGGGGGGAACGCGGGGAGATGGGGCGGGGGGCTGAGGGGCCTCCAGCCCCCGCCTGGCAGCCGTGGCCGCTCCCTCCGGGGGCTGCTGAAGGGGCCACGCACACGCGCGACGTTTTTTGGGTGCGAGATGTGGCTCCTGGGCGAGGCGTGAGGGTTGCGGCAGGTGCCGGGGGTACCGAGGGGGGCACGGGGGACCCGCGGGCAGAGCCCCCTCCCCCCCCGCCACCGCGGCCCCCAGCCCGGGGAGCGCAGCCCCGGCCCCCCTGGGCCGGCAGATGGGGGCCAGCGGGCTCCTGCGCTCCCCGCTCAGCCCCGCAGCGCGGGTGGGCTACCGGGCGGCGAGTGTGGGTGGCTGGGCTGCGGGGCCGTGCCCCGGGGGCTGCAGCGGGCCGAGGGATCCATCCTGCATCGGCGGGACAGGAGGGAGGCGGCCGCGTGGTGGTGGGGTTCTCCTCAGCAGCGCTGCTCAGCAGGCGGTGCTGGGGAACCGCTTCCCTGCCTGCAGTCCCCTTCCTCCCTCTCCCTGCCTTACTGGAGGTCGCTTTTGCTTCGGTGCCTGGCGGGGGCCAGCCCTCACTGCTCTGGATTTGCACTGCCCGGTTAGCGCCGGACGGGACGCTGGGCTGCAATGGGGAAGCTCTTGTGGGGCCAGTGCGTCATCCAAGGGTCCCCTGCCTTCTGGCTGAATGCCGCCTGGTGTTAAACCCTTCCCACAGCCTCGTCACGATGATAATAATAATGATAACAGTAATGCGTTTCCTTGCCATAAGCTGGTTCTCCTCCAACAAGCAACCATTGGGCTGCAGATCCCCAGGGAAGGTAAGCCAACGTGGCTGTTGCCATCTGCATCCACACAGGCAGAGCCCGTGGGGCTGTCTGCAGGAGCCCTGCCAGAGCTGGGCGCTGCTGGGCACGGCGGTGCCCTGCACCTGCCTCCTCTGTCCCCCACCCTTCCCCTTCCCACTGGGGGCCGTTCCCATTCCCTGCAGGACAAAGTTTTTCTTCCTTTCCTGCTCCTCAGTTTGGGCTCATCCCTTGAAGGGACAGGGCTGGGAGTTTGTGAGAGCTCGTGCTGGTGTGCTACAAGAGCCTGGGATGCGTGGTTGCTGGCTGGGCACGTCTGGCCCGTTGAGAAGAGGTAAATGGAATTGCTTACACTGCTGCTCTGCGACAGCCTAGGGGTATGCACGGAGCGCATCCCACGTTGCAGCGCTGTCCTCAGAGGAGCACCAGCTCGCTGAGGTCCTGGTGCTCGGCTCTTGTTTGGATATGCAAGTGAAAAATAATGCACTTTGTTTGGGACTGGTTTGGGATTAGGGAAGGAGACGGGTCCCAGCCTGGCCCACGACGTGGTGGCACTGCTCTAGGAAGGCAGAGCAAGAGCACCTGGGGCGGCGTGCTGGGGATAGGTGCTGCTGGGGGGCATCGGGATGAACTGAAGGGAAAAAGGGTTTGTGGCCAGCCGTGTTGGCATCTCCCCGGCCATCTTCACGTGGCATTTCCAGCCCCATTACCCCAGCATGTGACGGGGGTGCTTGTGCCCCATGGCTTCACTGCAGAGCACCTCAGCCGTCACAGCGCTGGGCCGACCCCTGCAGCCTCTCCCCTGGCCTCACTGGGGCTGGCAGCGGGGCAGCTGAGGGCCTGTGGCTGATGTGTCTCACACACTTGGCTTTCTCACCAGCCGTCTGCAGTGACGGTGGCCTGGCTGAGCTGGGTGACAGAACAGAGGGAGATCTCACAGAACAGAGATTCCCTTCAGGGCTGGCATTTAACTCCCTGCTCTGCTCCCAGGCCCAGCACCACTTTCGGTGGCTGTCCCTTCCGCGCTGGGGATGCTGGTTGGTGTCCCCCATGGGCTGGCTTTCCCCCGCCACACAGGCCAGATCACGGGGCCTTTCCTCATTGCTCGGCCACCCACCCTCCAATATCAGCTGGAGGCTTTAATTAACGAAGGCATTAACCATGTGCTAAGTGCTGGCTGCGGTCACCCCAGGGCTGTGGCTGTGCAGTGTGTCGGGGCGGTCAGCGTGTGACACTCCACTCTCTTCCAGACCCAGCTACTGGTGAGGCTGATTTTCCCCAACTTTTTAACCCTTCCTTCCTGTGATCGAGTGCCAGGGGGCTAGGCTGGAGCCAGCACAGGCTCTGCGTCCTCTTGGCCATGCTGGCGGGCTGCAGGAGCAGGCTGGCTCTGACATGGAGCTACATGAAGCTGGCAGCAGCCTGGCCTTGAGCAATGCACCTGGACGTGCAGCTCCAAGGGGCTGTCAGCATGGTAGGACCCTCGCTGCTGGCCAGGGGCACAAGGACTCCCAGCACCTGGAGCCCTGGGTATCCCAGGAGGCTTCGTGCTGGTGTTTCTCCCTCAAAACTCTTCTGGTTTGTTGGGTGGCTCCAGAAGAGCAAGGCAAAGCGTGGTTGCTGCAGAGAGCAGCCAGGTGGCAGAGCTTGCTTGCTTTTCAACTGAAAACCGGTTTGGATTAGAAAAAAAAAAAGAAAAAAAAGAAAAAAAAAAAAGAAAAAAAAAAAAAACAGTTTTGGAGGGGAGATCACAACCATGTGCCGGGTAGCTGGGGCAGGCTCTCCTCACCCTGCATTTCTGCATCTCCAGCCTTGGCTGCCCCAGGCGTGGAGGTGGGCAAAGCATGGAGGAGGCCTGGCTAAGGCTGGGGATGGAGCAGGAGCTGTCTGCTTGGTGCTAGCATAGCCCCATACTCTCCCCAGTATCCATGGGGAGGCAGCATGGAGAGCTGGATGTTTGGAGCAGGAGCTCATCTGGAGGCTTGGGGTCTGGGAAGAGGTAGCAGGAGCGGGGCGGGGGGGAGAGAGCTGTGAGGGTAAATGCTGGGGGGGCTGTGCCTGGCTCTGAACAGGGACACTGCCCTTGCTCTGGGACCTGCTGGTTACCCACCCCGTGTGTGCACAGGGGATCCTGGGTTGTCCTCATCCCTGTTCTCCCGTGTGTCTGTCACCTTCCATGTGCAGTCAGCTACGGGGGGTATGCGAGTATCCCTTCTCTCCTCTTTGCTTTCTGAGTTGGGCTTAGTTTTGGGTGTATTTTGGAGATGCCAGTGCTGGGGCATGCAAGCTCCTAGTGCCCTGATCAGCAGGGCTCTGCAGTGAAGTCTGTCCCTGCAAGCCCTGGGGCTGAGCTGCCAGCTGGCCAGGACCTGCTCTGCAGGCAAGAAGGCTGTGGGGGTAAAGGCTCTGTGCGTGCTTTCCTCCCATCATTGCAATAAGCTTCAGGCAGTCTCTCTGCTCCCTGCTGGGGCCATGCCAGCGGCTCAGAGCAACCCTCTGCCTCCCAGCATGGCTGAGAAGCCTCACCCCTCAGCCTGGCTGTGCAGGGAGACCTTCCTCAGTCCTACCGCTTTCTGCCTATGCCCTAAAACTAGCCAAAACATTGACTTTTCTTTCTCTGGCTGATGCTGGAAGCTGGAGTGTGAATTGGACCATTCTCGCCCTGGGCTACGGGCTTGCAGGGGTGACCAGCATGGACAGACCAAGCTGCTCTCCCAGTTTACCTGAGGCAGACCTGGAGACAAGTCTGTTCTTAACTGGAAGAACTGCACATGAGCGGGAGCTGAGCTCCACCAGACGCTGCCAGCCCTCTGCCCGAACCCCAGCCCCCAGCAGGGGCACTCACTGCAGCCCCTGGACGCGGCAGCACAGCAGGACCCTGGTGGACAGGGGAACTGAAGCTGATTTGGCTCTCTGGGAACCCTCTCCATGGGCAGAAAGGCTCAGGGAGACCTAGGAGACAGCGGAGGCAGGACCCTGCAGAGCACTGACATCTCCCTCACCCCGGGCAGGGCTGCTGCTGCAGGAGATGACCATGGCAGGGCTGCATGAGCTGCGCTTCACCGAGGAGAAGCCACTGCTGCGGGGCCAGGATCCTGAGCTGGTGAGTTGGGAGACAGCTCTGGCTCTGGCCTCATGCGTGGGGTGCTGGGATGGGGGTGTTGGTGCGACCCCAGCTCCCCTTGCACGTCGTGCTGGGGAGCTGTGGGGCGGTAATGCTGGGGCATGTGTTGGTACTGGAGGATGTGGGGTGAGTGCAGTTATGCTGGTATTGGGTGCATGTTAGCACACATCGTGGATGCATGTGTGTGAATGAGTGTGGCTTTTGTTTCGGTGTGATGATGTGGGGAGACTTTGCACACACGATAATACAGCGTGTGCATGTGCAGTTGTTGTAGATAAGTGTGTCTGCACACGTTTGGGCGTGTGCCCACGCGGGCACTTTGCATGCAGGAGTGACCCCACAGCCCTGTGCACCACCCCAGCGCTGCCCCTGCACAGGGTCCTTGTGGTGCTGGGGGGCTTTGTGTGCCAGGTGGGCAGAGGGAGTGCGAGGGGCAGCAGGTCAGTGCCTCGGTCCCTAACGGCTGCCTTTCTTCCCCAGGAGAGCTCAGATGTCTTCCTCTCTGCCGTGGACACAGACTGGAAGGTAGGACCAGCTGCGGGGGGGACAGGAGATGCCTCCTGCCCCTGGGCGTGGGGGCCCACAGGCCAGTGTGGTGGATCAGTGCGGGGCGCTGAGCGGGCTTGGGGATGGGTGTTGTTGGCCGCCTTGGCCCCAGCTTGCGGGTGGTGGGCGCTTGGTGTCTGTGCGTGCGGCTGCGTGTCACGGCCCCTGCAGGAAGGGAATAGGGCCACGGCTTTGCGGTCCCCCTGGGGATGCTGGCTGCTGCCCTCAGCGCTGGCAGTCAGATGTGTCTGGTGGGCACTTGGCAACATGCCGGGGACAAAAGCTTTTTGAAAGAAGCAAAACCGAGCTGCTTTTCCAGCCCCTCTGCCATTGCCATGGCAATGGTTCCCTGGGCGATGCCAGCTCCCCGGTTACATGAGGGTGGCTCAAAGTCTTTCTCTTTTGGAGTGCCAGGGCATTGCCTGCCCCTCATCCTGCCCGCCTCTCCCGGGGACCGGGGCCCCTCCACTCTCCTGGCCTGCGAGCCGCTGCAGACAGCCCTCGTCCCCGGCAGCAGCCACGCTGGGCAGCGTTGCACCAACCCACGGCTGTGCCCCACGTACGGTGTGGGACCTGCCCACCTCGCGCCTTTCACCTCTACAGAGGAGCCCGGTGGAGGGCCTTGGGGCTGCCAGGCAGAGGGAGGCTGGTAGCCATGAGTCCCTGGTGGTCACTCTCTGGAGAGCCAAGCATTCAGCAGGGAGCTTTGCAATCAGCCTCCCACTGCCGTCTTGACCCTGGCACTGTGGGAGCAGAGCCAAGATGCTGGGCTGCCCTGCCTCTGTTTCCCCTGTTAGAAAAGGGGATACCTGCTGTCATGGGGCAGGTATCTGTCCTCGCTCAGCTCCCTGCAGTGCAGCATCTCGGGGGACACCAGTGCCCATCCTCAGGCTCAGGTATGTGTATGGCTGGGACTGCAAGGAGGGTGGGCTCAGGCAGCGCTGGCTGTGCCCTCCCAGCTCTGATGCTGAAACTCCAGTGCCTGTGAGGAGAAGCTAAAGCTGATTTCATTCATCCTGGCAGAGGGTCTCTGATTTGGCAGACCTACTTCCCAGGTTTTGGTGCTGGCCCACTCAGCCTCCATCACCCATGTGAGCAGCAGGGCACAGCTGGGCAGAGAGTAAAAGTTTCACCAGGATGCTGGGATATGCTGGTGTGATTCACAGAGAAGGTGGGAAAGTTCTGGTGTCACCACAGCAAGGGTGAGGAGTGAGAAGGAGGTGGCGGTGCCAGGGGCATGGTGAATGCCACAGCACTGCACCTTTGTTACATTGAAAAGTTAACTGGGAAAGGATAAAGGTGGCTTTTCCCAAGCCAGCTGGGCCCTGCACTCTCTTGGTTCCCCTCCAAGAGCCTGTGAGGATGGTGATGGGATCAGCTTCCCAGGCTGTGCTGGGACAGCTCTTGCTTTCCCCCAGCCTGGTACTTTGCTGGCTGGGTCCCTGCAAAGGTTGGGGCAGACAGAGGCTACCCTTCTCTGGGGAGATCTTACTCCATTTTCTAGTCTCATCCCCTTGGGGTTATTCATTCCAGCCCCCAGCTTAGGTCTTCGCTGTCCCTATCCTCCACCCCAGAGCCAGTTGCTGTTGCACTGTTGAGATGCTCTCATCTGGCTCAGGGGCAGCGGAGGGAGTAGGGATCCTGCAGTGCCTCTGCCAGCCAGAGGAAAGCCAACATGGCCGGGGCAAGGGGGGCCAGGGCAGGTGCCTCTGCCTCAAGGCCTGGGTGATCTGGCCCCTGCTGGAGGTCTGGTCTGCCTGCTGGCTGGGGTGGCTAGTAGCCAAAGGGCTAGTGATGCTATCTGAAGCCATTTAAACAGAGCCAGCCTTGCTCAGCCCTCCTGTCTCCCTGCTGCCCTTGTGCAGTCATGCCTCCCTTTGCTTTGACTTTTCATCCCCTTCTCTCCTCTGTTTTGCCATCTTCCTGTCTTTTTTTTTCACCAGTTCACCCACTTCTTCATCTCTCGGTTTTTCCCAGGGGCTCTCTGTCTCCCAGTGCTTCTACCTTCTGTCATGCCGTGGGGCACCAGTCCCTTCCCCTGGCTCATGCCATATCCTGGAGGCTGCTGCAAAGCTGGGGCTTTGCCAGCACCATGGCCAAAATGTCTGGTGGAGAAGGGCAGCACTGGTGGCTGCTAATGATGTGCTGCTGGGTCCTGTGCAGGCAGTCCCCAGATGTACCCATGTCAGGGCAGCCATCACCGACCCATGAAATCCCCAGGAGTAGGCATCCCTGGGCCTGCCAGTCTCTGTATTGGCTTCACCGCAGTTCCAGGGTTATTTTTGCAATGCTGTGGGCTGGCTGGGTGCAAGTTGCTGTGCAATCTGCTCTGCTTGCTGTTCATGGCTGCAACTGCTTGCGCTCTTTGGCTCTACAGACGGGGGCTGATGCAAGCAAAACCACAGAATATTTCAAGTCAGAAGGGACCCACCAGGATCATCAAGTCCAACTCCTGGCTCCACACAGGACTACCTAAAAATTAAACTGAATGTCTGACAGCGTTGTCTGAACTGTGGTGGTTTAGCACTGGTAGGCAGCTAAGATCAACCACACTGCTCTCTCATCGCTGCTCCTCAAAAGCGCAAGGGGAGAAAATACAGACAGGGCCAGATCACCTGCACCTCTGTGGGCTCCTGTCCACAGGCTGCAATCCTGGCATGGAGCCTGCTCCTGCGGGGGCTCTCCATGCGCTGCATTTCAGGCCACATCCACCATGGGCTCTTCCAGGTGCTGCAGCGTGGAGATCTGCTCCACCATCATACCCCGCGGGCTGCAGGGGGACAGCCTGCTCCACCAGGGTCCCGCCACAGGGGAACTGCTGCTCCGTGCCTGGAGCACCTCCTGCCCTCCTGCTGCACTGACCTTGGGGGCTGCAGGGCTGCTTCTCTCTCATTTCTCTCCCAGCTGCTCTTGTGCAGCAGGTTTTTCCCTTTCTCCAGCATGCTCTCCTGAGGCACAGCCAGTAGCACTAGTGGGCTGTCCCTCTGGAGCTTTCTGGAGCTGTCTGGAGCTGGCTCTAACACGGGGCAGCTGCGGGGCTGTTCTCACAGAAGCCACCCCTCATTGCCACCAAAACCTTGCCACATAAACCCAATACAGAGATACTTCTTGAACCCCGTCAGGGTTGGTGCCATGACCACTTTCCTGGGGAGCCTTTTCTGGTGCCCGGCCACACTCTCAGTGAGGAACCTTTTCCTTGTATTGGATCTGACCCTCCCATGTCCTAGCTCCATGCTGTCCCCTCGGGTCCTGTCACTGTCCCCAGAGAGCAGAGCTCAGCGCCTGCCCCTCTGCTCCCCTCGTGAGGGAGCTGCAGGCCGCCATGAGGCCTCCCCTCCTCCTGCTCTGCTCGGGGCTGGACAAACCAAGGGACCTCAGCTGCTCCTACATCATTGCCCTCTGGACCCTTCACCATCTTCATTGCACTTCTTTGGACACATGTATTTTAATATCCTTCTTATATTTTGGTGCCCAAACCTGCACACAGTCCTCAAGGTGAGGCCACACCAGTGCAGAGCAGAGCAGGACGATCCCTTCCCTTCCCAGCCAGCAGAGCTGTGCCTGAGGCACCCCAGGACATGACTGACCCTTTGGGCTGCCAGAGCACACTGCTTCAACTGGCTGTCGGCCAGAACCCCCAGATGCCTTTCTGTGGCCGCTCTCCAGCCTGTCATCCTCCAGCCTGTACATACAGCCAGGGTTGCCCCGTCCCAGGTGCAGAATCTGGCACTTGCTCATTAATTTGGTGTGGCTGGTGACTTCCCAGCCCTCTAGTCTGTCAAGATCTCTCATCAAGCCCTCTGTGCCCCGAGGCAGTCAACACCTCCTAATTTAGTATCCTCTGCAAACTGACTTGGTGTGGATTTGACTCCTGTGTCCAGGTCACTCATAAAAACACTGAAGAGAACTGGCCATGAAATGGAGTCCTGGGGAACCCCACTACTGACTGGCTGCCAGCCTGATGTAACCCCATTTCTACAACCCTTTGAGCCTGCCCCATCAGCCAGTTGTTCACCCGTCCTATTTGTACTCCTCTAGCCTTATGCTGGACATTTTGTCTAGAAGGATACTATAAGAGACAGTTCCAAAAGCCTTGCTGAAATCCAAAAAAAAAAAGTTGCATCTACTGGATACTCTTAGTCCACTACGTGGGTAACCTTGTCGTAAAAGGAAACTAAGTTAGTTAAGTAGGACTTTCCCTCATGAACCCATGCTGGCTGTGAGCACTTTCATCGTCTTTCAAGTGTTTTTCAATAATTCTCAGTGTAATCTTTGCCATCATTTTACCAGTCACTGGAGTGAGACTGCCAGGCCTGTAATTACCAGGGCCTTCTTTCTTACCCTGCTTGAAAACAGGTACAACCTTTGCCAGCTTCCAGTTGACTGGGACCTCTCTGTATTCCCAAGACCATTGAAGAGTAATTGAGAGGGGTCTCACAATAACATCAGCCAGCTTTTTGAGTACCCTGGGATGAATCCCATGAGGCTGGTAGACTTATGTGCGTTCAGCTGGCAAAATGGCACACAGACCTGTGAATAGCTTTGTTCCTGTGCTAGAAGTCACAGGACCTGGGCTTCCCCGTCACATGTGGTCCTTCATTAACAAAAGGGTCATCTCTGTGGGGCTTGTGTCTGGGCTCTCTGCAGGACAAAACAGTGCAGTGTTTTCTTGTTAGCCTGATTTGTTGTTCCTCCTCTCCCCTTCGGGTGGAGGAAAGAGATGTTCCCAGGGCAGAGTGGCTCGAATCTGTTGTTCCACATCAGAGACTCAACAGGAGCAAGCCCAGTGGGTGATGCTGTGGATACACAGGGAAGCCTGGGCTTCTGTTGTTGGACAAGACTCGTGGGGAGATGGGCTTGTCCTCTTGTGAAGGCTCTTGGAATCATGGCAGAAACAAACTGCACATGCACACGGAGGGACACACGCATGTGTGTGCACGCTGCATGCATTGGCCCAGGGATGGAGTCCTTCCCATCAGGGCTGCTGGGTTGTTGTTCCTCCTGGCTTATTTACTGCCATCAGTGATGTCCAGGTTCAGGGTAAATTGAGTCCTGTGTTCCCACTGTGTGCCAGCATCCTCCACCAGGCAAGGCTGGGGGCATTTGTGTCTGTGCTAGCATGTCCTGTAACATGCTCCATGTCCACACAAATGCACTGTGTGCGCCTTTCTTTGCCTATGTGCATATTCCTGCCTTGAGGGCAGGCCTTCTTATGTTCCCTGGTAAGGTAATGGGGCAGCATTCGTCTGTGTTCTCACACAGGCACAAGGTTCTGCATGTATGCAGCTCATTGTGTATCCGTGGGCATGTGTGTTGTCCTGTAACCTTGCGTGGGTTTCAGTGTGAGTCACCGCATTTATTTGTCCAAAGTTTGCACGCACAGGCACACGGGGCGTGGAGTCACACAGTTTTGCCTGGTCCCTGTGTGTATATGTTCCTGTGCATGTTCCTCTGCATGTATGTGCACGGTCTTGTGCATACATGGAAGCACCACCGGCAGTGTCTGTGGGTGTGTGCCAGCTTCCCTGTGTGTGTGCATTACTGCAGGGCTCTGGCCTGGGTGGTTGCAGACTCGAGCGTGACTCTGCATGTTTGCGCATGGCACAGAGCCATGTGTGCATGCATGTCTGGGTGCAGGTGAGGGGTGCTGGGCTCTGCCCTGACAAGGCTGTGTGTGTTGTGGGGGTGTCAGCACAGCCCCTTCTGGGCGCCTGTACCTATCTCAGTCTGCCAAAGGAGGGAAGATGGAGCGGGTACCGCACGGCGCCAGGCGTTTTTCTTCATAAACAAGGGTATTTGGGGCCAATTGGAGCATGAATAATTCCTGTGGCAGCCAATGGCCGAGTGCCGGCTGCATCGCAGCACTCGCCTGCAATGGAGGCCAAACCTGCTGGGGCTGCGCCTTGCGCCGAGGGGGAAGGGAGAGGGAGGGCTTAGCGCAGGGCTGGGGCTCCGCTATAAATCGAGGCAAGGGGCTGAGCTAGCACAGAGCTCTGCTTCACCCCAGCCTGCTGCAGCACCGTGCCCTGCGCCAGGACCCTGTGCACGGTCTGCCCTGCTTGCACATCCTTGCCTGCCCAGCTCCTCGCCATGCCCGAGTGCTGGGATGGGGTAGGTACCGCCGTCCCCATGTTACCCTCCCTTCCGAGCGGGTTTTGCCCCAGTTTCTCTCCTACTGGCTGAGGCTGGGCGATTGCACCAAGTGGAGCTTGCTGTGCCTCAGGCAGATGTTGGTGTGGGGGCAGCTGCCGCCGGGGAGCCCTTCCTTCCCCCAGTTGCAGCACTGCTGCATCCCCGATGTGACGCAGGTTTCGGGGCTGCATTGTCCTTGAGCATGTCCTCCTCAGGCCTGGCGGAGGTGGTGCACCAGGCTGTGCTGAGCGAGCGCAGTGCCTGCAGCTGCGGGCTGCACTGGGCTGACTGTGGGCAGGGGGCCCTGCTGGCTCCCACCCAGGGCACAGCGGGGCAGGGGAGACAGGAGGACTATAGAGAGATGATCTCTGGACATTTTGGATGTCTGGGATGTTTTCCAGCCTCCATAGTGATTGCAACACCTGGTGGCAAAGGGCTGGTGTGGAGGGGTGGCACTGCAGTGCAGAGGAGGGGTGAGCAGGTGGGAGCACTGCAGTGGGCGAGCGAGAGCCTTGCAGTTACCCAGCCCCACATGGGACTGGGCTCTCCCAGGCACCTATGGGTGCTGTGGCCCAGGATTGTCCGTGCCCCCCTTCATCCTGGCTTCATCCCCTCCTCCCTAGCCTCTCCCCTGAGCGAGAGCAAGTGTGCCTGCGGCAAAGGGCAGGGCTGTGGTACCCAGCAATGCTGCAGAGGCTGTGCCACAGTCAGGGATGTGCCTGGGCTCACAGATGGGGGTCACAGCACTAGGAAAGGAGCTGCCACCTTAGGCTTGTGATTTTGGGTTGGTATCACAGACTAAGCTGTAAGGGAACCATGGCCATGTGGGTGGGAGGGAGGAAGCCCTGTGCTCAGGATCAGGCCACAAGGACACCTCCTACTCGGTCACCTTGGGCCAAGCCTTTCCTCTGCCTTGATTTCCCTGTCTGTTACCTGCTCATCACCTGCAGAGGTGGGTGGGGAGAGAAGCAATACCCAGCTCGACCCTGGGGAGGGGTGGCTGTGGCTGACGAGTGGGGTTGGGGCACTCTTGGGGAGCTGAGCATCATCTCTGAGGAGCCCTTGAGCTGCCCTCGAGTGCCGCGTGCTCGCGGGTATGGCTGCCCTTGGCGAGGGAAGGCTCTGCAGTGAAGAGTACCCATCCTCAGGCTGTTCCTCCCGCCTGCCTGAGGCCCATGTCCTTCAGAGTCCTTGGTGGTACGTGGCCTGTGGGAGCACCCACGTGGGTGTGGAGGGGCCCACTCTCCTCGCGTCTTCCCATCCGCAGGGGTTGCTGGTGCCTGCAGTGAGGACCGCTCTGCATCAGGCACCGTGCCAGCATCCCCTGCCTGGCCCCACGTGGGGCGTGATGCTCCCGGGCCCGCTGCATCCCAGCTTTGAGGTCATTGCCACCGGGCTGGCTGGCAGGCACGGGCATCTGGAGGGGGACCCCCAGTCCTTTGGCCAGCACCCAGGCTCACAACCTCAGTTTCCCTTGGGATGCTGGCCACGAAGGTGAGGCTGGAGCCTCAGGGTCTGCAGCCTGTCAGGGACGGAGCATCAGGATGAAGCTAGAGCAGTGTGACCTTGCAGGCCCGGGACAGTGGCACCGGTACACAGTCACTGTGAAAAGCCCTGACAGCAGCAAGGGGGGGGGCTGGAGGTCACCTGTGCCCTGAAACAGTGCCATGACAATGAGCTCCTCCCTGCTCCCTCCTCCTCCTCAGCAAGGCTGAATGGGGGTCAGAGGATGGACAGGTAGGAGCTGGCTCAGCAACAACCCACACTCCCACCCCCATGTCCTGGAAGGCAGCACTGCTTTCCCAGTCAGGGAAACTGAGGCACAGGGCAGTCCTGGTCCCTGTATGGGGGCACAGCCATTTCAGACCAATGGGTTTTGAGGTTATTTTAGATGTTATTTGGGGCTCAGGATGCGTCATTTCCTTGGGCGGTGTTTGAGGTCTGACCTCAGCCTGTTTGCGCCAAGCACAGTGAATCCAGGCCAGCTGGGCCATGCTGTTCTTTCTCATCCTGTTGCCAAAACTCTCCTGGTCTCAGGTTCTCTAAGACCCCCTGTCCCATCCTGTGATCCCATCACATCCCATCCCATCCCAAACCTCTATCCCTTGATACCATCCTGTGCTCCCATACCATGATTCACCTGTCAAATCCTAAATCTCCCTATTCCATCCCACTCCATTTTTACTCCATTGATCCCACACCATCCCAAAACTTCCTTCCCATCCCGTGATCCTTCTGTCCCGTCTCAACTCTCCTGTGCCATCCTTGATGCCCCAGCTTTCTCATATCCCCTTTCTGGGGCATGGCTGCACCTTTGCCAGCCACTGGCTCCTGGGCAGTCTCCTGTGCCTCAGTTTCCCTGTTGGAAGAAGCTGGGCTGGGTTTGTACAGACTGTTCATAGCCGCTGCCCAGTCGGGGGATCCCAAGCTATCTATGTGGGTGAAATCTGCTTATGACCACATTGAAGGCAAGGGTGTAGCTGGCGTGTGGGTCCCGTGAGAAGCCAAGAAGAGGTGTTTGAGTCTGCAGAGGGACCATCCAAGGGCTGCTATTAAATATGCAGATGCTATTCAATAGATATAGTTGCATCCAGCTTGGGAAAATCCCACCCTGGGGCGAGTCAGTGGAGGCCGGGAGCGTGTAGCGGCTTGCTTGCTCTGCCCTCTGCTGCCAGCCAGGACGTGAGGCTGCCTGCAGCCTGGGGCTTTCCTGAGGCAGCTGCTCCCCTGCCTCCTGTACACCCAGGGGGCCCATCCTGTGCCAGGTTATGAGCAGGTCCCAGCCTGGGGGTTCTCATCCCTGCTTGCTCTGGGCATGGGGCTGCGGGGCCACACTGGAGGCATCGCTTCTCAGCCTTTGGGTTAAGATCAAGTGCAGTGTGTAGTGTGCTATCTGTATGGGGCTGTCCAGCAGGCACTTGCTTGCTCACAGGTGATCCCCGTGGGGAAGGCATTTCTGGGGCTTTGGCCTTGTGGCCACCTGCCTGTGGAAAGCCAGAAGCCCCCAGGTGCCTGCAGGAACCCCCAGGTCAGCACACACACAGCCTGTGCGGATGCCATGCAGGGTTGGATCTGGGTGCTGAGTCAGCTGCCTTCCCCTCCCTCCCAGCAGGGACGGTGGGACAGGAGGAGGTGTCTGGGGCAGGACCAGCATCACTCCATTTCTCCTTGTCCCCCAGGAACACGACATCGAGACACCCTATGGGCTGCTGCACGTGGTCATTCGGGGCTCACCCAAGGGGAATCGCCCGGCCATCCTGACATACCATGACGTGGGCCTCAACCGTGAGTGCTGGCCTCCAGGAGGATGGGGAGCAGGGGAGGGCAGGAGCAAGCTGGTGGCTGGGACATCAGCCAAAGCCCCTGGCTTGGCGTCAAGGTGCCAAGGGCTCCCTCACAATATGGAGGGTTTCTGTGGCATCCAAGAGAGCTGGGAGCTGGCTTCCTTTCTTAAATCCTGTGTTTACCTGAACTCTTTCTGGGGATTTTGGACAGGGCAGGTAATATCCTGGGCTGCTCAATCTGCAGCTGCCAAGGGGGAGCACAGAACGCTGCCTGGCCGAGAGCAGCCTCATGTTTCACTGGCCTGTGCAGGGCTGGGACAGATCCCAGTCCCCAGCAAGGTGTCTGGACTTATAAACTAAGAAGTGATTGTCCTGGGATGAAGAAGCCACCTCTCCCATTTTGGCTGCCCCTTTCCCCTCTGAAGCTGGCAGGGGGCAGATGGCCAAGCCCTGTTCGACTGGAGCAGCGTGGCTGCTGCTGAGGCCCTGCAGCCCTGCTCTGCAGTGCTGACAGTTCAGATGCAGAGCCCTGAGGCAAGTCCCAGACTTCTCATCCTCCTGGCTGCGTCCGTCCCTCCCCACCTCTCCCATCCCCATAAGGGTCACAATCCTTGCTAACAGTGGCCGTGGTCTCTGCTGTAGGCCAGGAGCACAGAGGGAAGGGGATGGAAGGGCTTTGGTGGCACATCCGCTCTGGGATGAGGGGCAGTGGGACAGCAGGGACCTCTCTCCATGCTCCCCTGGCCCACCAGGCCCTCGTGCTGGGGTGTTTGGTCTTTGATCACTGCCTGCCCTTTGACAGACAAGCTTTGCTTCAACACCTTCTTCAACTACGAGGACATGCAGGAGATCACGAAGCACTTTGTGGTGTGTCACGTGGATGCCCCAGGACAACAGGCAGGAGCCTCGCAGTTCCCGCAGGGGTAGGTGCCAGCCCTGGGGACCTGCTGTGCCTGTTGGGATGTCACCTCCCTGCCCGCTGGGATGTCACTGCCCGGGCAATTGCCTGCCCGTGGGCCTCTCTAAGCCACGTCAAAGCCCGGGGCTGGTGATGTGGTGGTTGGTGGGTGAGCAGGCGGGTGGTATTTCCCCGCTCCACGCAGGCCCCGCAACCACCTCCCCGTGCCTCCCCACGCTGCAGGTACCAGTACCCGTCCATGGACCAGCTGGCTGCCATGTTACCCAGCGTGGTGCAGCATTTCGGGTGAGTCACCTCTCCTCTGAGGGCGCTGGGCAGGGCCTGGGCTGGGGCTGGGGCTGGAGGACTTACCCCGGTTAGCTGGCACCCTGCATGTCCTTTTGTGCCCCATCCTGCAGGACTCGTTGAAGGCAGAGGGGTGCCCTGGGGAACCTGTGCTGGAGCCCACCGTTTCCCCATGTGCGCCTCTCTGCTTTCCAGGTTCAAGTATGTGATCGGGATCGGCGTTGGGGCAGGAGCCTACGTGCTGGCCAAGTTTGCGGTGAGCCTGGGGCTGGGATGGAGTCACCTGTGCCTCCTGCCAGCCTGGGGCCTGGGGAAGAGCAAGAGCTGATGGCCCAGGCGTGCTGTGCCACTGCAAAGGCTCCTGGAGAGAGGGGCAGGCCAGGATGGCAGTGCCATGGTCATGGTGGCAGGGCAGTCCTGTGCCTGCTGCAGCTCGGGTCTCCCGTCCTGCCATGTCAGCCCCCTGGGCCTCGCGCTGCCGCTGATCCCAGGACTCCCGGGGATGTCCCTGGCCTGGCTGTGGTGCCCCCATGGTGGGCAGTGGTGCTGGTGGGTGTGTTGCCCCTTCCCGCTGAGCATCACCCGTCTTGCTTGGTGCAGCTCATCTTCCCTGACCTGGTTGAAGGGCTGGTCCTCATGAACATCGACCCCAATGGCAAAGGCTGGATTGACTGGGCAGCTGCCAAGGTGGGCACAACCCCAAACCCCTCCAAGCCCTGGCGGCTCCCTTGGGCTTGGAGTCCCCATCCTCTGCCACCCTGCAGTGCCAGGGCAGGGCAGGAGCCAGCCACGGTGGGACAATAACTCCCCGTGTTCCCTCCACAGCTCTCAGGCCTCACCAGCACACTGCCGGACACGGTCCTGTCGCACCTCTTCAGCCAGGTAAGCGCTGCCTGCCCTGCCTTCCGCCTGCACTGGCCCCCACAGTGCCCCTGCCCAGCATCTTAGCCTGGTGGCCGTGCCCTGCCCCCTGTGCTGGGTGCTGTGGTGCCACTGGACCTGACCCATACCCGGGGATGAGGTTGGAGAAGTCCTGCTTGCTTGCCTCCTGCGTGATCCAGGGCTCAGCCCCAGCTGATGCCATGTGCCGCTCACACCTGTGTCCTGCCCAGGCACGCTGCCCACAGCGTGGCCATGCCCAGACACAGCGCCCAGCATCCCCTTGCTCTGCTCCGTCAGTGGTCAAGGCACGGGCAGGCCTGGGAGAGCAGGATGGCTCCACAGCACCTAGCAGCCTCTGCCCTGATTTCTGTCCCCTATTGGTGCAGGAGGAGCTAGTGAACAACACAGAGCTGGTGCAGAGTTACCGGCAGCAGATCGGCAGTGTGGTGAACCAGTTCAACCTCCAGCTATTCCTCAACATGTACAACAGGTGAGTAACAAGAGGCGGCTTTCCAGAGCCATTCCCAGAGCTGTGCCCCAGCTCTGTGCTACGATGTCAGTGGCAGTGCCTGCCTAAGGGGTCACACTGGCTCTCTGTCTTCTCTGCCAGCCGCAGGGACCTGGACATCAACCGGCCTGGGACTGTGCCCAACGCCAAGACTCTGCGGTAAGAGTTGCTCTGGCACAGCACAGGGGATGCAGGGCGATGGAGCCCAGCACAAGCCCTGACTGTGCCCTTTCGTCTCTTTTCCAGCTGCCCTGTGATGCTGGTGGTGGGGGACAACGCGCCTGCTGAAGAAGGGGTGGTGAGTGAGGGCGTGGGGCTGTGCTGCCTGCACGGTGGCACGTGGATGGTGCCCATGTGTGGGCACGCTCATGTGCACTGCCTGCTCAGACATATGGAAACTCCCATGTGCAGGAGCACGCTCAAGAGCAAACCTGCCTGCTCATGGGGGCACATGTGCACATGCATCTGTGTGCCCAGCCATTCCTGCACGTACCTGGGGTGCCCCCCCTTCCCGCATGCACCCAGACCTGCTCACACGAACACGTGGATGTGTTGGTACACAGGCACACTCCATCCTGGGCCCCACGCACCCAAATGGCTGCTTGCACACGTGTGTGCTTGCATGTGCCCGCATGGTTGTCAACATTTGCGCAATCAGCTGCAAGTACTGTGCAGGTGGCCATGCGTGTACCTGTGTGCAACTGCGTGCGCACACTCTCCTCCAGCACATGTACACGTGCATATGTGCTTGTAGACACGTGGGCACACACGGATGCCTCAGGAGACACCCCCCCCTCTCCAGCCCTCACCTTGAGGTGGGGATGTTCCATCCTGCCCAAGTGGAAGGTCCCTTATGTCCCACAGCAGGCGGTGGTGGTGCGGGGGCTCAGGGCTCGCCTAGCACCCTGCCTGCTGTGGGATGCGCCAGTCGCAGTGTCGGGGATCAGTGGTGGTATCCGTGGGCAACTTCTGCCAGGCTCAGGGCACCCCAGGGTGCTAATACCATCCCTCTCACCCACAGGTGGAGTGTAACTCCAAGCTGGATCCCACCAACACCACCTTCCTGAAGGTAAGCGGGTGGCAGAGGGGCAGCAGGGTGGCTCCCACTGCATGTGCAGTGCCCTGTTGCCCTGTGCCCCAGCATTGCAGGGTGTCCCCATCTCCCTGTCACAGGTTTGTCCTGGCTGTGGGGCTGGGGTGAGTGGGGAGAGCAGGGTGGCCTTGGCAGTAGCATCCTGCCAGTGGTTACCAGAGGACAGGGTGGGGGGAAAGGGCACCCCCCCAAACTAACCAGGACCTTCTCTCTGCAGATGGCAGATTCTGGTGGGCTGCCCCAGGTCACACAGGTGAGCCTCCCCAGTTTCCTCAGTCAACTGAGTAGACTGGGCCCCGAGGCATGGACTGGTGCTGTCCCTGGCTAGCAGGGAATGGGCTGACGTGGGCACAGGAGTCCTGTGTGGGGGATAGAGGAGGTGGCTTGGGCCTGGGTGGGGATCTCAGCCCTGCTGCTGCCTCAGCTCCTCCTGCTCTCTCCCTGCAGCCCGGCAAGCTGACTGAAGCCTTCAAGTACTTCCTGCAAGGCATGGGCTACAGTGAGTGCCAGGGCTGGGCACAGGGCTGGCCTGGGCGTGTGCGTGCACATGCGTGTGTGTGTGTGTGCAGCCCCTGCTGCAGAAGAGCCTGGCACCTGTGCGTGCCCTGACAGAGGGCTGCACCTGCATCTGTAGCATTATGTGTGTGGCTGTACGAGATGCCCGTCCGTGCGCTAGGGGTGTGGAGTATGCGGGCTCTGTGTGCACACTGTGTGCGTGCAAGGGCCGTGTGCGTGTACGTAAGTGTATGAGCAGGGTCTCTGTGTATGCATACATACATATTTGTGTGTGGATGCATGAGCAGGGGCTGTGTTTGCACATGGGTGTGGAGAGTTCCTGTGTGTGTGTGTAGGTCCCTGTGTACAGATCAACACGTGTGTGTGCGTGTGAAGGTCCCTGTGCACATGCGTGTGTGTGCAGGTCTGTGTGCACACCTACAGGTCTGTGTGCACACCTACAGGTCTGTGTGCACACATATGTGGGGCCAGGTGGGGTCTCCTGGCCCCACAGAGCCACCAGCATGGCTGACATTGTTTCTCTGCCCTCCCTGCCCCTTTCCTGCTCCCGCCCCGCCAGTCGCCCACCTGAAGGATCGGAGGCTGAGTGGAGGCGCAGGTACCGCTCAGTGCTGCTCGGCCCGTGCCCACCACTGCATGGTGCCCTCCTGGCCCTGAGCCCCCATGGCAGGACACTCCTGCTGGCTGGTGTCCCCAAGCTGCCCGGGCTCCTTTGGGAGCAGTCTGGGTGCAGAGCTGGCCCTTCCCAGCCAGGCATCTTCTGTCTCGCTCTGCTTTGCTCGAGATGATGGGCTGTCCCCACGCTCTGCCTCACACCCTGAGCCAGGGCTGAGAGCTGAGAAATGGCATTCAGAGAAGTATCCCCATGCAGGCACGGTCTCAGCAGCATGTCCACCATGCCCTCTTCCAGATGGACAGGAACTGTGCCACCCTGGCTGGAGGAGGGCCTCACCTCCCCCATACGCCCTGGGGAGCCAGGAGAGCTCCCACCCCCACTTACACCCTCTCTGGACCATAGTGGCTGGGGCTTCCTGTGGCCTCCTTCCTGGTGGCCACCTGCCCAGGAGCTTTACCTGCTGTTCCTGGTGTGCAGCCTGCCCCAGGGCACCCCATTCCTGCCCACCATCCTGTTGTCAGCCTGGAGCTTCTCATGTTGTAGCACTGCATGCTGCAAGCTTGTGCCGGGGGCCGTTTGCATTGGGGAATGGGACCTGCGTCCCCACCAGTGGCTTTGCTTGCGTGAGGTAATGTCAGCTCCGTTCCTTCTGGACTTCAGAGGGAGCTGAGCACCCAGGCCCTCTCTCTGTGCCCGTGCAGTGCCATCCGCCAGCATGACCCGCCTGGCACGCTCCCGCACAGCCTCCCTCACCAGCGCCAGCTCGGTGGATGGCGCCCGCCCACGTGCCTGTACCCACTCGGAGAGCACCGAGGCCATGGGGCAGATCAACCACACCATGGAGGTATCGTGCTGAGGCCCACGGCCACCACCGCCGTTTCCTCCAGAGCCATCTCCCATCCGTCAGCATCCCGCCAGCACTCACCCGCCCCGCAGACGACCTCTGCCAGGGCCCTCACTCCCTTGGGGTTGATTCATCTTCTTTGCTGTTGGCCTCCCCCAGTCGCTGGGCACCAGAGAAGGAGAGGGGCTTTGCGTTGTCACCTCCAACCTCTGGGTCCTGGCTTAGCCCAGCAGTCACACATGGCTCTGCCTCAGTCCTCACCCTCCCCAGCACCGGCTTGGCCCTGGCTTGGGAGGGAGGGTGGTGGAGGGATGTGGCCGGGACGGGTGAGCAGGGTGGTGGGATGGGGGCAGGATGGTGGGATGGAACAGGACAGCCATACATGGGCAGAACAGTGGGACACGGAGAGCGCCCTGCAGGTAGGTGGGTCTGCGAAGGCGATCCGATGGCTGGCCAGGCTAGAAGGAAGCCAGGGCCTGGGAACAGCACTGGCTCTGCCTGCAGCATGCCTGGGCGCTTGGTGGTGGGGTGGATTTGTCAGATGCCTGCAGAGATATCGCTCTGCCCTTGCCGGGGCAGCGGCTCCCATTCATCTCCCTGTCAGCCATTCCTTGGGGATCACATGGGATTCCCTGGCACAGGCAAGACCTGGCGCAAGGTGGCCATCATGAGAAATCACACACCACACTGTACCCGCACCCTGGCCACGCAACCCAAGGGCTGCCCCAGAGCAGGGGGAGAGGTCCTGTCTTGCTCTGCTCCAGGAGCCATCAGGGCAGAAGGGGGGTCATGGGCATCCCTTCCCCAGTCCTGCTGTTGTTGCAAGAATGACGATCACTGCCTGTCACCAAAAACGCACCCAGGGGCAGGCAGTCTCTGCACCTTGGCTTACCCATTCCCTGCCACTCTGGCAGTCTCACTTCAGCTTGGGCTGAGGCCACCAGGGCTCGAAGGCTGCTGCTGTGTCTGGGGACATTGTGAGGCAAAAGATCCTGGAATCCCTCCTCCAGTTTCACCACTGCCCGTAGGTGTCACTGCAGTAGAGCCATGAGCAATAAGATGAGACACCCCTCGCCCCAGGAAGCCCCCAGCACCCTCTGCCCTGCAGGGCACCCCAGCCTCAGCATGCCAGCTGTGCGGCGTGACCCATGGGACATGAGGAGCATCCCCGTGTCTGGCTTTGTCCACAGGGGTCCACAGAGCAGGCCAGTCCACCCCACACGCCCCCATACCCACAACAGTTCCTCCCACACTTTACCTGTGCACTGAGCAGGCCATCTCTCAAGGGCTTGGCTCCCCACGAGCTGCAGGGCCCCATCCAGCCACCGGCTCCAGGTAGATTTGACCTTGCACTCGTCACGGAGAGCCCCGTCATCGTGTAACCCTGCCATCGGCCGCCTGGCCTCGGCTGCTGCCCCTGGCCCACCCCGGGGCAGCAGAGCCCAGCTCTTCTTGTACGCAGGGTGAGGGAGCTCCCCGTTCTGGCAAGAGGGGCTTGGGACTTTTTGGGTGGTCCCTGCGCAGGGTGGCAGCAGACACCCATTGAGGACCCACCAGGGGCCATCATCTGGGTGAGCAGAACCCCAGTGGGTGCGGGGACAGTGGTGGTGGGCTGTGCAGTCCCATGGGGAGCAGGTCCCACACAGCACCCTTGAAGCAGTCCCCCTGCAGGCCCTGGCCCCACACCTTGTTCCTCCCCATCAGGGGCCTCCAGGGCTCCCAGCAGGTGTTCAGGGGCTCCTGGCCCTGAGGCCTGCACCCTGGTCAGCACCCCTATAATGAACGGCCACCCTGAATGTGGCCAATGTCCCCATTTTCCCCCCATTTCTTCTGCCGTGTGCTTCCTTCTCGGTGTGACTCTGAAAGCTAAGTAGATCCTTTTTACTGTAGATACCGCTGTGATCACCTGTTTTCTCAGCGTGTCCTTCCAGATGATATATATATAAATGCCTATACATATTATATATATGGGGTTATCCGGTCCCTGACCTTTTGGGTTTGTTCTCCATGTTTTCTCGTACAAGCGGTGCCGTGTGGTTCCCTTTGAGGTGGTCTGGTCATGCTTGCCTTTAGTTTCCCACCTGGGTTTTGTTGGTTGGTTCAGTTTTCCCTGTGGTTCGTTCTTTGATTTTTGTTGGTTTTCCTCTTTTCCTGGTCACAGCAGAATTTAATGGATTTCCCCCTTTCTCTGTCTGAGCGCAACCTGGTTTTGTCACAGTGGTGTCGAGGCCACAGTACTCACACAAGATGGCAATATGTAAACCAGATTTAACTAACTGTCACTGTAGAGAGGATTTACTGTATCAAAATAATAATAATAAAGACAGTAAGAACCTGCTGTGCTCTTGTCATATGCTGGCCTAACAGCAGGGGGAAACATGTCCAAGCTCTCCCCAGCCCGTGCTGCAGAGACCTGGTGTGCAGAGAGGACAAGAGGACCTCCAGGGCCACCGACCTGCACCCAGGTGGTGCACCACTGTGGTAGGGGCACATTTGGGCTAGGGGCTGTACAACTGAGATAGGGGAGCCAGGGAGCACATGGAGGGGAACTGAGGACTCCAGGGTGCACGTGGAGGGGAGCAGTGGGGTGCTTTGGCATCAGGGCAACAATAGGCTGAGTGCCCCATATGTTTGGGGTGGATGGAGACTAAAAACCACCAGCTGTGACCAACAAAACTGGATCCTAGGAGTGCCCACTGGGGAAGAGAAGACCCATGGCTGCATGAGTCCGGAGATGGCTCACCGGGGGTCCACAGGACAGCCATCCTGTCCTGCTCCAGGCCAGCATGAGGCCCTCCCTCCTCTGGTCTTGGGATCTCCTCTGGTAGGAGTGTCCATTTGTGCCCTCTTCTCTGCTGCGGCCCCCCCCCCCCCCCCCCCAGAACCAGGCCTGGGTGAACCTCATTTGGTGGGTGCTGGGATGGTCCTGGTGGGACTGGGATGGGGTCTCTTCTGCCTGGCTCTAGGACTGGAGACCATCACTGCGGTGTCAGGGCAGCTGCAGCTGGAATAGCAGTGCTGCTTCGTGGGGGGAGGCCATGGAGGAGCAAAGACCTGCTGCTGTAGGAGGTGGGAATGCCACAGTTGTTCTGGGGGTGTTAGAGGGACACTGATGCCACAGAATGCACACAGAATAAGGGACAAGCAAGATGAGTTGGAGACGTATGTGCAAATGCAGAGTTATTGTCTTGTTGGGATCATGGAGACGTGGTGGGACTACTCCCATAACGAGTGTGGCAGTGGAGGGGTGCAGGCTGTTCAGGAAGGACCGGCTGGGAGGATGAGGAGGGACTGAAAGCCTCCGTGTGGGAGAGCAGCTGGAGCGCATGAAGCTCTGCTCGGGAATTTCTGGATTTCTGGTTTAAGATTAAAGAGATGACAGGTCAAGGAGGTATAGGTGACCTTATAGTGGGAGTCTGCTGCACGCCACCTCCCCAGGTAGAACGAGCAGATGAGGCCCTCTACAGACAGACAGAAGGAGCATTACATTCACAGGACCTGGACCTCATGGGAGACTTTAACCACCCTTGACATCTGTTGGAGGGACAAGACACCAGGACATAAGCAATCAAGGAAGTTCCTGGAATGACCAAGGGAAGCATAAATCAAGTTAAAAACAGGGAGGAAAAAAAATGTTGCAAGTAAAGGAAAAAATATTTAGTTCTTCTCTACTGCAACTAGGTAAGTAGTAACAGTTAAGTTCTTAAGGCCTTACTCCCAATAGCATGGGTTCGTGGTCTTGGCAACATCTTAAGAGCCACTCCTCCAGTATCAGTTTTCCCCAGAATGTCCTCACTAACACCATGCTGGGTTGTCTCATTTTCTCTGGCAGTTAGCATCAGCAACTTCCAAGACCACACCAAGAGCATGTGGCTCCTTCTTTTATGTCTTTTCTTATGCCCTATGTTTGGTCCTCTGGTCCTTTTTCCTGGTTTTTGCTGGGATAGAGATATTTTTCTTCCTAGTTGCTGGTATGGTGCTGTGGTGATTTAGGGTGAGAATAATGCTGATAACACGTTATCAGGACAATGTTTCTGTTGTTGCAGAGCAGTGCTTACACAGAGGCAAGGACGTTTCAGCTTCTCATGCTGCCCTGCCAGCAAGGAGACTGGGGGTGCACAGCTGGGACAGGCTGGGTTGATGGGCCGAGTCCAGCAGCCAGACATCCAGCCAGGGCAAGTGCCGGGTGCTGCGCGTGGGTCCCAACAGCCCTGTGCAGCGGTACAGGCCTGGGGAGCAGTGGCTGGGAAGTTGCCCAAGCAGAAAAGGGCCTGGGGGTGCTGGTCAAGAGCCGGCTGAACATGAGGCAGCAAAATGTCAGGTGGCCAAGAAGGCCAATGGCATCCTGGCCTGCATCAGAAACGTGTGGCCAGCAGGACACGGGGTTGTTCCTTGTCCGCAGCTCTCCCCTGAGCAGACCGCACCTCAAATGTTGTGTTCAGCCGTGGGCCTCTCACTCGCAGAAGGACCTTGAGCTGCTTGAGCATGTGCAGAGAAGGGCAACGGAACTGGTGAAGGGACTGGAAGACAAGAATTGTGAGGAGCCACTGAGGGCACTGGGGTTGTTTAGTCTGGAGAAGAGGAGGCTGAGGGGAGACCTCAAGGCTCTCTGCAACTCCCTGGAAGGAGGCTGCAGCAAGGAGGGCTTCAGTCTCCTTTCTCAGGTACGAATAACAGGACATGAGGGAATGGTCTCAAGTTGCACCAGGAAAGGTTTAGATTGGACATTAGGAAGACTTCTTCACAGAGAGGGCTGTCAAGCATTGGAATGGGCTTCCCAGGGAAGTGGTGGATTTCCCATCCCAGGAGGTATTTAAGAGACACGTGGACGTGGCATTAAGGGACATAGTGTAGTGATGGGACTTGGTAGGTCAGGTTGATAGTTGGATGTGATGACCTTGAAGGTCTTTTCCAACCTAGAGGATTCTATGATACTATGAAAGGGAGTTGGTAGCTTCCTTGGCCTGGGTCATTTTTTTCCCTCTTCCCCTTCTTCTGACCCTTCTGGTGTCTCCTCTTCTCTTTCTCTATTCCACTTTCCTCCACTTCTCTCTTTTGGTTCTTCTTCCCGTAATTCTCTTATGTTTTCTCTTTTCTCTTCTGTGCTAGCCTTTCTCCTCTTGTTCTTGCCAACCATGTGTACTACTGTCCTCCCACTCCTCACCACATCTTCTACCCTCGCTCTTCTCCATCCTTTTCTGTTTCTCCTCTTCTGCTCTTTTGTTTTATTTTCTTTATCCCTCTGCTTTTTCCAAATTTTCTCACTGCAGTTTGGGTCCCTTCCCTGCTTTATCCCATGTGGTCTCCCACTGCCTTTCCTATTCCTGATAATGGAGAGTCTGCAGAGGCCAAGCCTCTGTTCTGTCTTCTTCAGGCCCTGAGGGTTGTGTTTTGTGTTTGGGGTTGAGGAAAATGACTGGTTCTTGTTGGAGCAGCTAATGGGAATGTTGGTCCTCATAGCCTGGGTTATGGTCTCCCTAACGCCCCCACCACTGGTACGGCTGGGGTGGAGGTTTGGGAGAGACCTGTAGTTGCATCTCATGCATGACTACAGCTTTGCTTAAGACCTTGTATCCTGCTGACCTCTTTCTGCTGGAGATTTTACTGAGGAAAGTGTAGTAACCATGGTTACAGCAACTGCAAAGATGAGTAATACCAGGGTGAACTGATTCAGCGGTGCCCACATGCCCAAAAGCACCATTGCCAGCTGCAGATGTGATGAAGGACCCCGTGCGTTAGGGATAAGAACTGTTAGGTTGGTCCAGTGTGAAACAGGCATTGTTATAAGACTAGCAAGGTGCAACTCTGACCTTGCAATGATACATACTGCTTGTTCAGCAATATGGCACCAGGCTGCAAGTCATCCAGCATGAGACAGTACTGCCATCCGCACAGCACGCGCTGGCCACGGGGCTGTGCATGATTGCAGCAGCCTGTCAAGGATTGCTGAGTGCTCCCCTGAGGCCGGGGCTGCCAGTCGTGCCCTGCCCCAGGCTCGGGAGCATGCAGGGCAAAACCTATAAACAGAGCAAGTTGCTCTGAGTTGGTGAGGCAGGAACATCAACCGAGGTCAGCGTTTCCTCTGTGGGGATGCCTGCAAGATGTTGATATCTACCACACTGATGGAATGGTGACCATGACCTGGCTAAGCATCTACAACATCAGTGGTTGGGAAAAGCATCGCGCTCATCGGTACCCTTGTCATCACCCTGGGGTCATTATGTTAACAAGCTAACGCATCAATAAATTATTTCTCTCTCTGTTGCTGCTCAGTTGTGTGTGTGTGTATGTTTGAGTGTATTTGACATCTCCATGTAGCTCGCTTGCTATATATTTATATAGCTTGTCTGATCCTTGCTGGACTGAACCAATCAGCTTCAGCCCCTGGCATCTAACCAGAACACCCCAAACCCAAGTGCTGGTCTTCACAAAACACCCTTCACCAAAGATGGTGGAAACTGAGTGGCTCCTCTGTCACCAGGGTCCCCAGACACTCACTGGTACAATTCTGCCTAAAAAATAATGGGAGAAGCAGCATTTTAGATCCCTTTCCCAGTGTGACTTGAGCTCCCTTTGTGCAGGGAGCAAAGACGGCAGTGCAAGGAGGAAGTCCTCCTGCTCCTGGTCCTGAAACCTGGCCTAGTAAGCACGGATGTCTCACCCACCAGGCTTGAGAGTACATGACCGTGACTTGGACGTGGGCCCCTGGCTGCTCCCATCCATGCCAAAAGCTGCCAGGGAGCCAGAGGGAACCGTGGGGCAGGGTCCCAGACACCAACAAGCAGGAGGGGACAGGGAGGGAGCAATTACGTGCATGGCGAACTTTGCGTTTGTTATCACTTGGTCTCTATACTTGTTAAATCACCTGTGATAACATCTTTCTGAGAACTGAAATTCTGACACTCCGCTCCGGACATGCGTACTTCACATCTCTAAAAATACCCAATCTACAAAGACATTTCCCCACGCTTCCTGTATTCTCTTGCAAAAGACCCTAAGATCTCCAGAGATTATCTCAGCCAATTCCTTAAGTACTCATGGGTAACTTCACATCTTGCTCACTACTCTAATTGTTTCTTTTCTGGTTCTGGCTTGCTCTTGTGTGTCCTTACTAAAAACAGCGTAACAGGTCTGATCCCATTAATGTCAGGTGTGGGGCAGGATGCAAAGGCAGTAATGTGAATGCTTCCACTTTCTTCAGGTTGTGTGTTTATGATTTCTTCTTTTTGGTGAAACAACAAGCCAAACCTTTCCTTTTCCTTCCTCTTGTGCTTTTATGCAGTGACACCAATATAGAGCCTTTTGCACCACTTGTTAGTTTTAACTCATTTTGTACCTTTGCTTTCTGATTCTACCTCAACAATTTAGCAATTGTGTTATTCTGCCCACATCGCTGATATTTTTCCTGTCTTTGTGGCCATTTTGTTCATCTGTGGGATGTTAAGGAGATCCTCTGCAGCCCTTTTTGCCTCCTCTGAAGCCTCCCCTCTTGCCTCTGCAAAGAATAACTGGTTGCAGAGGCTTTAAACACATCTCAGACATCCTGCTTGGCTCTTCACTTGAGTCACAAGCAGTCCCTGTTAGTTGAAATCAACTTTCATTTTTTGGAATACTTATCCTCTTCCCTTCCTAATAACAGTGGTCATATCATGCTGTAAGAGAACAGCTGTGCTGGGCAGCCCAGCTGTCTGCAACGCGGCCAGTAGACCCCTCGCTGTTCTCCTGCTGGGCTTCAGCCCCTCCAGGCTCCCTGCCTGCCCTAGCAGGCGGGGGCAGGGTGGCTGGACACCAGACCCCGTTCCCTCTCCACACACTCCAGCTCTGCACCCTCACATCCCACCCAAGTGCAAAGTGATGCATTCTCTTGCTGCGAGGAGAGGGTGGAAGGCCGAGGCTGACCTGGGTCTGCTCTAGGCTGAATCTCGTGTGCCTCCAGGCATGTAGGCTGGAAACAATCCCCAAGAGCAATGGGCGTGGTGGCCAGGAGAACCAACACATCTCTTTCAAACGACAGTTGCTCCTACCTCCCCATTTAATTTCTGCCTTCTCTTTTCAAGCTGCAGCACTCCCAGCAACCCTCCTCTTCCTCCAGGTGTATGAGTGTCCAGGAGGAGGCTGGTGAGGAAGTTCTGCGATTGGTGGAGCCTATTTGTGCCCCACATTCCCTGGCTACCTCAATGCCTTTATTAGCGTCCCTCCCCACTCCCTGGCAATTCCTCCAGTGCTTCAGCTCAGTCCCAACCAGCAGTAGGTAAACGGCAACACTGACAGCAAAAAACTTCATCTTTTATTTTTATTTTTTCAGGTTAGAGTAAAGCTTTATATACATAAGGACATGCGTCAATTCCTGGTATAAAGCAAATCACTTCAGCTACAGCCACGTTGGACCTCTGCAAAGCAAACTATTCCTTTCTGTCCTTGCTTCTTGTGTTTCAAGCGAGTGAATCAGACAAGGGTGAAATTTGTCACAGAAGATGCCTGCTCTGGACATAGCAAGGAAATCCAAAAAATTGCTTCAGGGCTTTCACAGCGCATACATCACCCAGTGCTGGCAGGAGAGCTTCCCAGAGGGCCACTTGCTCCAGCACTACTGGGACACTGAGTGCTTCCCAGGCTGGGGCGGCCACACGGTGCCTGCTGCTGATACTTCTAGCGCAAGCTGCTAGAAGTGGTCACCAGTGATAAGCTGCTGAGGCCTTTCTGCGGGAAGACAAGGGGGACCTGTCCCAGCTGGACAGCTGGCTTCTACCTGGGAATGTAAAGTATACGTACGGCCACTTGGGGGTAAACAGAAGGTTTTGATGACCAAGATTGCACTGCCTTAGAGCAGTGGTTTCAGACTGTGAAAACCAGATCCCTGGTTTTCAGGGATCACAACTGTGGCAAGCATGTGACAAGCTGTTTGTCCCTCCCTTCTCACTCACTTGCCCTGTCCCCAGCAGGAGAACCTTCGCTTTGCATCAGCAGCATAGGCATTCTCAACTCTCTACTTCTGTTGTGATTTTATCTCAGCGTAAACAACTTCTGAGGCAGCAGGTTTGATCTCCGTCTTTTCAAAATTCATCTTCGCATACACCACCTCCTCGTTTTGAGGCTGCAGAGGAAGACAGCAGTGAGCAGGTCCTTGGATGTCAGTTCTGCACATACCCAGATACTGGCACAAGTTATTTCCCACTGGCCAAGCGCCATACAGGAGGCCCTGGCTTGCTCAGAAACTGTTGCGCTGAAGCCCTTTAAATGCGCATTCAGCTGCTTTTTGTTAGAGAGAACAGAGCAATACATGAAAAGCTCTCCCCGGCTTACCGTGCTGAGCTGATTCATCTCTGCCACATGCTTGCTTTCAGATTTTCCTGAAACAGAAAATGTAGTTGACTACCATTAATTTTAATGCAGAAAACACCTGCACAGCAGGCATTTCCCATGTCTCAGTTCATCCAGAGGTCATGAGACAGTGCTCACCAGCTCCCACTGGAGATGATGGTGTAGCCCAGGCTCAGCCTTACCTTTAGCATTCCTTTGGTTCCTTCTGCACAAACACACCAAAATACAAAACAGGAAGAAAAGTGACGAAACCACCAATCCAGGGATGATATAGGTGTGGATGATTCCTGTGATACACAACAAGCACAGAATGCACGTGAGCTGCTGTCCCCACACCACAGCTTGCAGCCCCGCAGCAGGAGAGCTCCCAGAGCACCCAGCTGGCTCACGGTCTGCACCCCAAAATACCCACCACCCTTGCTGACAAATCCCTGCTGGGGATGGTCCCCAGAAAATCATCCAAAAGGCCAGCTGGGGGCCACGTGTGGCAGCCTCTTCCCCACATTGCTGGCATTCATGGCCTGTGACTGGCTGGTGCCCACACCAGTTTGCCAGCAGCTCAGACATGGGAGAACAGCAGGAGCCATTTCCCCCCTTTCTGCCCCTCTTTCTCCCTAAGAATTCCTACAACCCCCTCATAGCTGCAGACAGTTCAGGCTCCAGCATTTTCAGGGCCGTGGTGCCTCACCTTCCTGGGTCTGAGGCTCAGGGGTGCTGGTCGGAGACGTCTCAGGGTCAGATTCTGGAAGGCAGAGACACAAGTGAACGCCCACGTGGAGGCAGCAGGTGCCACACTCATCGCTCTGCTTTCGGCAGGGACGCTTGCAGTGTCAGATCAAAAACTGCAGAGGACTGGGGGAGACACCTGCTCCTCCTGCAGCCTAGGCAGAAGGGTCTGCAGGAACCCGGAGCAGGATGTGCTGCCAAAGCCCTGAGCTCAGTCCCCATTGTTTCCCAGAGCCGAGAGATGTGCAATGGGACTGAAGGCTAGCTGTAGGGAAGCTGTCAGCCATGGGGAAGCAGAGACAATGTTCCCCCCCCCAGCCTCCATGTCTTCATTTCATCCCCCAAAGCTCACTCTGGCAAAGAGCTTCTGGAATAGCTTAAAAATTGCTCCTGAACCTCAGAGCTGAAGTCACTTCCCACCTACCAAGTGAGGCCCCCTCTCTGTCTCTGCCTCACCCCTTCCCCTCTGTGCTGCCATGGGTGTTGGTGGCCTCGTGGCTCTTACCCTGCTGGGTCTTGTTGGTTCCAGCTTCCACCCTGGATGTGTTCCTCATCTCACACGTGCACGTTGCTGTTTTTGTTTCATTCACACTTCCAAAGGCAGAATTATTTTTCTCATATAAAAAACGAATCTCTACCTTCTCCTCCATCATGTTGTTGATTTGGTCCATAAACTGTTCCACCATATTGGCAGTGCTGTTAGACACCACCTGGAGCAGACACTGGAGGCTGAGCTCTGACACATTGATTATCAATGAGGAGACTGGATACTGGTGAGTGAGTCCTGCAGAAAAAGAAACACGGAGGGCTGGGTTTGTGTTAAGGAATACCCACTTCCTCCATGTGAAGCCCTGAGGATGCCAGCTGACCCCCTTCCCAGGCATCAGGCTTAGGAAAATCAATTTTTTTTTCCCCTGCCTGTTTTCACAGAACAGAATCACAGAATCGCTTGGGTTGGAAGAAACCTTAAAGATCATCCAGTTCCAACCGGTCATGGGCAGAGATGCCACCCACTGGATCAGGTTGCCCAGAGCCTTGTCCAACCTGGTGTTGAAAACCACCAGGGATGGGGAAAAAAAAGAAAAAAGAAAAAAAGAAAAAAAAGCACTGAGTACCTCAATCTTTTCCATATCCTTTTCACTGTGTCCTCTGCCTCTCCCTCATGAGTTAACTCATAATCTCCTTTAGCTTTATTTCTGCTCTCAATGTACCTGAGAAACCATTCTTTCTGCCCCTTCATATTCCTCACAAGTTGGAACTCCAGGTGACATTTGGCTTTTCTAACACTATCTGTGCATGTTCAAGCAGTGTGTCTACATTCTCCCAGGCAGTCTGTCCTTGATTCCACCTTTGGTGGACAATTCTTTGTGTGTTTGGGATGAGTTATGAGCACACTGTTTATCCATGCTGATGTCTTCTGCATTATGTTAGGTGTTTCCTACTTGAAAGATCTTTCTATTTCCTGCTCTGAAGAAGAGCCTGTTCTGAAGCCTGGGGACCAAAACTGGGTCCCTGCAGGCAGCTCCTGGAGCCTGTGCCCAGGCAATGGCAGGGGGGGCCACTGCCAGGCACCTGGTGAGCTGCTGGTGCAAAAGGGGTGTTAAATGCTGCAGGAAGAGCAGAGCTCAGAGCAGATGGCAAAGCAGAGGCAGCTCTGTCCCAAACCTCTTGCAGGTGCATTACCCACACACAGTGTTCAGAGAGCAGGCAACTTTCCTGCAGGCACTTGGAGGGACTGGTGACGCAGCCCTGCGGTGCCCTCCAGCTGCCCGCAGGCCACGGTCCCCAGTGGTGGTACTGCCCCCTCACCCCCCCTCATCCTCACACCCCTCCCCAAAGCGAGGTTTCAGCTGCTGGACTCACCTGCAGGCAGCCAGGCGAGGAGCAGCAGGGGCAGAAAGCTGCTTACTAGCAGGGTGCTCATGTCTCCGTCCTCGGCCAGCTCTCCAGAAAGCCTCCCAGCACACAGGGCGGAGGGGCTAGGGCCACGTCTTTTCCTGCAGCACTGGGGCGGTTGCTCTGCGCCGCTCACCCGTGCTGTGCAGGCAGTTCCTCTTGCACACCAAGGCTTACCCTCTCCTCAGTTCCCTCACCTCAGCCTGATGTTATCTCCTCTCTTTGCTGCTTGATTCCATCTCATCTCAACCATGTGCTCTTGGCTCTGACACAGCACACCACAGCCAGCCATGTGTGCTGGCGGTTCCATGCTCTTTCCCATCCCAGCCTGGTGGCTCACTGTCACCAGCACGGGTGGGTGAAGTGCATGCCCCATGGGTACAGGGGAAAGAGCTTCCCAATTTCCCTTGCCCTTGGAGCCCTTTTCACACCAGGGGACAGACCTCTCTGAGGAAGACCTCTCCACCCTGCTCCCAAGTGCCAAGAAAGCCTGCAGCTGCAGAAGAACAAGAGCAGGCACTGCTGAGTAGCCATGAGGAAGAGTATCCTCAGCATAGGTATCCTGCACAGCCCAGCTGCCTTTCGGTGTGTGTTGCTGAGGATCCCAGCTGGGTCTTGGGAGAAATCATTAGCATGGAAGCTGGAACTGCCTGCCTTGCCTCTGGGGGCTGACATAAACCAGAGTCTGCTTGCACTGGAAAGGACTTGAACTGGACGGGACAACTGGAAAGGTTCATAATTCAAAGAGTTTTTATACAGAAATATCAGAAAATTATGATATTCAGTATTAGACTATTAACTCTAATTAGGTACCTACTCTCACTACCTTATCTAGCATATAGGGCTTCTTCAAAGACATCAATAGGAAAAGGAAGACTTGGAGAAAATGTTGGCCCGCTGCTGAATGGGGCGGGTGCCCTGGTGACAAAGGATATGGAGAAGGTAGAGTCGCTGAATGCCTTTTTTGCTTCAGTCTTTCCTGCTAAGATCAGCCCTCAGGAATCTCAGACCCTGGAGACAAGAGAAGTCCAGAGAAAGGTGGACTTTCCCTTGGTCGAAATGGATCGGTGATGGAACAGCCCATCCTGGAGGTCACCTCCAAGCATGTGGAGGATAAGAAGGTGATCGGGAATAATCAGCATGGATTCACCAAGAAGTCATGTTTGGCTGCTCTGATAGCCTTCTATGATGAGATGACTGGCTGGGTAGACAAGGGGAGAGCAGTGGATGTGGTCTACCTTGACTTCAGCAAGGCTTTCAACACTGTCTCCCATAACATCCTCCTACACAAGCTCAGGATGTGCGGCCTACATGAGAGGACGGTGAGGTGGATTAGCAATTGGCTGGATGGCAGAGCTCAGAGGGTTGTGCTCAGTGGTGCAGTCTAGTTGGAGGCCTGTAGCTAGCGGTGCGCCCCAGGGGTCAGTACTGGGTCCAGTGTTGTTCAACTTACTCATCAATGCCCTGGACGATGGAACGGAGTGCACCCTCAGCAGGTTTGCTGACGACACAAAGCTGGGAGGAGTGGCTGATAGCCCAGAGGGCTGTGCTGCCATTCAGAGGGACCTGGACAGGCTGGAGGGTTGGGCCAAGAGGAACCTCATCGTGGCACTCTGAAAGGTGCTTGACATTCCTCCCACTCCAACTAATCTGCCTGTGGGAGTTGTCATGGGCCAAGCAGAGGGCCAGTCTTTAATAGCAATGACGGTAATGCCCGCTCCAGTGTCCACCAGCATCTTGCATGGAGGGTGGGTGCTCAGAATTATTCCATAGGGTAACAGTAAGGGTTGGCTGATGCTGGGTTGTGTCAGTGGCCCAAAACACCTCGGGGAACCCGGCTGACCCGAATCCTGCTGCTCCCCTGATAGAATCCACAGCCTTTGGTACTACTGCTCGGAAAAGAATCAATTGAGCAATTCTAGTTCCCTTTGGTATTGACAGTGGTGGAGACATTGTCCGAGCCATAGCTTGGATTTATCCATTATACTCGGCATCAATTATCCCCGGCAAAACAAACAGTCCGGTCAAAGTTGTACTCGATCATCCTAGCAGCAATGCACTACAGCCATTCCCCATCGGCCCTTTGACGTTCAATGGAATTTTATGACCGTGAGCACCCTGCAAGGTGGTGTCTGCTACTGTGGAGACACCCACTCCTGCGCTCCGGCTGGTTCTGGCTGAGAGGGCGTCCACGGCGGTAACCGTGGCAGCAGGGCTGCTGGTGGCGCTGGGCCCTGCGCCAGCATTGCACTTGCAGCCCCCCTTGAGCTCCTCTCTGGCCGGGGGCCGGGGGTGCTGGTGTCCCCGCACGTCTCCTCCCGTTTCCCCGCTGCCCTTCCGCGCTGTACTGAGAGCGGCACTGGTTGCCCTCCCACACCCAGGACACGAAGTGGTCGGGACTGGATCCCAGGGGCATGCAGAGACTGTGTGGCTCGGGTCTTCACAGCGACAGCATTTTTTCTGACCCCGGGGGTCCTGACCGATGGTCATTGCTGTTGCAAAAGTGGACGCCAGTGATTCGGTGTGATGTTCGATGGAGCCCACTCGGTGACACGCCTCTATCATCTGAACCAGTGTTGCATTCACGGGCAGAGCCTGCAGCACCTTTTTGCAGCCGGTGTTCGCGTTTTCTACCACTAGCCTTTGTAGCAAGGCGTCTTTTGCTCCCCGATTGTCAACCTACTTATCTAGCGCATCGCGAAGCCGATCAATAAACTGCATGTATGGCTCAGACACCCCTTGCTGGACCTCTGTAAAGGGCTCCCCGGCCTCTGGAACTCTTAGCATTGCCTGGAGGGCCAGGGTCACGGTCAGCCGGAGGATGCCTGGATCTAGACGCGCCTGAAGGCGCGGACCGCCATCGGGTCTGTACCCATCAGTTGAGGTATACTGACTCCGGCAAGTGGATCCCCCGGCTGCCTTTCTAAATTTCGGAGCGCTGCGTGTTTGCACAACTCTCTCCATTTCTGTTCCCATAATAACTAGGTCGGAGTTAATATCGTTGTCACCGCTAGTCGTATGTCAAGGGGGGTTAAAAGCTCATGACACTCTACAGTAGGGACTGCGTGGGGCCGATAACCCATAAGCGGTCACCGTGTGATGTAGTTTTTAATAAGGTCCTGATGGAAGGGGTGCCAGTCATTTTGCCCTCGATCCCGAACTTGGACTGGAAAATCGAGCCCTGCGGCCTCCCCCTCCTTTATTGCTGCCCTCTGGATGAGTGGGTCAGTGCGGCCAGGAACAGCTCTGTTCCCTCACAAACCCCTTGTCTCTCCTCGGCAATCAGCCCCGCGGCCTGGCCGGGCGGGTCGCAGCCTCGCTGCCTTCACCCCGGCCCGGCCTGTGCCCGCCCAGCCTCTAGTCCAGCCGCCGCGCCGCCCTCCAATTGGCTGCTGGCTTTGCCCGTCCGCAGAAGACCCGCCCCTCTCCCGCGTCCCGCATCACGATTGGCCGCGCCTCCCTCAGCCGCCGAAGGCGCTCGGGGCGCCGCCATTTCAAGAGCCTGTGCCCGCCCCAGCTCCCGAACAGGCGGCGGGGCCGGGCAGGGCGTCGCCGCGCCGGCAGCGAGCAGCCGCCGAGATGCGCGAGGCGGAGGCGGGGCGGCGGCGGCGGCGGGCCCCTCGGCGTCCCTCCGGCGGCAGGTAAGGGCGGGGAGTGGGGCTGCCCGGGGGCCGGGAGCCGCGGTGCCTCCCGCCGCTGCCCCCGTGGGGTCGGGTCCCGCGGGGACCGTCGCGTTGTCCGTCGGGTCACGGGAGCTGCCGGGTGCGTGTCCCGGAGCCCGCAGCTCCGTCCCGCGGCTCGGGGCCGGGGCCTGGGGCACACCGTGGGGTTCAGCGAGGAACGGGAGCGTTCTGTGGTGTCTGTCTGCAGAATTAAGTTTGGGATGATGTCACAGGCGCGGCTCGCTTCACCTCCCTGAGAAGCGGCATGGTTTGTGCCTCCCGGCTTCTTTCAGCCTGGTTGTCGCTCCTTTCCGTGGAAGGGTTCTCGAAAAGCGTTCCCCAGCCCGGTGACTGGAGGTGCTGGTGTGCGATGGCTTTCTTTTTCAGAAAGATTGGCTTACAAAAGGCTTTTACGATCTGCGTGACTGATTATCTCAGGCTCATTAGAAGCTTTTAGGCTTGCTGTAACCTGGCGTAAATGGCACCAGGCTTCTGGCTGGAGCCCTGAGGGCGCGGAAGCAGGCGCTGCTCTCAGAGCCAGGCCTCTCTTCCCTGCGGCCAGGAGTGTCGCGACACGCTGCCTGCTGTCAGGGTGGGTCCGTGTGACCTCCTGGGGACGCCCGGCCCCGAGTGCCCAGACCTCAGTGAGGCCCTCAGAGAGGCGGCTCTCAGTGCTCTGGCTTCCCAGGCCTCCAGTTGGCACGTGCTGGCCTCCGCTCCAAATCATGTTTGCAGATCAGTCAAACTACAGAGGGAGACTATTGCATTTTTGCTCTCCAAAGAGCATGGCCAGACCATGCAGACACATGCTGGCCACGAGCCTGAGGAAGAGTGTGAAAAGAACAGGACGAGGATGTGCTGAAACCCCTCTCCCTCTCTTGTGCTCTGCCAGCTCTGCTGCTTACCGCACTCGGTGCGACCTATGCGTATTTCACAACCCTTGAGGCATGTCTTGAGCATGTCTGGTCTCCCTTTGACTCCTCATAAATGGTTAATCGTGGCTTTATTACCGTCCTGCAGCAATGTTTTTTTTTGGATTGAGGAATCTTTGCTTGCTTAGGTCTCCCTTACGTAGAAGATGTTGCATGCTTTTTGTCACCTTTTTCTGAGTCTTTTTCAGCTCTGTTTTTTTTACTGTTGGATGAGAAGCATCAGAGGTATGCAGTGTTTCTAAGAAAGGTATTTGGGGACTTCTGCAGGGCGACAGCGCTGTTCTCCTGGGGCTTCCGTGCATTCTTAGCAGCCTTAATGACAGCTGCCTCTTACCGCAGCAGTGGCCTCATCCTGACGCACTGGGGTTTGGATCGCTTCCCCAGGGCAGCCTAGGCCTCATCTGCAGGCTGTCAATGCATCTGTAAGGTGTGTGAGGGGGGTGCATATTGGTACCCCTCGTCAAAAGCTTTTGGAGAACCTCCTGTTGTGGTTCTTTCAGCATGTATTCTAGTTGTGCCTGCTGCACTGCATTCTGCGTGCACTGCCGTGACTTGTCCTGCATGAGGACAGTATTTTCACTGCCTGTCAGTACCCGTGTCGATGCTGCCGTGCCTGTCCCAGCAAACCAGCGTTGTCCGGCTGGTGAAAGATGAGAGAGGTGGTAGGAGGCTGCAGGTGGCTCTTCAGCGAGGGAAGAGAAGCAAGCCCTCTGGTCAGTGCCACACGTGCCTGGGAGGTGGTCTCAAGTTCTACTAGGTCCTGCAGCTGTGCAAGCCACATTATCACCTGCTGGGAGTGAGGCTGCATTGTGACAAGTCATTGCTGGGGCTGGGTTTGCCAGACCTTGATGACACCGGGCTTTTGCTGTGGTACTAGTGATGATCAGGTGTCCTTGTCTTGTACCATCAAGAGCTGGTCCCTGTGGAAGTAAAACACTGGGATTTATGGTTTTGTGCTGGTATCTGTTAGCAACAGTGATGCAGCAGCATGTTTTGGGAATAGGAATTTCCAAAATATGAAAATTAATTCCACCTCCCTGAGATTTTTAAGAGGTAGTTGCATGGGAAACAGAAAAAAAATAAAGCTTAGAATGAGCAAGTGTTACAGAAGTCCGCTTATCTCTTGGGTATGTTAAGTGCTGCAATGTGCTCTGAATAGCATCCTCATAGATTTCGTCCCTTTCTAAAGTCTTGCCAGCCCGTGTAAATTTGATATTGCTGAGCATGGCTGTAAGACCTGGTGCAAGCATGCACGTACCTTGCCTGTGTTCCACATTGTTCAGTTTGAGTCTGGTCAAAAGAATATGGTGTTCTTTTTCACTGCAAGTGTTTTTTCTTCTAGCCTGTAAACCCCCAAATCTATATGGTGCGGGCTTCAACGTGTATCTTTGTATTTTGCCCAGTGGCAGGATTTTATTCATCTTCACATTATTTATGAAAGCCTGAATAGAAGCCATATTTCCTGTCAGTACGTTACCATTTCATGCAGAATAATAAATACTGTCTAGATCCTCTTGGTTCCATCCTTATTTGTGTGTGCCTCTAAATGTCGAATAAAAGGGAGTTAATTCAAATGGCAGGCAATGACTGTACTACAGACCTAAAATCTCACAGAACATGGAAAAACATACAGAATTAATTCAGCAAAATTTCATAAGATGTGTTACAGCATCTGTAAATATTTGTGTTTTACAAAATAAATATTCACAAGTGCTGATATTTCTGCTTCCTGGTTTGGTGTGTACATCACAAAAATGCTTAGAAATTTAGTAAGGGTTGTGGTTTTGCCGTGCTGGTCAGTGCAGGCAGCCCCCAGGTTACTAAAACGCCACCAGCATACAGAGCGGTCTCCCCGTGGGCAGTTTGACTTGCTTGCTAGTGCTTCACAGTGCTGTGCTGGGGTTTGCTTTCACGTGTTGTAGCTTATTGCAAGGGTTTTAGGATGGGGAGGTGTGTAACCATCTCTTTCACTGACTGATTGTGACTCCTGTTGCTTGATTTATTTTTTTTGTTTTTGTGTCCCCCCCCCGGGCATTAATCTCTTTTTTGGTACCTGTTGTTCATACAAAACAGTATTTGCTTTTCCATCGTAGGCTTTTACAGAAAGCTGAATTTGTCATGACTATAAAATCAAGTGAACCTTCCATAGAAGAAATGGCTCGCTGCCGGCCAGCAGGGGTGCAGTAGGGTTCCCGAAGGCGGTGGAACGGGAGCAGGCAGGTGCTAGGTGGCTGTGGTACGACACGTCGAGGGCCTCTGACATCCTGGAGTTAGCGCCAGAACCACGTGGGGAAATTCAGCCAGATGTGGCCAGTGCAGTCCTGAGACACAGTGGCAAGCGAGGGTCAGAAGGGATTTATTTACCGGGAAATACTTGCAAGAACAAAAGTGTGACTTAACCAAATGGTTGTGCACAGGGAGTACAATGATTGTGTGCACCACCCGTGTTCCTGGAGGTTAAACATCACGGGCAGAGGGAGATATTTTTAACTGGTCCTGAATTAAGTAAAACTTCTGAGTTGTAACTACTTCTGGTGGGCACAGATGAGTCCCCTTCTGCTTTCTGAAGCAGTCTTCTAGGTGTTTGAACACAGCCATGGTGGCTGTTAGCCTTCTCATCTCCAGGCTACATGAGCTCGGTGAAAGCAAGCTTTCCTCACAGGACATGTTTTCTAGATTTTCTCTGTAGTGGCTTAACTACTTGCCGTAAGTTTGTTAAGCTCCCAATAGCTGCTTTTGGTTTGTGTATTTAGGTAGGAAGAAAGACGTATGCACCCACAGGCTTGCTATGTTTTTCCACCAGTATTGGTTGGTCTAACAGAAGATATTACCTCATCTCACAACCCTTTATCTCGTTTAGAGACTTGCATCATCATGATGTGTGCTCCTGTGTGTGAGCATTTCCTGCATTTCGAGGCTCGGGAGGGCCTCGTTACTTGTTTGGCTGCTGTCTATCCATTCTTCCTGCCTGCTGCAACAGGACTGTTTGGCTTGTCCCTTAAAACTATTTAAGTATTGCAAGGGTTTTTTTTTCATTTTTTTTTTCTTCAGGAGAATCTTAGAAAATTTTGCAGGATATGAAGGATAAATGCTAACAGTCAGGCTATAGGTGCCTTTGACTTCAAAATATGGCTTTTGTTTGTATTGACTCATAACTTTCCGTGTTATAGGAACTGGATGGAGCAGAAAGCTGAGGAGCTGAGCATTTCATTAAAGGCCCACGTGTAGACCCTGATGCTTGAATGAATGCAGAATGGAAATGCTTCCTGGAGTGGGTGTCTTTGGAACTGGCAGCACCGCCCGGGTCCTGGTCCCCTTGCTGCGAGCAGAAGGCTTCTCTATTGAAGCACTCTGGGGAAAGACTGAAGAGGAAGCGAAGCAGCTGGCAGAAGAAATGAATATCTCCTTCTACACAAGTCGGACTGACGATGTCTTGCTGCACCAGGACGTAGATTTGGTTTGCATCAATATCCCTCCACCCCTAACTCGGCAAATTGCTGTGAAAGCTCTAGGTACCTTTTTATTTTTTAGAGTTGGACCAAAAATTCGTAACTAATTGGCAGATTGAAATTTGAAGCTCAATACGGTTCTGGCAGTAGCAAGGTGCAAGTACAGTACTGAAGGTTTTGCTTGGAATTGGTAGCACCATCTGCAAGAAAGGTTACCTAGATTTATTTTATTTTATTTAGAATTATAACATTGAAAATCTTGAATCAATTGGGCTAAAATTTTCCACGTATTCTTCAGACTGAACTTACAGTGGGGAGATTTTTATTAAAATAAGCTACTTCAGAAAGCATGCTGAAGTAGGAAAATGTTTTCTTCCCACGTGGGGAAGAAAAAAACAAACAACCCATGCCTTGGAATGGGAACCTGAAATTTGTTGTGGGGAGAGGGGGAAGGGAGGGGAGATTTTCAGCTCTGTTTGTTGTTCCTTCACAAAACCAAACTTGGAAGTTAAAAGCCTTTGAATAAAAAATGTGTGTACACGCTCAGTAGAATTGTGTGAGTGAAGACCCAAATCCTCTGCGGGTGCTGTTTGCAGCAAGCGTGCCGTGACCTTGCCACCTCTTGGTGGTATCTTTTCTCAGTGTCTGTAACAGGCTGCTATGGTCCCAGGTGCAGACTTGCTGGAGGAATCCTTCACCTGGCGTGGAGGAGTGGGTAGGTGACAGCTGGGGACAGCAGGAGGAATGCAGCGAGGTGAGCTGGGCGAAAGCGTCTGCGTGAGAAGGGAGAACTGGGCTGGGCAGGGAGGCAGGAGGCAGCCGCCCCGGCACCCTGGCGTTCCCTGGCTCTCCAGGGCATGGCTTTGTAGTGCTAATGTTCCTTCACCGCACACAGCGCGGGGGTGCGTTTGGGTGTAATTCTGTAAATAACAAGTGTGAGATTTTTATTGTGTTTACAGCACATCCACATGAGATAATTCTGGGATGGGTAATATCCCAAACCATGGGAGTGAGGGTGGTTTTGTTGTTCTTAGCCTCTTTGCTCCGCAGTAATTTGTTTTGGAAATAAACAACTCCTTACACATTTGCAATGCCATAATGCTGCTTAGATATGCAGAGAGAGATTTTAGGGTTTTTTATGTTGTGAGATTTCTTTCTGTACAAAGAACTACTGTTCTCTGAATTTAAAGTATTTTAATTTTTGAACATTTGAACTGTAAGTTAGACTTTATCTTTAAATATGCTAGAAATTCCTTTAAATGGTAATAAGTATTTCAGTAGTTCTCTTGGCTCTTGATGGTCAAGCATGAAGTGTGCTAAAAGGAGAGGATTGCACCTTCTCTGGTGGATTATTAACTAAAATGAATAGAGTCTTTCTTTGAAAGCTGCCATTGAACAGTGGAGGCAAGGTGGTTAAAGCTGCTACAGAAGTACGGAGGTGATGTGTATACTTGACTGCAAGACAAGTATAGGTAAGTTGGAAAGCTGAAAAAGCTAGGGGAATCAATGGGTGAAGTTGTAAAGGGCTATTTATTCTTCACTTCAGTTTCCCAAAATATTCTGATCTGCAAAGTGATGCAGGCAGCCCAGACCTGTATGATTCTGGCCAAGTCTTCCAGCTTTCCAGGTAGGTTAGTCGCAACAGTATTTGTGTATCTGCTACCAAGTATGTTGTGGCATATCTTAAGCCAATGTTGGATAGCTCGCTATAATTCAGTGTTCTGGAGGAGCAAAAAATGAGGGTAGGGCAGGTGGCAAGTGTGGTTTTTTTCTGAACATTCAGATTGATACAATGATATTTGTAATTGGAAAATCCTTGGCTGCAAATTGTTTACAATGATAGATTAACAGATTGATGTTTTACTAGCGGAGATGGGCTTTGGGAGAGATCAGATGTGGTACAGTGGTAAGTCTTTTATTCAAAAGAAGAGAAGAATGTACACTTTCATTACTTATTTGTATACTTTTATTTATAATTTTAAAATGCGCTTAGTTTTTTAGTACTGGAAGAAAGGAGAGAGAGAGAGAGACCCAGTGTTTCGTGCCTGTGCTATTTGTTTGCCTAAGTTCCTTACTGACAGACATCCATAACGAAGCCTAGGTGCAACCTTGGCATGGCGGAGATGAAGTTGTAACACTGGATTGAGTTCATGAACCAGACATAACAGATCAAAGCCTAGAGCATAATTCAAATTAAGATGAGTGTAATCTTCGGGTTTATCTCAGTAACAGGTAAAGCAAGAAGCTATTCTAAAATTTGTGCTTCTTTTGATCTCAGAGGAACTAAATTAATTTCATAAAATGCCTGTTTTGTGGTTGACATCCACAGCTGAAATGCATCCGCCTTTGTGTGAGGTGAGCCCAGTGCCGAGTTACTGGCTGGCTCGCATTGTAAAGCATGTGACGTGTGCGAGTGAAGCAAAGACTGGGGAGGCAGAGCATTACAAGTCCTCAGAGGAGGATTTCTTTAGGACTTTAAAGGTAATGCTGCTACACATACTGAGCCCAGCCTTCAAACAGATGCCTTGTGGAGTGGCAACAGAGGAACTTTTTACTTGTCCAAGGAATCTTGTAGCTTGTTTGGCCCCCTGATTTTGCAGAGTCCATACAAATTATAGCATGTATATGTTAATTGTGGAGGAAAGAGTCAGAAGGGGCTCTATCACTGCGTTGTGTTGTGACAAATGCAGATTTCCTGTTCTTGAAACAGGCTGAACAAGCGTGCTCTGAGTGCTCTTTGCATATTGTGCTTCCCATGTTTGTAACGAGGAGCATGGAGGTCCTTTCCATCCATATGCAAACAGGACGTGAAATGAAGGAATGCGTTTTGGAATGAGCATTCATTCACTGCAAGGCTCCTGAAGCAGACACGTTTGAAACAGATAGTTATTTGTGAAGAATCCTCAGACACTCCCAGCTGCTTATGAGGGACACAGAGATGATCTGGTATGCTTCAGCAGTGGCTAGGCGTACATCGTCCTAGGTGCAACCTCAGGTTTCTTAAGTTATTCAGGGGAATCAAGAGCTGGGGCTTCTGATCGATGGAATGGACATAGTTACATGGGCTAAGTAGGTTTAGTAGTTTGAGTCAATGTTATAATTCATACGGAGAGAGGTGGGGCTGAGGACTTCAGGTGTTCATGGAAGGTGTTGGATGGGCAGCGGTGAATACACCAGCCAGGCAAACAAGCAAGGAAGAAGAGGTGCAAAGCAGTGGCTGTCATAGTGAGACTGCTGTCCCAGCCCAGGCACACTGCAGGGATGCTGCCCTGCATGGGTGCCCCTCCGTGCTGCGTTCCCGGGGACACAAAGGGCCTTCTCAGTGGAGTGGTGGGCCACTGTGTTTACAGCGTCCTTATCCCGTGTTGCATGTGTCAGGCTGCAGCCCCTCCAGAGCTGCCTCTTCAAGGTTTGTGCTTCACTTCTCTCATTTTTAATAAATATTCCCCTCCAAGGGAGTGTCCTCCCTCCCTCTTGGCTTGACTGGCACCCTCCCTGCTAGGGGCCCCTAATGTTTCTGTCCCTTGCTACTGCTTGCAGCTCTGGGCAGCCTCGGCCAGGCAGAATGAGTTTTCTATGCTTGTGTTTTATTAATCACAGCTGTAAAATACTTTCAGTATGGCAAGTTTTGGATCTGGTACGGCTAACCAGCTGCTAGAGAAGCAGAGACCCTGTGGCTGATGGACTGTGTGGATCTGACTAGAGATGTAAGATGCCTTTAGGAGACAATGCTCTATTTTATTCTGCTGTCCAGAAAGTGTCCCAACTCACCTGGTGTTTGTTTTTTGATTGATATGACCATGCTCTGAATCAGGTGTTTCATTGACTGAAGTCATGATTTGGTTGGTGAGAGTTAAGATGTAGCTGTACTTGCTTCTGGAGGCTGGTTCTGTGCCAAAGCCTGAAATGCCTGAAGCATGTAAAATGGTGCCTTTCTTAAAACTGGTGTCCTTATCTGAACATAGAGAACATTAAAACCAAAATCGTCTTTTCAGTGTTTTCACTTGTAACCAAAATGCCAGTGGAAAGGCACAGAGCAACCAACGCCTCTCCTTGTACCCTCTCCAGGGCAGAGCTCCGCACTGCAGTTCTGGAAGATTTTAAAGCCTGAAGCCTGTTCCAGGGTTAGTTACAGTCGTGACAATGAGAGCTTCACATTGCCTGGACAGGAGCACTAGGAGCGTAGTTTCACGTTCAGCAGTAACATGCAGCAGGGAGAGCAAGAAATGCTTTCTGAGGAAGCTTACAGGGCTTGCGGAAGCACGGAGCTGGTAACGCAGGGTACATTGGCTGAGAAGTGTCTTCCAGGACATGAAGGAGCACTGGATTCATTCAGTGGAGCAGGCTGCCTGTTTCTGGGGAAGGACAAACTAAGATAAGTTTTAGGGAGTAAGACTGACTCTGTGGTGTCCTAGGAGGACTGCAGCGGTGTATGGTGGCTGGTGCACTCCTGCGGAGTCCTGAGGTGTGCCCAGAGAAGACCTGAAGGGCTGCGTTAAGATGGCTGCGATGAGCCTGCAGGCAGCTGAGCCACCTCTGTCCTCGCTCGTGGCCTCTGATGTGGGCAAACCCGACCTCCCTTACCACAGCCTGGCTTCCTTCCTCCCAGGCATGCAGCACAGCCCCTTCCAGGGGCTCAGACTCACCTGTGAGCTTCTTTTAGTCTGGGCTCATTTGCTGCTGGGCTGGTGAGCTGGACTAACTCTCAAAGGGCTCTGAGGAGCACTCTGGCTGCGTGCTGGCTCCGATTCTCCTAGTTGGTGGGGATCTCAGTGGGAAATTTTGAAGGTGATTTAGGAAAGCAGTGTGTTATAAAGTTCAGGTTAAGACAATTGGCAACTGGCAATTCTCATTGTCAAGATAATTGTAGCAAGACAAGGGTTGTAAGTTGCTCTGCAGCAGAAAGCAAGGCATGGCCATTGCATTGTAGGGGATCTGGTGCCCCTGTCCTTGCCATCTCTGTAGGCACGGGAACTGCTGCGGAGCTTCCCACTGAGGGCAGCTGTGGGGATGTCCCGGAGGTGTTATGGTGTCCCTGGGCAGCAGCTTCCCAGCCTGTGCTGGCCTCATGCAGCAGCTGCCAGGCCAATACATGTGGCCCCATGCATCTGCCTCCCTCCCACACCTCAGCAGCGCTCAGCGGGCCGTGCTGAGCAATGCCGGGGCACTGTGCTGAGTGCCATCCGCAAAAGACATCTGATAGTCTTGTTTTCTGAGTGGATTTTGATTTTATTTACTACAAAAACATGTTCAGAGCTTCCTTTCCCATTAGTTGTCCCAGACTGAGCTGGGCAGAGCGATGCATTGCAGCAGCTTGCGGGCCCCTGGACCACTTGGCAGTTCCTCAAAGTCTAAGTCTCTTGGTGCGGCCAGGAGGTGGAGTGCTCAGTGCTGCAGCTGCTGCCGTGTGGGATCTGGCTCCCCCCAGTACGCAAGAGTCTGATTTAAACACTTGTGCTGGTGTCGTCTCATCCTGCAGATGACAGAAGCAAGGCGTGTGGTCCAGGAGGAGCTTTCAGTGAGGCACCTGCTGCTGTATGTTCCCTGTAAGAAACTGCAGTATGACTAGACTGAGCTTCAGGTCTGACATCCTGAGTTAATGTCTGGAAACTTCTAGGTATATCCCTGGATACTACATTGAAAAATGCTTTGGAGTATTTTATCAGAACAGGCATATATGGAAAAGTAAAGCCACGCTGTAAGAAAAGAGTGAGAATGGGGGAAGAAAGAGAGTACCAGCAGAACAGTGGGTGTAGGTGTTTGGTTGAATCTTCCACTGAGATGCTCTTTTGGATCATCAGTTTATTTATACTTTAAAGTATATTTAAAATAAAAAAAAAAGACTATCCGTGCTGATTCAGGCTGGGCACAAAATAAAGCACGTTACTAATAACAAAAACCACAAGAGGTCATCTTGCGAGTGCTGCTCTCATTTGGGTAACTCATGCAGTCACCTTTGCAGTCTAATCATACATGTAGCTTATACATGCAGACCAAAATGTTGCACTTTACAAAACATTATTTCAAATTTTTGTATGCTGTACACAGGCCACCCGCTACCTTGTATTTCTATTAATCTATTACAAATAATAAATTCATAGTGATGATAAAATTCAAAATCAAATTGCCCCTTCACTCACTTCCCTGCAGAGTACATAAATCTCCATGATTTTTTTTCCCATCTGGCTGTACAGGCATTCAAATAATTGTGTAGCTACAACGCTTAATTGGTATAAAAACATGACACGGTTCATCTATCATGATGTGAAAATGCTCTGTATTTATTTAGAGCTTCTCTCTGTGGGAGTTTGTCAGCTCTGTGATGAAAGCATCTTGGAAGTATTCTTATTTTAGTTCCTGAACCTTTGCCTTTGAAAGCTTGACTCTTGAAAACTCTGCTGATAAACTTTGGGGCCTTGCATCATGTTTTGCTCATGAGTGCTATGTTATTTTTTTTTGTGTTTGTGCTGTAGGAATAGGGAAGAACGTGATCTGTGAGAAAGCTGCTACCTCTGTGGATGCCTTCAGGATGGTCACGGCTGCCAGATACTACCCCAAGCTGATGAGCATCGTAGGCAATGTTCTCCGTTTCTTGCCTGTCTTTGTGAAGATGAAGCAGTTGATAGAAGAGCACTATGTGGGCAATGTGATGATCTGTGATGTACGAGTTTACGGGGGAAGCCTGCTCAGCCACAAGTACAACTGGATCTGTGATGAGCTGATGGGAGGAGGTGGTCTGCATACAATGGGAACGTACATTATTGACCTTCTGACCCACCTCATCAACAGGCGAGCAGAGAAGGTCCATGGTTTGCTCAAGACTTTTGTGAAGCAGAACACGGCTATAAGTGGGATCCGCCATGTTACTAGCGATGATTTCTGCTTTTTCCAGATGCTAATGAATGAGGGTGTCTGTTGTACTGTGACTCTCAACTTCAACATGCCCGGATCATTCATTCATGAAGTCATGGTTGTTGGGTCTGCCGGTCGCCTCATAGCTCGTGGGACGGACTTGTATGGGCAGAAGAACACTGCACTCCAAGAAGAACTATTGTTTACAGATGCTCTGACTGTCAACAAAGGCCTTCTGGACAAGGGGTTTAAAGACATCCCGCTGCTCTACCTAAAAGGAATGGTATACATGGTGCAAGCGTTGCGGAAGTCTTTCCAAGACCAGGAAGATCGTCGGACGTGGGATCATAAACCTGTCTCTATGGCAGCCTCTTTTGAAGATGGTCTCTACATGCAAAGTGTAGTAGAGGCCATCAAAAAATCCAGCAGGTCAGGGGAGTGGGAGGCTGTGGAGGTCATGACTGAGGAGCCAGATGCCAATCAAAACCTTTGCGAGGCACTTCAGAGAAATAACTTATGAACATTCCTGCTTTGGAAAATAGGACAATTGATACTTCAGGCTGTAACTGTACAAATCCTCCCTGTTTTTAAGATATGTAGATTCTTATTTAATAATGTTTCTTGTTTTTTCTTTAAACATGTAAAATATGCCATGTTCTCATAGAAATGGTTCTGATTTAAATTGTTCAAAGAGTTTTAAATATTTCCATTTTTTGTAAACGTTTAATTTTTGTCTTGGAGACTTAGAAAAACTTGAATTGCCCTTTGCACTTGCAGTAGCTGAAGTGAAGCATGGATCTCTGCCATTGCATGGCTTGGAAATGGGACACAACCCCTCTTGCACAGGTCGCTTATTTTAACAGTTTTAACAGGAGATTAAGTGGAGCAAGATCAGGGAGCATCTGTTGTTTAGATGCCTTTGCCATCTCTTGGAGATTGATTTAGTTTTACTCCTCAGTTGGTAAAATTTTATTAAAGAGTTTAGTGATGTAACACGTCTCTAAACTCACATAGGACAGAGTAGAAGAACAGAATAAAGCTTGCAAAATAAGGATCAGCCTTTGGCTTTCTGCACATGTCAAATGTTTTTCAATGTAATTTAAGCTGGTATTTTATTTAAATGAAGCTATGAATTCCCTGTTGACGGTGTCTTGGCAGTTATGAGGAAAATCTTTGGGACGTCTGTGATGATGTATGTTATTCTTCCATATCTGCAAATGTTTTCTTTCTACTCAAGAGACTGACTGCATCCAGCAATTTTGTTTGTTTTTTTGCATAAGCTCTGTTTCCATCAGTTGTGTTTACTGCCCAGCAGCACCAGGACCATGACTGTGGGGCCACATTCTTATTTCTGTGACTGTTATTAAATGCCTCACAGGCAAGGCACGCTTCTACAACCTCACTGGTAATGAAGTTGCAAAACTGTAACCTTCCAGGGATCTGAAGATGGAAGTAAGGAGGTATTGCCTACCTCTTGCAGCTCTTCTATGTGCTGACTGGGAAATTGTCACACTACACACATGCTGATACCTGAAGAGAATGGGGACTGAACTGTCATGAGCAAGTCTGCTTTGACTCTCAAACACTGGATATTAACTCTCTGGTCCTGCCCACCCTCACACCCTCCTGCAGCTTGTGTCCGGTGGAGGTATCTGTTGGCAGATCATGGGTGGAAGTTCATTCCATTTGAGAAATATTTTTCTCCAAAGCAGGTATGTGGAAGGGATAGTCCATTTTTACTACACTTATCTTGTGTACTTGAAAGCTTTTTTAATGTATTATTTCCCACTAAATTGTAACTGTGTATTTATGTATGTTAACATGCAAACCACTGTTTCATAAGCTGGTCCTTCCTGAAAAGAATCTTACTTGTTTTCTACAAAAATAAAAAGCTGTTTGAGGGCATTCTTCAGGCAGCTGTGTGCTTGTTTGATTTGGACAAGCTGAAGCCATCCCTTTAAATGTCAATGGGGGGCTCACTGCTGGGGCGAATTGCCTGTTGAGTCATTCCTTACTCCTGTGCTGCCAGCTGGGCAACTTGGGTGTGATATAGTAGGAGATAACTCTGTGCTGTCCTTGCCAAGGTAGTTGTCATCCGTGTATCACCAAGGGAAAGTAAGTCCTACCAGAAGGTCTGTTTCCTACCTCGTTGCTCTTTTCTTCAGACTACAGCTGTTGAGTAGCTGATTTTGGAGATACTCCTGTCTATCATGGGTTTCCCATGTCAACTTCTGTGATTAATGGGATCTTTATTTTCTGCCTAACTAGTTGCAGGAAGCTCTGGAAGATGCAAACTAAGAAGCAAAATCCCCATGGTATGGACAGGACCATTCTTTAGCCAGTGTGTGAATGAGGTATTTACATTTAAGTATTTATTTACTTTCAACACACTTTAAAATCGACTGATACATCATTTTAAAGGTTAGGAGCTTGGCTGGTTCTGTGCTCTGAACAATCTCATCTCTGCTCTAAGCTGGATGAAGAAAGTGGCACTGTTTTCAGCTATAGCAGGTGGGCCAGTGAACGCTCTGCATCTCCTCACGAACCTTCCTTTCCAGGTAGAAGACTGTTCTGCCATAGCTCTGAGCATCGACTGTCTATGCACTATGTAAAGCAGGTGAGATAATGTCTCCTGAGCTCACCTGGGCCAGTCACTGCGTCATTCAGATAGAATACCTCTGGCTTCTTTCATGCCAGTTTTGGATCTGTTTTAAAGCTGTTGTCCCTGAATTAAGAAGCTTCCTTTGTGCTACTGTCAAGTATCTGCCCAGGGCAGAAAATCCTAAAGTATGACTCCTACAGGAGAAGGAAGCACTAAGTATGTCCTGTTAGGCCTTGATCCCAGGGGAGGAAGGGGGATGCCAAGGCTGGGTGAGCAGGAGCACGTCTTGTAGCCTGGCTACAGCCTGCAAGAAGCTGTCCTGCACAGGGGGGCAGTAGAGGGGGATGGTGCCGAAGGAGCACTGCTTTGGATAAGGTGGGTCCCTGCTGTGAAGTCTAGATTCTCCTATGCAATGCTCGTTTGTCTGAGGCAGATGTGGTAGAAACACCTGCTAATTAACATTGCACACAGAGCTAATGCCTATTCAAGAGGCTTTAGCTGGCCAGCATGGGTGATGCTTCCTGCTGTTGCCCCTTGGCATGTACCTGGGTCTGCTGCAGTGCAAGCACGTCACATTTCTCAGTTGGATCTGAAGGGTGAGTCTGTGCTAGATGTTGCTCTGGGCTTACATTAAGCCTGTTGCAACAATGCTCTGAGTTTCTGGACAGCTCATGCCCTAGCTTTCCTTCTTGAAAATCAGTGCAAGGGGTATGGTGGGATGGGGGCCATGTCCTGCTGTCTGCTGGGATGAGAAGTGGTGACACAGGGTGATCTCCAACAGCATGGGACACAGCTGGTCCCCAGGCTCCTGCTTTTCATATGTAAGGAAGAAATTATGACACATGCATCCTAACACCAAGCAGGTATATTTTATAATAAAAATTGTGCTCCTCAGTGAAATCATGTTCTCTTCAACCAGGAAAAGAAAAGGGGGGGGGGGGGCGCAAACCAAACAAAACCACACCTGTTTGTATGGGCAAGGTGCTGATCAGCACCCTGCAGGCCAGCCTGTAGTGGTCAAGCAGGAGGCAGGCAGCTGTGAGGCTATTTATCCTAAGGAAAGAATGGTGACACCAGGTAGGCTGTGCAGCTGAGCAGCTTCTCAAGATCAACCTGCATGGGTTTGTCATCCAGTGCTGGGGCTGGGAGCTCCAGAGCGCTGCTGACCCAGGTTTCTGCAAGAGGAGTGAGTGGATCAACTGCCCGTCTCTGAAACAGGATAAACCCAAGTATTTGCAGTGCTGGGACACCAGGTCCCAGCAGCGTGGGTGGAAAGGTCTCCCTGGGCCCCCAGCCCAAGCTGCTTGGAGCAGACCTTTCAGTAGCTCCAGCTCAGGCTGGCCCTGCTTATGTCCCACCAAGTCTCAGAAACCACCTTTGCAGGTGAAGCACCTCTGAAGTAGGACAAAGTGACAAAACCTGCCACGAAGGGCAGTCATCTACAGAACCAGCAGCACTAGTGGAGCGGAGCTGGCAGCGAGCTGTAAGCACTGCAAGCCCAGGTGATTTCTGCCATCTCAGGTAACCATACAACTTTAAAAGGAGCTACAGTCTGGCCACTTTTTATCAAATAAAGCGGATGGTCTGAATCATACCAGCTCTTCTCCCTGTTTTTCTTATTTATAGCTAGTCACTGACAGCCTAGAGCAGCAGGACTGCAGAGCCTGGCTGCTGCTGGGTTTGTGAGCCTCAGCATAGCTGAGGTTAGGAGGAGCTGTGGGGCCACATAGCATTTGGGCATTTATAGGAATGTTGTGTCTGACCCTGCAGGTTTGGGCCTCTGGGAAGCCCCAGAGTGGCACATGCAAGGACAAAGCCTCCATTTCAGGGGAGGTGAGCTATGAGGACCTGCAGGTCTCTGGTCACTGGCAAGACAAGGCCAGTTCCCCTCCCAGGCCTTCTCAGCCTTTCACCCTCTCCCTGCCTATCTATATGACCTGCCAGAAGGTCATTCCCTTCCTTGGTGGCCTGCTTGGCTTGGGGTCCGTGTTGCCTTGTCCTGTACCTTGTGGGTTATGCATGAGAGAGGCTGCAAAAGAGCTGTCAGTAAGATGAGTTCTCAATCCTTGGCTCAGCCAGTTTGTTAGTGGCAGATGACCTTGGGCGTCAGATGCTGCAGAACAATGAACAGAAAGCTCGTTTTGGTAATATGCCCCATTCTGGTGCTTTCTCCTGCATCCATGGAAGGCCTACAGCTGCTTAGTAGTGCTGCAGAGCATCATGTGCTTTGGAGAGGGAGCTGATGGATCCAGCTTGTGCTAACAAAAGTCCCCAGGCAGGAGCTGTGCACCAAGGGGGAGGCAATGCCCCATAACATCTCAGCAATGGGCAGACTGTGACCTGCAGCAGGTTGTGCTGTGTTGTGAAAAGCTGGGGATCGGCAGCAGAGCAGCAGGCTCTCCTTTGCAGCTATTTGAGCTCAGACAAGCACTCTCTGCTGCAAGGAGCGGGCATACAAGCCGGTAACCCAGAGGGACTCCAAATAAACCAACAAGCACACTGAACCTTGTTGGAGCTCTCCTTCCAGCTCCGGACCAGTTGCTGTCCCTGCCAGCCCTAGGGTTTCACCTTCTTCTTCTGATGGGCACATCAGCTCCGGCATGTCAAAGTTGATGTACTGGTACAAGGGCCGCAGGCGAGGCAGTCGTCCTGGAGAGGTACAAGAAGCGCTGACAACCACTTCCTGCCAGGGCTTTGCTGTAGCTCAGGGGCAGCACTAGTCCTGGGAGGAGAGGGAAGAATATTACCCCTGCCAGGACAGGAGTCAGAGACCGCAGGGGAAGGCGTATGCCCTCCAGCCAGGGCTGCCTGATGGGGAAAAAGCCAGGGATCTGTGGCCACATCCCAGAGACAAAATAGCAGCTGGAGGGAAGATGAGGGCAAGTCTGCCTGAGCATCACAGTGCCCAGCTGAAAATTCACCAGCTCTGGGAGCAGCAGACAGGCTGGGGGCCAAACTGACCTACGAAGGATTAAGCCTTAGAAGGGCATTTATCCTGAGACAACTCAGTTAAAATCACCTAAAGCACGTGAGCTGCCAGCCCAGACCGCACGGACACAGCCACCTGCTGTGCTCACCCAGTGCATCCCGGGATGTGACCTTTCTGCGTGGCTGCAGGCTGCTCCTTCTTCTCCTTTTCTTTCTTTTCTTCTGCTGCTTGGCAGAGGGGCCAGCATTACCTCCAGGGGCACCTGGCTCCACGGCAGCGGGATTCACCCTCTGGAAATCAGCGTGCTGCAGCACAAGGGCATGCAGGTCGGTCCTGTGGGACAGAAATCAGCTGTGGGGCAGGGCTAGCTCTGCGCTGGTACAGCTGAACTCTGAGAAGTCACTGAGGTGGGAAACAGAGCCCCGTGGCACCTGTGGGGCTCCATGCCCCCCGTGGGTGCTGCATCCAAGCACAGCCCTCGCCCTTGGTCTGTGCCTGGGGCTGGCCGCCACCTGGCTGCTCCTGCCCTGCCAGGCTGGCTCAGCTCCTCAGCTCCCTTCCAGCACCACTCCGGTTTCTCTGTTCTTTTAGACTCTAAGCAAGTCTGAAAATTCCTATAAACCAAGCTCCTCAGTTCTCTTGCATGGTGGTCCTGGACGTGCTGCAGCATGGAGCTGGTTTCCGAGGGAGATGGGGTGACTTACTTCGCCTCCTCGAGACTGAAACCATAGGCCAGCAGCCAGGCCTGCAGTACCGGGACAGAGCCAAGGTCCGTCAGCGCTGGGAAGAGCTCCTTGTACCTCCCCAACTCCTCTTCGTACAGCGTGGCGTGGATGACGACACCTCTCCCATCCTCAGCCCACTGTGGCAGACGTGGGGGGACAGCGCTGGCAAACGATGCCCCTGCCCTGCTGGTTCCTGCAACCTTCCCTCTCCCCAAATTTTGGCACACCTCAGGGTCCCCTGCTCTCGGACAAAGCCCACACAGAGGCAAATGCTATGCTCTGCACCAGGGGACAAAGGTTGCTCCCATGTCAAACACGGCATTGCCCTTACCTCCAAGGCTTTGATGTCCGGGTTCTCCAGGGCTGCAGACAGCTCGGCCAGGATGTGTCCGGGCTCGCGGCCTCCACTCTGCTGCCCTGCAGGGCTGCCCACCAGGGCAGGAGGCTCCATCACGGACGCCGACGTGGAGGAAGCTCCAGGCCACCAACCAGCATCTGTGTGGAGACCAACGTTTGTAAGAAGTTTTGTCCAGTGCAGGAGCTCACCCCAATCTGTGGTGCTCTGCCCAGACAGGACATCTGTCCCCAGGAGCCACAGGGACAATGGCCCCCATAAGTCTGGCAGCTTTGAGGAGGCTGAGCTCTGCCTGGTGCAAAGCCCCCAGGAGTTGCTCCAAAGCAGCCAGCCCTAGGTACTCTTGTGACACCAGGGGACACAGGAGGTGGAAATGCTCCCAACACACCGGGTGCTGGAGCCAGTGCCCAGCTCAGCTGTTGGCCCTCTGCCTCCATCACTGCTTGTTCAATGTCTGTAACAGACCCGCTCGCCGCAGCAGGCCCGTCTTTGTCCCTGCCCACCCACCCTGAGGCAGGCAGAAGCCAGCCATCGGTGTTTTAAGCCATGGTAACCCGTGAGCAGTGGTAATTCATGCCCATCCTTCTTTCGAAGTCTCACCCGGGCCCTGGGCTTGGCTTGGCTCTGGGCTTGGTTTTGAAGGTGCCAGTTGGGAAAGAGATTCTGGAAGGCACCGGGGTGGCCGTTACACCCTGCAGGGGACACAACAGCAGTACGGCCCGAGATCCAGGCTGCCCACATAAACCAAGAGGTGGAAAAAACAGATGGGGACGTGGCAGAGCTGAGCTGACCAGGCTGCCTGTGGCAGTCCCAGGTGGTAGAACAAGAGATGGTGTCAGGATTTGTGGGTTGGGAGGTTCAGGGCCCCAGGGACACTGCAGCGCTGGGACAAGTCACGGGGAGGTGGGGGTCTCCATCCTCTGGGGGTGGCAGGGCTCTGCAACATGGCTGTGACAGCCCCAAGCTGGCCTCCACCAAGCCCGAACATATCAACAGCAAAACCATGGAAAGGACAGCACAGAGGAAGCTCTCTAGCCACCAAAAGGCAACAACAGATGAAGGGCACTCCTGGGCATGCAGAGGCTGGCCGTATCTCGAGTTCACCGTGATGCAGGGAAATGGCTCTTGCATGTTTATAAACATGATGGCATTTTATTGACTCATCAGAGTAATGTGGCAGTCAAAGGAGTGCTCCAACAGGTGAGCGTGGTGCTTTCTGGCTGACCCCAGCACCAGTATCTCCCCTGTGATAAATCTGTTTCACCATCCAGCACGGAAGCAGTGGCGCTGGGAGGTACTGTTACAAGGGAAAGCTGTGATTATGGGCAGGCACATCCACACCACACAGCGTGGTCTCCCGAAGCAGCAAAGCTGGTCAATCTGCGGCTCCTGTATTGCTGGACCTCCTGTGGCCTCTCCAGTTTGACCGAGGCAAAGAAGTCTTTCAGCTCGGCAAAAAGCATGCTCCATGGTTGAGAGCAAAAAGTCAGATTTAACCTAGAAGGTAAGTTCAGCTGCTTGAATTGGAAAGAAACCCTAAAAAGAGGAACTAAGACAATATTTCAACAAAATAATGTCAAGTCTTGTTCTGTTCCTGGCTGCCTTTCAGTGTTTTCTTCCATGCCATGCACTGAGGTGTGGATTGAAGTTTGGATATTGGGGAACCTGGTCCCACACCTGCAAAATCTGACTGTTATTTTTTGCTTCTATTGGCGCAAGAAAGCCTGCGAGCGCATATAAAGGGCGCAACACGTCACAGCAAGCAACCTCCCGCGTTCAGCTGCGGTGCCTGTAAAAGTCAGAGGGGTCACGGCTGCGTGGAGGACTGCCTAGGCCCCGCGGGATGCTGGAACACGGAATGCTCGACAAGCAGCCTGCAGGCAGGCTGTCGCGGGTGCAGCAAGGGGCAACACGCGGAACGGACCCTGCACCGCTGAAAAACCAACAGCTCCTGCACCGGGGACTAGCTGCCAGTGCCCGGCAGAGCCTGAACACAAGATCTGTGGAGGAGCCATCGGCAGCGTGCCCTCCTCCGCGTCAGGGGAACCCGGGAGGGGACAGCAGACAGCTGGCCCCGAAGGCATCTTCTGGAGGAAAACAAGCAAACCGGGTTTGCATCGCTTCCCCGGGGCCCCATCCCCCGGCAGCCCACTGCTCGCCGCCGCTACCGGGCCCCTCCCGGCCCGGCCCGGCCCTCCGGCCCGCCCCGGCCCCCCCCTCCCGGCGGAA
>CM021707.1:389270-400260 GCA_011074415.1 Stictonetta naevosa
GGGGGGGGGGGGGGAGCGCTCGGCTGACGCAAGGCCCGGGCGCGGTTGCAGCGGGCGGGTGTCGCGTCAGGGCCCTGCGGTGACCGCGGGCGGGCGCCGGGGCCGCCTCCTATTAACCGTTAACATGGCCGGGCTGCCCGCCGCGGTTGCCGTGGGTATGCTGCTGGCCCGGGGCTGCCGGCTGCGGTCAGCGGCTTCGGGCCGAGCAAATAATCCTGCACTTTGTTTTCCTTCAAAGCCCGAAGAGGAGCAAAAGCTGATTTATTGCGGGAAGCTGCTACTCGATCACCAGCATCTCCAGGAGTTTCTGCCAAAGGTACAGAAAATAGCTTTTGCTACGCTGAGGTGCGCCAAGCATGTCACGAGAGATTCACTTTGCCCGTACTTGTGTTTTAGCAGGAGGAGTTGCACGCTCTTCATTTGGTGTACAACCTCAAGGCTCCTGCAAATGTGCAAGAAACCAACTCAGAGGTACTAAGCTAATGTGCTACTTTGAGTCTTTGGGTTGTAGAAGTTTGCTGATAGCGCAGGTGTTTCCTGCTAATGCGTTGGCAGTATTGCTGGTAATTTGATTGGTTTCGAGTGTGAGAATGTATCTGGTTTAAGCTCAAAAATAACTTGTGGTTCACTGGTAAAGATCATAATGGCACCTGTTAAGAAATGTTGAAATTGTAATCTATTTGTAACAACATTGCTTAGAGGGAAACTGCTTTTTGGTAAATGCTGTTTTGTTAAATAGAATGTGACCTGTCATATCCTGGGCTCTTTTGGATGGAGGCTTTTGTGGGCAGAAGATACAGTTAATAGAAGCAGTTCTGACTGCTCTATCAATGTGTGGGGAAGGAAGACTGTTAGGTGAAGACACTCTAATTGTTCATGACTCTTTCTGTAGGAAGCTCAAGATAAGCATTAGTAATTGATCTGAGTACTTAGAGTCTTAAGTGCAAATGTGCAAACTCATTTTTATTTTCAAGTATCTAGAAGTGTTTGTTGCCTGGTATAGATATTTGAACTTATCTTACCCATGTTTGGAGCTTGCCAGTTGTGAGTCACCCTCTGGCTGAATATTATAGAGATGTATCACTGCAGAACAGCTCTTGAATTACATCTGTGTACAGCGGATGTGTAAGCAAGCAGAAACTCAGCTAAAATTGAACTGTCTTCAGTGCACTTCTGACAGTTTTTTTCCAGTTCTTTAAAGCCCAGAGGGGACTTGACTGTTGGTAAAAACTGAAAATACCCAGCAATCCCCAGTCAATACAGTATTGCAATGGCACCTGGAGGCATCTGGTGCAGAAAGTGCATGAACTGTGTAACAGTGTTTCTAAATTAAGAGCCATGTTCAGTGCGAGGTAACATTTTTGTGTAAGACTTCAATAGTAATTCATCACTAAAATGGTAATTCATCACTAACTGTATTGGTGTCTCTAGGTTAAAACTGGTCAGCCAAGGCTAATGTCAGAAGCTAGTCAAGAACCAGCTGCATCTTCCTCGGATGGTGAAAGACTGAGATGTTCTTCTGGTGGCCAGGCTTCAGCGGAAGCCAGTACTAGGTGAATACATCACTAAGATCTTTAAAATGTTGACCTTTCTGGGGCAGACTGGTTGCTAGCCCCTTATGCCATGTCTTAAGACAAGGACAATGGAACATAGTCCAAAAGTCATAAGGGTGTATAAGCTTTAGTGGACATGGGAGAAGTCAAAAGAAAATGCCCTACTGTTAGATGAAATTCTGCCTTTTATTCATTTGGGTAGAGAGATGGCTATAATGCATAAGGAATAATTCATTTTGTTTCAGTGCATGAAAGGGTAGAAGCTATTTACATGTGTCCTGTAATACATAACTGTCCTGTGCAGTATTTGTTAACCAGTGGTTCTTTTGAACAGACTTGAAACACCTCCGAATCCTTTCCAGACTATGGCCCCAGGGTTTTCTGCTTATACAACCTATAGCATGCTTCAGATGTCCTGGCTGCAGCAGATTTACGCAAGACAATATTACATGCAATAGTAAGTCTTCGTAAAGCTACTAGTAGAAAGTAGAAACTGTAATACAAGGAAATGGAGAACTTCTGGTAGTCCTTCCTCTTTTGGTGTAGTGTGGTCAGACTTTTTCAGTTGTACCTTATGCTCTGTGGTGTGGAAATGCAGCTCTGTCATCTGGTGTTCGGCTTACTCCTTAGGATAGTGATTTGAATCTTGCAAATGCCAGATCTCTGCCTGCCTTCACTGGGAGCAGGCATCTCTAGAGTAAATCCAATTCTGCTGATAAGCCTTAGCTCCTTACAATCTTTTTTGACTGTTTAAAGTAGCCCAGAGATTAGAAATCCTTGGCGCATGTAAGACAATCATAGCAGCCTTGCAGAATACCTTTAGATTGCTCCAGAAAATTTTACGAAGTGTTAAAGTGGCTAAAGTGAAGGTGTGTGGCTTGACTTGAAGTCATCTTGTAACTGTTTGTCATAGGCAGAGCCAAAACTTGTGTTTTTAACCCATGGAGTCTCTATACCTATTTGCTACTTGTATGTGACCTGACTTTATAGTTCTGTACTCTTAAGATGGACAACTTTTCAGTGTCTGTTCCACATGAAGGGATTTGAGTTAAACCTTACTCTTTCTGTTTTCTGGTTTTCAGCTTGGCCTCTACTGCTGCATCTGCTGACCAATCTCACCCACGACGTTCTCAGGAGATACCAGTGCCACAAGTGACACCCCCAACTCCTCTCCCAGATGCATTTCCTGCACAAAATCAACCTGGAAACCAGAATGCTGCTCCACAGGTTAATGCAGCAGCCAACCAGAACTTAAGGATGAATGCCCAAGGGGGTCCCCTCATGGAAGAAGAGGAGGAGGGTGGCAATCGGGATTGGTTGGACTGGCTCTACTCTGCAACGCTGTTCTATGTTTTTGTCAACATCATCTATTTCTACTCCAGTATCAGCAGATTCCTCCTGGTTATGGGTGGCACGGTTCTGATGTATCTGTAAGTGTATGGTGTTGGTCTCTAGTGAGCTTTCTGGTGTTTGAGCTTAGAGAACTCTTAAACCTAGAAAAGATGAACTGCACGTCTCATCCTGGTGTTTAGCAAAAATATAACTTTGGCCTATGGGTTCCAAGAAGAGTGAATAGGTGATAGTAGAGCATCTTGCCCCTCTTTTGTACTATAGCTGTTGTAGTTGACTTTCCTTTTCAGAAAACTGTTGGAAACCAAAGTAGCTCTCTATGAAGCCCTAGCAACTTTGCAATATAGAGCAGGTACATATGGAACAACTGATAAGCTTGTTTGGAAACAAGTGGTTGAAATGTGGGGAGAGGGACTTGGTTGCTTTGTAAGTTATCTAGCCATGTGTTTTTTTCTGCTACACCTACAGGGTGTAGACACTGTAGGGATACTAACTTTCTAAGTGGGTCTGCATGGCCTGCTATGTTTTGGTAAGATGGTGCTATTTCTCCTCTTCTTTGTGCCCTTTAGGATCAGAGAAGATACCCAGGGGTATACAAAACATGATTAAGATGCAGGTTCCAGTTCTGTACCTGTGGCAGCATCTTCCAGCAGGCTTAGTCCTGATTAAACAGTTATGAACCTAGATGCAGTGCTGCTTATTTTGAATGCTAGCAAATGTTTAGCTGTGTCATCCTATTCCATGGTTTGCCTGCTAATAGGAGACTGACGTATTTCCCAGGTCAGGGCAAAAATTTAGCATGTTGAATTTGCTGTCTGCAGTGGTTAGAGCAGTCAGGGGTGTTAATGAACTGTCTTGGTGTAACAGGAAGGAGCAGTGTTTAGCCAGTATTAATACAAATGTGTTGGCTTCCCCAGGCATCATGTTGGATGGTTTCCATTCAGACAGCGACCAGTTCAGCCCTTCCCAGATAATGTTCCTCCTCAAGCTGCTGTAAACCAGGACCAGAACAATAACTTACAGGTATTGTCTTTGTATTTTTAAAAAATAGCAAGATGGAAACCCTGTGAAGTTTCACTTTTAGTTTTCTAATTACAATTTAGTAGTAAAAATGACTAATTTTTTTTGTGGAGAAGCATCTTCTGTGGCTAAATAATTGCCAGCATGCTGCTTTTGGTGTAGTTCATTCTACAAAATATTTCAGGCTGCATGCTGTCTTCTAGTTATTTGTTTGTTGGGGTGTTATGGTGGAAAATAGTCTGCCAAAGACCATGCGAATTCTGTAATTGAAGACTGATGGCGTATCAGTGTTGCATACATAAGCAATCTGAGTCCTGCATTTACAGTTGACACTTGTGGCTGATGTCACTGTTCACTGAGTTAGCTGTAAATGCATACATAGTTCACCTGATCTGGTGCTTGTATCCATCCTAAGCAGTCCTCTTGGACATAGAGCATGAGTTAGCCACAAATAGTGTGCGGCTTGTTCTTCTGACTTTGTGGTGCTTGGGAGATACTTTGGTACAGAAGTACTGTATGGGTTTCATATTCTGACAGTGGAATTCAAGTAACAATAGTGCTGGTTACCCGATTCTTCTAATGCATTTCTATAACGACTCACTGAATATTCTCTATTTCAGCAGGGAGGAAATGCGGACAGAGCAGATGACAATGAAGCAGCAGCTGATGAGGGACAAGCTTTACCAGAACTGCAGCAGGCCAACCCTTCGTTCATGAGCACAGCGTGGGTTTTTTTCAAGACTTTCTTTGCATCCCTCCTTCCAGAAGGGCCTAGGGTGACCCGCAATTGACACCGGTCTGCTTGTCTGCAATGTCAATGGGCTTTAGTCTCCCTCAGTGAAATGGATAAAAACTCCAGCACAAGTGCAAATGTGTGGCATTTCTCTGGCCTTCACTAATGAATCAAACTTCTCCAAGAAGCCTTAAGCTGTGGCACAGAGACAAGATGATTTCTTCTCATTCCAAAGAACTTTGTTCTGTAGCATTTATTAGAAGCCTACATAGAAGCTTGGCATTGTAAACTTGTGCACTAAATGCACAGGCTCGAAGCGGGTGTGCAAAAATGTTAGAGAAGCAAATTGCTTCTTCTGTGCAATGTGATTCCTGTTGGAATGTTTCAAATGCTATTTAAATTACACTGAGTGTAGTATCTTGAAACAAATTGCTAGATATGCATTAGCAGGTTTTTAGGAAAGATCTATTGTTAAATTGCTTCAACAATATTTTAAACTTCATGTAAATATTTTCCTCTGAAAGATGTATTGTGCAATTTCCTTGGCAAAGTGGGAGACTGTAAGACAGTGACCTCCTGATAAGCAATTATTTCAGTGGAGTTGCGGTCTAAATACTAAGCTGCCAAATTCAGATACTTTAATCTTGAGACTTAATTATTCCCTACGTCCAAATCATGGGAGAAGAGTAAGTGCATTCAACTCTACTCAGCAAGAACTTATGCAAGATGTAAATGTACTGTTTTCAGATGTAAAGTTAAAGCAGTCTAAAACCTATATTCAACTTAGTTGCTCTGGAGTGAAAAATGCATCTCTTTGTATTTGATTTTCCTTTTGATTTCTGATATGGTTAAGGGCTTTGATTCAATAAAAAACTGCAGGCACTTACGTCTGTACTTCTATATGCTCATCATGGGCTCTTTTAATTGAAAAATGATAAATGAGTGAGGGTAAAAAGATGCTTGCAGAAATGTCAACTCAACTCCTTAGCTATCTGTGTTCAGCAGCCTTTAGTACTTAGTGCCTTGAAGAGCTCATTTGCTTGCTGGAATCTGTTGGCACAAAGGCTGTGGGCATCTTGAAGCAGGTAGTACTGTTTGGAAATCTGGTGTCTGACCCCTTTAGTCCAGTGGGTGACCGGTGTCTTTGCAATGCATTATTTTGGTTCAGGGACAATATTGGTTCATCTTAAGGTATGCTGTGTCCAGGGACAATACTCATGCAGCTTAATGTTTTTCCTTGGTGCAAGTTGGCAGAACTGTTTAAGGCTGAAGTGTCAGGATTCATGTGCATGAGTTTGTGCAAGTAGCCTAGCAACCTGGAAAGCTCAATCTTCCACTTCAGATCATACTGGTGTTAAGTACAGTTTGGAGTCACCTGCTGTAGCAAGTTTAATGTTAGCAGCAGCTTTTTGGCTTGGAAAGAAAACCATTTCCAAAGCCTTAGTTTTTCTGCCACTGGAGACCTGGGTGGGGAGGAAGGGTAGGACTAGGTGCTAAAAATTAGCAATAAAGCTGCCTGCACATACTTAGAATTCATTAATTTGAGAACTGAGTTTTGTTACTTAAGGTGTATATTCTCGCAGAAGCCTTTGAGGCAGTGTCCCCTCTTTCTTTCCCCACTTGCAGTGAATTGACCTGTGTTCAGCACTAGTTTGAAGATTATGGATTTTTATCTGCTAGATATGTCATAATTATCATCAATGGAGATGTTGATTTTAGTGTTGATTTTAGGGCCTGAACTCAAGAGAAAAGGCTACTTCTTGGCAATGAGAGAAACTGTTCTGGTAGTGGTGTAGGCAAGCCTTGTGTGCTGGATTACTTCTGAAACACCTAATCTGAAAAAAATTCAGAGGTGTAGAGGGGCCACACAAACATTGAGATTTGTAAGCAGTGACTGCAAGGAGGAGGATATGTATGCCAGCTGTGGGTGAGACTGCAAACCCCAGCTTTAAATTGGTTGAGGAAACTGAAGTTAGAAATTAGGGAAATTAGGCAAAGATGAGCATCACATCCTCCAGAATAGGGCTGAAAAGTCTAATAGATCTGAAGTCTTCTGGGAACTGACTAAGTATCAACGTGACCCTGTGCTGGGATGAGAAGAGCTGATGTTTCTTTCTGAGGCTATTTGCTTTCTGCAGCTTCAAGGATATGGGTTTAGGAAGCTGGATAGGGAGAGTGAGTTTGTCTTGGCTCACACTTCCAGCTGAGTGAACCTGCTGCTGTTTTACATCTTCATGCTTGCAAGCACAACTGCAATGTGTGTTCACATGTGGGTAAGCTGTGCAGTTCCTCAAAAGCAAGCTGGTTGTGCAGGTGGTGACTGTCCACAGGGTGGCAAAGTGAGCAGCAGAATAAAACCAGCTTCCCTGGTGCTCAGCGGCAAAGCCAGGACTGCGATGGCTCTGGAGAAAAAGAGGAATGTCACCTGTGTGTCTGCAGCAGATGGAGACATCCCAATGGCAGTGCAGTTGCCCATCGGAGTGTTACAACCTCCCTTTGCTTTTTGCCCACTGATGTACCTCTCACTGTTTGAGGCCGGTGGGACTTGCAGATCTGTGTCCAAAGCAGGAGCTGGAGCTTAGAGCTGTGGGGCCAGCTGGAGGCCATCCTGGGGCTATTTCCCCACTGTCACAAACATGCTGACTGCACCTCATCACCTCATCCCAGCCTCTCTGGTTTGTAAGAAGAGCTTTTGAAATGTTTGCTAGTATGTCTGATTATTAAATGTTGTATAAAATAAGCCTGGTCTATAGCCAGGCTTACAAACTTGCAGGGGCTCAAGGTGAGCTGATGCTCTGTCTGCCAGGGAGGGTTGAGCAAATGCTGGAGGATGATGCTTCTAGGCATGTCTTGTGATTGCTTCTTGACATGTGTTGCAGAGAAACCACCCAGATTTCTTATATTAGCACTGAAACTTGTATTTGATGCCTTTTTCAGCCTAGGTTTGGCAGGGCAGAGTCGGTGCTGAGAGACAGCTGGCTGTTCTTGCAACCTTTGACCCAGCTGTCCTCAGCCTAGGCTATCTGGGTGCCAGCGTTTGTTCTATGGAAATCTTTATGGGTGGTGCTGGCAGGAAAAAGGTAGGTGGACTTTGGCACAATTTCATAGAAAACATGCAAGACTTAATTGTTCAGAAAGTATTAAAGGTTGTTTACCTCCCAGGTGATGGTTTATCTTGCAATTCACAAATGAATTTGTGGCTTTATTTCCTGCGTAATGTTCAAGCCTGTTGTGGTAGCGATTTCTGACTTTATTTTTGAAGATGAATCTCTTCAACCAAAGACTCCTGCTGCTGGGGACTGACCACAACCCTGGATAATGCAAAAGATGCACAACTGCAGTCTCCAAGGGATGGACACTTGTTTGTCCTTTACCTGCTCAGTGCTGGATCTGTATCAGACAGGAGCAACTGGGCTTGTGCTTTCCCTTGGGCCATCCCAGGGCTGAGCTGCTGTAAGAGTCCTGGAGGTGGTGCTGGAACCCATCTTGCTGACAGAGCAGAGCGTGGCCAGGCTACCTGGAAGGCTATCTCAGGAAGCAGCTGCAGGGTAACATTGAGCATTCAGGTCAATGCAGTGGAAAGATTAACAGCACCACCACAAACCTCTGGATATTGCGGGGTGGGGGCGCCCGCGAAACAACCCCAGTGTACAGCCCCCAGCCAGGTGGTGAGCACACATCATGTGCACAGCTTCCAGAGAAAACCTTAGGCAGCAAATACTTATCAAAACATCTTCCACTGTTCCCTTTGCAAGCACTGTAACAGCAGCTTGGGAGTTTAACCTTTCTTCAGATTTTTAAACCTGCCCTGCCTCCTGCTAGCACAGCTTGGCCTTGTGCAGAGGGCAGGCAGGCTGCTCTGTTCTCCCTGTGCTGGCCTCTGCTCTGGTTACTCCAGGGCAGTGATGCTCATGGCACTGCCACGCTCAGCGTGCTTCTGCTGCTGTAGGTGGAAATTGGCTTTTCCGTTCCTGCTGGAGGTCAATGCCCAGCAGTCCCCTGTCCTCGCCTGTCCTCCCCACAGGAGCCATCAGTTAAAGGAGGCTGCAAATGCCTCAGTTACCAGGACCAGCATCTTGGGTCTGGCTCCTCACTCTTCTGCCCTTATTCTTCTGCCCTTATATACCTTGGGCAGCCTGTACCAAAACGCCTGCTTTTTCCTGTTCCTTCATGCTGGTAGCAGTTTCTGCCCTGGGTGGAGGGGTGGCTGTGAACTCCGCGGTGCTGCTCTGCTCTCACGGCGACTGGCTGCACGTGTCCTGCTGTAAGCGTGGAGCAGGGCCTTCCTCTGCCAAAAGCTCAGCGAAGGGTGCAGGCAAGGTGCTGCTGTCACACCCAGCAGCAGCAATCACCTCTGACAGCTGGTTTACGTGTCTCCATGCTTGAAGCAGTTTGCCATGGTGTGGCTGGAGGCCCTCCCGTGCCAGCCTTGGCTGCTGTCCTGGTGTCCCCCAGGGCTGCTGGGGAGGCTGTGGCGGCCGTGAGCTGAAGGACAGAAGCCAGAACCACAGCAAGAGGAAAGTTTTTGAATCAAAATGACATATGAGCACGGGAGCTCACCTTGCAGTGGGCCCGTGCCTGTTGCAGCTTCCCTGTAAAGACAGCAGCGAGGATGCTGTGGGGGCTGAGGTGAGGGCTCCGGGCTGTGACACAGGACCGCTGCTGCCAGATGCCTTTGGTACATGCCACGTGCCACTGCCTTTATGTACCCTGCTAGCATTTGGTTGCCTGTTTATAACACAGCACCGGCTCACGGTGGGGAGCCTGTCCCGGGCCGCTGTGCTTCTGGTCTGGTCGCTGACCGCGAGTGCCTCCGGCAGGGTACCCAAGGCCGTTCACTTTCTCAACTCAGGAAGAAAACAAAGTGGCAGGGCGGGGGCCGCTGGACAGCAGGGCTCCCTGGAGGAAACGTGCTCACCCGCTGCGGGGAGGATGAGGTGTCTGCCAGGGAGAGGAGGGAGGCCGGTACCTTGCCTCCCCCGAGGGCGCTGACTGCTCCCATCATCGCTAAGGTCTCGCCTTCCCTTTGCCATCGGTCCTGTGGGGAAATTTGTTTGTGAGAGTCTTACTGGGGAAATAAGCTGGCTCTTTCTTTTTGGCCCTGGATCTCATTTTGTGGTTGGCCCCAGCACTGCAACGAGGTTTGGAGTCAGTGGTGTGCAGGGTGGGTGTGCAGCAGGAGCAGATTTGAATTTGGGTTTCTAAAGTTTCCTAAATAGCAGCTGAGGGGCTAGGTGCGTGACGATGGGTTCGTCCTTACCTGGAAGGCAGCAAACGAGGCAGTCCACAAATCCCCGAGAGGCAGAAAGCCTCCCAGCCCTGTGCTCACGGAGCTCTGCAGGGATGTGGTCTCACAGCACAGCATGCCTCGATTTTCCCACTGCGTGCCTAAAATCAGGGAGGGGGGGCTGATAACGCAGGCTGGTGTCTTTCCAAGAGCACTTTGCTGAGAAGTTGCTGCAGGAGTACAAAATGTGGAATACTTCTGTGCAAAGAGCAAAGGATGAAATGGCTGGAGGCAGAGCGTGGGGCTGCTCCCTTGACTTTATCCCCCCCAGCCTTCTCCACCACCTCGGTGCAGCGTCCCCCGAGTTATGCGGTCTTGGCAGGAGAGCCACGTCCTGCAGCCCAAGCGCCAGCTGCAGGAGGAAGGCAACGTGCGACTTGACGGGGGCTGAGGAAGCTATAGGAAGATTAGGAAATGTGTGATGAGTTTTGATAACTGGAGGAAGCAGGTCATGTCCTGCTTTGAACAAGCTCCACTCGGAGGTATGAAAGCAGCCTCGGCCAGTCAAGAATCAGTCACTTCTCAGCGCTCTCTGCTCCGCCTGAGGATGCTCTGGGCTGCCAGGATGAGGCTGGGGACCGTCGGGATCTTGCTAGTACTCGTCCATACAGCAGCAGCCTGCGAGTTTGGGCCGGTCCCTTACAGAGTCACGGGGATCGTCTGCAGAATGACCAAGCCCGCGGCATTGCTGTGTAAGTGCCCGCTGTGCGGGACTGCCTTTTCCCCCTCCGTCAGGAGAAGTTAGCGATGGCAGATCAGCCAGGTGAGGGGATTCCTCGCTTCCCTGACTCTCGTGGAAACTGCTCTTCTGGCAAGGCGTGTTGGTACCTGCCTGGGAGCACGTTAAACCACAGGCACCTGGATGGTATGGACGGTACCACAGGCTGGTGGGATGGAAGATCTGGAGTCCATCAGTGATGGACTTTTTGCCTCACAGGCATCTTGCCTCTTGGGGATCAGTCTGCAGAAGGGGAGAAGAGAGGTTTCTCTACTGCTGTTTTTTCTTTTCTTTTCTTTTCTTTTCTTTTCTTTTCTTTTCTTTTCTTT
>CM021707.1:400270-595604 GCA_011074415.1 Stictonetta naevosa
TTTCTTTTCTTTTCTTTTCTTTTCTTTTCTTTTCTTTTCTTTTCTTTCCCCTCTGTTTATTGGTTGTTGTTGTTTTTTCAAGGGTTTGAAGGCTTTGTGGGTGGGGGAAGAATTAGTACTTCTGCAAAAGGTGGACACAGCTCTATCCCATCCTCTCTGATGATAGTACGTGCGTAAGAGCGGGTATTTCTGGAAGGAAAAATTCCTGCCCCAGACTTGTCCCCTGCCTAAGATGTGCGCCTGAGGCTGGTACAGGCTGGATAATTTTAGGAAAATGGGTACAGAAAGTTCAGTCTCAGAAGCTTTTCTTTGGAGCCCCAGCATCTGACTGCAATCAGCAGCAGAGCAAAGCACAAGGGTAAAGTCAATGGCTTGTGCAGTGCAAAGAGAAGAACAGCTTTGACCTTGCCAAAATCTGCCCTGATGGTACAGATGTGGCATGTGGTAGATGTTGGTATTTACTCTGAAGATATTTCTAGTGCTTCCTAAGTCTAATGAAAATGCCTTGGATAAAACTCCCCCACAGCGCTTTAATCGCAGGTGCAGACCTGATTTTGCAGCCAGAAGAGACTGCACTTTGGTATCTTTGCTCTTTTCTGCCACTGACAGTGAACCAGGAAACAGCACAGGTCATTCAAGCAGCGTTCAGAAATGCCAAGTTCCCAAACATCACCGGGGAAAGGTCCGTGCGGCTCCTCGGCAAGGTGGCTTACGGGCTTGGCAAGTGAGTATCGCTGCGCCTCTGCGCTGGGGCACTGCGGCTGGCGGAGGGCAGGGAAGGTTGGACGGGAAAGGGAGCTTTGGTCCAGTAATTACTTGAGAAAGCAAAGACAGAGATGCGCTTTCTTATCTATGCCTTTCAGACAAGTCATTTGCATGTGAAGGTTTAGGCTGCTCATGCACTGTTTGAGAGCTTTTCCAGCTCCCTGGGAAGACAGCGAGGAACCACAGAAGAGCGGGTCTCTGAAAACCAGGACAGGGAGTGCTGTCCCGGGGCTGGAAGGGGCTGTCCAGCTCTCAGGGCTGTTGTCGATAGATGGTGCCAAGGGCTCGTCCTGTGCTGAAACACCCGTCAGCACAGTGTAGATTGGACTTGCTTGGTGACAAGGACAGCTGGGTTTCGTGCTGTTACTAACGGGGATTATTTGGAAATGACAAATGCGATGATGCAAACACAGGGTAGATTTTCTGCCGTGGCTGCTACTGAAAAAAGAGCACGGCAATAAAGCAGAGGTTTTAATGAAGCACATTGCTGTGTGTTTCCAGCTTCAGGCGTTCAAGCGACCCCTACGTGTGCATGGACGTGTGTGGCAGGGGAGGAGCCGTGCACCGAGGCTGAGTGAGCGCAGCCTTGGAGCTGTGTGCGACCCTTTTGCTCTGCCAGAGCTCCCTAGTGCTTCCCAGAGCTGGCAAAAATCCCTCAGAAACCTCAGGAGCAAACCTGTTACACCATCATAGAAAGTGCCCACGGGGCTGGCCACAAACTTTTTTTTTTTTTTTTTTTTTTTTTTTTGTCGTTTTTAGCATCCAGGTCAATGATTTGTCCATAGAGCAGAGTGAGGTGGAGCTCAAGGAAAACGATGCCATTGACATTGCCATTAAAAATGTGACGGCCTTCTTCAAGGGCACCCTGACCTACGGCTACGCTGGGGCCTGGTTGTGAGTACCCGGGGGCTGAGCACCACAGCCCTGGATCCTGCCACTGCCCCCGGCCGAGGCAGCCCACAGCATGGGTGAAGGGAGAGGGGCCGTGCTCCGCTGGCTCCCTCGCAAAGGGAGCCCGAGCAAGGCAGTATTTTATTTGCCAGCAGTGCTGCTTACCCCCATCGCTCTTTTTCTCATGTCACTTTTTGCCTTTCTGTCCTCACCATTGCCTCTTGCATGAGATGAAAAGGCTAAAATGTACAAGCTGACTTTTTCCCTCCGCATTGTTGCTCTGTAAATGTCATCTGTGTGCAGTACAAATGGCCTTAATGCTCCCATTCTCTTAAGTGGTGGCTTGCAATCGTTTAAAGCCAGGTTATCTGAGGTGGGCTGCTGCATGCCAGGGTTTTGCACACCATGGTCCAAGGAACGATGTAAAAGGTGCTGCAAAAGAAACCTGCCCTGTGGCTAGAGTGCAGTCGGGAAAAGCTGCTCCCACATGCGTGTGCTGTTGATGAATGTCCTCTCTTCTGCCCTTACAGTCTACAGCTTTTTCATTCAGTTGATTTTGAAATCGAGTCTTCCATTGACCTCCAGATAAACATTAAACTGAGTAAGTAACAGCTGGGGACCACGAGCCATAGGGACCTTTGCACAGTTGTTTCCACCCAAGCTGCAGCCGGGGCTGGGAGTTGCAAGCAGGGGCCGGCTCCATGCACCCCGGTGGCACCTGGTGGCACCTGCCTCTGCCACCCTGCACACCAGGCTGGAGACAATGTGGCCCTCAAAGAGCTCGTAATCCTAACAGCCCAAGAGGAGGGAGCTGGTACAAACCATTTCAGCAAGGTAGTGCTGGGCTGCACCAGCAGAAAGGGACGAACTGCCTGGCCTTCTGGAGTGTCTTCAGGATCAGCTGTTCATCTCCTGCAGTTCAGGACGACTTGGAAAAGAACACATTGGGATGTTTCAAATGAGTTTGGCAAATTACGGCTTTGTTGCAGGAGGTTTGCACATCTGTACAGTCTGCTTTTTCAGCTGTCCCTAGGTCAGGCCCAAGGAGTGCTCAGGGAGATGAAGTGTTGTCTTTGGGAAGGTTGATAGGACAGGGCTCCCACCAAATGGGAACAGGCAATCCACACTCCTCCACCTCCCATAAGGAGTGAGAGGGATTTGGATTACTACCTGTGCATCGAAATACTTTTCCTGTCTCTGGTAAGCTCCTGGGGAAAGCAGCATGAAGCCACGTATATTGCAGTATATTGCAATTTCCAAACCTTTTGCAGTATGACTTAACCCACTCCCCGCTCTGGGTTGTGGGCGGCATGCTGCTGTCCAGGTTCTGCCGAGTGATGTTAGGGCACAACCAAGTCCCCGACTGTAGGACTTGGCGAAGCTGTGCTGGACTCTGGAAGCTGTGAGCAGAAGCCTCCCTCTGTCTGCAAAGTATCCCCACCTGCCCCTGCTCTGCAGGGTCCCAGATCTTTTGGAAACCTCCAGCAGGAGGTGCAGGGAGCTCTGACAGCCCTCCTGCAGCTCCAGGTCAGCGGTGTCTGCAAAGCGCTCTCCTCTCTGTCTCAGGAGTAAGTCAGCTACTTCTTTTCTTTTTCCTTATCCCGTGCAGTGTGCCAGGAGGACCAGGTGGCTGCTGATGCTTCAGACTGCTACCTGTCGTTCCACAAACTGACACTTCACCTCCAAGGAGACAAGGAGTGAGTCTGGTCCCCTCTGGAACAGGGCCTCACGTGCTCGGCCACTGGTCCCGCTGCGGGACCGCTGGCTGTCCCTGACCACGCTCCGTCTCCCGCAGCCCGGGCTGGTTGAAGCAGCTCTTCACAGATTTCATCTCCTTCACTTTGAAGTTTGTTCTCAAGAGAGAGGTAATTCGGAGGAAAGGTTGGTTTGTGCTACATGTTCCTCTGTTCATATATGCCTGCAAGATAATAGCAACACACTTAATGACAAATAAAAAAGAAAAAAAAGGCTGTGCTGACGGTGCCAGACCCTGCCTGCCAGCCCCCAGACCTCACTGTGATGTCCAGCTCTGCCTCACCTGCCCAGGGATCCCCTCCTGGCCCAGGTGCCACTGGAGGTGGCCGTGTCCCCGTCCCACAACGGGCTCTGACTCCCTCCCAGCCCAAACCTTCCTCTGCTACAAGTGTGACTCGGAGGCTCCGGTTGTGCTGGAGCACGTGGAGGAAGCAACACCTGCCTGCACCACCGCGGGGCTTTGTCCATACCCCTGTGAGCCCTTCAGGCCTCCTTTCCAGAGGAGTGGATTGCAGGGAGCAGGTTTGAACCCTGCCACAAGGCGAAAAGAGTGGGGTTGTGCCAATATGACATTGTCACTCAGGAGACTGTGGGTCACGCCTACGGACATTGCACATCTCCAAATCCACCTACCCCTTCATTTTTTCTTTTCTTTCCTCTGGTAGGTGTGCAATGAGATCAATTTTCTCGCCCAGGTGCTGGCCAATTATGTACATGACCTAGCAGGTAACTATCCTTGTTTTTCTGCTTGCTTTCTTTACACATAGCTCTTAACGTTTGAGCCCCAGCAGGGCACTAACCACATCCACCAAAAAATCTATTCAAAAGTCTGTATGGGATGCCAAGCTCCCGGAAAACAGCAAAATAAACCTTGGCATTCTTATGCTATGATTTTCTACATCAGGTTGAGGTTAAGGGTGATTGCACTGGTTCAAAGACATGTTTCAGTTCCCAACGTATTTCTCCTTCATTATTTAATGACGACAGATGCAGGATAGCTGCAGGACTGATGTTAGAACAGGAGCATGCTTTGGAAACTAGGGCTGAGATACTGCAGCATCTTTATCGACCTGCAGAAGATTTTTTGACAGTTCCTAGTCACAAATGTCACGGAAAAGGGTCAAAGTGTAAAACTGAGTAACTGTCACTGTGTCCCAGTGGAGAAACTAAACCACAGTGAGGAGTGGAAGGATCAGCACTAGCACTCTGAGGAGTGGGACCCCCGGTCCCATCCTTGGGCACATTCCTCTTAAAACTCCCCAGTCACCTTCTGCAGCAAGCCCTATAAGAAAATGTTGCAAGTTCTGCTTACAGTGATGTTTCCAATGTGAGCTTTTTGTGTTTTATTCTGGCAGCAAATTTTGTTCAGGATGAGGATATCAGACTTGACATCTCCCTTGCATCAGATCCTTTAATAAAAGCAAATTACCTCGAATCCCATCACAAGGTAAAATAACCCAGGCTCAGAGACAAAAGGTTTTCTGCTCATGGTGTTAGCTGGAGGGCTGGGAGGGGCTGGCTCCTCACTGCAGGCAGTGGTTCTGTGCTGCACCCATGGGTGGATCAGCATGGGCAGATCGCAGCCTCACAGCCAGCCAGGCAGCTTGTTCTCTGCTCTGAGGCCAGCCAGCCAGCCCTTCACCTTGCGATGACTAGCGGAAGATGAAGGTGTTGGTAGGTCATGTTTCCTTGCTGCTTGTCCTTGCTTTCTTTTAAAGGGCCTTGTCATGTACAAGAACTACTCTGATGTCTTCAGTGACTCTGTTTTCTCCCCATCACTGCTCTCCGAATCCCGAATGCTCTACTTCTGGCTGTCTGAGCACATCCTCAACTCTCTGGCTTCGGCAGCTTTCTTAGATGAACGCCTGGTGATGACCATCAGTGGGAAAAAGTTGCAGGTGACTTCCAGGGGCGGTTCCCTCCTTACCATTATATAGCATTGTATTTTGGGGGGAGAGTAAAAATCCTCTAAACTTTGCTTTTTGGTGAGAGCTGGTTTCTGTAGACTGAAATTCATAGCCAGTCACTACATGTGAGCCTGATCAGAAATTGGTACCTCCTCAGCTATATGCTACCAGGTAGTGCTATCCCCTAGAGCGATGACATCGGCTGATGGAAAACTTATTTTCTGAGTTGTAAAGTGACATGAATTTATGTAGGAGTACTGAGGTAGAAAGGGGGTAAATTCAGGAGAAACCATTTCTCTGAACAGGCTGCAAGCCACACATCCATGCTCTGCCCCATCCAGGCTGGACTGGGGCTAACCATAACCTCCTCTTACTTTTTTTTTTTTACAACCTGTTTCTGGTTTGTTTCTGAAGGCGCTGTTTGAAATTGAAGACAATGAAGTGCAGCAGAAGGCGGTGCAGTTGGTAACTTTTGATTCTATTCAGAGTATTTTGTCAAACAAAGAGCTTTTCAAACTGATTCATTTAAACGGTAACATCTCATGTCCTTTCCTCAACAACTTGAGTCTTGGCTGATGGTGAAACGAGGGGTTGAAGGAGAAGTTGTGCTTTTTGAGGATTTCTCCACCCTCCATGTTGACACAGCTTCACTGAAACCCATCTGAGCCGTTGGGCTTAGAACAAGTGGAGGAGGAATTGGGAACTATAAAGCAGATGCAGATGTGTGGCAAGGTTTTACGAAACTGGCAAGCAGCATGGCAAAAACCTTACTCTTCTCTTGGTCTTTATTTGACCAGATTTTTCGAGGCACCTCCTATAATGATTCTGTGGCCAAGGTGTGGAGTCTCACCCATCCCGAAATCTCTCTCCAGCCTGAAGGGACAGTTGTGAAGTCCTTGGTAGCAGTGGAGATCAACATCTTTCCCCCAGGAGAAGAGTCCCTGATGGTTCTGTACATGGAGAAGGTCTGTCCTTGCTTCTCCTGACTGTGAAGACCTTTGGACAAGCTCTGTCCTGAGTCTGTACCACTCTGGGTGCTTGGGGACAGTAACAACTAGGAACACTTTGGGAAGGGGGTGGTGGCTAAACCATGGGAAGCAGAGAAGGCGTATCAATTTATTTCATCACAACAGTCTCCTCCTATGCCATTTGGGGCTGGGAATGATGATAGTGACCCTGTTGGCTCAACGTGTCTACTAGACCAGCCCACTGTTCGTGTGAAAGGTGGTAAGTGCAGCACCACAAAGCCCTGGTGAGTCCCTATTAAACACCACATCGGACATGGTGAAACTCCTTTAACTGTGGTATTTTAGGAGAGAATGAAAGCACCATGGGAATGTATTCTGAAATCTCCCAGTTTCCCAATTCTAGCTCTAGCCTCTGCTTAGAGGATGGTTGCCTCTGAAAGAGAAAATACAGCTGTGAAGAATGCAAAGCTTTTCCTCTGTGTGCCTGTGTGAAGGTCCCTGGTTACACTGTTCTACCCCAAAGTGCTTTATACTGAATTTAAGGAGGTAGCAAAAAAATGCCAACAGCCTTGCTGTAATTGTAACATGACAATAAGACAGTATGCTTGTGCAGCCTTGAAATTATGGGCTGGTACAGGCACTAAACGCTGCACAAAAGCAAATCACTGTCTGAGGGTAGACCAGACTCTTTTTGAGGAGTTGTGGCATACAAATGGAGAAGGAAAACATAGACCTCCCCTGGTAATATCTGGAGGTGAAGCCAGAAGGATGTTAAACTCTGGCTTATAGCAAGTAAACCAGAATTTCCAGATAAGACCTCTCAGCTGTAAGGCAAGTGGAGCTACATCTAAACTTCACTGTTCATCTGTGTGCAGGAAATCACGGTCACTATAGAAGCTGCCTATGCAGAAAAGAAACTCATTTTGCGCCCTTTGGATTCCAGGTCAGTACGGAGTTTTCCTGAGTGTTCCATTGCTCCTTTTAGCCCATGTCTGAAAGCAGCACAAAAACATTTCTGCAGCTCTCATTGACCTTTTTTTGCCCTTTTTTCCTCCCCTTCAGGACAGAGTTTAAAGTCTTTAAATGCACAGCTGATCCAAGTGAGGTAAGTCTTAAGCAAGTATTCTTTGGGCCATTTGTTGCTAAACTACAACTTGAATTTTTTTTTTGTATCAATTGTATGACTTTCAGAATGACGAGTCCATAAGAAACTTCCTGCAGAAAATGATCTCAGTTGTCGGGATCCCAGAAGTGATTTCAAGTGAGTTTTCCCTTCAAGGAAGTGCCAACATACTTTGTAAAGCATCTATCATCAGATCTTCTAAACCTGTGTACTGAAAAAGTACAGTAATAATCCTCACAGCCTGGGGTACTTGAGGAACATTTCACATCGACAGTGCAAGTTTCTGTTGGGGAAATAGGAAAGTTTCACCTTTGTAAATGGCTGGGATACAGGAAAACCAGTTTTCCATCAGGCTGAAGGTCATGGGGCGTTGGGGCACAATTAACTTTTGGCAACAGGCAGATGAGGTCACAGTACATGATGAGCAGCAAGCCAGGAAAGCTTTAACTGTAACTGGATGGATTTACTGATTCCATAGGGATTGAACCAGCTTTGACCTCACTTATGAACAGCAAAGGGCTTCATTTATTTGAGATCAGAAATCCTGAGATCATCACAAGAAAGGTAAGCAGAGTTCAGAAATACCTGGCTCTTTAACCCTTCATGGGAATGTGGTAGTAATAATATAATACTAATATGTGTAATACTTATATAATACTTTTTTCTCCCCTCTTTTTTAGGGATACCTAATTGTACAACTTGACTTTAGCTTCCCAAATCATTTGCTCCTTGACTTTCTTCAGCAAAGATTTTAGAACTGGTCTCTTCTTGAAGGAGTGTAGGAAATTGTGTAAAAACAGTGATTGCGTGTGAAATGATTAAAAGAGAAGCTGACTTAAATCAGCTTCTGCTGATTTTTTTTTTCCTTTCCTGATAAATGCTCCAGTTTCTGTGTAATTGTATATCCACTAAGTAAAGATCTTGAAGTCTGCACCTCCACACATGCTTCAGGATCTTTAAAGGAGATCCTGAGGAGCTTACAAGTAAGGGTTGAATTCTTAAAGGCCATTGGCACTGGGTTAGCACTCAGAAGCCAGCAGAAACAGGCTTTACCAATCATTTGGTATCTCTCTTGTTATATTTTGGAAACCTAGCACCTTTTGTCCTGATTCTTTTGTTTGTTTGTTTGTTTTTTGGCTCAACCATGAGCCAAAGAGTTCATGATTTTGGCATACTTCAGTTACCAAACTGTAAGTAAGCTCAGAAGCAGTGATATTACAGTGGTATAGCTGAAGACAGTGGAATGTGAATTTGGAGAGCAGTTTAATAAGAGATCTCATGTCCTGGCTACTTTTTTACAGAGTTCAAAACATGGTGTAGAGCTCTGAGCAAATCATGTCCATGTTGTGGGGGTACTGGCCAAGCAAACTTAACAAAAGTAATAAAAATTGTAAGGAAACCAACGAGATTATAAGAGAAAGTAAAAGTATTCAGACAGCAGGTTCCTGTTTCTTTCTACTACAATACAATGATTAATCTGAAGTGGCTCAGTTATTTTCCTGTATCGATTCATGCTTCCTTTCTTTAAAATTCACCTTATTATTTGGAAGACAGCTCAAATGACAAATATAAGAATGTAATGATCATATTAACAAAGGCAGAGGATGACATTCTCTTGTTCCAGCCTGGTGTGGAAAAGGAGGCCAGGACATATTCCATGTACCAGTTTTATAGTTTGGTCCATGCCACCTAAAGGAGGTTATCATAGAATCATAGAACAGCTTGGGTTGGAAGGGAACTTTACAGACCACCCAATTCCAACCTCCTGCCACAGGCAGGGATGCCACCCACTAGATCAGGTTGCCCAGGGCCTCGTCCAACCTGGCCTTCAACACCTCCAGGGATGGGGCATCCACAGCTTCTCTAGGCAGCCTGTGCCAGTGCCTCACCACCCTGAATGAAGAATTTCCTCCTAACATCTAATCTAAACCTCCCCTCTCTTAGTTTACAACCATTCCCCCTTGTCCTATCGTTATCTTACTCCAAGATCAGATGGAGCATTAAACAGCTGTGTCCACAACACGACCCGAGTGGTGTGAAAGGTGTGACGCTGTGGTGTGGCAAATGGTGGCCTTGAAAGTTCCCCAGTGAGACAGGGAACAAGGTAAAGGATGTTGATTTTGCAGGTTTTAGCTAATACAGCTGTATGTTGTATATCAACCACAAGGACAGGACTGAGACAGGGAGTATGCTGTCAGGATGACCCTAAAAGACAAGGGAGGGAAAGGCTGCATGCACACAGGTAATAGAACCAGCAAGAACTGGATTGGACTGTTGACGTTTGTCAAAGAAAGGAAGGGTCAGAAGTTTAACAGCGAGGAAGATTTCTGGTCTTCATCAAAAGACCACCAGAGTATGCCGGATGACCACCCAAGGACTCTATGCGCATGCGAACAGGGGCGGGAACCTATGTTAATGTGGAGACCTAATGAATATGCAAGAGACACAAAACAAAATGAAATGAATATGTATATATGCCATTGACATAAGCACACTGCCAGGTAACCCTGTGTGTGTTAGGCAGAGCGATCTGCCACACACCTGGTGCTGTAATAAAGAATACCTGCTTAATAACTTTGGTTATTGAGTTTTCAATGCGTCACCAGTAGAGGTGGCAACTTTCCACCTCCCTGCACCCAGCCCACTGCCTCTCTCGGCAGGTTTGGTACTGGCCAAAGGCTGGTGGTCCGTGCTCCCTCCCGCTGGAAAGCTTTCCAGAGGTGATGTTTTCCCACTCTCCATGACCATGGGGAAAAAAATTCTGACAAGCTGGAGCCATCTGCTCTTCTTGAACGACAACCCATTAGAGTGACAAGTACTAATCAAAAATAAATGGTTGAAAAAGCACCCTTTTGTTTTTGGCTGTGGACATGCCTCGCCATGCTGGGGGGTGCCAGCTGGGGTCATGAGGTGCGAGGGCTGCGCCAAAACAGCCACCCTGTGTGGGTAGGAGGCACTCCACCGCTGAGGGAAGGAGCCTGAGGCAGCCAGCCCTCTTTCCCAATGCCTCCCCCACAGGGTGGTCGCCGGTGAGACTGCGGCCCCTCGCCGCCAGCCCCTCCACAAAATGGCGGCCCGACGCCGCCGGGCGGCGAGGGGAGCCCGGCCGCGGGCCGACCGTGAGGGCTGTGCCGAGAGCCGCGCGTCGCCGGGGCCGGGCCTGGCGTGGAGCCGCAGTGCCGGCCCCACGTGCTTTCCTGGAAAAGCCTCTTCCCCGCAGCGCGGCGGTTTCGCTTTCGAGGCGACCGCAGCGGGGCAGCCTGGAGCTCACGCCGCGATGCGCGCTGGCCGGGCCGGGCAGGACAGGGCAGGCGGCCGGGTGAGTGCTGCGGGAGGGCTGCCCCGCGGCCCCGGGAGGGAGCGGGGGCCTCGCTGAGGTGTCGCCGTTGCGCTCTCCCTTCCTCATCCCTGTGTGGGGTCCTGGGTGCGGTATCCGCTCCCCTCGTGTGCGGCAGCATCGTGGCACAGATGTGAGGGCGGAGGTGTCGCGCTTGGTGGGTACCTGTGGCTTCAAGTTGGGGAATGGCGAGGGGATGGCGCCCACCACGGCTTCCAGCTTGGCTCCTCGCCGCGTTGGCAGCACGTGGGCCATCCGGAACAGGGGCGAGTGTCGGGGCACACATGTCGTCCGGCAACTGCTGTCCCTTTGTCCTGATGCAGCATTGTCCGTGACTGGACAGGTGTCGGGGCAGAGCTCCTGGCTGGCAGCGGCGGGGAGCCCAGTGCAGCCCCAGCTCGCTCCTGGTGGTCTGGGGGCTTGAGGGCCTGGGCTGGCCCCTTGCTTTCCCCTCTCCACACCTGAGGTCAGACCTGCTGCTGTGCTCAGACCTGGCTTTTGTGCTCAGGTCCTCCCAACCCCTTTGGGTCAAGCTTCCTTTGTTGGAGTGCATTGTGAGGAAAAGTGTGTCAGAAGGTGATTCATTCTGTAAGTACTGAAATCAGTTATTGCAAGCCAGAGCAACGTATCAGAGTCAGAGAAGTATGAGATGAGGGATTTTCGAGCACGTAACTGCCGGTTTGCAGGAAGAAGGTTTGGTTCCCTCACCCTGCCAGGCTGCTCTGCGTGTTGGTAGTCCTGCAGTAACTTCTGTCCTGGCTGACAACAACCAGGATTTTGTGGGAATTTGTGTGTGGGGCAGAGAAGGGAGATGGGGCCATGCGCTACCCATCGCCTCCCCTGCTGCTCCTCGGCTCGGGCAGCCGCTCCCCTGCAGCCCCCTGTGAGCACCTGTCTTCTGCCGCACTGTGCTCGAGGCATGACAACCAGGACAAGCCTGCATGTCCTGAGTTGCAGGTGTTGCTGAATCTGTGTTGTTGCCTTTTTTTTTTTTTTTTTTCCTGATAAGTGTACTTGAGATAGCGTTGTGTGCCACCTTGCCTCGTCCAGGACTCTGCTGCGGACTGCATCTGGTTTTCCATGGTAGCTTCTCAGGGCCCAGGCAGGCTGGCTTTCCCTGGCACACAGAGGGATTTTAATAGTACCTTGTTTGTCACCATGCATGTGGCCAGATCTGTATCTCTCTATGCACACACAGAAACATGGAATTTTGCTTCAACACATCCATTCTCACATATTATATTCACACTTAAACCTGGTCCAAAGGAATTACAGGTCACTTTTTTTTTTTCCTCTTAGGTACAATGCAAATGTTAAATAAATATTTTTCCTTATGCCAGAATAATCAGACCTATTCACTTAAATAAAAATATATCCATTGCAAGAGCCTTAACCAAACCAAGTAAGAGCTTACTCTAGAGAGAATGTTTGCCCTCAAATCTGATTTATTTGGAGCAATCCCTAAATATTTTACCTAAATTATCATCCAGCTGTAGATTTTAGAATAGGATAACAATCCTCGGTTGTTTTTATTGGGTATTTTGCATCATCTGTTTTTTTTTTTAGTCACAGTTGAGAAGAGGTGGGGTTGGGGAATTCCTGGTTCTTTTCACTTTCATTTTGTTCTCTGTCTTTTACTCACCAAGTCCCAAAAGGCACTGAAAAGCATTGTGCGTTGTGAGAGCAGTGAATTCAAGGCAGCGGGCGTTGTCCCCCAGCTCCCTTGTTTTTTGATTCCCCCTTAATTTTCGGTGCTGCTGCTCCATTTCTGGGCTTCTGGTAAGTAGCACATGCTACTCAGAGCACGCAAGAAGTTAGTAGATTTGCAACAGGGAGCTTCACATTTCAGTTTTATTTTTCGTATCTGGGAATGGTGTGAATGCCAAGGTGTGTGTAGGGGGGTATTTTGGCATTGTGTTTTAGTGGGGTTTCTGCTGATGCATTGTTTTCTGGCTCTTCATATTGAGCTGAGAGGCATTTTAATGGAGGTTGCTGGCCATCATTTCTGGTGGTCTGGTGATAGTAGTAGAGCTGTGTGGTATAGTATTGGCTTTCATCTGACTTTTCAGGGTTGTTTGGTCCTTCAGTATGAGTCTATCATTAATTCATGTGTCTGCTCTTTGCCCGAATGACTTACGGTTGTCATTGGTGTTAAGGTCTGATTTTTTTATTTTTATTTTTTAATATGGTGTTATTAAGCAGATAGTTTTCCATCGTATTGGGAATAAAGTCAGGGCATTGCTGTCTACAGATTTCTAGTTTTTGGCCAGAGAACACGTAAAATGACAGTCATTAGTGTTAACTGGTCAGGCTACTGGATTTAAAGTTTGTGCAAGAAGTCCTGTTGTTTTGCAGTTTGTTTCAAGTGTCAAATGGCAATTTAAATTTGAAACATTTATATTTTGTCTTTTTAAGCTTTCCAGTTGAGATATGGTTTCCTTTTTATGTTTTAAGTGATAGGAATAGTATTCTTTGTATAATTGATAGGGTAAAATAAGTTTCATAGTAGAACATTTTGAATGAAAACTTGCAGAGTTATTTCTACTAAGATTCACAGTTTTTCCATTTTTGGCATCACAGAAATAGTCCAGGGAGAGTGCTGATTCTAGCTAAGCTCAAGTTTCTTGCCATTTCATCAGGATTTTTTTTTGCTGTTTTCATTAGAATATGAATGACAGGCAATAGAGTATTTTTTACAAATTGGTACGTTTGCCCCCATTTTGATGGATCCCAGAGCCTCCTCACATTCTATGTAATGCATCTTGAAACCATGATCTGGAATGGGAACCCAGATAGCCTTTTTTCTCAGTGATACTGCATTATCACATTTTACGATGATATGCACAATAGGCAACCAGCGTCATAGTTGTGACTCGAAGAGTCAGAGATTAGTAAAAGAGCATACGGTATCATCGGCTTTGCTCTTACCACGTGTCTGCTTGGCTTTCGGAGCACAGGGATGGAAGAGACCAGCTAGACCTTTCCCACTCTCTTAAACTTGAGCGGGATGAATGGCTTGAGAAGTTCGATCTCGCGTGCGCCAGCCTGGAGCCCTGCTCTTTGCTCCTGGGTGCGCGCCATGCCCAGCAGCGAGCTGGGAGGTGATGTTCTCCCCATGCCACGTCCCCAGGGAGCGGCAGGGCACTGCTGTGAGGTCTCTCTGGCACCAGCATTAACTCCCTGATGAGTTCAGTTCTCCCTGATGGAAAGAGGGGGGACTCTCCCACCAGAGCAGAGTGCCTTTCTGTTTTCCACTTCTCTTTGAATTCCCTGCTCTGCTGCACAGAAACCTCCCGCTTTCCTCCTTGGCCGGGTCAAGAAGAAGGCAAAAATAAACAGCCTGAAAGCCTGTGGCTTACATTTATCGAAGATACCAGCATGATCAGAGTAGAGGGCTGAACACTGGCTAAGGTGGGCTCCCCAGAATGGCTCCCACCTGGTGGTGGTGAGGTGGCTGCTTGCTGTTGGGTTGCTCAAGAAGCGATACCGGGGAATGGCATCCCACGCACCACGTTGGATTGATGAGAAAAATATTCCACCCAACTAAATGCTTCTGCTCAACAGTGTTACCAGCTCTTTGCCTTTGTGCTGAACTAGGTTGGCCATGTCCCGTCCCCACTCCTCTGCATACCCGCTTAAACTCAGACCTCCTGGGACACACCGCTGCTTGGTTTTGGGGCCTTCCCTCAAACCCAGATTTTTGCATGTGCAGAGTAGAAGGTAGAAGGAGGATGCTCATCTTAGGGCTATAGGTAGCCAAAGTCTGATGCTAAACCATGTCAGTGGCAGGAGCTCTTTGACTCTCTTTGTTTTGCTGTCACCCTCCTTTACCACCGTGCCCTCAGCCCGGAAACAGAACAGTTGCAAATGCAGGCGCCCTGGGGCTCGCGGGAGATGAGGGGCTCCTTGCACAGGGGACACCTGTCAGTGTGATGGCGCGAGACTGGGCATGGGCCAGTGTCTCATTTGCCCCGACCCAGAGGGAGTTCCAGCAAATGGGGGTATTTTTCCCACAGCAAACATATTAACATGCAGCAGTCTCGGACCTGGAGGGACTATCCCCTCCAGATAGCCAGGGAGTCAGTTTTCAGCCATTCTGCAAAGATGGTGATGGTAGTTGCAGTTGGAGCTGGCTTTAGGCATCAGTGTAGGCAGCTTTCCTGGCAGCAGGTTGCTGGGCATACATAGTGCAGTGGCATGGTCCTGAAGGTGCCTTAGCCTGTGCCAGGGTGTTTGGAGGCATGCAGATGGTAATCTCTTTCCGCGTTCCTTTCCCTGCAGTTGCAGGGGCTGGACTTCAGCCAGTGCCATCCCCAGTGCAGGGAGAAACAGCTCCTTTTGCTGGCTCTGCTGAGAGGCCTGGGGGTTGCACAGGAGATGGTTTCAGCTCCCTGCACCTGAAACGCACTTGAGAGAGCTGTGTAGCCTCAGGAAATCAGCTTTTCACAAGCTTTCTGGTGTGACTGCCTGACTTGAGCAAGCCGTTGCAGCTCTGCATCGCTTTCTGTGGAGGGGCTGACAGCAGCAGGTTGACAGAGATGACCAACTCCAGTCAGGCAGTGGCACCAGGAAAGCTGTGATTCCCTTGAAAAGTTCCTGTAAAGCTTGTCTTCTTCACTTGCATCTTGCACAAAACTGAGTCCTGTGTTTTTGTCATACCAGTAGCAGATCCTCAAATGTTCAGACGTTGTGATCACTGTGGGTTTCGGTTGAGGATGCAACCCAGAGATGGGTTCAGCAGCTCCGCAGCTGACCCCAGGATCAAAGACAGACTTCCTAGATTTGTGACCTGTGTCACGCCTGTGCCTTTTCATATCTACAAACTGCCCTGTTGTTATTTCTCCTAGGCATCCACTCCAAGTCAGGCTACTGTGCATAGGCACATGCCATGCAGTGGGGTGTTGCTGTGTGCTGAAACCCTGCGAGTAGCAGATCACTCCTTAGGCATGGTATGACGCAGAAACCACCTTTGTACCTGAATATGCTGCTGGACTGCACATAGGACAACTGGAAGGAGGCTGACCACACAGCAATGCAGGTGGGAGAATGTTTATGTGTGGCTTTGCTTTTGGAAGGAAGTGGAAGAGGTTGGTGACATTGTCACCAAAGCAGAAATGTTGATTATCCCCACAAAATGAGTAGCAAGAATGACTTCCTGAGCCCTTTGTGCTGGGAGATACCTGGCTCTTAGAGTCAGATCACTGCATCAATACAGATACCAACAGAGCTTCTCCCTGGCTGCCTCCAGAGAGACTGACTCTTGTTATTTGCCCCGACCCTTGCAGTACCGCATAGTGCAGGCAAACACTGCAGCCCTTGCACCACCTCATGTCTGGGCTAGGATTTGCCACGTGACACCATCAGGGTAAGGCAGATAAGAAACCCTAGGTGGACCAAGGGGGTAGATAGAGCCAGCAAGGGCCATGCTGGCTGAATAACGGCAGGGCTGTGTGGGTGAGCATCTCTTGTTCCCATGCCCATCGCTACCCTTTCTGGTTTCATCCCCCTAGCCCCTACTCCAGAATGATGATCTCAGTCTGGAAGCAGCCATAGCAAGCATCCGTCCCCAGCTGGTGGAGATCCTCAGTCACCGTCAGGACTGGCTGCTCACGACCTCCCAGCACTTCCTCCCAGGGGCCTCCCTGAGGGGCTTGGATGGCATCACTGACCACAGAGAAAAAGTCTCAGAGCTCCTTGACCTGCTGGAGAAAGCTGGCCCTGCCACCTGGAAACAATTTGCACAGCACCTCTGCATGGAGTGCGACCTCCCAATGGAGCTAGAGATACTGCTTATGAGTTCTGCAGGAGAAGGTAATGGTGTTCAGGCCAGCTTTCTTTGACTGTCTTGAGTCAGAAACAGCACCTTGGCCCCCTGAAGCCACCAGACAAAGCTAGGCAGTGATACTGCCAATGTCCTTGCTTATGCACTCAGTGCTTCATCAGTGAGAGGTGACAGTCCACTCTGTGCTGCCCAGGCAGCTACGAGCAAGCCCAAGCCACTTGGTGAAAAGCTGTCTTTCTTTCTGTTTTGCCCTGTCTGTTTTACATCCTAATCTCTGGAATAAGATCTGTCATTCAAAGAATATTTATTGGGAGCAAACAACAGTAGTTGACGTTTTCAGATGTGCTTTTTCACCACTGCTACACTTTGCTGGTGTTGGTGGGCACTTTCTCAGCCTAACCTGAAAATGAGTGAGTTGCTTACACCACCACCACCAGCACCTTGCTTTGAATGTCCCTCTACCCACTGCAGCATGCCAGCAGTGGACTGGGCTTTTGAGAAAGGGGGCATTAGAGCAAAAGAGAAGTCCTAGAGAATGCGGTTCACTTTATGTATTCACTCTTGTGTGTCCTCATCCTGCTGGGTGCTGGTAGCCAGTTGAAGAGGCTGGCTGTGGTCACTCTTTCACTAACAACCATCCTGATGTGAGTCGGCTTATTGAAGTGTTGAAAGGATCTTGTGCACATCTTTGGCATGGTGTGTGCACCCATTTGTAGCTTTGTTCTTCGTTGCTTTGTGCTGATGCTAGAGATAGAAATCAGAATCGTGGAATGGCTTGGTTTGGAAGGGAACTTTACAGACCACCCAATTCCAACCTCCTGCCACAGGCAGGGATGCCACCCACTAGATCAGGTTGCCCAGGGCCTTGTCCAACCTGGCCTTGAACATCTCCAGGGATGGGACATCCACAGCTTTTCTGGGCAACCTGTGCCAGTGCCTCGCCACCCTCTGAGCGAAAAATTTCCTCCTAACATCTAATCTAAATCTCCCCTCTCTTAGTTTAAAACCATTCCTCCTTGTCCTATCATTACCTGCCCAAGCAAAAAGTTGTTCTCCATCTTTTTTATAAGCCCCCTTTAAGTATTGAAAAGCCACAATAAGGTTTCCCCAGAGCTGAATAGCCCCAGCTCCCTCAGCCTTTCTTCATAGGAGAGCTGCTCCAGCCCCTTGATCATCTTTGTAGACCTCCTCTGCACCTGCTGTAACAGCCCCACAACTTTCTTGTGCTGGGGGCTCCAGACCTGGACGCAGCACTCCAGGTGGGGCCTCACGAGGGCAGAGCAGAGGGGCACAATCACCTCCCTCCCCTGCTGCCCACTCCTCTGTTGATGCAGCCCAGGATGCAGTTGGCCGCCTGGGCTGCGAGCGCACACTGCTGGCTCATGTCGAGCTTTTCATCCAGCAGAACCCCCAAGTCCTTCTCTGCAGGGCTGCTCTCAGTGAGTTCTTCTCCCAGCCTGTCCTCATGTCTGGGATGGCCCCCACCCAGGTGCAGCACCTTGTTCTTGGACTTGTTGAACCGAAATACCAGAGTACTGGCCTGCACTCCCAGTTGGGAAGTGCTGGAAATGACAGTGAAAGGAGCTCATGTATAAAGGCTTCCCATCTGAGTTTGGGGGAGCCATGCTTCAAGACGTGATTTTGTCTGAACTGGTGGTATGCAGACCCCTGCTTAGTTTGAGCAAGATCTCCCTCTGAAGTTTTGTCGCTGTATTCTGTGGGGCTGCAGATGCTGAGTGGAGGTTCCGAGCAGCTTGAGCCTCCCTCTTGCAATACATATCTGTGTGCTGCTGTGCAGTGACACAGAAAGGGGTCCTTGGCTAGGCTGCCAGCTGACTTCGCTGAGGATTTCATTGCAGAAACACCCTTGCAGGGCCATAGATGAGTAGGGCTTCCATTTTTGGCTGCAGTGTGGATTTAGATCAGCCAAAGATGCTCACACTCCGCGTTTGCATGTATCATACAGAAGAGTTGTTTCACACCTCCCTTGAAAGCAAAGGTTAACTATTTTGGGGCAAACTGTGAGGAGACCAGATAGGGAGCCTGAAATCTGGCTGTGTTGCAGCAGCCTTTATACTGAGTCTTGTTATAAACCACTCTGTGTGTTGCAATCTGCTTCCTGTTTGATTTCATCTGGTCAGCAGCACCCCAGATTTCAAAAGCAGGATGCTGACAATAATTGGGTTTAATTTCCAATTCAACTCCTTTAGGTAACTTGAGCCAGAAACAAGAAGCACGCATAGATGTGAGTGCCTGGTCTTCTGTGCCAAAAGGTAAGGCTGCAACAAATCACAGCACTAGCAAGGTGTAGGGAAACCACTGCAACTTCAGGTTTGATTTTTCTTGTTTTGTTGCTTTTCAGGTGAACCTTCCCTGTTTCATTTTCTTTCCCTGTGTTTCAGAAAAGCCTTTTTAGCACTGACTCTCCTAAGGAACCCACTCAGTTTCTCCAGCTGAGGGAATCTCCCTCTCACCCTGCAAAACCCCTGCTTTTTGCTCCTATACTGTGGTTGGCTCAGTGGTAGGTTGAGGAAGTTGGTTTGGCTTTTAAAGAAAGATCAGACAGACAATCTAGAGTTGATCCACCAGAAGCCATTCTAGGAGTGTGAGTATCCAAGCTTAAAAGAATAGGTAGTAGTAGTTCTAGGGCTTGTTTCAGGGATGGACTTAGTACTTCTCATAGCCTTAGTACTTAGCCTTCTAACTCCACAGATAATGAAATGAGGGATTGTTTTCAAGATCCCTCCTCTTCCCCTGGTGCTTTGCAGTGATATCAATCACTGAATGTCAGACAAAAGCCTTTGGTGCAATGTGAAGATGCTGAAGGTATGGGCCACTATGGAGCGATGTCCCTGGTCCTTCATTTAACAGCTACTGGAAGAACTGGAGGCTGCTAAATTCTGAGTTGCCACCTCAGTCACCAGTTGTTCAGCTTCCAGAAATGAAAGACCAGCCCAGGCCCTCGCCAAGTGAAGAATCTCATGGAAGAGAGAGAGAATGGATGTTATTCTAATGTCCAGCTTTCCAAGCAGGTAAATGGAGGAGACTGCAGGAAAAAGAATCCAGGTCATCCACCAATTCACATTTGCACAGAAAGCTGCCATCAGGTTGCTGTGTTCTGAAAAGTGTGTTGGGAGAAAACAAAGCAGCAGGAAATGAAGCTTTGTGTTCTGCAGGCTGCAGTGCAGAGAAGCCACTGAGCCATCACCCCTGGCAGTGCAGAGAGCGAAGTGCAAGCCTTGGGTCCTCTAGAGGTGCTTAACATTGGTGTCAGGGAGTGGGTTTGGTGCTGGATTGCCACTGGTGTAAAATAGACAATTTGAAGGAAAAGATGCTCTTAGTTTTGCAGGGAGTGCTCCTGTTCCTGCTGTGTGAATTTGGGCGCTCACACTCACAGCAGCAGGAGCTTCTTGCAGAGCTGGCTGTGTTTCTTGCTGAGGTTTGCCAGTGTTCTCAGTACCTTATAACTTGTGTTTGCATCTTCCATTTCCTGCTCCTGGCCAGAAAAGGGGTAGGCTTTTAGCACTGCACTTCCTGAGCAGTGATCACTTCCTGGCTTGTCCAGCTCTGCTGGCATTACTCTTTTTAATCCTTATCTCCCAACCTACCCTTTGCAATTCCAACCATTCGTATGGTCACAGAGATGCTTGTGCCTCTGCTTTTTATAGGCTGTTGATCTCAGCAGTTGCTGGTGGAATAGAAATCTGAAAATAGTGCTGAAAGGTATTGGGGCTAATTAAAAAAAATAGGATTTATGCCTCTCTCAGCTCTCCACGTTCTCTGCATCTGAGAGAGCAACATAAACAATGAGAATTAATAAACAGCCCAGGAAATCTGTGGGCTGTGAGTTCTCCAGAAATAACTGTTCCCTTGGGATAACAGAGCTGTTTCTGTGCATTCCTGCATTCAAAGCAGATGCATCTCCCAGCTTACGAAAAGACTCTCCAGTGAGGTTGGTGTGGTCAGCCTTGGGAAATGCCAGGCAGCTTTTCATGACAGCTCCTTCCCCCAGTGCTCCGTGGCCAGCTGAGATCATGGATACTGACCTGACAGCGACTATACTCACAAGAAGCTTTGTGTGGAGCTGTCTTAGGCATTGATATTTCCTGTTCCTGCTTTCTTTCAGGTCCATCGTGCAGACTTATCCTGCTCTAGGTGGACTTGAATCCTGGTGAGGGTGGACTTAAATCCTGATGAAACTGGGCTGAGGGCTTTGCTGCAGTGTGTAGCTGGGATTTGTGGTACCTCCACTTGTTATATTGGAACGGGTTACCCAGGGAAGTGGTATAGTCACCATCCCTAGGAGTGCTTAAGGGAGGGTTGGACATGGAGTAATGGGTGACATTGGTAGTAGGGTGATGGTTAGACCAGATGATTTTGAAGGTCTTTTCCAACCTTAATGGTTCTATGATGCTATGATCTCTGTCTCAAATCTGCCAGGCTTTTTTAATATGCTCAGAATCACTTCCTCCATGCCCTATGTAACTTTTCAGTGCTCATGGTGTAAATCTTTGATTAGGCTGTCTGCAGACCTTAATGTTTTATCTACTTCTATGTCCTACCTTCAACCCAGAATTGAATGCACCTCTTTTTTTCTTCTTTTTTTTTCCCCTTTTTTTTTTTCATTCCAGCAGCTATGGTGCCAATAGGTTCGCTTCCTAGGATGCATTTTGTCAGGTTGTTATGATACTTCTTAGCTAAGGTTCTGGTGTGGTTTAGCACTTATACATCTCAGCAAATGGGAATTAATCTAAACATCATTTACTACACCTAACACATCTTGCAAAATGTGCCTTTTAAAATGCACATTGTTTTCTGTTGAACTTCAAATTCAAGTTTCCCCTAGCAGCTTGTACCACTGCATTTCCTTATTTCTGATGTCGCAGCTGTTGTTAACTGAGAACAATAAGATCTGGTTATTAACTGCTCTGTGAAGTGCAGTCAATGTTCCAGTGTCAGATAAATATTGAATCCTTGTAACTAATCATGTGTTCCTTATGGAGGAGCAAGGCCCTGCTTAAGTTCTCTGCAAAAACACTCAAGTAGGTTGAATAGGAAAGTAGTAAATCACACTGTGGTAGGCAAGATTGATGTTATCCACTGGGAAAGCCTATGTAAACTGAAGTGTTGGAAAGAATTGCCTAGAGATCTCAGGGGGCTCCATTACTGAAGGTCAATAAACCAGCCCAGACCCCTACATCACCCCTGAGAGCTGTAGAGTATTCAGGCTTGGACAAGGGGCTGGTTTAGCCTCTTGAGGACCAGCCCAAGCTGATTTTCTATAGCTAGATGCATGTCTGCATTTACTTCAACAATTGGAAAAACTGTTTTGTAAACTCAGCCTGAATTTGCAAATAGTTTTGTCTCTCTGATTTTGCTTTTTTTTTTTTTTTTTTTCCAGCTTCCTGAATGCTTTGCTGCAGTGTCTTGCCCAGCTCTAAATAAGTTGACATTGGAAGTGCTGTTTTGACATGTTTCTGACTTTTCATGTTTCAGGGTTTGCTCGCCGCCGACGTAGCAGCAGTTCTATCAGTGATAAGGATGCTAAACAGAAACGCCTGGGTATGTAGACAGAAGTAAAACAATGGTGTGGTTCCCTCCAGGGAAGAACCTGTTTAACTTCTTTGCAAAAGCACTCAAAAAATCAACTTCCTGCATTGAGGAAAACTTTTGTTTAGTGGCTGCATAAACTCAATGCAACAGTCTGTAAGATGTATGCACAGTGGGACCTAGCAAGTAACAAGAAACATCCATGCCCATTTCAGAGATGTATTAAATCAACCTGAGGAGAAGGGATGCGTATGGCATGTGCCATCTCCCTTAAAGCCTGATATGCCTATAAAGTGTTCAGCTGTTGGTCATCCCTTTATTATTATTTTTAAGGCAAATCAGGAGACACAGTTTAAATACAATTTAAATCCCACAGTCTAGCATGTTAAAAATGTGTATTGTTTCAGCTCACCCTAAAATAGAGAAGTAACTGAATAGATGAGTGATGACAAGATCAAGTCATGAGTGATGACAAGATCAAGTCGTAAAGACTGGGTGGTCTGAGCAGGCCTCAGGGCTGTGTAACTTGGTGTCTACATCCTTCCCTTCATCATCTGCCCCTTTTCACCCTTTTCTACCTCTGCTGTTAACGTTTCACACCCCAGGTCCGGGTGTCTGGTAGGGAAACACCAGAAGCATGGCAAAGCTAGCAGCTGATAGGAGGAACCTTTGTTTTAAATGTCCTGGTCAGCCCTCATAGGCCCTAATAGACAGTTGTTGACCAAAAGCATTCTTGTAGGAAATTATCAATGAGAAGGTGCTCCCGGGAGAACAACAGATCTTATCTGTCCACAAAACTCAGCAGTGAAATCTTTTTTTTTCAGAAGGTGCTGAACACCCTTAATTATCACCACTGCCCCTTCTAACAAAGAGATGCTGATACCATTGTGGTCACAGATTCCCACTGCTACCAGCTAGCTAGCCTTTTGAGGCTAGGTTTCTCACACTGGGCATGAGGGAAGCCTGGTACCAGGCTTATCTCAAGTAGAGGGAGAAAAAGCTGCTACTTATGAGAACAACAACACATGTTTGTGTGTGCATACAAGCACAGATAGTTGCTTGTGCTGAATGGGGACTGCTGGTTTGTTACTGCTCGACTGCCTGGCTGGAGGTGCTGATGTGCTTTTGCAGCACCATTTAAGTGCATGTATGTTGGAAATGAAGTGGCCTTGGAAGTAGGCCTCAGTAGAGAGGCAGGGGAACGAAGAGATATCCTGTTACAGAATCTTAAAAACACAACCGCACAGCACAGGAAGTGTCTGTTCTGACATGCAGAAAGTTGAGCAAGTATGGCACAAGGCCAGCATAGACAAGCAGAGGCCTGGTGAATAGGGAATTATATGCATAAACATCAATAACTAATTCTCATCCTAAAGAGATAAATAAGACTTAGTGTTTAAATGAAGCTATTTCACCTTGTTCCTGAATTTTCTCCCCCCTTCGTCAGCCCCTGTGCAAAAATAGGCAAAACTACGTGTTATTTTTATGCTTTCAAAATCTGTCATCTCTACCTCTAGCTCTGTGGAGCAGCCTCTGATCCAAGTGGTGTTTCTCTTTAAGTGGCAATATTTTTGATCTGTCACAGCTTAGAAATAACTAACTTTTTCACCCTCAATTCATTCTGTCTTCTCTCTCAGATTCAGCTGAAAATTATCGGCATCTTCTCATTAATACTGTCCGTCAGAGATATGGCAGCAGGAGAGCAGCAGGGGCAGCAGCACAGGAACAAATGCAGCCACTGGCTTTCAACCAAGCCTTTGTTAATCTTGTTATTCGACAGAGCAAAGCCTCCCGATTAAAAGAGAGAACAGATAAACCCAGAGAGGATCTGCCCAGTGCCCCTGAACCAGAAGAATGTGTGGATACAGCCATGAGTGTGTCAGATCTGTTTGGTAGTGTTGTCCGATCGGGTACAACTAAGTTGATCTTTTTGTTTGGTAAACCGGGTACAGGCAAGACCATGCTAATGCACAGGATTTGTCAGAAATGGGCAGAAGGTGTCTTACGTCAGTTTCTCTTCACTTTCCTTTTTGAGTTTCGTCAGCTGAATTTATTAAAAAGAAAATTGACTCTGAAGGAGCTTTTGTTTGACCTGTTTCTTCAGCCAGAAGAGAGCCCCGATGCAGTGTTCCAGCACCTCCTGGAAAATGCCCAGCATACACTGATCATCTTTGATGGGCTGGATGAGTTCACAGGTAGCATGGACATGTTATCCACTTCTAAGGGAGGCCCGACACTTCACTCTCATATGTCCATATCTGAGCTCTTTGCAGACCTTTGTCATGGGAAGCTCCTTCCTGGTTGCACAGTGTTGGTTACCAGCCGACCTAAGAGACTACCAGACTTCTTAGTAAACACAGTTGATGTGCTAGCAGAAGTTTGGGGATTTGATCACAAGAAGGTTGAAGAATACGTCAGCCACTATTTTCATCATCATTCATTCAAAGAACAAGCCATTGCTCACCTGAAGAACAACACTAAGCTCCTCAGCATGTGTCTGATCCCTGCTCTGTGTTACGTTGTCTGCATCTGTTTGGAGTATTTGCTTCTTAAACATCAGATGAGTGTAGAGCTTCCACAGACTATGACACAGTTTTATATAAAAATGCTTCTCATCTTCATAAACAAACAGCAGGGAGAGCACGCAGTTGATGAGGAAACTCAGCTGAACTGTAACAAGAAGGCCATTTTGGGTCTCTGTGATCTTGCACTGAAAGGCTTGGAAGATAAGAAGCTTGTATTTTATGTCAGTGATATTCCAGAACACGTGAAAGAATTTGCTTCCTTGCATGGTCTGCTGACTGTCTTTGAGGTGAAGACGAGTGGCAGTCACCCAGAGGCTGGTTATGCCTTTGTGCACTTGAGCTTGCAGGAGTTTTTTGCCGCACTGTGTCTCATGATAAACAAGAGGGTGGACAAGAGCTACCTGAAGAAGAAATTCTCTTTGAAGTCAAAGTGGACTTTAAAGAATGAAGCAAAGACCGAGTTCATAGAGAGTTTTCACATCTTCCTCTCAGGCCTGTCATCAAAAGAGTGTAGGACGTTTCTCATGTTGCTAGCTGAACAAAATGAAGCTTGGGTGCAGGATAAGCAAGACGCAATCCTGCAGTCTCTCAAGAAACTGGCAGCCACTCATCTGACAGGGCCCAAAGTCATTGAGCTCTGCCATTGCACGTTTGAAACTCAAGACCTCAAAGTAGCCCAGCACATTGGGAGCCTACTGAATTTCAAGTACGAGTTTAAAAACTTCAGACTGACACCTCTCGACATGTCGGCTCTGGTTTTTGTCATAAACTCAGGCCAAGATTTGACTCATTTGGATTTTGCAGGATGCCTCATGGATGCTGGCTGTTTGGAGGTTCTGGCCAGCTGTAAAAACGTGGAGCATTTGAGGTAAATGTACTGCATGCCTATGTGTTGGTAGGTGGAAAGGCTGAGGGGCTGGAAGGGCAAACCTAGTGTTTATGTTTTAAAAGGGAGGGAAAGAAAATGTGAGAAGAACAGCATAACTTTGATACTGAAGAAATCTAGTAAATAATGTATTTATGAGTGATTGGAGGATATTAAGGTGATAAATCCATTATGGCTGTTTTTTGTTTGTTTCTTTGTTTTGACTAAACCAATCAAAGAACAGGGTAGTTAGCCTAATAGATAAGGGAGAAAATTATAGGCATTTCCTGATGTTGGAAAGGTAGGATGAAACTTGAAAGCAAATGAGAAAATTGTGACCTAAGCAAAGTCATAGAATCATAGAATCAAGTCACCATAAACCAGATGAACAGATCACAACTGCATTCTGAGGTGCTCGTTCTCTGTCAGTGTTCTGCTGTAATGCTGGAGGGACTTTCCAAGGACAATCTCTTGGGATAGTGTTGTGGGATGGGTCTCTTTCCATATTTCTATGAATAACTCAGAGGAATGTATCTGGAGTTTACTCATGGGGAGCAGCCAGGGTGCGCACCCCTGATGAGCTGACCTGCTGTGGGACGGCTCTAAGGAGCACATCGGGCTGCGAGGAAGTTTGCCTGGTGAGAGCAGCGAGAATCACTGGCAGGGTATCGCATCCGGGCTGTGGGAAACGGCTGCAGGGAATGGCATTGTCTGCTCCCCAGCAGAAGAGCATAAACAGATATGAAAAATGCTATTTTTGGATATTAATATTACTGTCAAAATGGCAGTAATTGAGTGTTCTCTGTCTCCAGTAAGGAGAATAGGAATACTCTTTAATTTACTGGTAGGAAAGCTGTCTGATGGTACATCCCAACTCTAAATCGCTGGCACAGACCACAGGGCAGTGCACAGAACCTCCTGCTCTCACAGAGCTGATTAGGCAGACTTCTGAGATTGGCTGGGCTGTTGCCTTTCACTAGGAGAAAGGAACGGGGTTTGGGGGGTTTCTTCCACAGCTCATAAACTCTCAAGCCTGTGCCTGTTCACAGTTATAGTCTGCTTGATGCAAGTGCTCTGAGTGCTGTGTCCTGGAAGGGCGGGCAAAGGGCAGTGACCCCCAAGCATTTCAGCTGCATGTTGCTTGCCTAAAGAAGCAGCATTGCCTCAGGTGTGTTACCGGTGACCTCAGGCCATGTTGTCAGTCAAAAGGAGAGTGATGTTCCACCACACCTCTGCAGCTTGTTCCTGAGTCCTTCTGGTTTCAGAGAAGTTGGTGGAGGCACGCAGGAAGCAGAACAGGGATGGGATTCTGCTCCCAGGGCACCCTACATGCTGTAGGAGATGTGACTCTGGCTGCTGTGCACTAATGCATCCTGTAATCAGTACATCCTGAAGCTGGTTTGTAGGAGCACTTTTGTGCCTGAAAGCTTTCCTGTCTATCTGTTTATTTTTTCCAATATCACTTACTTTTATAAAAGAGGTACTTTTCCTTCAGACTTTGTCTTTTATATTCTGGAAAACTCTGGCTACTTTGCTACCCAAACTTACAGCATCTGTACTGAAGTCAACCCTCTTGTAACCCAGGAACTCTTTTCTCAGAAGCTTTTAGATATTCTCAGCCTGCATGAGCTTGGTTTGTCCCCATGTGACCGTGAGCAGAACCTGGCCTTGTCCCATGAATAGATCTCCAGGATTCTTGCTCTGTTGGGACATGCAATTGTGCTTTCTGTTGTTGTCTGTGGCAACAGCTACACATAATGTACCAAAAGGCCTCTCCTTCAGCTACTTGCAGTTGATGTATAAGATTCATGTTGTTGTGGTTTTTGTGTGTGTTTTTTTCTTCCAAACATGCTGCAAGAAAGAGGATAACACAACAGTGGTTATAAAGTAAAGTCAACACATATAGTTTGCTGTCATATTTTAACCTGCTTTGTGGGCTAGCTGATTTTGCTCTTCGTTGTGTTTACATTTTTCCCTTTTCTTTATGTTTTAGCTTTCGGAGTAGGAGATTTGGTGATGACTTTGCTGCTGCTCTTTCAAAGAGCTTACGAGAAATGGGGAGCCTGAAGAAACTAGAGTAAGTCTTTGCTTGTAAGGTTAGAGCCTCCCCGCTGTGTTTCTGGCTGGCAGGTTAATCACTCAAGGATGAGCATGCAGAGCCATGCAGAACAGCACAGACGTGCATGGCCCTTGTTTTATACTGCCACCTAATATCAAGAGGAAGATTGCATTGCCCTGGTTAAAGAGCAGCAGGAATTTGGTTGTAGGTGGCAGAGTCGGGCTGTGTCTGCTCTGTGTTGGTGTGCTAAAAGTGCAGCACAGGCACACAGCTGAGAGAGGCTTGCCACGCACTACACAGATGCTAGTCTTCCCTCTTCTTGATTTGAACAATTCTTTCTTTTTCAGGTTGACAGGTGGGAACATCACAGCTGAGGGGCTGACTAACTTGGTCCAGGCTTCCTCGCAGTGCCTCCAGCTCGAGGAACTAAAGTGAGTTTCTTGTGACAGTGTGGCTCAAATCAATTGCTAATTCCCTGGGGCCTGTGGTATTAAAGAGAATCTGTGTGCAGCTTGCAGGACAATCGGATACGGGATCTAGAGGTAAAGAGGGTGTTGGACCTGTTTTCCAGAATGGATAAGCTAAAGAAAATAGAGTAAGTAAAAATGCATTTAACCTATTAAAAATGGTAGCCACTATGAAGCCAAGCATAGCATTAGAGAGAGTTTAAGTCCTCATCAGAGTGGAGCTGCTGGATGTCTTTGTAAGGGTTGATACTTGCTCGTAGAGGTGTCACTGGAAGACAGGGAGGACAGTAATCTGGGGCACAAATATTTAAATGCAGGTAGGGCTATGCTGGAGGTCTGACTTGGAATGAGATAGACTCAGCTTTCACAGCCAGTTCTTACCCATCTGTTTTAAAATAATGTCTAGTGAGTCCTGGCACCACTGACATATCTCCAGAAATTACAGGTCATGTTCAACTTGATGCCTGGCATGACTTTTTCCTCTTCTCCATCCTCACCTCTCTTCCCCTTGGTCAGGCTTAGATGTAGATTTCTTAGCTCTGTGTAAGAGAGAACAGCTCCATCCTTGTCTTCCTAAGCTTTTGTTTAGCTGTCTTGTCCTGTGTGGAGGCCCCACTTAACCTTCTGTAAGATCATAGTGCTGAACAACCTTGTGTTTCATGTTTAGTGAGTTGCAACAAGTAATGAAACAGCATAAATGTACAAGTAAAGAATACATCCTCAGAGGTTGCTAGTATTGTGGTTCAGGGATGTTTTATGTCTGAAGGTTTAGACCATGCTATAATATGCCCTACATGAATTGATTTATTTGTTATAATAGGATTTAATTGTACTGTGGGCCAGTTGTGTAGTCATACAGTTATGAAGTACAACCCCTACATTTTGGACCAAAGATAGTTAATGGTTCTTCTATTGCACATAGCAAAAGCGTCTTTGATGCTAAATTCATGGGAGCTATAGCTTGTGGAGAAAAATACGATGAGATTATGCTTTTGTTGGGTCAAAATGCAAAATTCTGAAGTTTTGGAGAAACCCCGTAACTAAAAGAATGTGTACTTCGGGGAATTCGGGGTGTGTGGCAGAGAGCAGTTGTGTAAGAAATAACCATGCTGTTGGGTCCAGCATCTGAGATTGTATTCTTCCTGATATTCACAGTCTGAGCAACAACAATCTTTCCTTGAATGCTGTTCTCATATTGGCAAAGGAAGTCATCACATGTCAAAATGCTACAGAACTGCACGTCAGGTATCAATACATGAGAACTGTTACAAAAACAAATATGTTGTCTCTTTCAGTGATGACTTTGTAAATGAATGGACACGGCTTACTTGTTGGTTAATCAAAATCAATGAAGCATGACTTTTATTCCTTTTTGTTTTCTGTATGAAACAAAATTTGGTTTGATTATATTATAGACTTCCTGTTTGTATTTTTAATAGGTCTCTTTGCCTATAAATTGATTTGCAAGTGTAATAGTTTTTCATATATAAAAGAATCTAAACTTACTTTTAAGCTTTGCAATATCTCAACCAGGAAATTCTTTATCAGCTAGCATAAATTTGCTACAAACCAGCTAAGCTTACTGAAAAGCTGTGGATTTAAGTAGCTATGTCTATGGGTTCTTTAAATTATAGGTTTTGTTTTTTTTCATAGATCCAGAATAACAGAGAAAGGGGAGAATTTTAAAGTCCTAGTGTATGTGCTTAAGCTGTAAGTTTACTAGGCCAAGTTAATCCTTGGTGTAACGCGGGGGAAGTCAAAGTGCATACAAAACTTTCTCAATTTGCCTGCTGGGTTGGAGTTTCCACAGAACCTCTTTCCAACAAATTGCTGGCCTCAACAAAAAAATCCCCACCCATTTCTCCTTAATCATGTTACTCTTCTGGGTGTACTGCAGCCCTAGTTCAACATATGGGGTATCCTGTTGCCTTCTAGCCCCACGGCTGCTTTTTGGCTTGCCTGTGGAAATGTGCTAGTATGTCAGACGTTGAGGCCCTCTTTAGCATACAGGCAACAGCTTTAGTCCTTACTGAGCACCGCTACAGAAGAAATGGCATCCTTCCACCTGCATCCTAACATTGGCTTTGATCTCATTTTCAGGAAGGACACTGTGATAATACATTTTTCTGGCACATCTGGAAAAGTTCCAAGGTGAGAAACTGTATGCAGTATAATGCTTTTTTTTTTTTTTTTTTTTTTTTCCCAATTATACTGGTTTAAACCATCAGCTTGGTGTCACTGTAAACCACTCTAGGAACAGAACTGATTGCCTCTGCTCTTGCATCTGGCAGAGCTGGAGCCACCTGAGCAAGGAGAAAGGTAAACAAAGTAACTGGTCTTTGCACAGACCTGTTAGCCAGTTCCACAAAGGCAGAGCCTTAGTTTCTGCATAAGCTTGAAGTGCCATCTTCTTATTGCAAAACCGCTGATGCTGAAACCAATGGGCAACTGCATGTGAGGATAAACAAAAGGAAAACTTTGCCATTATCTGGCTGGCTCTTATGTTCTCTCTGCTTGTGCATCCATTTGAGGGAAGGGTAAATTTGACCGTAATTAAGAATCTGTGAGATAGTCTTGTGTTCTCTGATAGGGAGCTCCTTTTGCCCTGTGTTGTGCAGTCCTAGAGGGACCTCACAGTATTTCACATGTATATGTAAACTGACTTAGCCTGGCTCTGAGTCAGCTAGAAACTGCTCCTGCTCAGATGTCTGAACAGCCTTGTGCTGTTGGAGGCAGCCTGGTGCCCATGGGTGTGTTTATCTGTTTCTGTGGTGGCACAAACCCCCATGGAGGCAAAACATCCTGCATCTTAGTAGTACTTTTGCATGGGAGCTCAGTTACCCAGTTGATTAAAATATAGTGAAATCTTATGTGGACACCCCCTGCGCTGGACTGCTCCCATCTCCTGATGGGGATCTTCTGGCTCTTGAAAATCATTTAACCTTTCTTGGAAGGGTTGGGCGGATCACAGACCTCGTGTTTTGTGTTTTTTTTTTTTTTTTTTTTTTTTTTTTCCAGAAAGCTTGCAGAAAATACTAATCACCTCCCAAGTCCTCAGGTATTTTACGAAGGCATACTAAAGACCAATTATTTTGCTTGTTTGTAGATCTTTGGATTTGAGATGGGAAGAAAACAAGGAATGTGTAATTCCAACTAGACATGTGAAGTTATGGTAAGAGAAGGCATTGAAGTTCCTGCTCATTAATGTGATTTGCAGATGACAGGTACTACAGAAGAACAAGAATAGGAGATGTATTGGTGATTAAGGAAGGAGATATAAGAAAATATTTTAAATCAACCCGATTCAGTAAATAAAAATAAAAATCTCTGTCTAGCCAAACTAACAGCCCTGAAGGGGCAGAGTTGCCTTGATAATTCCCAACTTGCCCCGTGTTGCCAAAGGCATGAGCCATATGGTTTTCTTTCTTCCCTGTGAGACAGCAGAGTACTAGCTTTCTCGGAACAGAATTCAGGTATACTCTCCAAGCATGCTAGAGCTAAGAAACAGCCTTCTCATGCCTCCTTTTCTTGCCCTCACTGTTCTGTGCAACACAAACAATCCCATCCATCTCTTTCACGTGGATGAAATGGCGGTGCTGGGCAGTTCCAGTGCAAGGCACTGCACTCACAGAGCACTTTCCAAGCATGGCCCTCTGCACTCCTTCTGTAGCAAGGGATACAGAGGGATGGAACAATGTGCCCAGAATGGTGTGGCAGAGCAGGGACTAAAAACTGCCTCCCTTCACACTGGTTCTTTGTGTCTTCATCTGGAGAGAGATGCCAGAAATGCCTAGGTCTCACTTCCTCCTCCCTGCTTGTTTTAGGCTGAGAGAGTTAGGGTTGTCTGGCCTCGAGAAGAGAAGGCTCTGGGGAGACCTTATAGCAGCCCTCCAGTACCTAAAGGGGGCCTACAGGAAAGCTGGGGAGGGTCTCTTTTTCAGGGAGTGTAGTTACAGGACAAGGTGTAATGGTTTTAAACTAAAAGAGGGTAGATTTAGCTTAGATATAAGGAAGAATTTTTTTACTATGAGGGTGGTGAGGCACCGGCACAGGCTGCCCAGAGAAGCTGTGGATGCCCCATCCCTGGAAGTGTTCAAGGCCAGGTTGAATGGGGCTTGGAGCGATCCGATCTAGTGGAAGGTGTCACTGCCCATGGCAGGGGGTTGGGATTAGATGATCTTTAAGGTTCCTTGCAACCCAAACCATTCTATGATTCTTTAACCCTTTCTGTTCACAGCTTACGGGATCGCAGCCTGTCTTTGCAACATGCAAAGAAGATTGTGTCCATTCTCCAGAGCTGCCCCCATCTCTCTGAAGTGGAGTAAGTGCTTCCTTTCCTTCTTGTTGTGTCACTGTGGGCAGGAGACAGGTAGCAGCAGATTTAGATGTAGAGGGCAGTGAGTCGTGGGGTCTGACCCCAAGGAAGGATCCCAGCACTCTGCGTTAGGTCTGGTGAGATCCTGATTAGGGGTTTTTGGTGAGGTTCAGCAGGAGATGAATGCTGAACAACTTTCAATTCCTGTGACAACTGCAGCCTCGGGCTACCTGGGGCTGTAGCCAGTGATGACAGTTGCAGAGCAGACCCTGCTAATGAAGGAGTGCTGCATGCTGGAGGCAACACCAAGCTGTCTTTGAGCCAGTAAAGGGACACAGATGGCTTCTATGTTGTTCCTTTTGTTTTTTAAGGCTGCCCAGCTCTGCTGGGAGAAGTGAGAGGAGAGTTCCACTTCGTAACCTACCCATTGCAATGAGTATCATCCCTACAGTTCCTTATTTGTGTATATATGAGGCCAACTGATTCGGGCTGTAAACTCTCCTTCTAGCCTGTCTGCACTGGAAAATGCAGGAATATCTGTTGCAAGACAGTTCACTCCAGACTGTGTCTTAAATTCAGCTACATCCTAAATACTAGTTTTCCAGCTCACTGATTTGAAACTGAGATCTTTGTTATCCAGTTTTCCTTCCTTCCTTCCTTCCTTCCTTCCTGGAGGATAGTAAACACTCATTCAGTTGGTTTCTTGCTTTGCACTTCCACTTAGGTTTTTCTAAAGATGTTTCTGGGGCTAAAGCATGAGTTATGTTTCTCTAGGGATAAAACTCTTGGTCTGGAATTATTTCAGTGCAAAGGGAAACAGGGGAGATTGCTCTGGGACAGAAGGAACAGTCCAGGCAAACGACCAATTGTAACAAAGGGAAAGCAAGCAGATTTTAACAGCTTTGCTACTTATACGGTTCAAAGCAATCCCCGCTAACTGGAAAATGTCTCAGTTTATCAGGTAACAAGCTTGGAGACGAAGGCTGCAGTTGCCTGCTGGAAAGCCTCCCTTGGATTTCAATTTCAAAGCAGCTGGAGTAAGTGTTGCCCTTTTTTCTTGAGCCTTGACTGTACAGAGATGCTGAGCAGGGGTCCAGGAGGCAAAAATCTCACCCAGACCAGTGCTACAGAAGTAGCTCTGAGCACTATAAGGATGAGACTCATCCCATGAGGCTGTTCAGGGTGAAGGTGGTCATTTGCTCAAAACATCTTACTCAGAAACAGATCTAAATGCATCTGAAGTGCTGAAGTGCCCTTTGATTAAAAACCCTTTCCCAGAAGAAGCAGGGATCCAGTGTCTTTTGTTCCATTACACTTCTGAAGTGCAATGAGTTCAAGCCCACAGCATGCTCATGACCACTTCCACAAGGACAGTTCTTCATGTGTTTACTGAATGTGTGATTTCCATAACCAGATATTTGCCTTTTTCTTTTTCTTAGTCTCAGTCACAACCTCCTCTCTATTAATGGCATTTACAGTCTGTTGAAGTCAGTAAATACCTGCCAGAAGACCATGGAGGTAGAAGTCAGGTATGTATGTCTAGAAGAATCCTGTTTGAGGTTAATCCCAAAGTACAAGTCTGAGAGTTAAGTTCTAGGATTTTTGAGTCACCTCAGAGTAGGGGTAGGTGAAGAACATGTACAAAGGTGATATACACATGGTGATGCATAGCTGTAAGCAGATTCTTTCTGAGCCATCATCCAGAATTTGAGAGGGTGCAGCACTGTGGGAATACTAAAATATATTGGAAATAGCTGAAGTGATGTTATAAAGTACTCTGAAGTCTTTAGCCAGGCTATCACACAGTTTGGAACTTTATAATGTATGTAATCCCAGTGCACTAATAAAATTCTAGATCAATACTCCAGATAGAGGAATAATTTAACAACTTAGCAGCAATTAAGCGTTTGCCAAGTATATTGTATGAAAATAATCAAGAGGTAGTGTCACCCCTGTTTCACTGCCGTTCTGATCCTGTTCTCCTTGTGTTCCTTTTCCTCTTTTTAAATTTATCTTCTCTTCCTGAATTTTTCCTTCTCACATTTAATCTTTATTCCTTTTGATTAATACATTTTAATTTCTTTCTACCTTGCTTTTTATGTTATTTTCCTTCATGCATATTTGAGGGGCATATTGCCTTGACTTACCCATATTTTCAGAGGCATGCATGAATTGAACTTTAGACTCACTGCTGTGCTCTGCCCTGGGAAGCTTATGAGAGAGGTTCTCTGTGGAGTATGAGAAATGTTGACTTCTAGAGTGGAGCTGGAAACTTTCCTAGTATTTTCCTTTGGAAACACCCTAGAGTTCAAGTATAGTGATTTTGTCTGCACTTTCTCTAACGGTTTGGAGAAACTGAGTCATCTGATATCGGATAATTTGATCCAACCAGGATTTAAAACTAACGAAGATGATCTTTTGCTTGTTTTGGGAAGATTTTAAGTGATTGGTAGCACCAAAGTATTTTGAACAGATCTCCACCAAAATGAAACATTCATAAAATAATTAAATATCCAGAATGTGACATTGATTTATTCCTTTTCTTCTTCACTTAGCCTTTGTCATAAGACCGCAGTCCTGAGGTTTACAGAAGACAGAGAATTTGCTTCCCCTCCTCATAGGTAGAGTGTGTGTGGATAAATGTTTTTTGTTTGTTTGTTTGTTTTTTTCCTCTCAGCATCTCGTTTAGTTCTTATATCCTGTTTATGTACCAAGGGTAACAGTTCACCTCACTTTCCCCCTTCCCCTGGAATCTAAAATTAGTACTCTCTCCTGGTTTTCTTAGCCAGAAAGTTGTCTACTAACTTCTATAATGTATGATTATGTTTTATGTCTCTAGAGGACATTTCAGTCCAGGATCCTAAGTAAAACAGGCTGTTTAAATACAGTTATGCTCTCTAATACTAGCAAACATTAAAAAAAAAAAAAAAAAAAAAGCCCAACAAAACAAAAACAGAAGCCAGCCCCACACCTCCAAGCAAAAATCCCAGCAGATTCACAGATCTCTGCATGTTTAGAACTATCTCGTTCAGTACACTGTGCATTCCCTATCATGGTACTCGTAAATCAAAATGAATTTGGAGTTTTGTTTTTCACCTTAGAAAACTGTGAGTAAAAACATGTCAGTCCAGATGTTTTAATTGAGAGGGGTTTGTTGTTGCTCTTGGAGCCCTAGGTTCATTTATTTATTCCCTTGTTCTCCGTGAACTGAATCCAGTGTAAAATAGCATTTCCCATGGTACGCCTGAGTCCCACCTCTTATCTGGGGAGGAACATCAGGACTATCATGGGAGGCAACCCCGTTGTTATGGTTATGCTTGGAAAAGAGGGACAGCCTGGGTGAGACACATGACCTGTGACTCCTTTAAGGCACCAGATGACATTTCAAACTCAGATATTTTAGAATCTGGATGTTACATTTATTTATGAACAGTAGGGTTTTTTTTGCAGAGACATGGACTCTTTGCAGAAAACATGTTTAGACAAAAGCTGAATGTTCCATCAAATTCTAGCTTAGATGGGAAGTCTGTCTTGTTCCCCTTCTCCCTAGTGGTCCACACTCTCACATAATTGGATAATTACTGAAAGAAAGAAAAGTCTGCTATTGGCAAAATACTGGTGAGGGTAGATCCAGGTAAACCCCAGGGATCTGCCAAATTACTGAAGCATTAGTGTTTTACTCTTGTCTGCTTTTGTGCACACTTACTAGGGAAGAGCCTTTGTACCCTACTGATGACCAACAGCTTGGAGAGGAAAAACAAACACCTACTCTCTCAAAAAAAATAAGGTATTGTGGCAAATTTTCATTGTATTTCATGTATTTCCTATGTCTGGATCCTTTAGCTGATGAAACCTGCATCTCCAAGTTTGAATGGTGAATCACAAGAGAGCAGGTAAAATCAAACATACGTCTCTGTGCTCACAGTCCAAGCTTGCAGCACTAGAAGCTCTATGGTTAGTGTTCGTGGTCTTCTACAGTAACCAAAGTAGATTGTTCTAGGCTCCCTAGTACAAGAGGGATGTAAATTAGAGAGAGTCAAGCGTAGAGCCATGAAGATGAGTAAGGGATTGGAGCATCTGTCTTATGAGGAAAGACTAAGCAAGCTGGGCCTGTTTAGCCTAGAGTAGAGGAGATTGAGAGGGGATCTTATCAACCTCTGTAAATACCTGAGGGGACAACGTAAAGAGGATGGGTCCAAACTCTTCTCAGTGGTGGCTAGTGATAGGACAAGGGGTAATGGGTATAAATTGAACTACAAGAGGTTTCATTAAATTGAACTACAAGAGGTTTCATCACCATATGAGGAAGAACTTTACAGTTTGGGTGACAGACCACTGGAACAGCCTGCCCAGAGACATTGTGGAGTCTCCTTCTTTGGAAATATTGTAAACCCGCCCGGATGTGATCCTGTGTAACATCCTGTAGGTGGCCCTGCTTGAGCAGGGAGGTAGGACTAGACGATCTCTGGAGGTCCCTTCCAACCTCAACCATTCTGTGATTCTGTGATTGTGGGCTGTAGTCTCATTCACAGAACTGGTATGATGATTGTGCAGTTACTGCGTCAGCTCCTACACGGTAGTAAGGAGAGCTGGCAGTGACAGAGCTTGTGGTACTACGGGAATTTGCTGCTGTTCATTGGAGAAATGCATCCTAAGATGCACCCTTGTTCAAATGCATATCTGATCATGCTCTGACCCCAGCATGCATGTATGTTTTGTAGCCTGCAGAGAAGGATGAAGAAGTTATGCCTGAAGCCTTCTATCCAGGATTCGGGGACCTGTTTTTTTGTTGTTGTTGTGACACATTTTTCCTTTACCTTGTTGTGTCTCTTTATTCTATTTTTGAAGATGAGCTGAAAGTACAGATTATCAGTTGTTGCTGACAAAAAAAAAGTCATGAAATTTAATTTAATTGCTATCCTCAGGTATTCTCTGGCTTTCTGAAGGAATTAAATTTACAATCTTGTTTGCAATCCTGAAGGCCTGGACTATTGATTTCTTGTTTTCTCCTAGACTGACAGACTGTCATTTTCAAGCCAGTGACCTGGAGAAGCTTTGTGCAGTCCTGAAGGAATGTAGCAGCATCTCCGAGCTGGAGTGAGTCCTTCGTAACTCTTACGGTCTTTATCTGCATTTTGCTGGGATATTATGAAAATGGCATTTGTCTGTGCCAGAGTGTTGTACTGAGCATGTGGTAGAGAGACAGGGCTATGGAAGACATAGCTTTACGTGAGCTAATATCCTTTGCCAAGAAGGCATGCAGTTCTAGTGCTCTCTTAGGGCAAAGGTCACAGCTTATAAATCCAGAAAGGGGCTATTTGATCACGTAGCCTGACTTCAGGTGTTACAAAAACTGTAAAACCTTGCCCTGTCATTTTTGTCTTGTGGCTGGAGGATAAAGAATGCCACCAAAACTGGAGGTGGGAGCCTGTGTTTTGGAGGTGATCTCGCTGTGCATACAGTGCACAAGGACATTCAGTGCCAAAGGACTTGCTTCTGTTAGCACTGCCTGGGGGGGAGTGATCCTGTTTGCTAACACCAAGAGGTGAGCAGACCCAGCACTGATGGAGGGGTGTGTGTCATGCTAGCCCCCCTGCCACACACAGACATCTAGCTTTTATGGATGGAACAAGGACCAGCAGAGGCGTGTAGTCTGCTTAACACAGCCTGAGGGCTGGCTATTCCCTTAGGCCTGGCAACCAGTGAAAGAAATTTTGAGCTTTTGCTCTTCATAAGCAATCATATCTCTTGATTTACGTGAACCATAGCCCTTGTAATCCTTATGTGTTCCTTCTCCAGGATTAACCCATCCTCTACCTAACAGCTTTGTCTGTTGGGCCTGTCCAGGCTGATCTTTCCTCAGAGCTGTGACCTCCTGGTCCCTGGTAACTGCATTAAAAAGCCCTGTCAGTATACTTGGCAGATGTGAGAAAAGGATGAGCCTCGAGCTGGGTTTCTGGCTGTTTTGTGCTGGTTAATGCCAGTCTCTAGTTTCTAGGCTTTAGTTGTAAACGGAGAGGGGCACTGCACGTGATATTTGTATTAGGGTGCCAGTGTTCTGCTTTCAGAGCTTTTCTTACTAAGAGCTGCTTTTATACATCGTTTTGTTGTTGTTCTGTTTTTTTTTTCTCTATGAAAATTAAATGACTTTCTTTAAATCCTAGTTTATCAAATAATTCTCTGGGAGACGAGGGACTTTCGCGGCTGTTTCAGTTCCTTCCAAATTTGAAAATGTTAAGGTCACTCAGGTGAGTAGCTCACATTTCTCCTTACTTGTGGATGTGGTTTTGTGGGAGTATTGATAGTGGAAGCACAATGACATTTAGGAAGGGCTGTGAGGGTGAAGTGAAGTTGTACTATGTGTTTGTTGAGGATGGTAGACCCACTGAGCTCACCCAGTCTTTTTCCAACTTTAGTCCAGGCCAGATTGACTCCACTTGAAGCTTGACTAAGATCAGTGCCTAAAAGGCTGCATACGCTGTCCTCCTTGATGGAGACAGGTGGTTTTGTGTGCAAGTGTCACACCTGGTTTCTAAAACAGGCTGAGATCTTTAGCAGGCCACTGAATTTTTCCTCTCTCTCTTCTGCATCAGGAGAAAGAGCAGTCCTTCCTGTCATGTGTTGGGCATCTTTGGATAAGAGATACTGGAGAGCTCCAGCTTGAGCAGTGAAGTCTGAATTCAACCACAATAGTGGACTGCATTAATCTGAGCATTCTACCTGGCACTGCCATTGCAAGTGCATCATGCAGGACTCTGCTTTAAAGTGTAAATTATCATTCTGCTTTATTGTCCCTGTTTGATTAATTGAACTGCTCAAACCAAAACTCAAACCAAGACCATTCCATTTACTCCTGTGCAAAGAAACACAGCTGTTTTTTTTTCTTCCCTGCAGCATCATGCAAGATGCCCACTGTCACACTAGGTACTGTAATAAACCTAATAGACCTGACCATGATCTTAGTTACTGTGGGTTTTGTGCTGCTACAGTTGCAGTTACATCCACAGAGTTGTTCTTGCCTTGCATCAGTATCTTAAAACACAGGGAATTGAATTTAAACATAAGGAAAATGTTTTGAATTGAGTATGGTCCTGCACTGGGTCAGGTTGCCCAGAGAGGCTGTGGATTCTTCATCTTTGGAGATATCCAAAACCCAGCTGGACAATGTCCTGAAGTCTACTCTATTTGACTCTGCTCTGAACAGTAGGGTTGGACTAGGTCATCTCCTGAGGTCCCTTGCAGTCTCAGTGAGGAATCAATTTAACAAACACTGGAGTGAGTCTTGTCTGCAGAACTTGGAAGTTCAAAGCACAAGCAGGAAGGTGACGGAGAAGCAGACTCTGAGAGTGTTGGACAAGGAACTCTATTTCAGTTGACACACCATAAATCATAGTAGTTTTTCTTGCCACAGCTGATTTAATCACTTCTTCTTGTAGGCTTGATAACAACCGGATCTCCCTGAAATCTGTGTTTTGCTTAGCTCAGTCCTTATCTACACTGGAACACATTAAAACAATGAACCTCAGGTATGACCAAGAGTACTTTTCCTGTGTTTTTGTGCTATTTAAGACCTCAAGCCCTGGTTTTCAGGGAGAGATACAGGAGCACTTGTCTTCAAACTCCATCCTTATTATGTGCTTTTCTGTTTACAGCTTAGGACACAAGCAGGCAGTTCATCTAAGCTTTTGGGAAAGAATCAGGTAAAATAATACCCATTGATCCATCTAAGCCCAACATGTGAGTCCCTGAGATGTGCCAGTTAAAGGTTCATTTGTCTCTGAACTCCAGTGAGGGTGGTGGGAGCAGTATGGTCTTTTAGGGCTGATTGACAGCAGCTTGAGGCTGTGGAGCAGACAGTAGTATCCCACTGCTTGTCAGAGCTGCAGTCATCTTGCTCCTGGGCAAGGGCACAGCAAATGCTCAAAATGGTGAGTGGATGCAAAGCTCACTGGAGGCTGGGAGAGAGGCGATAAGACCCTTCTTGTTATGGGAACAACATAAGCCTCATTCTGGGAGGTGGAGATGAGAGGCAGACTGGAGCATGAGGCCATTACCACCACCTCACTCCCTTCTGCAGCTGCATGGGAGCAATGGCATCAGCACAAATGATTGAGGAACCTATTCTTTCCCCAGGGACAGAAGTACCGGCAGAATGAGAAGAAATTTCCTGGTGCATCCCAAGTGCATAGCAAATGGACGATGCTTTCGGTATGGTGGTTCTGGCCTCCTTCTGTCACCCGGGAGCATAGGGAGAGATGGCTGTAGGGTCTCTATCTGTAGTGTAATGTGTGGACCAGACCTGTGCCTCCAGCTGTTGTCTTCTCAGAGAGTTTGCCTGTGCCCTGCCTGCCTTCAGAGGCAGACTTCACTCATGGGAAACAGCCTTTTCTTTCCCCTGCTTGTATGTCACTGATGGACCAGATGCAGAAATGGGGCTGGGAGGGGAAGATAGCATCTTTTCCATATGGAGTCGCCTCTGTGAATAAGCTCTGTCTTTAACATCTTTCTCTTCCACCCCCTTCCCTGCTAAAATTGGTCAGGAACGCCAGTCTCCAAAATAACACGTGGTTACAAGGGAGAAGGTAATTTCACAAAGCCAAACAAATTGGGCTAGCTGGTGTCAACCAACAGGTGTTCATGCTGTGGGGCCACCAGAGGGTCACAGTCATATCCCAGAGGTAGCTGGGTGAATAATATACCCTCTTTGGATAGACTTGGGATGCTACAAGTGTATATGTGAAAACAAATAGTGTATCTTTTGCTTGGCCATGCTGTTCAGGGGAAGCTTCTACCCCTAAATAATGGTATACAGACCTGGCTGGCTACTGTGTTCATCCCATGGAGGCCTGCCAGCTTGTCACTCAGGGAGGTTTCTGCAGTTTCTTTCTTGGGGAAGGAGATAGGAGACACCTTGTTGCTGAGCCTTGTTCTGGGAGAACTAAGACAGGCTGAGCAGGTGAAGATGCTGTCCGGTATCCAGAGACAACTGATGTGTTTGTATCAGAGTAACACCCAAAGTGATATGGTATTTTGATGGCCTGGCTCTCTTAAATCAACTCAGAGCTGGTAAAATCCTCTGTTTAACACAGCTTTTGACTTCTCAGTCCAAGCTTGTGAGTAGCAAAATATATGTAGTGGAAATAAGAGAGTTGCTAAGGGCATTGTCCTTAGGCTTGAGGCTCTGGGATATGAAGGGAGTGTCACCATACCACCATGGTCATGGGAAATGTTGAGCTCCTGAGTGCTTTGTTTGCTTCAGTCTCAGGGACTGCACGATGGGTCCTGAGGACGTGACCAGGCTGTGCCAGATACTGGCTCATTGTACCCAGCTGACAGAATTCGAGTAAGTGTCGTGCACTCAGCAACCTTGTCTGTCTGTCTGTCTCTCCAGCCCACAGATACAGATTTACTGATCAGTTTATCAGCTAATGTAAATCAGCTGTCCTTAGTGGAGCTGTACCTACATCTCTCCAGCTGAAGAGCAGGCAGAGGAGGTCAGGGCCTGCATAACCGAGTGTGAAGAATGGGCAAGTGAGGTCTTTTTCTCCAGGTGGAGTCCATCGCAGGAAAGGAGATAATCATTTCCTGGCAGGGCTGCATCCTTGGTCAGCTAGCTGGAAAACAGCTTTCAGAGCAGGCCCTGTGCAGTGTAATGGACCTCCTAGAAAACCCCCAAGGCTTCACCCAAAAATTTAGATAAACCCACACCTTCCACAGTCCTCTCTGTCTCAGTTTGGCCTTTCCTAAGCCTACGATGTCTGTGTGTAAACACCCCAGAATACATATGGATCCTCACAGTCTTCCTCAGTTATATGGCTAGACATACGTTAGCCTCTACTCCTGGGCAAGGCCCAGACTTGCAGTACAGCCAGAGCAAGAGCACATGGCCCAGTAAGGCACAACCAGCTCCTGAAGAGCTGGTCGCTCCAAGCAGGAGGTGGGCACCAAGAAAATTGGATGAATAACACTGAGAATGAAAATTGAGGAATAACAAATAAAAATAACATAATACTAGTACTGCATGCAGGAAATACATCAATAGGACCGTTGTATGAACTTACAGTAATAGAAAAGTAAAGCTTTTAAAACTTGTTTTAGAATGTAGCGATCTTACACTTACAAGGATTAGCCTATAAGGACTCATATATCACCCAACTTCCACAGCATTCCAGGACATGTGCTTTTTGGTATTTGCCCTTAATGCCCACTTGTGCATGTTCACGTCCATGTAGGTTTTACAGAAATCCTTACAAGTTGTCTGAGTTTCCCCTGTAAGCTGTTTGATTCCTTGTTTTACAGGCTGTCTGGAAATTCACTGAGTGACCAGAGCATTGAGAGATTACTGAGCTTCCTGCCATACCTCTGTCATTTAACACTATTGAGGTAACGTTTGGGGTCCTTGCTTTGACAGCTGCAATGAAACATTTGTTTGAAAAGTGCTGATAGCACAGCATATTTTAGGAGCCTTAATCAGAAATTGTAGATTAACAAGCTAGGTAAAGAAAATGCAGGCTCACCCAGGAACTCTTTCACACTGGTACCTGTCTTATTTTGAGAAACAAAGCAGCACTGAACCTTTTTTCTTCGATGATACGTATTAAAAAAGGACAGGAGGACAAATACCTGCCTTAGGCCCTGCATCCCTGATAACCCTCACTTCAGCTGTCCCATGGAATGTGACTTCCAGCATCTGTAATAGATTTAGGACTTGCCTGTTGACACACAGTGACAGCTGTGGTGGTTTTACCTTGCTGGGCAGCTGAGCTGTGCCACAACTGCTCTCTCACTCCCCTTCCTTAGAAGAAGAGGAGGAGAAGAGAGTGTGCTGGAAAGAAAAAAAAAATAATCACAAGTTGAGATAAGGATAATTTAATTAAAGGGAAAAGGAGGAGGGAAAACAAACAAACAAACAAAACAACAAGCAAAGGCCATGCAGAAGCACAGAGAAAGAGAAGATAAATTACTCTCTAATTCCCATCAATGAGCGATACTCATCCATGTCCTGGGAAGCAGGCCTCAGTACGTGTAGTGGTTGTTTGGGAGGACAGACGTCTTCATAACGAGAGCCCTCCGCCCTCTCTTTCCCTTTTCCCACCTTCTATTGCTGAGTGTAACACCATATGGTATGGAATATCCCTTTGGTTGGTTTAGGTCAGCTGCCCTGGTGATGTGCCCTCCCCACCTGTTGCACACCCCCAGCCTGTGGGCTCCTGGGGGGAGTTGGAGGGAGTCCTGGTGCTGTGCCAGTATTGCTCGGCAATAGACACAACACTGGTGTGGTACCAGTGCTATTCTAGCTACAAGTGCAGAGCACTGCACTGTATGGGCCGCTGCAGGGAAAGTTAACATCCCAGACAGACCCAGTACAACAGAACACCACAGAGAGCACCCATGTGTGTGGCAGCATCTTCCAGCTCTGCCCCTGTAGGGATCTGGCATCCTGCCACACTTGGGACCAGAAGTGTTTCCTGGCAGCATATTGGCCATTTAAGCTTGGAATTTAAGTTGGAGAGGTGCTGTCAGGGGCTAGGGCAGTCTTACCATGTGGACAAAAAGCCCAGAAGTATCTTTGCCATCTCGTGCAAGTAGTTCTAGCATGGAGGAGCTGCCGTGACTGAATTTGCTCACTCAGGAGGTTCTTTCAAGTCTGGAGTCTCCCTAGTCCAATTGGCCACCCTTCACCACCTGAAGAGGAGGTGTTCAGTGGATGCCCTTGGTCCGTACTCCCTTTTTAGTTTAAGGAAACTAAAACTGACTACTTTAGTCAAAGGAATGTTGGGTTCCCATGCTCAAAACCTTAGATCCTTGCTCAGCGATACTGAATTAAATGGGCTGGATCCAGGCTTTTGCATCACAGAGATGGGAAAATTGGACCATGCATATAGAAATCATTCTTCCTGGGACCTGATTTAATTCTTTTTTCTTTCCTCTCCTTTTCAGTATTAGGAACAGCATATTTTCACCACGTTGCACCATCTTATTCACCAACTCTATCAGTCTCTCTGAGCGGATCAGAAAGGTAGAAGTTCGGTAAGACACTTGGATTGCTTGGAGCCCAGTGGTTCAGCTTTAAAGAAATTACAGAGCTTGTCTTCTCTAAAGACCATTGCTGAAGGACTGTCTTTTCTCTTTGCTTTAGGTCAAATCAAAATGCTTTTTTGCATTTAGGAACGAGCACACAAAGCCAGAAGACATCCTGCAGGTACTGGCATAAAACAATTATAATTTGCATGTTTTGGTTAGGCTTGAAACATTAGTGCAACATTTGAGATGTACCAAGATAGCAGAGGACCATACCTTTCTTGAGTGGTAACTGGACCATTCCTGGTTATAACATAGAATCATGGATCATGGAATGGTATGGGTTGGAAGGGACCCTAAAGATCATCTAATTCCAACCCTCTGCTGTGGGCAGGGACACCTTCCACTAGACTAGGTTGCTCAAAGCCTTCCAGGAATGGGGCATCCACAGCTTCTCTGGGCAACCTGTTCCAGTGCCTCACCACCCTCATAGTAAAGAACTTCTTCCTTATATGTAATCTAAATCTCTTGAGTTTAAAGCCATTACCCCTTGTTCTATCACTACACTCCCTGATAAAGAATTCCTCTACATCCTGAGTAGCCCCAAATTCTGCTGTACAAGCAACTGATTTGAGCCCTAACCACCACCATTTTCCCAAATGTCAGTCTCAAATTCTGGGTAATAGACGCTCCAGATAATCATCTGTGTGATGTGTATGTGTTATGTGTTCGCTTCCTCTCTGGGAGCAATGGTTGCAGGGTGCCCCTGTAAAGAAGACTGTAACAGTAGAATACTGACAGCTAGGCAGTATATAGATGGCAAAAATGTGAAGAGATCTGCTTCCCACCTGCAATGTAGGGTTTGTCATTACCAGCCTCGTGGAGGTGTTTCAAACAATGGCAAGCTAAGAGCATTCAGTTCATCTTGGTGAATGTTTCACAGACACTGCTGATGGCCAGTTTCAAAGCAACTGCTGATGGCCAGCTCAGTGTTCAGGCTGAACCTGGTGGCTGAATGTGCTTTAATTCTCTTCCTGTCTCTTGTGCAGGCTGACGGACTGTGCTATCAGTCAAGGGCAGATAGAGGAGCTCTGCAGAGTCCTGGAGCAGCATGGGCGGCTGGCAGAAGTAGAGTGAGTGGGGCTTGGGTTGTCACCGTGACCTTGAGTAGAAGTCACTGAGGGAGAGGTGGGTCGGCATGGTTCAGCGTTGCCCTGGGTTTCCCAGCTTCTCTTCCTGTGTATGTGTGCTCCTTCAGGCAGTTTAGAATTTGATTTAGAAATTTATTAGTAATCACACAGATCCTTTATATATATTAAAGAAGACTTGAGATGGAATCGGACAATATTCTTGGGATTGTGATGCCAATGCCAACTCTGTGGTCATTTTGAGGTATTGGTTGCTTTGTTTGCTTCTCTGAGACTGTGCTTGGAGCTCTTCATTTGAGCTTGCTCTGGAGTCCATGCATGAGGTATTTTTTTAGGGCAGTAGTTTGAGTTAGACAGACGTTTAGAGGCTGAACTGAGCCCTTTGAAGCTTCTCAGAGGAGAATTACTGCTTAAAAGGTTGAGTTTTCTTTTTCCACCTTGTTCTTTTGCCTTTCAGTCTCTCCAGGAATCAGCTAGGGGATGAAAGCCTGAGGTTCCTCTTGGACCACTTGCATCGAGTGCATGTTACCTGTTCCCTCAAGTAAGAAAACACACTGTGAATCTGTGGGCTCAGGGAAGCTCTTGAGCCCTTCCCTGAGCACAGTGGAGCAGGAGGTGCCCTAATGGAAAAGTGCTCATGCAATTCCTCCTGAAGCTGGTTGTCATGCTTCTTGTCCAGTCCTGCCATAGGAGGTAAGGTCTGAGTGAGCCATGACCACAACTCAAGACCTTTCTAGGCCAGGGCAACTGATGGGTTGATCCAAAAGCTGCTGAAGTAACTAGAAGTCTTTCTATTAGCATCAGTGTCCCTGAGGCCCTGAGAGTGATAGCGTGACAGAAGTTGATGTAGTCCCCTGAGTGTTCAGTACATTGTCCTCTCTGAGTGCAACATGCAATTGGCTGTGTCACCCAAGTTACCAGTGCTTTGTCTTGGAGGGGTTTCATGCATTTAGCACCAACCAGAGGGGACCAGCACCCACAAACTGCTCTGCTTTCAATGCCAACTTGAATTTTGAACTTCAATTTTGCCTCTCTGGCTAAGGAACTTGGGGACAACCCTGATTCTTAACACTTGGAAAACCTTTCTTTTCTCTTTGCAGTCTCAGCCATAATAGAATTTCTCAGGATGGAGTTCTGCATCTCATAAATGCCTTTGCCACATCTGGAAATACCACTGAAGTTCTGGTCAGGTATGTGTCTCCTGACTCTTCCCTGCATTCTTCCTCTTAATTATCCTGGACTTTGTGATTTTTAGGTAATAATTGTAAGGACCCTGTTCTGAGCTAACTTTATGTATATGTGCATGCAAAGCTTTTGCTTATGTCTGTTTCTCCAGCAAATACGGCCCATTGGCTCTATGCTTGTGCTGGCATGAACTGCTTTTTCTCACAGATTAAAGTCCCAGCTTTGTGACTTTAATGTTGCACTTCATGCCCTTCATGCTGCACTTCAGCCCTTATCATTGTTTATGTTTATGTGGAGCAGCTGGTCCCTTGTGAACCAAATTTAACCTTGGTCACTCTCATTCATTCATGCTGTTAAATGTAGGTGCCAAATCTCTTGACTGAGTCATTTTAAAGAAGCTCATTTTTCTGTTTCAGCTCTCCCCAGAGCTTGGCAGAGGAGCAGAGAGTGCAGGGACAGCAGGAGGCAGAAAAAAGCAGGGCAGATTAGGATTGCTTCTGCAACCACTAGTGCTGGCTTATGCCAATTTAGCATTAGTGAAACCTTGTTGAAGTATTCCCCTGGGTTGATTTGTCATACTGAGAGGTGAGCTGGCCTAGGTCACTGTGTCACTGCTGTGCTGTGTTGCTTTGTGAAGTTGAATGTACTGTTAAATTCTGACCATGGGGAAGATAGTTGTTTTCTCTCCAAATCCTATACTCACATGTCTTCTCTGTGCAGTTTGTGCTCCAAAGCAACTTTAATCATGAAACTGACAAGCAGAGATGACCCAAGAAAGATTTTGAGGTAAACGGTACAGACTTTTTCTTTGGTGATTTATTTGACAAAAATGCTGTCTTTTTTGTTTAGGGAGAATCCCACATCCCCTTCTCTCATTGCTTCCCAATGACTGTTCCTCATCTCCATAGCCTGCTGAAGGTGTCACACGGCCTTGTCTGCCTTCACAGCTCTTATTCAATTGTCACCTTGGTTGTTAGATTGGGATGGGACCCAGCTATCCCACTCCACTGTATGCTTGGCTTTCCCCAGTGAAGGAAGCAAGGTGTGCGCATCAGAAAGGACCTATGGTGTGCTCTGGGAGGGTCTGTTGTCTGGATGGCTACAGTCTTAGGGTGCTCTGTGGTGTGTATCTGCTTGGTGTCACTACAGTCAGTGGGTTCAGTCACAGGACAGGGTGCTACAAAAAGCTGCACCATTAGGACACGTTATGGAGGCCCCTGTGTCAGAACATTCAACAGATGTTTTGGAAGTGTTGCCAGAATTGTTTTGGAAGTGCTGCGAGGCATTTGAGGTTTTGGTATGATGCTTCTTTTTATGTGAGTAACAGTTGTGATACCTGAGATTTCTGGGTCACAAAGCCTTAATTGTTCATAAGGAACTAAGACCATTCTCTTCTGCATCCTTTCAGCCTCGCAGAGTGCAACTTTCAGCCAGAGCACTTGGAAAAGCTATGGTTAGTCCTGGAAAAGTGTACCAGTCTGACAGAATACATGTGAGTTAATGGCTGATGAAAAGCCTGCTTGGACCCATTGGGCTTGTTTGTAAGCTGTTCGTTATAATGATCTTTTGTTCTAGATCCTCAGATAACAACCTGTCAGTGCATGATGCAGAGAGGCTTTTACATTCATTAAGGAAAACTCCAGGTCCTCTAAAAATCAGGTACAGTGTCCCTGTGCTGTTTTAGGTATTAATATCAGACTGGTCTGATAATCTAAGATGTGCTTTCATCAAAAGTACAGTGAACTGTACTTCTTCAAGAGACAGGTGGTGTTAGCCTGAGAAATTCCCATGGATGACTCTAAGTTGTTGGTATTTCAGCTTTATCTCCTTGATTCATTACTAAGCATCATGTAAAGCTGTGGCCATAAACTGTGCTGTCTTTGTAGACTTTTACCTGCCTTACAAAGAAGGGTTCTAATTCTGTGTGAATGCTTTCATACCATGGTCTTAACCAAACCTCACCAGAGCATCCCACAGTTCAGCTGGGTAACAAGTTCCTTACTTCCCCCAAAATGTGTTTATTTAGAGCCACAAGAGTCAGGCTCCTTCTCATTGCTGTCAGTGGTAGGCATACAAAAGAGAAGTTTGCATCTTCCTCCACAGGGGCTGCTTCTCCTCTGTTCTCCGTTTGCATCCTGTTTCCTATGTAGACATTACTTTGATGAGCAAAAAGTCCCTGCTGTATATATTAGACTGTTGAGCACTCAGCTGACAGAGGCAGAGAAGGATCTGTGCATGTGAATAAAGCAGAGCTCTCTGTTTTGTGCTTTACAGCATAAAAGAGCCATGGGTATGTAAAAATAGTGTCACGAGCCTTCTTGAGCTGGCTGTCCAGGCCTGTGGAAACATTACTGAGATCATGTAAGTAGCACCTCAAGTTCTGGTATCTTTTAGATATTTTCTTTTAGCCTGAGACTTGTAAAGAAATGGTATTGAAGCCAGCACTTCAACTTACTCTTTTGTTCTCTATGCTCTGACTCCAGTGCATTTGTAAGCCATTAACCACCTTAAGCTGACTTGGACCCAAATGCCTGGCAGGTAGAAATTCTTAGAAAGTTTGTGGTCACACAGCTTAGAGGTTCAGTGGAAAGGAGACTCTGTTCTTGGTCTCCCTTGGGAGAAAGAGTGCCCAGGTATGTAGTCTGTATTGGGCACAGAAATCATGCAGCAGAGGTGTGCTCTCCCCATCGCAGAAAAAGCTGCTGACCGAGCTTGTGCTGTATTTGAACATCAAAGAATCTGGTCACAGAACAGGGCCATCGGAAGCTGCTCTGTGACCTATGCTGCCCGCGTACGGGCTCATTTACAATTAGAGGCTGTTTTTTTAGTTTAAACATTGCAAACCTGTTCGGAGATGTATGGTTAGCATTCATATAGCAGCATAGTCTTGTCCCATCCAGTGCTCTGTTTTTCTTCTTTAAAACATCATTTGCTCCCCCAAGAGTGCACAGGTTTATGATATTCTCTAATCTCTGTCTTCCAGGATATGTAAAGATAAAAGCCTCTTCCAATTAGGCGTAAGGTTCCCATGCTGCCTGGAGAAGGTGGAATCAGTTGTTAGCAGGTGAGAAAGCATCTATTTGTCTTTTTCCACTTGTTCTGCTGCTCACCATGGGATGAAAAATATCTTCAGAGAGTCTGAGGCTCTCATCTCCAAGTGTTCAGTTTCAGAACACCTCTGTGGTGTTCTGAAAGGCAGAGGGAACCTTATTCATGCGCATGTGATTTGCAGGCCACCCATTCTGGAACTACCTGAGGCTAAAAAAATCTTCCTACCTTCCCTGCAGGACCAGGAGTGCTTTCTCAGAAGACTTGAGCACTTCAGAAACTGTTACAACATGCTGGCTTCTGCATGAACTTGCAGGGAAAGAACAGCACCAGTTTCTTTTTCCCTTTGTGTAGCTGAAGAGGGCAGCACTGATCTTCTTGTGCGGCTTTGGAGGGCTGTTTCACGGCTTTAGACTGTGTTGTAGACAAAACACAGAAGGGGAGCCTAGAGAGGGCATTTCCCAAACTCCAGTCTGTTCCTAAGCTTGGCCATAAAGGGCACCAGCTGCTGCAGTGGGAAGGCTGTGTATAACAGTGGGAATTGCTCATCATCACTGTTGACTTGTGTGTGTTTGTAACCTGCAGATCGAATCTGCATGAGCCAGAAATCAAGCGTGATTGCTTCTATCAAAGGGTTCTTGAAAAATGCATCCAGCTTCAGGAACTGAGGTGAGGTGCTAGGCATCACAGATGATTTTGGGGGGAAGAGAGTAGCTTTTCTTTTTCTGTTCATGAGGGCACACAATGGGTCAGGGGAAAGGCCGATGCAAGGTAATAGTCCCTACCCTCTGGATCCCCTACCTTGAGTGTTTGAATAGAAAACAGAAAAGACCCATAAGCCTAATGGTTTCCTGGGGTATCCCATGAAGGCATCTAAATCTCCCCTGTAACCAACTAATCTGTGCTCTCCAATCATGGCTGGGAACTACACTGTGACCTTGTCAAGTGTCAGTATCTTGATAATTCTTGAGTGTCCCAGCACTGGGGTGCTTTAGTTGTGGGCTTGGTACAAACCTTTTGTCACCAGTGGATCATCAGCTCAGACACGTTGTTCTGTTCTTGCAGATGGTCTCATGTTGAGCTCCACGATGATGACACAAAAATTCTAGTCACTGTTTTGCTACCTCTTCCAAAGCTGAAGAAGTTTGAGTAGGTCCCCATCTGTGGTCTCTTTATGCTTTATAGTTTGCTCTACCTCGTGCCTGACCCTAATGCTCTCTGAATCGCTTTGTCTGGAATATGGCCATGAGCTTTGTGATCTCTGCTGTGCTATGTCTAGCTTGTGCTCTCAACAGCTCTGTGTAGTTCGTGTTGTAGGTGGTTATAGAGCCATCGTTTGCATGTCTCGAGGTTTTCCTCTTTTCCTTTTAGCAAATGAAAGTGATTTGAGATGGAGACCTTGGCTTTTGTTTACATTGTACATAATTTTATACTGCCCTAATATGTTAAAGATTTTTCTGGTATGAGCATCATTCAGTCCTTTTCACAGCCCTCATCAACTGTCAGCTCCCAAGTTCATAAATGAGAGGCAGGCTTATAAAGGGTATCTCTGTCCAGTACAATGCTGAGGGGATTGTTTAGCCCAGAGACGATCTGTACATGTATGTCCTGTGTTTTGGAGATCTCTCTGAACTACCCACTCCACATAGTCCTGTACACTGGAGGTGTGAAATTCTCTCCAAACTCATTGGTCCCTGACATTGGTCCCTCTGCTGGCCACAGTTTGGAATGGGACAGCAGGCCTGTCAGCGAAGAAGTAAACTACCCTTTTTCACTGTGCTGAGAACTGACCTTCTTATCTAATCTCTGCCATTTTGCAGGCTGACCTCTTGCAGTATTATGCCAACTGGAATTGATTACTTGATGTCAGGCTTGCAGAAGTGCCAGGCCATTGAAGAGCTCAAGTGAGTGTACCAGGCTGTCCAGTGCCTGCCAGGTCTTTCTCAAAGCTTTAGTTAAACTACACACCCCTGTTTGTACTATGTACAGATGTAGTTTTCCTAATGGCTAGAGGACTTCAGATAGGGAAAAAGCAACAACACCTTTTTATTTGCAATGAAGGATGGATAGGAGAAACAGAAATCAGTGGTCTGGGGCAAGGAACGTCGAGTGAGGAAATCAAGTGTTTTGGTAGTTGGTATTTGCACGGATCATATCACAGCTGGGAGGCAGTGATTCCAGTGTGGCAGTTCCAGAGCTAATATTTTGCTCTGGTGGCCTGCATACAGAAGTGGCTTTTCCAGGCACTTACATGTGAGGCATCCTTCTGTTACAAAGCGCCCCTGGACCACAAGGGCTTTTCCATATTGTGGGCACAGTGGCACCCTGCTCCAGAAGTTTAGGATTCTTGGTGTTTTATCAGCATCCAAAAGCATCCAGTAGAATTGCTTTAGGGAACAAAATTGAAAACTATTCACGGGGACTAGAATACAGTCCCATTTCTCTTCTGCCCTTGTACTGCTCTCTTCTGCTCTGAATGCTTTCATAGCTGCCCATGGGTAGTTAGTTGTTCCTGTGTTATTTCGTCTTTTAGCCTGGGCCACATGAAACTCAGTGATGCTGCCATTCCTGGGCTTGTGCTGGGCCTTTGTAAAATGCCATCTCTGAAAAGGCTAATGTAAGTATGTGACTGCAGCTCACCTCTAGCCCGTCTTCTGATATTGAATAACACTAGCTTAATGTCCTTTTTCCTGGGGATGTCCTTTCCAGCTTGAACCATAACAGTATTGGTAATGATGGCTGCTCCAGACTTGCAGAAGCCTTGAGGAACATGCACTGCATGGAAGAAATCAAGTAAGTTCTGTCTTTCTTGCAGTCTAGCATCAGCAGAGTGGTGACCCCTAGTGACAACATTTAGAGAGATCCAGATGTGCTTGTACATGATGTAGTGAAAGCAGAAAGGTTACAAAATGCTCATGTGTGACGTAGCTGCGGTTAGAGGTAAATCAGAGCCTGATGTTGGGAAGGTGAGAGTTTGGCCTAATGTCATTCTGCTGCAGTTACACAGAAAATATGTTAAATCAAGCATCTGGATTTAAATATTCTCTGAAAACCCTGTTTAGACCAGAGCCAGAGTCCCCATTTTCTCCTGAGAGAACCTCGAACCAAGCAGTTCCCCATTCTGAAAATATCTGAATCTAGAGCGAGCCCCAGGCTTGCTCTTCTTCTTTTGACCCCCTTCTTTCTACCCAGGTCCTGTTCCTCCTCTACCATAGTAGTTTAGATTATAAAGATTATAAACAGCTGTGTCTTGAGATTCTGGCTGAAGTAATTTTCCACCCATTAACAAGATCGAGTGATTTTGATTGCAGTTTGTAATTTTTAATGCCTCATTAACAGCTACAAGTCTTTCATGAGAGAGTTAAGACAAGCAGCTTTTATTCTTCTGTCAAGGTCAGAGCTATCATCCAGCAGATGGGAGACATTAAATAAGATGTCATACTGTGATGCTTGGGATTTTCCTTTGCAACACAGCCTTTTTTCTCCTTTTTAAAGTTTAGCCCACAACAAGATTGGAGATCCAGGCCTGATAAATTTAGCCACTGTTCTGCTGGAAATGCAAAACCTGAAGAGAATCAAGTGAGTCACTTTGTTTTGTTTGCAGTGATTTGGGGATATTGCTGCAGTTGGTGGGAAAGCCTGTGTGGGAAGCCCCCTGCTGCCTTCATTTCTACAGTGTTCCACCTCTTTCCAGCCTTTCGCATGTCATTGTAGACCTGATACAAAATGTACAAAAGCAATGGAAGGTGTTTCCTCTCCTGCCTTCCCCTTGTACATTTGCTCCTGGCATCAACTTTTTCTGCCAGTGCAGAGGCTCTGTGATAGGGAATGTCACAGCCATATCCTCATGCAGGCATGCCCAGAAGCAGTGGTGGGAACTTGTTGGCCTTTGCTAGCTGGTTGAACAGAGAGATCTCTGGTTCATTTGTGTCCTGGAAAGTAAATGCACAAGCTCATGAGGAATCTTACAAGTCTCAGATCTATGCAGCGTTTTTTCTTGGGCTGTGTAAGGTTCCCAGAATGGTGTCCCCCAGTGTTGTTACACTGCTTTTCTTTTCCTAGTGGAAGTAGAGGTGAAATTGAAAATTCATCAGGGCTGTCTTCAGACTGTCTTCTGATATGGCTTCTACTGTGTTCAGACAAGGCTCTCAGTCAGAGACATGGATTCAAACAGTCTCTCCTAAGAGGGAACAGATATGAGAGCATCCAGGTTGTCTATTAGGCTCAGCTCTGGAGTATGCCTTGAAATTTTTTGAAATTAAAAACCTGATAATGACTTGAACAACAAAAAGAAATTCCAAATTCTGTCTGGAAGAGGAAAAATTGCTCCTTCCTCCCAGTATCTGTTGAGTCAGGAGAGGCTGAGTAAGTGAGGTAAACACATGACAAATCCCCAGGCCATTTGCCAGAGATTTATGGGGATATGCCACTGCAGCCCCATGTAGCCCATCACTGCAGTGACCCAGGCCTTCCCCTACACCAGATAACAGTGAAGTATCTTAAGCAGGTACATTCTGGTTCTTGTTCAGTCACTGAGAGTCTTTCATGCTTATTTTAGCCTTTCAGGGAACAGTCCTAGTCCTGCTGGAGGGGAAAAGCTGATGGAAGCTCTTGGCTATTGCAAGCACATTGAGGAGTTACTGTAAGTGTGTAATTTCCAATGTCCCTGCAGGAGGCAGGGCAAAAAGCAAGTCATAGAAATCAAATCTAATCTGGCTCCAGTAAAGCTAAAGTCAGTTTTAGTATTGATTCTTGTGAGAGCAGGGTAAAAACTCACATCTGGATAGGACAGGAATGTGTGGTGCTGGCTGTGGGACGTTTGGGGATTTCATGTTCACTACAATCTCTTGGAGATTCCCAAGAACAGTACAAACTGTGTCAGTGGAGAAGAGCTGGATCTGCAGTTTAACAGCAAGTGTCACAGGCATATGGACTGTGCAGTGCATTTTTTGCCTAAGAAATCAGCTTTAATCTCTATGGCTACAAAAATGGAGGGAAGATGACAGATAGAGGCTTTAATCAGCCATATTTATTGTCAGTCATTCCATTTCAGACAACTTTATAGAACGAATGTACCCTGATATATTAAACAAATAAGAAAATTTAAAAAGAACAAATCAGAAGAAACTATTCTGTTCCAATTAAAATGCTGAAACTATTAAAATAACTTTCAGATTACAACATTCAGGACTAAGGACAAAGGGCTCAAGGGTTGAGGTAAGGACAGGGAGATCACTCAACAAGTATCGTGACAGGAAAAAGAGACTCAGCATGGGGAGATTAGAGAAATTTATTACCTATTACTAACAAGCTAGAGAAATGAGAAACAAAGGAAAGAAACCAAAAACGCCTTCCCCCCATCCAGCCTCTTCTACCTCCTCCCCCTGGACAGCGCAGGAGAACAGGAGAATGGGGGTTGCAGTCAGTCTACTTTGTCACTACAGTCACTTTGTCTCCGCCGCTCCTTCTCGGTCACTCTCTGCCCCTGCTTCACCTGGGGTCCCTCCCATGGGATGCCATCCTTCCTGAACTGATCCCATGTGGGCTTCCCACAGGCAGCAGCTCTTCAGGAACTGCTCCAGTGTGGCTCCGTACCATGGGTCCATCCATCGAGAGCAAACTGCTCCAACCTGGGTTTTCTGTTCCTCATCTTACAGCAAGGATGAGGAACAGAAAATATGAGTTGTTTAACTTTCTGGCTCTCTGTCATATCATTAAGGTGATATCCAGAAGCATCACCACAGTGTGAGTACAGCATATTTTACTTCACTAGTTAACTTCTGCTGCAGGATTACAAAACCTCAGTGTTATTTCTGCCCACCCTCAGTGTCCTTTGAATTGTGGACATTAGCTCCTTTCAGTGCAGTCCCATGCACGTGTGGGTGAGGAATGGGGGTCACAGATATGCGTTGGTGACAGATGGGTGAGGAATGAGGCTCTGTATTTCACCGTCAGTAACATTTTGTTTCTGCCCCTTCCAGACTATCAAGGAATGTTTTTGGAGATGGGGCAGCAGTGAAACTTGCCCTCTGTCTACCTCACGTGAGCAGCCTGAAGATCCTGCAGTAAGTATCAGCCTCTGCTCTAGGAAAGCAGGATATCCTGGGAATATGTGGGATGGCCAAAAGAAGGCAATGAAAAAGGAAGAAAGCATAGACTGAAGTGGTACGCTGATTTCTGATGTAGACATTATTTTAAGTGGCTCAGGATTGAGAAACCCTTCACAGTTACTCTGCTGCATCAAACACTTACCATAGTCCTTACCTTAAGTCACTCCATTATTGGTGTTGAATCAGCTATTCTTGTGTAATTTCTTGCAGCATTAACTTTAGAGATGAACCCGGCATTGTATATGCAGTAAAACAACCCTGTTAATTGGTTTCAGACATGTTAACTTCCAATGCTTCTGGCATGCTCTTGTTCTCATGTAATGTAAGCATATCTATCAGCACCTTTTGTGGCCCCTCACTATTCTGTGCAGGCATCTCTGAGTCATTTTTCTCCCTGAACTCAGTGGTGTTACGTCTTTAAAACTTGTATGGGAGTCTTTCCAGGCCTCTAATATGTAGGGCTTTCTCATACTGTGTTGCAGTAGTAAATCAAGAAATCTGTGAACTAAGAGTTCACTGGGCTCAGTTAGCCTAGTATCATCAAAACATAATTTAGAGAAGCAATCCCAGTGGTAGGAGGCTTCAGTCCTCTAGGTAGGTTCTTGTCTTCACTGGAAAGGTGTTGGGAAATCTCGAGACATGAGGTCCCATCTGCTCATTGTTTCTAAGGTCATTCCTTACCATCTCAAACTGATCCCATGTGTGCAGAGCTGGAGGCAGGTTCCCAGTGGTACCAAGCAGCCTTTGCTTTTGCACGACTGGCTGACTGTGCTCCTTTGCTGTGAGCACAGGCAAATCCAGTGAGCTACATGTCCTTAGGGCCAGGTGTCGCTGGCAGCAGCAGCAGCAGCAGGAATCAGCACCAGGTGCTGATTAACAAGATGTTGCACCTTTCTTCTTGGCAAGTTATATACGAGCTTTTGTTACAGATTTATTCTAAAATAATCCTCAAATGCTTGTGTTTCTTTTGCTAGCTTACAGAAAAATAACATTGGGCCAACAGGCGGGACAGAGCTGGCCAGAGCCCTGGTGGCATGTGGGCTGTTGGAAGAGATAAGGTAGGTCATGGCAGGACTACTTAGGATGGTGCCAAACGTATGGACTGGTATCACTCTCCAGGTGGGAGGCATTTCAGCGCTCTGGCCTGGGGCTGTCATCTAGGCTCTTCCCCTGCGCAGAATGGTCCCGTGGAAGACAATGCCTCCACCCCTCCTAGACATGTTTCTTAGGGTGAGAGGAAACGCTGTCTGAAGTTCTGCTGGGCCTTTTGTAGCTATGCGCCTTTGAACTATTTTCTGCAGTAACCTGAGGACTGATAGAGCTTCTAAATATGACATTGAAAGAACGGAGGTGATATGAAGTAACTCTTCCACCTGCATCTTTGATGCCACCATTCTTTGTTATGTGTATATGGTTAAATAACAAAATTAATTAAGATGTGGGTAATTTGGGTGTGAGATATGGTAGAGCAGGGAAGATGTGGGTAATTTGGGTGTGAGATATGGTAGAGCAGGTTAGGTATTGCCATGGCTCATGTTTGCTGGTAAACATGAATGGAGCAGCACACCCTGGTGAAGGCTGGAAAGCAGTTACTGCTGCTCCTGAGCTTTTGAGATCCATGTCTTCTACCCATTCTCCCTTTGATGTACAAGCTTACCTTCATTTCCTCGAGAGGCACATCAGTCACTAACTATAGTATAACCTCTTGTTTCCAGTTTCTCATGCAACCCCTGATGTGCTGCAGATGTGTCCATCTCAGCCACAGGTATAGCCCTGCATTACTATCTGCAATAAATTAACTGGTGAATGGATTTAGGTTTGTAAGTTAGAGCAAGGCTGTCATTCCCATTTTACCAAGCAGGGAATTGACCCTGAGTTGACATGTCTGGCCTGTCCTTGCTGTCTACAGTCCTCACTTAGTCTGGGTACTAGTAACTGATTTGCTGATACACCTAGCTGCATTTTGGTGGTGGGTCTTCTCTCACTGCATCTGCTTTCTCTGCTTCCACTCAAAGCTTCTCCATTATTCTTACAGTTTATCAGAAAATGACCTCGGGGAAGGGAGTATCCATGCCCTGTCTGAGGGACTGCCGCACCTGGAACACCTCCGGAAGATTGAGTGAGTACCAGGGCACTGAACGCTCCTAGGGCAGATTGTGGTTGGCTTTCTTTGTAGCGTCGCAGCAGATGGTGCTGGTGCTGTATTCCCACCAGTTCTGAAAACAGCACTTTGTGCTCTCTTTTTCTTTTTTTTTCTTTCTCCCCTGCTTCAGCTTGAAATTCTGTGGAATCACTGATGATTCTTCAAAATCACTTTCTTGCGCCTTCCAACAATGCCCTGCCATGGAGGAAATAATGTGAGTATGGAAGTGGATGGGGAGGTCCTTCAAAAACAGGTGATGCTTGTATTGATGTCTGCTCTTACTGTTACCTGCAGAACACTTCTGATCCTGCTACACATTTATTGATACTTACCACTACAGTACTTTTTAGTGATAAATTTGCTAGTGATTTATCAACCGACTAAATTCTGATTTTATTGCCAGTCCCAAGAGAGGTGAATTCTGGTGCTAACACAACATAATCTAGTGGAGTAAAGCAGTATGCATGACAGTATGCTGACACCCATGAAATCCCAGAACAGTCCATGAAGTTATTTGGTAGAGGGCCCCTATTCTTGGACTGGACTCTGTCTTGCCTTTCTTTTTTAGGTCCTATGCACAATACAGAAATTCTGGAGTTCCAGAATGTCTTATCAAACACGGAAATATGTGGTGAAACTGAGGAAACCTCTCAAAATTAATATTTGTAGAGTAGGGGAACTTTTACCTAATGATAAGACAGTAATAACCTCTTGTAAATAGTCTAATCTGCAAGGGGCTTGTAGCATAGCACTAATGTTGTTCCTCTTGTGTTCGCCGTTGGTTAGGCTTGGCTGACTCACCAGCTGGGGTTTCTTGTCTATCTTAGATTGTCTTGGAATTCCCTTGGGGATGGCGGAGCCCAGGAGTTGGCCAGTGCCCTCCCAGGGATGGAAAAGCTGAAGATGTTAGAGTGAGTACAGCCCCAGAGCAACACCAGGAGGACCGCTTTTGTGTCGTTGAGCCTTCAACTACACTACTTCTGTGGGATGTATGCTAGGAACAACAGACAGACATGCTTCTGCAATTCAAATGCAGAATTCAAATGCTTACTTAGCCCACTGTATATACTGTATACAGCCTTGCTTGGGTGATACACAGAGCAAAGTGGTGTTGAAGCACCTCTTGCTTAATTTAAGGTATTTTCTGGCTGTGGAGGTATCTGAGAAGAATCTAGTCTGCCCAGGCCTCTTGTTTGAGTCATGAAAGACAAAATGGTATTTCTAGGGCCTGAGTCATATCATTTAATAGCCTCAGATGAGCTTCTTCCTGGAGGCTTTTATTTCTCTTCAATGCTTTGGGTGGTCTAGATGGTTACCATGCTCAGAGAGCCTGCAGCAGGGCAAGTAGTACATAATCCATGCTGGAGCGGCCAGACTGTGGGAAGCTCCCAGGAAGCTCAGATGCAGCTCCTACAATGGAACTATGGTTCCACCAGCAGCTGGGTTTGATGTTACCTGTTCATATGCTGGCCAAGTGGCATCATAGCCCTACTCCATGGGAGAGATTTGTTGGGTCCTGCTCAAGAACTGTTCTTGGAGCTCTCTTCCCCCTGGCCCTCTGGAGCATGTGGTATGTGGCTTCCATCTCTCAGCTATATAAAAATAATAGCTTGTGGATCGCTGGATCAGGACTGAGTCTTATTTGTCCTGGGCAGGGAAACTACACAGTAGAGGTTTCCCGGCTGTTTTACAGGTACAGGTTGGTTGTTTTTGAGGCAGGAAGAACTATTTCTAGCATTTTTTGGCACCAAGCTCATGGTGGGATCTGTTAGAGCGCTCCAAAGGCAAGGAAGCTCTTACAAGTCCTATTGCTAGAAGGAGGTCATGGGGAGCAGTGCGTCCTTCCTGTATAAATAGGGCCGTGGTCATCAAGATGAAGATGATGTTGGTTGTGAACCATTGCTGCGCTTGTACAGAAGTGTGGCTTCTGGGAGAGGAGGAGGAGTCAGTGATTGTTCTGCTGTTTTCTGCTCTTAATGTTATTTTGCTTTTAAAAATGTTTTGTTTTTAAAATAGTCTGGAGAAAAATCGCATTGGTGCCTGTGGAGTTGTGAAACTATCAGAGGAACTTGTCAAGTGCCCGGAAATTCAGTTCATAAGGTGAGCAGGTATCACTGAGGGTTGTGGCTGCATGTTGGGTCACCTAGGGGAAGTCGGGGAGTCTTGGGACAGGTGTGACCCATGCTGGCCTGCTGCCTCAAGTAAACTGGCATGGATTAGATTACTGCAAAGGACCCAGACACAAGCCGAACAAACCGAGGGTTTTCTAGTCTAGCTCCACCTCCTCAGAAAATCACTGGAAAAAAAAAAAAGGACTGCAAGGCTTTATATGAGGCAATAGTAAAGACCCGCTTGTATAATCTTCCCATCAGGAAGTTTGTTGCATTTTCCCTGTAAGTTTTCTTTCTCCAGTTACGTCTGGTTTCACTTCCAAAATATTTTCCTGCCCTGTCCCAGCCTCTGTCCTGGGATCCATATTTTGCAGACACCCACTCCTTGTCATTGCCTCTCCAAACCATGTGTATCAAACTCCACTAGAAGCCTCTTGTGAGAGACACCCATTCATTCATCACTCATTGGAAAAGTCACTCTTCTCAGAGTGTCTCAATTTTTTGGTAACACAGGTCCCAAACTCCAGTATCTGCTCCTATCTAAGCTGTCTCTTTGACCCCAAACCAGCCTCTATCTTCCCCAGTAGTGAGAGTACCCGCAGAGCAACCACTGAGAAGTATTTGTGGTTCCAGCTGGAGCTTGGGGCCCCCGTGTTCTTGCTCAACGGGGTGCAGCACAGCACGCAGCCCCTCTGGCTCCATGGAGCACTCTGCTTGACAAGTTGGAGGCCTAGTACAGGCAGCGTTGGGGTAGACTCCAACAAATGAGGCAGATGAAGGAGGGTGTCTCACATAATCCAAGTTGCTTGTGTAACTCAGCTTTTCCTCCCCTTCCTGAGATCCCAGTGGCCTGAGGACCTTTCAAAGCCTTAATCTTTCTCCCAAGATAGATCAGTGAGTCCATTTCAGCAGGCAGGAAGCTGCTGGGTTGCTGCTGTGTCACTGAGATACGGCCATACCTTGTTCTTGTCTCACTGTCGGAACGGCTTTGATAAAAACCTAAAGCTACCTCTTTGAGTCAGCCACTGTGTTGGGCATGCCACAACCTGGCCCACCACACCAAATCCTACAGTAACACGCTTGCTGTCGTTACAGGCTGTGGGACAATCCGGTGCCCAAGGGCCTCGCGGCAGATTTGACAAGCCAAGACCCAAGACTGTGTTTCTCCTTCTATTAGCAAAGAAAAGACATTACCTGACTAGGAATTGCTTTACGTTTCCCATTGGCCTCAAAAATTGCACTAAAAGAAAGAGATTCTGAAGAATGCAGGAAACCAAAATTCCTCCAGCTAAAAACTGTAATTATGATGTCTTCTTTCATTGCACTGAACCAAGTGTGAGCACTTACGTGTGTTTTGTTTTTTGTAAGCTTCTACTGTACAGAAGAACAAAAAGACTAAAGAATTGCTGCTGAGCAGGCAACGTTCCTCATGTACCAACACAAACTCTCTTCAGGATGATGAGATGCATCTGCTCGTGCTTTCAGAAAAGCAGCAGAATATTTCATTATCTTTAATCAAGATTACAACACCTACAGGATGTTCCAATAAAAGAACGAACATCCTCCAGGAGAGGATGTAACATTTTTACAAAACTGTAAACTGTTGATGTTGTTATAAATGCACTGGAACAAGCTGTTTGAAAATTGTATATAACTCTGTGTGATATACCTCTATGATTTTTAAGGAAAAAAAAAAGTTTTTATTTGCTTCGTAGCAGGCTTCTCTTCATGCAGAATTGTCTCAGTTTCACAGTAAAAACTTCAGAACTTTGGCAATTTCAAATCATTGTCCAACAACAATCAATATTTGTGCTGCAATAACACAGCCTGATATTGCCATAAATTTCAGTGAGAAAACTTGAAGTACTGCTGAAGGTGTAAAGCAATTTCTAAGAAAGCTATTACATGTGAGAAGATACGCACAACTGCCTACTTTCCTGTGGGGTTTTCCAGAGCTTTGTTGGATTTTTGGATGACTGCTTCACTAGTCTCTTTGAGGTGAAGGGAAAGGTAAATTAGCTTGAAATGCTGCAATTTAGACTACGTAATGGATTCTTCAAGCCTGTGCGTTGCCTGGCCATGAACGCTGCTGGACTGGAGGGAGAAGATCCCAAGCACTGAGTTTTCTGCTCTGCAGAGGAGACAAACCATGGCAGCTCCTTGCATGTGCAGAATGACAGTTCATGTTGCAGGAGTGCATGGCATTCTCATTATTTATTAACTTGTGTTATAAAGTTTTCCTTATGTGCTTGTACTGTAAATATTTAATCTTTGTGGTATGTGGGCAGCCAGTGGGGGAGCCACTGTCCTTATTTAAAGATCAGCATCAGGCTCTGGGAGATACTAATGCTGTTGCATAGAGGTAGGACCCGTTTTGTAGAGAATGCACTCTGAAAATGCTTCAAAAAACACAACAAACAAACAAGATGGTGAAATTCCTTATTAGGTCGTAATTTATTAAAGTAATCAAGTATCTGAGATTTAAACACTGGAATTTAAGAGTAGGCTTTTCCAAATGTGGCCTTTATTTTCATTTTGCTTTTTCAGATCTAGTTTGCAGGTGCAAATCTCTGTAGTGCCCATCAGTGTGGTGCACCAGGCACTGCGACCGCAGGCAAGGAGGTGCCTCAGTGCTGTTCGTTCCTCACAGCTTTCGAGGTGAGCAATGTTAACTGGGCTCTGTTCTGCCCCTGGTCCCCCAGGACTTCTGGTGGACCTCTGTTGGAAATGCGACAAGGTGGACAGAGTTTTCAGTAACAGTCCATCCTGGTCCGGGCTGTGATTTGAAAAGCCATTTTATCCTGCGTTTTCAACATCATTTTAGTAGGACTGAGTACTATGTCTCATAAATAATGAGGTTTACTCTGTATGAAGAACAAAATCACTGGGATGTTACTCCTTAATGCGGCTCATGATGGCCATTTTGTAATCTTCAGTAGCAGCCACTGCCAGAGCCTTTTGCTGTTACCACAGTCCCATGCAACAGCAAGAAAACCAGACAGTGATATTCACTGTCAAACAGAGGTTTGTTCAGCTCCATGGTGTCATCTCCTTGATGCATTCCTGCCTTTGAATTTGTTCTGGTGTCATGATAATTTATTTTCCCCTTTTACTGGTGTGAAATGTACTTTCTTGCATATTGTTTTTCCCCCTTTTTCATGGGAAAAATGTGCTCTGAGTAATTAAGAAAGCCCCTTTGAGTGCTTGACTTTTCAGTTCTGTTTTTTTTTCTGTGTCTGGGATGCTAACCTCGGATGGCTGCCTTTGCACAGGGATCTCTTGGGTTACATCATATTGTTGGATTGTTCTTCCTTGCAATGAAATGCAGTATTTAAAAATAAATGAAATCTGGGATTATCCTCTGCCGTTCCCCTGACTCCTGAAGTTAGGAAGCAAACACTGCATGCCATGAGGTTTGTAGTGACATGAGGCATGCTAAGAACATTAGTGCAGCATTCCTCTTGACTTTAGACATTAAAGAGTGTCTGTGAAATCCCAATGCACCCCTGCAGTTCCCCTGTTCATTCCAAAATTCAAGATTAGCTCCCAGACTCCTGATGGGCATCACTGAGCATCATCTTTTCCAGAACACCAGGTGTCAGCACAACCCCAGGCGTGAGAAGCGGTTGTCTGTAGCCCAGGTACCCCTGGCCCAAACCAGGCACCGGGCTGTATCTCAGAGCATGGGCCCTCCCTGGCGTTACTAACACAAGGTTGCACGTTCTCTGTGCCTAGCTGGCTTCAGTTGCTGGATTAGGCCTTTAAGTATTTTACTTATATGAGGCTTTGTGGAAATGTTGCTGCGTTTAGAGAAATTGAGGTCTGGGTTGAGTTACGTGTGAAGCAGAATAATGCACTTGGTGCTGAATTTGTTTCTTACACTGAATAGCTGGAGCCATCAGGCCGCCCTTCCCCAGCGTGCTTCCCATTGTCACTGCGATGCTGGTTTCCATATTCTCAGCTTGTAGCCATGTCTGAAAAGTTTCCAAGGGGAACCTGGAGGCCTCGTCCAATACCAGGGGGTAGCATTAGCCTTACGGTACGCAGGAAGACATGAGAGGCTGTTTGGGACTGCGCGAGATGGCTGAGTACTGGAATGATTCCCAAACAGATAATTAACGTGGGCCATTTTCAGAGCTGTCACTATTAGGTTTCAAATTTATCATGGTCCAAAAATGGAAATCTGTCAGGACTTTCGCACACCCCTATTGTTTCAGGCTGCCTGCAGCCTGCAGAAGACAATGAACGTGCCAGTCAGGACTGGTTCCACGCACAGAAGGGATTTTGCCCCCTGAGACCAGATCTTTAGAAATAAATACACTGCTGTAAACAAACATACTGCTGGAGGGTGGTGAGGAGCCCAGGCTCTGTGCTGTGGAATAGACGGAGCTGGGCTGAGCCAGGCTTTTGCATGCAATGGCTGCTGTTTTGTAGAGCTGGAAATGCAGCTGCAGTTTCCCCTCTGATAAAACCAGCTCTGAACCCATTGGGACTCCAAGGTGTCATGCTGGACAGGAGAGAAAACAAAGGAAATGCTTATTTCAGAAAAAAACTGCCATGTTGGCATTCATGCAGTATTGGCTTCCTCTCCCTCCAGAGTGACACTTGGGGACAGCAGCATGGAGGTGACAGGGCAGCCCCAACACAAGACCCATTTCTTGCGCAGATCCCAGATACCGGCTGAAGCCCTCTTTCAGGCACAGCCTCCTTCCTTGCTGCGCTACCTTCTGGCTGGGTTAACACAGAAAGAAGGATTTTGCTCCTAAAAACCTGCATTTGGGCTCAGCTTTTGTTCGGATGTGCCCCCCAGAAGGCACGCTGCCTGGGCAGAGCAGGAGCATCCTGCGTGCCCCTGCCCTGCTGCTGGGCAAGGGGCGGCCAGGCAGCCAGGAAGAGCACGGGGCTGGGAAAGGGAGGGACAGTATCAGCAGGGAAATGTGCCTTAGTGCCTTAAAATTCATCCGGCTTTAAGCAATCAAGCTGCAGGCGAGGGGAAAGCTGGTGAGGGGGACACTGGGACTTGCTCTTGTTGACTGTGGTCTTTAAAACTATGAAGAGAACCTGCAATAAAGGGCCCTATACAAACAAAGATGACTCATTTAATCTGAAGCCTCAAAGGGATGCTTGCAGCCTGATTACCCTATCTCCATCTCAGAAATATCTGTATAAACATCCCTTACGTCTGCTGATGTGTTGGCCAAGCGTCAGGCCAGGCTGCTAATGGTGTATCGGGTGCAAACCCCGACGACAGCCATCCAGAGGGGAAAGCAAGGCAGCTCCTTTGGCTGGAGCAGGTGGCAGGAGGCCCGGTGGCTTCTGAGTCAGAGGGCTGCCTGTTCCCCTTGCTTAAGCAGCCTTTTGCCGTGGGGAGCAGGGGAGGCGAACCACCGGCATCGTCCCAGCGTGGCGCAGGGCCAGGTCCCAGCTGGCGAGGCAGGGCCGACCCGGCCGGCACCCGGTGTCCATCAGAAGCGAGGGGTGCTGCTCCCACGAAGTTGTGTTTTTCTCACGGGGAAACAACATGGGAAGTCATCTGCAAGCCCTCCCCCTGCTTTTGTCTGAAAGCTTTTCCAGCCGCGTTTGCAGAGCGAAGGGCCGCGAAACACAGCCGAAGGGGAAAACTTCGAGTGGATCCTGCTTCTTCTACTGGAAAACGTGCCCTTAGCGAGAGGCTTTATTGCAACGTATGCGTTGGTCCTTTGGAGCACAGCTAGCTCCAGAGAAGGACTTCGGGGGATGACGACAGCAGAAAACACCCCGAAACAGCGAGCAGCACCCCGAACGCCAACGAGGCGGTGCGCGACGTCCTGCCTCGACGCCGTGAGCCCCAAACTATGCTGGCACCCCGAGGCACCCTGCCTGCCGCACGGGCCCAACTGCGCCCCTTCCCCGCCCGGGGCAGGAGGAGGGGGAGGAGAAGGAGGAGGAGGAGGAGGAAGGGGCGGGGGCGGCGCTGCCGCCGCTGCCGCCCGGGGTCCCCGCCCGCGGGCCGCGCCCCCCGAAGGCGGCGGCGGGCGGCGGGCAGCGGCCATGGCGAGGAGCTGAGCCCGCGCCCCGCGGGAGGTGCTCGGCCCGGCCCGGCCCGCGGCGGTGAGCACGGGGCAGGGGGCGGCGAAGGGGGGCAGGGGGAGGCGAGGGAGGGCAGGGGGCGAGGGGCGGCGGGCGGCACCGGGGAGGTGACAGCCCTCGGGGCAGGGCGGGGACGCCCCTGCCCGCAGCCTTGGCGTTCCCCTTTCCCCCTCCCCGAGCCCGGCGGGGCCGCACGCCTGTTGCTCTGCCCGACCTGCTCTTTGTGGCCGCGGGGAAGCGGCTCTCCAGCCCCTCGTGCGGCTCAGCGGCCGCCCCGAGCCCTCCCCGCCGCTCCCCGGGTGCCCCGGCCCCCGCCCGCGCCCCCGAAGCCCGGGGAGCCGCGAGCCCCGCCGGGGGGAGCCCGGGGGTCCCGGGGCTTCGGCCGTTCCGCGGGGCACGCGGGGGTCCCGGTGCCCTTGGTGCGCCTTCGGGGGGTCCGTGGGGTCCCCGCGGGAAGCAGCCCGGGTGCCCGAGCCGCGCCCGCAGGACGGCGGGGGGGAGATGCGTTCCTGGCAGCTGTGCCGGGCTGAGGACCTGGCGCTGGAAGTCGCCGTGGGGGTCACCCCGGTTTCGGTGAGCCGACGGCTCGAAGGCAGCGGGGCTGCGGGCAGACGCGCCCGTGGGAGCTGCTCGCAACGAGCTGGGCGGAGCGGGAGCCGCAGGGGTGAGCGGAGAGCAGAGCTTCGGGCAGCGGCGGCAGGAACACCTCCGAGGGGCTGGATGCCTGCTGCTGGCTGCCCAAGCCTGCGCTGCTTGGCACGAAGGGGCTGGGAAGGTTCCTGTGAACCCGAGCTCTGGACTTGAAGCCTCCTGGAGGTGCTCCCTTGGAGCTTGGGGGCAGAATCGGGCTGGTGCGAGCGCTGTGCGCATCCCATATCGCTGCCCCGGCTCCTGCCTCCAGGCATCTGCCTCTGCCGAAGGACCTGCCGCAGCCCTGGCCGTGCGCGCCCGTCCCCGAGTGCTGGGGGGGGCTTGCTGGTAGAAAGGATTGAGTCAGGGATTTCTAGCAGTAGGGCCAGTACTGGGGCTTTCTTACACAGTGTGCAGTATCGCTGTGCTTTTTAGAGGTCAGGAATGTTTTATTATGGGTCAGATATCACCTTGGAGTGAGCCCTGTCCGGGGGGACAGAGAGCAGAGCGATGAGGAAGGCTGGGAACAAAAGCTCGCGGCGTGGGGAAAGGATCCTTGCTGGAGACCTGAGTAGGAGGAGGATGTTTTCATGGAGTAACCTCAGGGAAGCGATGCGTTTGCTTTGATTACAGCTGCGTGACAGCCTGGGATACACATTTTCTGATGAGGTTCATTTTTGTTTCTCTGCTGCAACATCTGCCACTGCTTCTAGGGCATCCCAGCCAGGACAGTGTGGAGGGAAGGTGCCAGGCAAAGTGTGCCTGGCCGTGGCGCGGATGGCCCCCAGTGCTTGTTCTGGGGAGGTGAGAGGCCCTGGAGCTGCCTTCTGAGGCCGTTGTGGTGCTGTTGGGTCTGGGGGCATGGGCAGGGTGGTTGGGGCTGGTGTCTGTGAGTCCAGCTGTGGAGCTGCTCCCTCCCCGCTGCCTGTCTGAGCTCAGCTGGGTGGTCAGAGGGAAAGGAGATCACCAAGGGCCGCATCAGTGCCCCACCCCGGGGGTGTCCATGTTCCCAGGGAGGGAACCCAGCCGAGGACCCTGCACCGATTGCTTGCAGCCTCTTTCATTCAAGAAGCCATTGCTCCTGGGGTGTTGCGGGCCCCTGGTGCCTGGCTGGGCAGCGCTGGACGAGCAGGGCACTGGCCCTGTGCACCTGGGTTTCCACCACAGAAAAACCCTCCTGGGGCTCGGCTGCTCGAGCTGCTGGTGAGGATGCTCTTCGTGCCGTGGGGATGTTTCTGCATGCTGCTAGTCAAGCGTTCCCCAGCAGTCCAGCACAGCATCGTCTTCCAACGATGCCCCTCTCTCACCCCAAAAGAGAGGAGCTGTGCGGTGCTGGAGCGGCTGCTAGCTCCCCCGTGATTACCAGTCTGCCCAGTTGTGCACTGGAATTGTATGGGCTTTGTCTGCCTTTTAGCACTTTGGGGAATCTCAGTGTGGCGTGCGAATGGTCTGGGACCAATAACGCACCTTCCTACTTCTGTTAAACCTGGTGGAAAGAATTTCCCACTGACTTCAGTGGAAACCTCTGCGGGCAGTGTTTGCCTCTGGGGAAAGCTGCTGGGCATCGTCTGTGTGACCGTGAAGTGGGGTTTGTTCTCCTGGAGCTGTCGGAGCGCCGAGGACGTAACGCCGGCTTAATTGATGGAAGAGCAGCACTTGCAGCCTCCTGTCCCAGCTCAGGGTTGCCAGCTCTCATAAGGAGCTCATTATTTGAGAGTTTTGGATTTCATTCAAAGGCAGGGTGGGGGAAGGAGAAGAAAAGGTAAATTTTGGCACTGGGGAGTGGTCAGGTGTTTGAAACTGTGTTCCTGGCAGGAGCCAAACAACAAAACGGCATGAAAAAAAGAATTGAACATTTCCCCCCCCCCCCCCCCCCAAAAAAAACCAACAAAACAAACAAAAAAACCCCACCAAAAGCACAACGTTATGGCTTGTCTTAAAACCTCTGTAAAATATTTGTTGAGAGACCTGAGTCGTCATTTTAGCTTTAGCTCAGTCTCCTGGCTGCTTGTGTTGTTCTGTCCAGGCGGGTTGTTTGTTCTGATCACAGGAGCAAGGGAAAAAGTAATTCCCAGGAACTCAGGTGAGTTGGGAGGCCGTGTGCTGTAGTCATAACAATGTCTTTAAAGCATCAGAAAAATAAGCCAATGTAGTATTCATTAACAATGACTGCACTTCTTATTTGCATGCTGCTTTTTCTGTGGCTTTGGGTTTGGGTACTGGCAGATTTTTTGCCTCTTTCCAGTATCCAGTAGGAAAAAGCTCAAGTCTAAATTAGTCACTGTCCTCCAGCCCCAGGTTTTCCATGACCATGCAATTCCAGGCAGTGAGGATTTAAGAAGGAACATCAGACATTGAGAGGCTTATTTTAAAAATCCAAAGAGCTGGGAACATGCATTTTGCTGTTAAACAGCAAGTCCAGTGCTGTGCAACCATGTAAAGCAAATTTTATATTCCCTCCAGCAATTTTTAAAGCTGTTGGAAAGGAGCTGAGAATTTATCAGGCTTAACTCTCATTATAAGCGGCGTTCAGGGTTTTGTGTCCCTGTCAAACAAATCCACATCAGGGTGAAGCTTTGTGCGTCAAGTGCCAGCCTGGCAGCATCTCTGCTGTGCAGCAGGCAGATTAAATATAATAATTCAGGAAAAAAACGGGTCTTCGCGATGAGCATGCGGCTTCACCTGTGTGCAGCGTCAGGGTGAGCTCCAGCCCGTGGGAACATCACTGGTGCCGTTGCCAAAGCGAGGACTCCGGGTACTCTTCGCTTTGCTTGCTGATGAAACCCAGTGCATGCAGTGCTGGTGGGCATTTGCATCCCTCTCCCGCTGAACTCAGCGGCCAGTTTATACCCAGCTCGTCGGAGTTGTCACGAGTTGGTGGACAGCAGATGTTCGATGTCGTTCAGCGGAGGGAAGGACGAGCTCTTGCTGCCTCTCCTGCACCCAGAGCATTTCTTTCCCCAGCATCGTTGTGGTTCAGTGGCAGTGTGGCAGTGTGAACAAGCGTTGCACAAAACTTAATTAATGCTTATTTATAGTATCAGGGAAGAGGCTTTGAAGTTCCGGCTGCTCAGCAAACACCCAGTGCTTGCACTGGCCGGCAGTGGCAGTAGTAAGTGCTTAAAGGTGTTTCTCATTACTGAAGTAAAGTTTTTTTCCCTCACTCGTGATGGGTATTGACTAGAAATAGGCATTTGATTGAAATTCAGAAAGCCAGATATTTGGTTTTAATACGTTGGATAAGCCTTTAATAAGTCAAATAGCCAATATGCACTCGGTATGCTGGGTATAGAAGGAAAAAATAATTTCACCCACAGATATTTATCAGGGTGAGAAAACTCAAAAGCAGTGGCTGGAAGTTACAATCTGCCCGCAGTCCCCAGCACGCTGTGTCCTCCCCCCAGCTCGTTCCACAAGGAGTATGCATCTGAGAGGAGAATCCCTGCCATGGGATTCGTGGTTTACGTTTGCTTCTCTTTAGATGCAGCTCGTGGAGGGTTTGGTGCTAGCTCCAGGATTCACGGTGACATCACAATGTTTTCTGCCCTAAATCACAGATTTCCCTAAATTGAGCCCAAGAGGAAGCCTGTATTCAAGCAAAAATATGCGGTTGTCTTAGTGTGCCTAAGCCAAACACGCTTGCAAATGGCAACTGGAATTGGGCCTGTGCGGCTCGGCCGCTGTGGCTTGTTCGCAGTGGAGGATGCTCTCGTGATTCCGTCTTGCCCTGCCTCTCGCTGCCCCCTCTCCATTTCTGAGCAGCAACCCTCTGCTGCCGTGCTGGGAACCGGTGCTGATTTGTGAGCAGCTATCGAGCACTGAGCGTGCAGCGAGCTGTGGGTGCCTGGTGCCAGCTGGGGCTGGGCTGCCTCCTGGTCCCAGCCATCGCAACCTGTCTTTTTTCTCTCAGGTTTAGAGGAAATGCTTTTTTTTTTTTTTTTTTTGTCTTCCCCAATGTGTGATTTTTCCGAGCGCTCTTCTGAACACACTAGGTCTCTGTGAAGTTTAGCACTGGCAATAAAGCCGCTTTCCTCTGTCTGTCAGCGCAGGGGTGGAGGAGCAAGCCTTGCTTCTGTTTGCCAGGACGAGGCCTGCTGCTTCCCACCGGGTCAGCGCTGTGCCTAACCGCCGCCGCTGCTGTGAGCGCGGTGCTCGTGCTGTCCCTGTGCTCGTCGTGGCGGGTGACTTCTTTCCAGGAGGTTTTTTTGAGGATTAAGTGCTGGGTGATGACGTTTTCAGACTTCATCCAGAGCAAACCTTGCTGCCCTTTGTTCCCGAGTCCTGGGACGGACTCTGCTCAAGGGTCAGGGTGGGTGGCGTTGCAGGCTGTCTGCTGGCCGGGAGCATGCTTTACTTCACATGCCCAGCTTACCGAGAACTCCGCTTTCTGTGGCTGCGGGACCTCTGCGAGGACGTGGGTCCTGTCCTGCGGTCCTGCAGCACGGGTGACGGGGGTGCCCAGGAGAAGCAGGCTGCTGCTGGCATGGCTCAGCTCCCAGCTGGGCTTCTGAGTCGCTTTTTAGGTGCTTATGGCTGAAGCTGAGCCTGACTGCGTGCGGGAATGGGGAGGGGAACATCGCTCCCACCTGCCCGGCTTCCTCAAAGCATCCCCTGACTGTTGCTGGCCCCCCTCACAGTCCTGCATCCCGAACGGCAGCAGGGCGCCGGGCATTGCGAGCCGGCTGGTGACCAAAGGCAGGGCTGGCAGTGTCCCCTCTTCTCCAGGCAGGTCCCTGGGACTGCTGCCAGCTCGGGATGGGCTTGCAGCCTGGGTGACCCGTGCTCTGGGGTGGGTTGTAGCCCACGTGCCATCCCCTGGCAGGAGAACAGTATCTCCCACAGCCTCCTGGGCTTTGTCCCCTGCAGGAGGCTTTTTGGCTGCTGTGAGCTGCCCTCGCCCATCGCGGGGAGGGGAGCGGTGCTTCCTCCCCTCAGCAGCACTTGTCCTCGGGGCTGGAGAAGCTGGATGGAGCTCTTCAGGACACAAAGGCAAAACCTGAGCTGCTGCTTGTCAGAGCTGGGATGCTGGTTAGTGAGTTCTTCCCTGTTACCCCTCTGCAGGCCACTGACAAACTTCAGTTTGTCAGCACCTAAATTACTCCTGTGGAAGGGCAAGGTCAAGGTGTCTGCACTGCTCCCGTGGCAGAAGGGCCCCGGCCAAGCCGTGCTGTGGTGGGACTCAATGAACACACAGCTCTGGGCTGCTTTCAGACAGCCCTTGTAAACTCGTGTGGGATATCTGTGAATGCTTTAGCTTAGACAAAAGGTTTTGTGCGCAAACAGAAGCATGATGTTGTAGTCTCCAGAGCTTTCAGTTCTCTGACTCCAAGTGGCATTTGGTGACTGCATTGTCTGCACGGCCTCCCTGGCACTGTGTCCCGTCCCCCTCTGATGGCCACGGTTGTTTCGGGCATGCTGTAATCTGCATTTCAGCTGACCCAGCTGGCTTACCTTCAGGGTGCCGCGTCTTCAGGGTCTGCTGTGGCCCTGGTTGATCTGCAGCCAGGAGGCACAAGGCAGGTGCTGAGCAAGGCTCTCAGTGCCCTGAGCTGCCCACACCACCACATCTCCTCCCCCAGCGGTACCTGCTCTTGCTTGTTCCCCTGCCAGCTCCCAGAATAGCCCAGGTGAGTCGGCAGCAGGGAACCAAGGATGGGCTGGGTTGGTTCCTTGGCTGGTGATGACCACTCTGCTGTGTAGGTGAGAGTGTCCCCTGCTGCGCCTCGTCCGTCCGTGTCTGGGGACGATCTCCCTGTGGTGGTGCTGTGGGTGGGAGCTGCCCTTGGGTGCATCCCAAGGGGATGCCTCTGAGCATCTGGAGCTGCTGGGCTGGGGATGGCCCAGGGCAGGGAGCAGGAGCGGTCCTGCAGGCACAGACGTGCTCTCTCGGCCAGCCCTGACCTCACTGAGAAGTGGGATTTGCGCCCCTGGGGACTGAGGAGCTGGTCACGCTGCATGTGCAGTGAGGGCTGCCGAAGGCCACCATGCACATTCGATCGTTTCAGAGCAACCCAACCACAAAAAAAAAGGTGTTTGAACCATTTCCCAGACCACTAAAGATGCCTTTCACTCTCTCCCCCATGATAAATTAATTTAGATGTCACCAAAAGGCATTTTACTGTAGTGAAACAGAGCACGTGTCTGGGGGAAGCAGCAGGTGAGAGGACGTTTTAGCCTCTCCCTGGTAGCGCCTGGAGACAAAAAGTGGTGCCAGGATGCATCTACATTCAGAGCGTGTTTCTGCGGCCCGTTTCCATTTTCCAGTGGGACCTCATTTTCCACGTGAGTTTTTCCCTGGAGCCTCAGGCTGTCACCCCCTCCCTGTCCCCAGGCCAGCTGCAGGACGCTGCCCCGTGTCCTCAGCCCGTGCGGTGGGAGGCTGTGGTCACCGAGGCAAGGTGGGATGCCCGTGCAGAAGAAACATCATCATTTCCTTGTGCTTGGTGGACTCCTGGGCACTGCCCATCGCCACCCTCGACAAGATGTTTCTGGCAAGCAGGGCACGGCCTGCTGGGCTACAGACCTTGCCAAGGCCAGTGGGCAGGGGCTTTTCATTTAAGAGCTGACACTGGAGAGGAGCTGGACGTTTTGGGTGGCTTGTCCTGCCAGGACCTGGGGGGATCTTTGCATGAAATGAAGGAGGCAGGAGGAGGACTTCAGTCTGCGTGCCGTGCAGCACCTCGGGGCTAAGTCAACATCAAAACTCCGGTGATAGCTTCACCTTCCTGTATTTTGAAGGTGAGCTGGGACAGTGCAAGTGAAGACTGACTTCAGGAAGCAAAGCAATCCCTGGAGATTGAGGGAAGATGAATTTTCTGTGGCTCCTGTGCCCGGTGGCCAGGCTCTTTGCTGTCCAAGAAGAGCTGAGGTTGTGTTGTGGTTTTCCCTGGCTAAAATCTGTCTGGAAAGTCTGTTTGAAAAGTACTCTAGGGAGGGGTTTTGGGAAAGAAGTGATGTAAATAGATAAACTGTGACCACATAAGCTTTGTTTCTTTAGAAAGCCTCTCCAGGGGGGCTGGGGCTGTGTGGCAGCTCCTGGTGTGGTCAGCCCGTCACATCACACCTGCTCCTGAGCATGCGGTGAGGAACCACCACGGCACTGAGCGAGGGCAGGCAAAGGAGGGGAGAGAGAGGTGAGATGCGCCCAGGGTCATGCTGGAGTCAGCACTGAGGTGGCCCCAGGCCGCTGGCCATCGTCACAGCTTGCTCGAGACGGGATTTTGCAGCAGTGGTGCAAGAAAACCTGCCGTCAGCACAAGCAGCAATTACCTGGCAAAGCAGCGTTAGGGATGGCTTCCACCAGGAAGGGTTTATTTGGGAGATGACATATTTATGTCATCTTGAAACCTTTTTTTTTTCTGCTGTGTCAGGCCCCTTGAGCTTCCCTGGTGGGCTGGGCTGAGGTTTGCATTTCCAGCGGTGCCGGTCTGGGGCTGCCTGCCTGCCTCTGTGCTGCGTCCGCACCCTCGTGCCGGTCACACAGCCGCTCCGCAGGGCTGGAGGTCCGGTGCTCCCAGCAGGGGCGTTCGCAGCAGAGGCATTTGCAGAAGAGCCTTGCAGAAGAGGACAGTGCTGTGTGTGTGACTAATTGCACGGGTGCTCGGAAGGTAGTGAGGCTGTTACTAACACCAGGTGTGGGCTGGTGAATCCTCCGTGTTGCCTAGGCGAGACTGAACGGTGAACGTTTTTGCTTTGCGAGATAATTGTGGTGATGACCGTGTTTGTTGATTGGAGGGAGCTGAGCGGCTGGTGCAGGCTGTGATGGTGTGGGGTGGTGGACATGCATCGGGCATCCATCACAGCCCACCCTAGCCTTGACTCGCTTCTCCAGCTGTGTGTCTGCTGCGTTTCAGTTTTTTCTGCTGCTCGGGGCAGCCAGTTTCTTAACGCTCCTCTCCTCTGTTGCAGTCTTCTGACAACCCATTTTCCCATGCTCTTCTTCCTTCCTCTGCTCTCCTGCTGTGTCTCTGCTGCCTGCGTCCTCTGTATGAGCCCAGAATTAGCTGCCTGGTTGCCATCTCTCCTATTTTCCAAAAGAGGAACGTGATTCTGCCATTGCCTGTAGTGGAGCAGCCTGCATAGGTAAACTGAGTCACGGGTGGCTTCTGTGAAGCCTCGCAGAAATCAGTGATCTTCCCAAAGGAGGGGGATTGGGGGGCTTCCTAGGGGGACCCAGAAGGACTTTCCACGAGTCTGGTACTTCTGGAGCTGTTTCAAATGTACCTTGTGTTCTCTGAGAAGTTTGTTGATTTTTAGTTTAAAGGAGGGGAAATCACTTAAGTTTGAGGGTACTGCTAACATTACAAAAGCCCCCAAAAGTTTTGCTTAAAATGCCGTGAAAAAGGTGGATTGGGATGCACGAACCCAAATTCTGGCTGCTCACCCTGCTGTGGCATCGCCTCAAGACCTGCTGAGATGCTCTGCACGCCCGCAGTCTTTATGCTCTCCCCAGTATAAGCACTGCTCACCCTTCATTCCAGTGAAGAGGAGTTATTGTTCTTCTGCTTCCCGAAAACTGCGCATCTGTTTCCTGTAGTAATGCAAATTCTGACCTGGTGTGAGAGGTTTTTTTTTTTTTTTTTTTTTTTCCTGTTAATGCTTAAAACCACCTTACCATGGCCAGTGTGGTGTGCTTCTCTCCTGGAGGAGGGAGGGGAGGATGTGTGCATTGCCCTGGGGCTCCCCTTTCTTCTGGGTGGCTGCAGCACTTGCTGGGCACCAAATCCCTTGCTGCAGGACGCTGTGGACACAGAGCAGCCTTGGGGGGACAAAGTCACATAGGAAAAAGCACTCAAAGATTGTCAGGTGCAGAGATGTGTCCATCTCGGGAGGTCCTTGAAGCATGAATTGCCCAGTTTGCGTGAATTGCTGGGACCGTGTGATCTGGGGATATGGGGAACGCATCTCTCCACCCTCCTGTTCTGAGGGCTCTTCTTCAAGCATCTGCTGTGGCCATTGTCAGATGTTGCAGAAACACCTTGCCACGTTCCTGGGGTGCAACTTGGAGGTGGGGAGATGGGACGGGGCAGATGCACGCCCCCGCTGGGGCTGGACCCGCTCTGCTGGGAGCCGGGCAGCCGCAGCCTGGCGTGCTTTTCAGCAGGAAGCCACGTGGCAGCGCGATAAGCACGAACCTGGCAGCTGTGATTATATGTTAGGAGAATATTTGGCTGCGGATGCCAAGTGAGTCGGAGGACTTAATTTAGGGCAGCGAATGCAGAGAGACGAGAACAAAAAAAAAGGAGGAGAGACTGGAATCTATAATGATGGAAAGCTGGCTCTGGAGCCAGCTCTACTTCCCCCGAGTTCAAAGCATCCCATTGCCCTGGGGGAGGTACTGGATGTGTGCCATTGCCCAGCCCAGAGGTACATGCTGCAGGGGGTGACACGGGTGGCCAAGACCCATTTCTTCCCAATGTGCTTCTGCCCAGAGACTGCTCCCCGGGCTAGATGCTGAGTGGATGGGCGATGCTGGGACATGCAGATGTGTCCGTGCCCTACTACAGCATCACAGATGCTTTTGGCCTCCTGCCCCATCTGTGTGTTACCGTTGGCATTTCCATGGGTACATGGTGTATTATTTGGGGAGCTTACCTGGCTGAGAAAAATACTCTCCTTTTATATGAGTTAGTTGTCAGGTGAATCCATCCCTTAGCCTGGTTTGCAAGCACACAGCTGCTGTGCCTGCAGAGGAAGAGGAACAGCTCTGCAGGGCATGGGCAGCTTGGCCAAGGGGAAAGTGCCACGTCCCTCTTGCTGACTCTTTGGCCTTGGTGAGAGATGCTCTCAGGAGCTTCATGGGCCCAAAGCTCAGCCACGCGCTGACCTGAGGGCGAGCTGCTTGGAGTGCAGCCAGGGACAGTTAGGACGGGACCCCTCTGCTGTGCCCCAGCCGCTGGGCTCCAGCACTGTGGTGTTGGCAAAGGGCATGGGGTGCAGTCACCTGGACGTGTCCAGAGGGACCAGACCTGGTGTGTGGTGTGAGAGGTCCACCCGTCTCTTGGGCATCTCCATCCTCGGTGGAGAGCTGGCCTCTGAGGGCCAAATGGATCAGCAGCTCCTTGGTGGAAAAATCATCTTTATCAGGGTTGTGGGGAAAGGGCTGGTGGCATCGTCCTGCTGCCTTTTGCCTTCTTGGTAGTTGCGTGCAGGGCACCTGTGTAATGACACCAGGCTCACATGGTCCATAGGCAGAGGGGAGGAAGAGGCCAGTGTCCCAGTCCCTGATTTTGGGCACCTGGACTGGGAACAAGTCCCAGCCAGCGCTGGCCACCTCTCTTCTTCTCCGTGTATGCTTCGACTGTGAGCTTCCCGCGCTGCCGGCGCTCTCGGAGACTCAGCAGGGGCTGGAGTGCAGGCAATGCTCAGCATGCTCAGAGGATGTTTTGATGCCAGTCAGCCCTGGGAAAAAAAGCTTTTTCCACTGAGTCATTTGCTGCCTCTGTTTTGTGTGAGGCAGCGTCGAGATCTGGGGGAAAGGGGAGATGGAAAAACCCAACCCAGATCTCCCACTCCAGCAGGACCCCATCCACATCAGCACAACTGCACTGTGTTTCTTTTTGGAGGGAGTAGCAGGCAGATAGCAGCATAAATAGAACAGGACTGGCTATTTTAAGACATCAATTGCATGATCTGTGTATTTAAAAAAAATCATCATTTCAGCCACAACTGGCAGTGTGGGCTTGGAGAGGAGCAAGCAGGTAGTGCCTGCAGGCAGCAAGGGCTTCAGGGTGGAGGGGCCAGGAGTACTTCTTCCACCTAATTCTGAAGCCACTTTAAGAAGCAAGTGGGTATTTCTCCTCAGGGTTGCAGCAGATTAGGGTTCCTCATGTACACTGATTTCTTGTTGCTGGGAATCGGGAACGATGGTGTTAGATGGAGCTGTTCTGTACGGGAGCAAGTTCTGTGTGGGGCTGGGACTTGGTGGCTGTTCTGGAGAGGGGATGGACACGTGTGTGCACAACCAGGGCTGGAGCTGTCTTCTTCTGGAGAGGTTCCTGGGTTCCTCTGGAGCTGAAACGGTTGTGCCATTCCTGCCTGTTCCTTGTCAGTTGGATGAGCAGCAGGTTGGGATAAAGAGCTTGTACCACCGGGAGTTAAAGTCAGGCTGCTGTTCAGCAGAAATCTTAGCAGACAGGGCAGGAAGGCTTAGCCTTGTAAGGGAGAACTGTTTTCCTCCTTCGTGGGACTCCACAGCATGGCAGTGGCACGCGAGGCTGGGTGCCCAGAATGACATCCCTGCTCACTTTCTATCAGGAGCACGGCTCCTAGCAGCCGGCAGCAGCAGCGCCTGCTGATACTTGTGCCCAGGGAGAATAAACAAATAATATTAATTGGGGTTTCAATGCCAAACAGCAGCAGATGGCTTATCAGGGGGAAAGAAGATGGTGGTGTTTGAGGTTTTGAGATAAAGTGGATGAGCCAGGAACCACTCTTGACGAAGAGAGCTATGGAGAAAAAGTATTGAACCAGCTGACAGGCAGAGCTCTCTTTCCAACAGGAACCCCAGCCACAAGCATTTATTAGTATAACTTAATCTGACAATGCTACTACCTCTCTTTTTTTTTTCCTCCCCTTTTCTCCCTTCTCTCTTTTCTGTTGAAGATATCTTACGTTTTTTACAAGTGGACTTCACATCAGAAAGCAAAACTGTCAAGTGGGAGGTATATGGGGTTGTCATATTAATAATGGTATAAAGCTCCCATTTATTTCAGTGAAATAGCTTTGATTGCAGACTTTTGGTAAGCTCTTCTTATAACAAATGAGTTTTTATCAAGCTCCTGTAACTTATCCTGTGCACCAGGTCATATGGTTGTCATATTGGCCTGGCTCTTCAGTCAACCAGCTAATGCTGCTTTTTAATTGCTGCCAGAGCCACTGCCACCGGTCTGGTGAAAGGCTGGCAGCAGGACTGAGCCAGAACCCAGGGCTAGAGTTTCCCTCAACCTCGCTGAGCCGCAAGGTCTCACCCCTTTCTTTATGATGATTAGGGGCAGAGCTCAAGTCTGGCCATCGTGGCTTGGAACAAACCCGTCCGCCAGCAGGGGCAGCCTGGGAGTTCAGGGCTGCTTCTGTAGGACTGCTGGATCAGCTCAAGGGCAGTCCTTGGTGCTCCTGTGGGTCAGCTCACAGGACCCACACATGGGAGCAAATCCCTGCACTTTGAGACTTGTTACTGCTCCCCAGCCATTCAGAAAGTGTCGACAATGACCAATTTTCATGTTGAAAAGTATAATGGAAGTGTAATTTCTCCCCACAAAAGACAAATCATGCTGGAGAAAGAGGCTGGGAACACTTCCCATGCTAGGATTTGAAATTGTAATTTGGAGATGTCAGCAGGAGACCTGGCAGAGTACTCGGTGGTGTGGCTGTTACCTCCAAATACCTCAAGTCATGTTTTGCACCACCCTGCACAGTCAGCTCCCTCCTGTGCTGGGAGGCCTTTCTAACCAGCCCACAGGGTTTGTGTACCCAAGGCGTGGGTACGTGCCTGAGGCTGGTCTTGCAGCCCTGGGTGGCTCCGATAAAGCAGAGGTGAGGCAGGCAGGAGGGGACACCTTCTGTGATGTGGGATGGTGAACTTGTTCCAGCACAGGCTGGTTAGACGAGTTCAGTCTCCTCTCCTAGTACTGGTCCGTACTTTCTGGTCCTTCCCCTTCCCCACAGCTGTGGTGAGATGTCACATAAACAAAGCCCTCTGTAGGCAGAGGCGAGGGCCGCGATAGCCATGCTGGGCTTGCTGCCTTCTGCCAGCTCTGCTGCTGTGCCCGAGATGCTGCCTCGTTTCCTCCTGCTCTTTTGGGGGCTAAACAGAAGACGTCACCTTTCCTTGAAAACCTATTATTTGTGGAGCAAAGCCACGGCAGGATTTTGTTGTTCTGCTGGGCTCCCACTCAGGAAGCCTGGTACGGCATCCGCGTGGGGATGATGACCGGGCAGGGCAGGTGCTTGACTGCCAGGAAAGCCTTGTAAGTGATTTTGCATCCAGCGCTTCTTGCGGCTCTGTGGCTGTCTGCCTTTCTGCTTGCCCTGAGGTCTTTCTCCTTTCTCTCGTGTCCCACAGACTGCCTGGGGTTGCTGCTGCTGGAGTCCATGGCGTACACCGGGACTCCCTCGCCAGCGGGGCCTATCGGCTCCCAGTACTGCGTCTGCAAAGTCGAACTGTCCGTCTGCGGCCAAAACCTTCTGGACAGGGATGTCACTTCCAAATCTGACCCCTTCTGTGTCCTGTTCATGGAAGTCAATGGAAAATGGGTGGAGGTAAGTCCTGAAGCTGTGTGGATTTCTGTCTCCTGTGATTTGCCTCTGCTGATGTCTCCAAGTGACCCTTGTGTATTGGGCACGAGGACAAACCTTGATTCCTAACCAGAGCAGAGACTCTGTGTTGCTCATGGTTGGATCAAGCGGGATTAACATTTCTTTCAGCATCTTTATCTTTTCCTTCCCTCTGTGCCTGGTGAGGGAGTCCTGCGATAAGGGCTGTCGTGAGGTGCTTTTAGCAAGACATAAATTCATAAGGATGAGCTTGCACTGAGGTCTGTGCAAGCTTTCAAGCTCCCTGAGGTTCTGTAGGTCCTGTTCCTCATCATATTATCTCTTGACCAGGACATGCCTGATTTCCAGATGCTCCTGTCTGCAGTACTGCAGTGTGTGTGGCAACCCCTTGAAGTTACAGCAGAGCGAGAAGTTGGTTTGGGCTTTTCTACACCAAACCAGGAGCTTCATGGTAGCTTGGGGGGCTGCACATGAGCTGCTGGGCCAGGGTGATGGGTAAGCACATGTGCAAAAGGCATTTCTGTGCTCCCAGCACAAAGCATGTAGATGTGCTACAGGAAAGGAGGCAGTACTGAAGTTGCACCTTTGGAGGAATCTCCCCTGTGAGGCTGGTCCTCATTCCTCTGTTGAACTGACCTTCCCTAGCAGAGGCAGAAACCTCTCAGTCATCCCAAGGCTGTGCATGGGTGCCTAGTTCTACAATTGTTCCTTACCATTTTGTGCTGACAGGTGTAATGACAGGCTAAACTTAATTGCAAACCTCAAAATATCAAATCAGGCATGTGGTGGGCCTGAAGAGCTCTTGCCATGTGTGAACTAGTCCCAGTCACTTCTCAGTGTGCAGTAAGCTCGTAGTACTTCAGATCTGGATGTCTGCAATGCTAATCGTAAGGGACAGTTAGATATCGTGAGGTCCCGCTTGGAACCAAGCATGTTTTGGGCTGAGATAAGGTAAGCTGTTTCTTGGATAGGTCACAGGTAAAGTTGTTCCTTGGGCTTCGCTTGGAGAGTTGTTCTTTCTAGGGAACAGGAATGTACTGGGTGAAGGTCTGGGAGGCCAGTCCTGCGGAGCAGAGCAGTCCAGGACTGCTTGTTAGGAGTAACTCCAAAAATCATATCAAGGTCACCAGGTCTTGCTGTGGGCATTCAGTAGGCCTCAGTATAGGCTTTCAATGGGCTGAGAGGGCAGGACATGAGAGAGGAAGAACAGTGTGAGCTGGATGCACAAGAAGGTGTGGATCAGTTCTGCTGCAGACAGGCAGCAACCAGCTGGCAAATCCTGAGTGAATGGGAAAACTTTACGGACGCTTTTCTGGTGTTTCCAGCCCTCCACTTCAGCAGGATGAGGCTGCTGCTGATGGGGTTAATGGAGTGAGAGGGAGTTTCCCCTCAGTGGCTGTCTGAATTATTTCATAGCATAAGTGAAATGGCCTGATCCCCAAAGTTTGCTTCCTAGCAACCCACTGGCTGGATGTGATATCCCCCTCCTGCTGGAAGTGTCACAGGAGTACACACCCCACTGCAAGCCACTTTGGGGACTGCACATGTGCATGTTGATACACTGTGGTTCATCCAGAGATGCCGAAACTGGCTTTAAAATTGGCTGGTAGTGACCAAGATTGCTGCCAGCGGTGTTACTGTGGTGGCAAGAAGTTTCACCTGGGGGGGGTCTCCCATGCGGATGTACTTCTAAGACTCATTTTGCAATTGAGCTGTGCACACAGTGGACCAGGATCTCGCAACTGTGGTTTTCATGATGCTTTGACTGTTCAGCATCTTATGTGGAGAAACTATAGTCATTGTTTCCTTCTGCAGGAGTCCTTGTTGGGCAAGGTCTTGTCTGTGATAAAATTGGTGTCTTGAATTCAAACTCCAGTCTGTGCAAGAGCATTTTGCTCTGTGCCTAGGAAGTAACTTTTGGCTACAGAGGGATAGATTCTGGACTAAAATGCCTGCAGAAAAAAAAAATGTGGATTTCATTTTATAAGTGCGATTGTAGTTAGATGGTATAAAGCTTCTTTTCGGTTTGTCCATGAGGGAGCAGATAAGCAGTGCATTGAGATGTGATGGATGGGTGCAGGTTGTGGTGTTGGATACAGATCTGGTCAGCACAGCACAGAAGGAGCAGCTGAGGGGTATTAAATCACCAAACTGCAACAAAAATGGCCCAATTCCCAGGTGGTCTCATTTTTCTGGTATCTGAACTAATGAACTAGTGCCAAGGAGTTGATGAATCAATGGGCATTAGCTAAGGTGTCCTACAGCTGATCTTGATGTCAGCAGGGAGGGTGTGGGGGCAGACCTTGCCTTTGCCATGGTCTGCAATTAATTTTGCTCATCAGGTTGGATGAGACTAATGAGCTTTCCCATCTTGATAGGTGTCATCACTTTGACCTAGTTGTGCTTTTCAGGAATTTCTCTTTTGCTGTCAGTAATGTCTCAGTCCAGCAGTTTTGATTCCAAAGCTTTTGCAATACAAATGTGTGGTTTTGCTCTTTTTCCCCTTCCTCTGCTATTTTTAGCTTCTTTGTAATTGACAAGATAGGTGCTGGAAGCCAGCCTTGAATGGCAGATTGCTCAATGCTCTGCTGCTGTGCTTTCAGTGGAGGTCAGCATGTGGCCCAAGCTGGAGATACATGGAGCTCTCCGGTGGGAACGGCTGTTCCTGGTGTCCACGTGCAGGGGATGTGTCTGGTCCCGAGCCTCCAGCACGCTGTGGGAATGGTAGCACCCAAACCCTCCTGTGCCCCCATGTTGTGGCAGCAGTGCGCAGCAACAGGACCTGAGGGAATGGCATGGAGCTGCGACAGGGGAGGTTTGGATCCAGTATCAGGAAAAGGTTCTTCACTGGGAGGGTGGTTGGGCACTGGAACAGGCTCCCCATGGCAGTGGTCCTGGCACTGAGCCTGCTGGAGTTCAAGAAGCATTTGGACGCTGTTCTCAGACATACTGACTGTTTTTTGGGAGGTCCCATGTAGATCCACAAGTTGGACTTGATGATCCTTGTGAGTCCCTTCCAACTTGAGATATTCTATGAATGTATGATATTGGACTGATGTATGGCAAGAGGTGGGACTGGTGATTTGAGGGGGTTGTTACAGTTGAGGCAGTTGCTCCAAGATGAATGTGTTTCCTGTCTAAAGTGTTGTCTTGAATAGCAAAGCTGAAATATAGGGGATGGACAGGGACAGGTCACAACGTGCTCAGCGGCATGCCCTCAACCCATAGCATGTGCTGGCAAGCACTGACACTGCAGGTGCCTCTTCTGCACTGGGGGTAGTGACATGCCATGGCCTTCTTTAGAACAAGAGCCTTCAGGATCCGCCCAGCCATGGTCATGCCAGCACCTGTACCTGGGTACTGGGGCTGCAGTGCCTGCGAATGCTGACAGCAGGGGTTCTGTTCACCGGTTTTTCTAGCTGTCATTTTTGTTCCCAAATACAATTATTTTGTCTCACTGAGCTTAAGAAGAATTAAAAAATATTAATGAATCAGCCTTGGAGGGGGTGGTGGAGGGAGGGAGGAACAAAAAGCACAGGCCCAGAAGTGACATAAAGATGGGTAATGTGTCAGCGTTCTGCCTGGTGATGTCATCTGGCAGGAGTCAGGAAAGACCTGGCCCATGACTCAGCTGTACCCCTGCTTTTGTGCCAGCCTGAGTCATCCCTCCATCCTGAGCCTCGGTGTGGTGGCGCTGGACACGCCTCATCTCCTCTGTTGCTGCGTCTCAGAGGAGTATGGAGGCCATCAGCTGCCAGCCTGTCGGCCTGGGGCTCCTAGGATATCTTTGGAGGGGAGGGGAGAACGGCAGTGTGGCATGGAGTCTCTGCTACCAAATGTTCCATCCCATGTTCCCTGCCCCTTAGGAGAGCATCTCCCAAGTGCTGGGGATGCCTGAACATCTCCAGCAAACCTCTCCTTGGAAACTGGAGGGCTCTTCAGCTGCATTCATTTAACACAAGGTTTACAATTAGAGAAACTTTCCTAGATGTGTGCTTGTTTTGTAGAATTGAGACTCTTGGCCAAACAGAAATCTTCAGTTAGCCTGGTTGCTAACCGAAGGCTCTTAAAAACCCTTGTGCTTTTCTGCTCCTGGGTTGCAGAGCCACTTCTGCTCTTTGCAGGGCACACAAATGTGTGAGTGTCCAGGTGAGGAGGAGGAGGCAGGAGCCCATGGCCTGGTTGCCTCCTGGTGGATGTTGTGTGAAAAGCCCTTGTGCATGATGGTTACCAGCAAGGTGGAAGGTAAAGAGCTGTACCAAACCGAAGACTGAAATAGGTGCAAGAAAGCAGCTGAAGCTTGTGATTTTTTTGAGCTTCACACAGTAAGCAGGCAGTTAAACACTTGGTCAGTTGGGTGTTGACAGAAGCCTCCTCACTCTTCAAGGGTCAACTTGAGACATGTTGACTGTGTTTCTCTTCCCCTTCCCTGGCCCACCTGTTCCTGGTAAAGCTGGAGATGGGACCTCAAGTTACCTCCTTCAAAGCTTCACCTGGTGCGCAGGAGCTGGTTTTAATGGGGAAGGCTGTTCTTCCCCCTCTGCTGCCTGCGTGACACAAGACTGTTTCAGCACAGCCTCAGCGTAAGACAGAAACAGACCTGTTGGAGCAGGTCCAGAGGAGGCCACGAGGATGATCAGAGGGCTGGAGCACCTCTCCTGTGACGAGAAGTTGAGAGCTGGGGATGTTCAGCTTGGAGAAGAAAAGGCTCCAGGGAGACCTCATTGCAACCTTTCAGTATGTAAAGGGGGGCTTATAAGAAAGATGGAGAAAGACTTTGTATTGGTTGTGACAGGACAAAGGGCAGTGGTTTTAAACTGAAAAAGGGTAGATTTAGATGGGATGTAAGGAAGAATTTTTACGTGATGAGAATGGTGGGACACAGGATGAGGTTGCCCAGAGAAATGGATGCCTCACCATTGGAAGTGTTCAAAGTTGAGTTGGATGGGGCTTTGAGCAACCTGATCTAGTGAAAGATGTCCCTGGCCATGGCAGGGGGTTGGACTGGGTGATCTTTAAGTGTCCCTTCCAACCCAAACCAGTCTGTCATTCTACAGTCTCCCAGCCTGGATATTGCCTCCCACCCAGCCCAGCAGTCTTCGTGGAGCTGGTGTATCCCTGCTGATGTGGCACTGTGTAAGAGCATTTGAGCAGTAATAAGTGTCTGATTGCACTGTGGAGATACTCTTGAAGCTCCTGCTCTTTCTATGTTCTTTTCTTTTCCGTTTGCACTCAGAAAAAAGGCTACTTTTGTTTCAGTGTAAGCAACAGCCCTTCTTGCAGAAACAGGTTCTTTGTATCTTTGGGTGCCCCTCAACTTTGCAGCATCCCAAACGGCACGCCGCTTGCCTCCAGCCTTGCCATGGATGCATTTTGGGTAATGGCAGGGTGGGAAGAAGCACAGGCAGTCTGCTGCCCCCTTCTCAGATATCCATTATCCCAAAAGGGAAGCAGCTGCCTTGTGAGCTCACTTTTCATCCTGATTTGACTTGGTCCCTGGCTTCCCAGTAGCTCAGCGAACATGAAAGGAGCTAAAATCCATCTCTGATGCATGCGTAATCTCATATGCTAGCCTCGAAAGGGGATTTGTGTGTGTTGTGCTTGTTTAGACAAGCTCAGTGCTCATGGATGGCCACTGCTCCTGGTCCACCAGGAGTGTCTCTCTGAGCAGATGTTTGGGTCCCACAGAACAGGCAGTGGCAGAGAGGGAAGGATCTGTGTGAAGCTGCATTGCTCTGGCTGGTGTACAACCCACTTGTGTTGGTTTATTCGATTTCCATCTCCCCAGAGGGTGAGGCAGGTGGCCATTTTGAGAATACAACATTTACTTTATTCTTTTCCTGGCAATTAAGACAGACTGAGTGACCAACTTTAAAAATACTGCGATAGTTGGTATATATATAGCAAACTTACCACATTTCCACTCAGTCCCTCCAAAATCTCTCTTCTATGCTGAATGAGTTCCATTGGGACTCAGAGGTATGTTTTCGTTTTATGCTTTTTCTGTTATGGTGTACTTATTTCTGGCTCTGCTGCTCTGGCAGACGTCCATCCGTCCTGCAGTCCACGGGTGCCAGTGCAGGAGCTGCTTTCTGTGGAGGTGTTGCCCTGGGACCTGGTTTGTGTTAGGCAGCTCAGCCTTCTCCGTGGGGTGTGTGGACTGCAGGATGAGAAGTGATGCTGGCCAGGGCTGCAGGATCCTGCAGGTGGATGTGATGGTTTTCCTTGGAGCGAGCAGCACCAAGGGAACAGCCTGGTGAGATGTGGTATAGCTGGGCTGGAGGAGAGGAAGGAGCATCTCTCCTTGTCCTGGTGGGTGCTTTAAGTAGCTGGGGGAAGGAGAAAGGAAGATTTCCATGTTCTGGCAAAATATTCAAAGTGTTGTGTGGAAGGACAGACCCAGCGTGAGGAGACAAATGTGAGGTTTAGTCTGCTCCCCCCTCTGATCAGCTCCCACAACCCATGCCACCTATGTGAGTTCCTCCTAAGCACAGCACTTCTTTCACAGGGAGCTGTGTATAGGTGGGAAGAGACCTTCTGGCTCCAGGAGACCTTCAGCAGTGACCCCACGGGAGGGGAACCAGCTCTATCCATCCCACTCCATCCATAGGATGCTGCTTCCAAAGGTGTCTCTTGTACACCTGCTGTGTGGGGGATCAGGGAGGCTGCACCTGAAGCCTCCTGGCCATGCACATCTGAGGGCTGGGGGCAGAGGTATGGATCCAAGATGAGAAGTACCCCTTGGTCCCACTTTGCACCCCACCTGAGATTCTGTCTCACACCTGAGCATCTGTGAGTGGTGGCTACCTTTATTCACTTATTGCTCATCACTCACTTTGGCTGTGCTTTTGGCTTTCCTTCTGGCCTTTTTAGCTTCACAAGGATATTTAGCACTCCCACCATGCTGTGGCTGGATTTCCTGGGCAGTAACCTCCATGCTCCCTGTCCAGCCCTTGGCTCCCCACCACTTCCATATGCAGCTCCATGCTCCATCTTTTGTGCCCTCCTCTCTTCACAGGCATTTGGGGATATTGTTTCTTTCAGCTTGCTTGCCTGCCCGGGAATCAGCGCTGCGCTGGTCCAGCAGGCAGCTGGAGCTTCTCTGCAGGTACCTGTCACCCTGGTACTCAGTTACTGAGGATGAAGAGTGATGCTTTGAGTTAAACATTTTAGTGTCAGCGGATCTGAGATGCTTCAGGTCATGCTTTGCTGGCTGGGCTCATGCCCTGTGGGTGAGGGCAGTCTGGCCCTTGGCTGCTCACAGGATATAGGAAGCCAATGGGTCGTGCCCACCTTTGCGCTGGTTCAGGAGGATTTTGGAGGCATCAGAGGAGGGCGTTGCATCCATCAGCCTTCCTCCCACTTCTTCCTCTGCAGGATGCATCCTGGTCATCTTCCTCTGGAAAGTTGTCTTGGAGAGCAGTGCCAAGCGTTTTTCATGGCAGTGGGCGGACATGGACATGAAGTCCACGTGTCATATGGTTAATTATGTGTCTCGGGCTTGCAGCGTGTCCGAGCCAGGGTTGCTGTACTACTGCAACTCCTGCCGCTGCCAAAATACCAGAGAAGGTGCAGGTTATCCTCCCAGCCCTCTAAACGTGTCTGAGCGGACAAACTCTCTTCCCTTCACACAAGGGTATCCAAACTCCAGGTTGTATAGCAGCAGCAACAGAAGGGTGAGGATTTTTCACGCCATCTTTGAAGTCTGGAGCCCCAAGTCTGTGTATGTTGAGGCCATCTCATCACCAAAATGAGGCTGGGGGAAGAAAGCTGGCTGTGCTCAGTGGGTTGATTTTAGGGAACAGACAGAACTGGGATAAGTTGTTTCTCCAGCCAGCTGATATCTAGACTGCTGGAAGAGCTGCCTCGGACTTGGGAGATTCAAATCTGGTTCCATCTCATGTTTCTCCTGTGCTGGTCTCAATGTATTCCCTGTGTCCCTATCCTATTTGTATGAAGAAGGTTATAAACACAGATGCTCTCTCCATCTGAAGGACTTCCAGATCTATACTGGATGACAGGGTCTATTGAAGTCTTATGTGCATCCTTCTAGCCTCTTGTTTCTCCTAATGCTTGGTGAAATTCATTTTTTTACGGAGGGACAAGAAAGAAGATACCACATGAATGTTTTGTTTTGAGGTCTAGAGGGAAATGCTGGAGGGTTACTGTTCTGAGTTGTGATGCTTTGTTTGTTTGTTTGTTTGCTTGTCCTTGCTGTTAGTTGCATGGCCTGAAAGAAATAGCTTTGGCTTGACTTTGAAAGCATTACAGCAGTGTGTCTGGTTAGTGAAGGACAGGAGAAACAAGTGGTTGGAGGTGTGTGAGCGCATTGGCTCCAGGGGTTTTCTGTGTCCTGAGAGAACAGGTGTTAGAAGCAAATGCAAAGATCTCAGCTTCAATAAGCCTTGAGTGCACACCAAGCCTTGGCACCCTGACCTCAGGGGTGCAGCTCTCTGCATGAGGTGTTCCTTGTTTAGGTGCATTCCACCTTGCACACAGAGTGTTAAGGCTTGCATTTAGGGATGTGTCTGCTGCGTGCCTGGTGCTCTCATGCTCTGATGGCCACTACAGGGTTTCTGTGTGTCACGACTCCAGCTGAAGTCAGAAGAGACATTGCGGTGACAAAGATGTGAGGTACAGAAGTCTAAATGCTCCCTCTTTTCTTTGCAGCTTGACAGGACAGAGACAGCTGTGAATAACCTCAACCCAGCTTTCTCCAAGAAGTTCATTGTTGACTACCACTTTGAAGAAGTGCAGAAGCTCAAATTTGCCCTGTTTGACCAGGACAAGTCAAGCATGCAGCTGTATGAGCATGACTTCCTGGGTGAATTTTCCTGCACACTGGGCATGGTGAGTCTCTGATGTCCTTACCCTGCTGCTCGCTGTCCTCCAGCAAAGGGACCCCAAATCACAACAGCTGCAGGCAAGCTGGGGGGACGGAGCTGCTTCTCTTCTCTACTATAAAGTTTGTTGGGTCCTTCCTGGCAAAAAATAAAAAATAAAACAATAAAAAAATAAATTGATTGCTTGTTGCACTTTTTAGGTCAACGTATTCCATTTCAGGACCATTGGTTACTTGCTGAAGTCTCAGCTGGTCATAGTATGGGCTTCTGCTGTCGACTGCAGAGGGAAATCAGATCCCTGGGGGAGGTGTGTGAGGGTGTTTGCACCCAGTTATCTTGGTCACTTGCACTGGAAGGTGTTGGACATAACTGTTTCTCACCAAGGGTTAATATTAACAGCCCTGATCACCGGCTTGGATTTGGACTTGGGAAACTTCCATATGTGTAAAGTTAGGATACGTTCCAGTCTACCTTCATATCAATTTTAAAAAAAAATTTTTTTGCAAAGCTTTTGTAATAAAAATTACTGCTTTTTTTCTTCTGTTTGAGAACAAAGCAACAGAAAACACAACCTTGGCGTTGTGAAGCAAATCATATCTCCTCTGTAGCATGTTGGTGCAGCAGCGTTGTCTTGCGTTCTTGTGGAAGAGCTTTCAGGACACATGCTATTTATGTCTTTGGAAGGTCTTTGCATTCGTGAGCCCAGACCCAGTTAGAATTGCCAGCTAAATTCTCCAAACTTCTTTGTCTTCTGAGCATGCTCTGACTCAGAGGTGAGAAATGAGGGAGATTTTTCCATTCTTTTTTAGCCTCCAGCTGCCTGGGGCTGCTGTGGTACCTGGCATGAATGTAGGGGCTGGGAGAAGCTGCCTCTTGTATGCTCAGTGCTGGGGGAAGCAGTCTGAGGTGTCCAGGAAGGCTTGTGAATGTGGTCGCTTTATTACACAGACTAATCTGGCACCAGATATGCCAAAGGGAGCTGAATAACTTTGTTATTGCCAACTAAAGAACTTGTCAGAAGATCACTGACATTTACAGTCTGAGGTTTAACGTCGGTGTTTTTGGAAGAGCTCTGTGATGACCTAATTCTGATCCTGCAGAAATTAAGAAACAGCCTAGGCTGGTGCTCAGTGATAAAGGCCAAACGGTTTAGCATTCGTTTTCCTGTTGTTAGAATGCAGCCGCCTCTGGTGTGGGACAGTTCGGCAGTGCTCACTGTGAGGCCACAGTCTTGATGGACACTGCAGAAGGAGAACTTAAGGACATAAGGAAACAGAGCTGGAACCTCACCGTTACTATCGTACCTCTGCAGAAGTCCAGGGCTCTGCTGGAGAGAAGCATCGTCCATATTCACTGGGTTAGAGGGTGGAGGAGTCAGCCCCTTCTTTTCCTGCATGTGAGGTCTCCTAGATGAGCCTAACTGCTTCTGGTGCTTTAAAAGTTGATGAGGTGCCCAGATTTTGATGTGCTTTTGTGGCAGTTCTCTTAAGTGATATGTGAACTTCTTAGTGACCTGTAGTCCACAACGGGACACCAGCTTGGAACGGAGGGATCTTCTCATGTTCCCTTTTTCCCTGAAAGCCTCTGCCTGAAGCGTTGTCTTCTCCCTGTGACCAGGGCAGCATCCCTGTGTGGCAGAGCCCAGGGCCGGGGGGCGTGTGGGGAACCACAAGGGCCTGTGGAGGAGAGGGGTGGAACAAGGAGGACTTGGGCTTGTGGGCTCAGCCACACTGCTGTGGGGTTTTTGAAGTCTGTTTTTTATCTGGTGAGATGTTTTCTTAAGCCCACCTGCTTTTGAGGCACGAGCAGCTGTTGGAAGGGAAGGAGAGCAGTCTCAGGCAGCAGTAACCTGCCTCTGATGAACTGCACAATGAGCACCTGACTTTCCGGTTTTGAGTTTGCATCAGAGCCCTGTCAGATCAGCTGCATTGTTTTACTGCAGCTAATTAGGTCTGTGGTGAGATTTAAAAGGATGGTTGGATTGCTTGGAGGCCTGTAATGACCTCTGTGGCTGAGTGAAACCTTAGGAGGGATCAAATTGCAGGCTGCATGGTGTCCATGGTTGCTTCTCACCAGGGTTGCAAAGAAATCTTATGCCACAGCAAGGTGCAAACATCTAGCTATGTTATATGGTGATTCATACACGTTTTTAGAGCAAAAGGACCAGGTCATGTCTGGGCTGAAGATTCCAGCATAACTTCAGGAGCTCCAGTGCTGCTAGCCATGATGGGAAGGGGTTTTGCCTCAAAATTGCAAAAAGGGGAAGGGGAAAAAAAGCACTTCTGGAGAGCAATAGGAAGAATCCAAGTGTGGCTGTGTCACCGGGATGGTGGTAGCAAGAAGCTAAGCCATTTTGTTCATTCATATTTATTTATTGATTTATTTCTGACTGAGATATAGAACCAAGGAAGGAGAGAGAAGGATGGGTGGGGCTGCACTTTTTAAATTGTAACCCATAGATTTTGATGGGGTCCATGGTAGGTATGGGAGAAGAGCATGGCTGGTTCCAGCAGGTTGCAGTTTGTTGTATGGAGGTCTGCATCCCACGTGAAAAATTTACAGGGTCCCCAAATCTGAAGGCACCTAAAACTCATTGAGCTGGGAAAATCACAAGGGATTTAATTCAGCTCCCAGAAGCCTCTTACAAGCCAGAGCTGAAGGGGAGAAATGCCTTTGGGGGGGGGGTACCAATCCCCTGCGCCTTGCTGTGCAGCCCGTAAGTCTAGGAGGATGCTCGGTGAGAGCATCTGGCTTGTATGGTGGTTTCTCCATGGAAACATGCCCTGGAAGCAAGTTGCTGGCAGGGATCACGTTAGCTGAAAAAAGATTCCGTTTGTGGTTGAGGGGAGCATTTAACAGTGTTTGAAAGGTTGAGTTGTGATTTTGCTTGGGACAAATCACAGTAGCTATGTCTTTGTAAGATCCCACTGACTCGCACCACACAAGCACCTAGTCCGTGGGTTAAACAGGGGGTTTTGCATTGCAGGGACTGCTTCGGCCTCTTGTGCTGTTGCTGCTCCATGCTGTTAAAAAGCCACCTAATGCCCTATGGACTCGGTGGTGTTTTGGGGGTGCTGCATCCCAGTCTGCGCCACAGGGCTCCTTTGACCTGGGAAGAGCTGAGCTTCACTCGGGTGCCTCCAGTGATGGTGGCAGCATTGACAACATCATGGTCATCTCTGAACGTGACATCATTTTTTTTTATTGCTGTGAATGCTTAATGTGAATTAACTAACATGAGCAATGATCAGTTGCTTATGAGTCTGCTTTTGATCACTTGTACAATCATGACTTTGTTTTCTTTGTCTTCTCTAGATTGTCTCCAGCAAGAAAATAACAAGAACTCTCCTTCTGGGGAATGGCAAGCCAGCTGGGAAAGGGATGATAACGGTACAGTAACTCATTTACCTTACCTACAGAGTGTTTAAATACACATTATAAGCCAGGGATGATGCAAGACACTGAGGGGCCCAGGATGCTGCAGTTTGTGTCACTAACATTTTTTTTCCTTCGTCTCCCACTTTCCTGCCCACCTCTGGTCTGTTTGGAGGACAAGGTATTTGGGCCAGGGACCCTCTCATCCAGTCTCTGTCTGGTGTCCAGCTCCGTGAGACTTCAATCTGTATTTTGGTCTCTGTGCACTAATAAATAAATAAATAAATAAATCTGGAGAAGTGCAAAGTAAATATATACTGTTGTTTATTATCTTGTACATAATGCCTGTTCAGACCTCCCCATAGCAGATGGAGGTAAAAGGGCTGATTTCTTTGCTGACAGTCAGCGGTTTTGTTTGTAGGAAGAGGATAGGAGTTATGCCGTTAGCAACAAGTCTCATAGCAACAGCCTCTGCTCCTGCTGCAGACCCCTTCGGGCAGTGGCATTCCCACTGCAGATCTATTTAGTGATTTATTTATTTGTTTAAAGAAAAGGCTAAATTTAGGCTCTTTTCCCCTATGCCACATCTCCCATCATTTTTGTGTGCTTCTTCATTACAGTTTTTGTTAGACTTGCAGCAGAGCAACAAAGGCGTGGAAGAAAACGCCAGCCAAGAGTTAAACCACAGTCAGGTTTTAGAAGCACTGAAGGGGTTTAAAAGCAGTTTGAAAGACCAGGACCTGGCTGCTGCAAGGGCATCTCCTTTGCTGTTTGCTCTAGAGACTGGGAAGATGCTGTTAGCTTTTCTCTCTTAATTGCTGCAGTTAATCTTTAAATGCAAGAGGAAAAGGCGCAGCAAAGCTCTTGATGGTACCCAATGTGTGCCGTCCTCAGGAGCGGGCTCTTGCCACCCCATGCTTGAATGGGAGGGACTAGAACAGATTGAAAGTTCCCAATCAAGTTCAAAGTTGCCCACTTTAAAGAAGGAAGCTTCTGATCTGTCACTAATGCATCATTAAAATGAAGGAGTCTGAGATGTCTGCTTCATTTTGTACCATTGGTATAATTCTTTGATTTTTTTTCAATTATTTATTTATTTTTGCCTCTGCTAAAACCAGGTGATGCAAACGGGCTGTGGTGGCTTGTGTGTGCTGGAAGGAAGGACCTTGTCCTTGTACCCTGGCACCACACAGTGAGCCCCAGGGTTAGTGTGGGGCTGCCAGCACCAACTGAGAAAGAGTCTTCTGCTTTGGGCTTCCAAAGTGTGGGGTTCAGAGCCAAGCCTTGCCTTCCCTAACAGTATTCCCTTAAGCTTTTTCCAAGTTTCCATTTTTTTAAAATGCTGCACACAAATGTCATAGAGGGGTGAATGCAACAATAGTCCCTTGGCTTGATTACTGGGATTGAGGGTCCTCAGGTTTAAATAGTTCGGAAAAATCCCAAAGCATGTCACTGTGCTTATAGGAACTGTTATCAAGGTCTTTCCACCAGACATAGCAGTGGGGATGTTGTTGTCTGAGGGGAGATGCCACAGCGTACCTGTTTGTTCTGCACAGCCTGGCTTTTCCTTAGCCTCTGGTGAGCCCAAAATGCAGGGACTCCACACGGGGTCTGCTTTTGACAGGAGTGTCATCTGCAAAGGGCAACCTCCATCTGCTTCCCTACAGCTCCAGTTCCTTACATATGCACACCCACCAAGGACTGGGTGGAAGAGAAAAACGATGCTCTGGCTTTGTTAAAGTGAATGGAGAACAATCTGCCTTTCTGAAAACAATGTCCTTAAAGAAATCCAACCTCACAATCTGCCTTTTGAATACAATGTCCATAAGGAAATACAAAGTTATTGGGTATGTGGGAAAGAGAGCCCTTTGTGGAGCCTGCCCTCAGGTTCCTGTGCTCACGGCATCTCACGGGGCTGAGGATGGCTGGTATGGGAGCAGCACATCCCCGCCCCGATCCACATGGAGTCACCTTCCCCTCGGCAGCAGGGAACTTGAGGCTGTGTCTGCAGAGCTGTGCGTCCGCGTGGGGCAGGGGGAACGCTGGCAGCGAGCAGGTCCTCTGGGGACTGAGGAGAGTGGTCTCCGCGGGACAGGCTGTCATTCCAGGGCTGCGGCTGCCTCATCGGCTCTGCACATTCCCCACCTCCCATTAGTGTGAATAACCCTCTGATTGCTCATTCTGAAGAAAATTGTCCCCTTGATTTCACTGAGTTTTGTAAAGGCCCAGCTGTAATTATGCTGCATGTCCAGTGAAGGACAGCCTCCCTGAGATCCAGTGAAGGCAGTGCCCCGGTGAGGGGGAAATGTCCGCACTGTGCTCCCGGTGGGCCCCCAGCTCCTCAGGCCAGGGGTGCTGAGGGACACGGGCACAGCCATGGCTCAGGTCCATGGGGAAGGGAAGGGGGACAGGAGGCAGGAGGTGGAGAGCAGATGTTCCATCAGGACAGAGCCTTGAGAAGAAATTGAAATGATTCAGAAAACGGCTGCTAACAGAAATGAATAAATGTGTGGTGGTTCTTTTTTTTTTTTTTTTTTTGTTATAAACATTCCCTTTCTTAAAATACCAAGAGACTCATTAGCCCGTGTTCCAGACAAAACCAGCCCACTGGTCTTTGGCAGTCAAAGCCATTTTGTTGAAGCATGTGTGAGATAAGCGCCTTAAACTGAAGTAAGCCAGGCTATGCTTGTGCCTGCTGTAGCTATCAGGAGCCATGATGGGGTGTTCATCCTTTGGCCATCTTGTTGGGTGATTGTGCAAGGATGGGGTTCTACCCCGGTTCGTGGTGCCACCAGGATTACCCCGAGGGCAGGGACTTGGGCACACCATGGTGTGTGTGATCTTCATTAGATCTTCAAAACCTTGGAAATGGGTTTTGCAGGAGTTGCACAGGTATCTCCAGCATGTTCGTCCTCACATGCTGGATTCTTCTCTGATTTTTGGCTTGCTGTTCACTGACTTCGTGCTGAAAATGAACACAGCTTCCCTTTGTCTTTCAGATAGCTGCCCAAGAGCTCTCTGACAACAGGGTGATTACTCTGAGCATGGCTGGCAGGAAACTGGATAAAAAGGTGAGTGGTGATGTGTCAGAGGATGCAAATGTTAAACTTCTGTCCTTCATAGGCTGAGGGATATGAGGAGGTCTCTGCTTATGGGTATGGGGGTGTCAGAAAGTAGTCCCACAGGCGAAAGCAGGAGGCTGGGACTGGAGGTCTGGAGTCAGGTCCTGGCTGTGCCACTTGCTGCTGGGTAAGCCTGTGCCTCAGTTTTTCTGTTGTCATCATTTCACCGCCTTCGTGATGCACATTTAAATGGAAAGATTCTATGTGACACAGGACCTGTGTTTTAGAGAGAGTGTTTTAAGCTAAACTTAACTACTTCACTGCCTGCTCTTTGGAAGTATCTCTTGACTGCGCTGACAGTTTTGATACCCCTCAAGTCAGTAAGTGCTCCTGGCTTGTTGCCTTTAGCCCTCCTCAAAATTGAGTGAATGTTTGTTTATATATCAGACAGTAGGGCCCATCTTTTCCAGGGAAGAAGCACTGACCTCATGGAGGTAGATGATGCAGGTTTTGGCTTTGGGTATGACACGCAGCAAACTGTAAGCCTTTCTGAACAGAGCAATCTGACCTTATTTACCAGGCAACCGGAGCGATTCTTCTTAAACCAGTTCTGTTGCTAAGCAATCAGTGGGACTTTTTTTTCCCTCTTCGTAGTGTCTCCAAAGCTTGCATTGTTGGCAGGATGGCCCTTGGTTTTCAAACCACGGTAAAGCAAGCCTTTAGGCAGAAGGGCATTTGCTGGGGCAGAAACCTTGGGTTGTTCAGTCCTGTCGTCCAAACCAGATGGATGCCCAGTTTATCTGAGTGTTTTTCCCAGCTGTTGGGAGTGGCTGTTTTCTCTCCTTCCTACTTACCCTACCTAGTAGTACTCTGCAGTGCAAGGAGCCAGATGTCCCTGCTGAGGAATCCTCAGGTAAATTCATTTCCTAAGTGGGCTGGAAAATGTCATTGAGCTGGTGGCTTCCTATGAGATGTGGCTGAGAGTCAACCCCATACGTGGTTGTCAATGAAGGAATCTCTGATGCAACAATTTTATTCCCATGAAAAAGCCTCTGTTGTCTTGCAGAGCAAAGGATGAGATTTCATGGCAGGTTTGGTGCCATTCCTTCAGGGTCTTTCAGGGGGTAAATGTGCGAGAATGGCAGAAGCCTTGAAAATACAGTCCTGGACTGAAAGGAGTCGCTGTTTGGCTGTAGAGAACTTGCTGATGGGCACTTACTGGCTTACTGGTTGTGGATGAAGTGCCGCCATGAGAGCTGCCTGAAACAAGTAAGCATACAAGAGAGAATGGAGAAGCAGCAGCCAAGAAAAAACATGGGGATAAGGGACCAGACTGCAGCTGAGAGCATGGCACCCTCCTGCGGCATGCAGCGTGTGGCGGGGGCTGGAGGTCTCATGGGATTTCAAAGCAGGGCCATGGGGCCGTATTACTGCATGTGCAGCATCTAAGCTGAACGTCCCTTGCCAGCAGCTGTGCTGCAAACCAGACCTGTGTGCAGTGACCAACCTGACCCCAGGACCTCTCTCAGGTCAAGGGCAAGTTCTCCCCATCACACGCCCCTGGTTTGGCCACGCGATGCTCCCTGCCTTGCTTTAAATGGCGAAGCTTCACGGTGGGGAAGTACCAGCAGCAGAATCAGCCTGAGGCTTTTGTACCTCGTGTCAGATCACCTCTTGGTGGAGTTTTGAGAGGAAGAAACTAGCAGAAGAGAAAGCATTTGTACCCAGGCTCAGCCCTGGTGATTCCCAGTCCCATGGCCATTCATGACAGCACAGCTGCAGAGGCAAGCATAATTTTGCAGCATGGCTGGGGAGGGCAAGCGCTGCAAGCCAGGATTGGTGCTGGAAGCTGTGTTTTGAGGAGCTGCATCCTGAGGAACCTGCATCTCTGCCCTCCTTGGCTGCGGTGAGCGAGACCCAGTTTGGATGATGTAGGTGCTTGGACCGGCTTGCAGATCGATCTGGTCTGCTGAGCTCTTTCAGTTGCTCAGTTTCTGCCTCCTGCCAGGCTTGCGTGGGTGAGATGTTGGTGGTTTTGACATTTTAAAATAGCAGTCCACAATCTTGTGGCTTGGAGACATCTCCCACCCTACTTCGAAAGGAGCAAGGCTGACTGGGCTTGCAGACTGGGTTGCTGCTCCTGGTGCTGTGTGTAGGACCCCAGCGGGCATCCTTCCCTGCTCCCTGCTGCCATCTGAGCTGATGCCTCCACCACCTCCCGTGGGGTCAGTGCCAATGAAACCGCTTTGGGCTGCAGGTAAAGCCAGCATAGGCAGGGGCAGGGTCTAGGAGAATGGGTATATATCAGTGGTTCTTTAATTCATCAGTGAAGCTTTGAAGCACTGAGTCCAGGCTCTGGCTAAGCATGCACTGTACCATAACCAATTCCCCTGCAGAAAGAATGGCTTGTTCTGCTTTCCTGCAAAAACGGTAGGAGAAAAATAGCATCACAGCGCCTCCCTTCAAGCTTTTGCTCTTTGCTATTGACTTGCAGTAAATAATATAAAATAAAATGAAAGCAGTCATCAGAGGTGGCTGTGAGTTTTGACTACAGCACGTTACAGTTTCTCCAAGCCAAAATGCTTTGCAGTGATTTACATTTCCAGCTGGCTTTGGAAACAGGATTTGGATAGAAATGCTAACGGGTTTTCCTCTGGGGCCGTGCTTGAGCCTGCAGCCATACCAGCTGCTGCCTCCTGGGATGGGAACCCCTGGTGTCCAGGTGTACCCTCAGCCCTCTGCATCCCTGCTCCATCACCTGGAAGCCTGAAGGGTCCCTGCCAAAGTCCATAGGAAGAAGTTCCTCCAACTGTTTGAGGATTCAGGCAGCCACCTCCCTCTGGGAGAAAACCCAGCTGAAACAGCTCTAGTTCTCCGTAAATAGGAAATAATTTGGAATATTTTGGGTTGGGTTCACTTTTAGCCACATCCTAGTTTTTTTCTGAATGGGAACAAAGTTCTGCTTGCAAGCACTGGGGCTCCTCTCATGAGTGCTGCCTGCACCGCCCGCTTGTGCTGCTCTTGGATCTCTGCCCGCCAACAGAAGTTGCCCCCATGCAGATGCCCAGCGGGGAGGTGTGCTTGTGTTTCTCATACACCAGCAGCCCTTTATCAGGGGAATATCTAAGGAGGTGCTGGCAGGAAAGCAAACACATGCTGGCTGAAGTCTGTGTATCTCAGAGGGTGTTGCATGATCTCTGTTAACACCCGTGCAGCTTACTCCTTAAAGATTTACTCTGCTCATGCTTTCCTGCTGTGTGTAGGAGGGTTCCCCCTCCCACACCCCCCGACACTTGTGCACTTCATAATTACGTTTTTGCTTTGAAGCTCTGGATGTTTTTCTATCCCAAACACAGCTGCCTCCCAGCTGGGGCTGTTTTCTGTGGCACTGGTGTCCAGAGAGCGTGCCAGGGATGGGTTCCCGTGAGCAAAGTCCCATGGGCACGCGCCTGGGCACGGAGTTGCCCACTGCAGGAATGCCAAGACACTGCGTGAATGTCAACAGGATCTGCGTGTCCAGCACACAAACATCTGTGGAATTGGCATCCCCATGGACCACTCACGCTGGGGATGCAGAGGGAGTCTGGAAGGCCCACCCAGCCCTCTCCTCCCCTCTCCTGAGCACTTCGGTACTCGGTCGGCATTGTGTGTACAGCTCATACAGAAATAATCATTGTTATTTCTTGGCTGCAAGAGTTTGTAAAGGTTTTTGCCGTGTTGCTGTGCTGGTAAAGACAGAGGTGGGTGTTTAATGTGATTCTTCAAACTGGCCTATGCGCACGCTTTTTGACTGATATACAGAAAAAAAGATGGGGAGGAGTTCTCTCTTGCAAATCCCTGTGTAACCTGTCCTGTTGTTCTTCCCCAGGATCTGTTTGGAAAGTCAGACCCGTTCTTGGAGTTTTATAAACCTGGTGACGATGGGAAGTGGATGCTGGTCCACAGAACAGAGGTAAGCGCTACTCCAGACCGAGCTACTGAAACACCACAATCCTTAAATCAGCTTCTTTTACCCTTTATGGCATTATCTCATAAATCACCGATAAAGGGGGCTGGGATCTTGGGAGTGTCCTTTAAGGGTCTTGCCAGGTTTTCTTTAAGTGATGGGGCAGGGAAGGAAATGTTGCATGCCTTACAGGTGTTCTAGCAGCCGCCTCCTACTAGCCAAACATAAAGCATTGCCCTCATGCCAGACGAGCAGCTTCATGTTTTGAGACCACGTGCAAAGAAAGGTTTCCTCTTTTTGCAGCTTTGGGTGTTTGAATGTAATCAGCTGTTAGCCTGAGGCTATCATTTATCATGCCAAAAGGGAGGTGTCTGGCAGGGAAGGATCAGTGCTCTCATTACAGCCTGTTATTTAAGAGAAAGTGCGAACGCCCAGCTGGGTGCATGCAGTGAAGGAGCAGGATCCTCCTGCACGCCCACCCCTGGGACCTGGCGGCTGGCAGCATATGGGCACCACATCCCGTGCCTGCCTCCCTGTGTGGGCTTCTTGCTCTCCCAGCCTCCTGGAGGAGGTGTTTACAAATTCTCTACTAAACTGTGCTCGCAGTGTCAGGGTTTTTCCTGGTCTGCCTGTAAAATAACAGCCTGTTGCAAGCCCTTTGTGGTTATTTGCTATCTGTGTCCTGCAGCAGCAGGGACAGACCTGCTCCTCACCTGGCTGAGCTGCTGTTGGGCTCAGCAGAAGGAACCTGAAGGCTTTGGAGAGAGCAGAGGGCTGCTTTCACCTGCTGGCAAAACTTCCTGCATGTGTCTGGCATATTGGGGCTGTAGGTTTGTTCCATAACACACACACATGCCTCAGCAAGAAGGCTGGGATCAGCTTGTCTCTGCCCGATGCATGTCCCTGCACCTCCTCAGCTCCAGCTGCAGAGCTCCAAGGTCCTGTATGAGCAGGTCCTCTGCTCCAGCTATCCCTGGGTGGGCCTTGCCACAGAGTGGGGTTGCTCTGTGGTCTTCCTTTTTTTTTTTCCCCCTTTCCCTTTTCCTTTGAGCCAGGCTGCCCCTGCAATACTGTACTATGGGTACAGCCCCGTGGAGCAGGGAGATGAGGTCTTGAGTACAGCCTGTGCAAAGGCATGTCTTGGGATGGGAAGGGGCTGTAGGGTTCTTCCATCACAGTGGTGGCCTTTTCACCTCTTCATCAGGCATCTGACTTGGATCACAGTGTATAAATCACCTGCCTGTCTCTTCCACCATTGCAGTTGCTCTTACAGTTCACATTCCTCCCTTTTCCTTATTAAAAATGTATTAAAACAGCTTCATGGTGTGAATATTGCTGCTGGTGCTTCAGTGAGAACTGCCGTCCTGAAAAGTCTTTGCCAGGCCTGTAATTCTGGGCACCTCTAAGCTTTGTGCCCCTGAGATTCACACAAATTTTTCTGTTTGAGCAAGGCACCTTTGTGAAAGTGACTTTTCACATGCCCTGCAAGCACCTCTGATGTCTACAGCACATACAGTTTGCTAGCACACCCGGTTTCCACCAAGCAGTTGCATTCTCTTAGTAAATGTCAAAAAACATCAATTACGTTTCTCCAGCTCAGGCAGCAGATGTTGCAGAGAGGAGGCGAGATCTGGACGTGCCAAGGGCCATTCAGCTTTCCCGGCCGGCTGTGCTGTCCCACCGCTCTGTCTCCTTGGTGGGCAGACCCTGGACGGGTGCAGTGGTGGCAACCGACAGTAAGCAATGGCTAGGGTGAGGGATGTGGAGTCAGGTTTAGAAGCCCACCTGTTCTAAAGTTTGAGATGCGGCTTTCTGCAGCTCATCTGGGATAGAGTCAGGGTGTCTTGGGAATGTCCCCTGCTTTTGCCTGTTTTCTGTTTCACTCACTGTAACTGCATCCCTCCGTCCCCACCCTGCAGGTGATCAAGTACACGCTGGACCCCGTCTGGAAGCCGTTCACTGTGCCTTTAGTGTCACTCTGTGATGGGGACGTGGAGAAGCTGATAAAGGTAATGGCTTCATTTCTGGCATGTGTCATGATGGGATCCATTGTTAAACATCTAAAACCCCATGGGCTGCTTATTAAAACAACAATAACAACAACAAAAGTGACAAAACCCCAAAACAAAACAGAAAAAATCTCAGTTGGAGGTCTCCAAAGCGGGGAGGAGGGAACTTCAAATGTCCCCGCAGAGTTGGGAACATTGAAGGTCTGTGGCTGTCTTGTGCCACAGCACGGAGGAAGAGGATGCCAGCCCGTGGGCAGAGCAGAGGGACAGCCGTGCCCTCCTAGCAGGGGTGTATTCACCGCGTCTGAGGCTGGTTCGTGCTCCTTCTGCCGCAGGTCATGTGTTACGACTACGACAGTGATGGGGGACATGACTTCATCGGGGAGTTTCAGACCTCAGTGGCCAGGATGTGTGAAGCCCAGGATGCCTTTCCAGTAAGTGCCACCATGTTTTATGGGCAGCAACAGCAGGGGGGCAGCTCCTTGGGGCTGGAGGTAGATTTTGTTGCTTGCACTGAGACCATCAGCCTGTTTTGGGCTTGAGGGAGGCTCAGAGGAGTGGAGAAACCTATTTATTCTCCCACCAGCACCATGAATAACTCAGGCCACTGTTGTAGCTGAGCTGTCTGAGTTACAGAGCATGAAGGCAGTCTTGTCTGAAAATCTGAGATACCTGAACCAGCATCTGTGGCTTGGGGGATCCCCTATCATTAGGGGGGCCACAGCAAGAGGGGGTCCCTGCCTTCCCTGCACAGTGTGCCGTGCTTCTGAGGTTGCATCTGCCGCAGGGACAGCCTGGCCCCAGGAGGCAGGGACAGCTGCCAGGGGTTTTGTGGCAAAAAGCTGTCCCCATCTTCCCAGTGAAATGCTGGCCAAAAGCCTCTGCAGATGCCACCTGATTCAAGGCATGTCATGCAGGCTTCTGAATAGACAGTGTTTTCCACTGCAGTCGTAGCTAGGACTACAAAAATAGGAGGAGGTCTTGGCTGGGAAGTAGGTATATGTAAAATTACGCACAGTATAATTAGAAAAGTTAATTACTTTTCTGGGAAAAGTAACGGCTGGGAAACTGAGGCACAAAGACATGAAGTGTCCTGTCCAAGACCCCACAAGCTGATGGAGCCAGAGCCCATTTTTGAACTTGAGAGGATGTGGGAGCCATTTTTCCACTATATGTGCAACCTGCAGCCTAGCAATAAAATCTTTTCTCTCCACTGGACCCTGGGAGACACTGGTTATAAGAGAGTTAAGCTCTTCTTGCTGCACGCTTGTGCCACCGTGCCTCTGTGCACATGCCTGAGCATGCGGCATGGGTGCAGCTGAGGACGGGCTCCCTCTGCCTCTTCCCCTTGGGTGGCTCAGCCGATGCTGCCTCGCTTGTGTAACTCCCAGTGCTCCAGGGGCAGCATCTGGGCAGAGATGAAGGCTGCAGCGGGAAAGGCCAAGCGCCCTCCATCCCCGCTCCATCTGTGCCCCCGCTGACGCTGCGCTGGGCTGAGCTGCCAGGGGCTCTGGCAGAGGAAGCTGCTTCCAAAGCAAGCAGCCAGTGCTCGTCAGCACTGGGTACCGTGCTCCAGCGTCCCTTCTCCCTGAGGCAGCTCCTTGTGACCTGTCTCATCCTTTCATCTGGCCACACTGATGGGTGTAAATATGGAAACAGGAACAGAGAGATGCTCTTGCTGCAGACAAGGCACTGCACGTTTGCAGATGGGAATAAGACGAGAGCTCGCGTCCCCTCTGCTGCTGTACCCTCCCTCTATTCTTGCTGATGGTGGCCAGGGCAGGCTGTATCAGACTGTAGCTATGACTCGGGCTGTTGTAGCGTCACACCTCCTGCCTGAAGGCTTTTCTGTCTTCATAGTTTTCCCCTTGTGCCTGGAAAATGCCTCTGGCTCCAAGCTGCTGTATCTCCAGGCCGGTTGCAGGCTGTGGCTTTCTCTAGGACAGAGGGTTGGCGAGGACCTCCTTGCTGAGGACCTCCAATACTGGGATGACTTTGTGGTCAGAAGGTAGCAGCAAAATTCCTGTATTTATTGTAGGGAGTTGAATGAATTGCAAGGAACCATGGATTTTCAGCTCTGAGATATGGAGGAAAAAATTCTCTTTGCAGTGTGTATGTTGTTGGCTTCTTCCATACCCACTCTCCAGGCTGAGGTCTCCTGCTCTACTGAATCCCCCAGGGCCTGGCCACTTCCCCTGTCAGCTGGTGCCGCTCCTACTTTAGGCTTGTCAGCAGCATTCAGTTACTTGATTTCTGCCCTAGAGGTTTTTGTTTGTTTGTTTTGCTAATGTTAGTTTTTGTTTTTTTCTTGGGCATGCTGGTATTTGACCTATGCTGCGACATGAGATGGCTGAAATACTCAGCCAAATATGCCTTTATTTATACAGGCTGCCGGAGCTGCAGTGCATCAGGCAGCTGAGGTTTGAGCCTGTTTGTAAGAGGCTCCGTCTGCTTTTGCCGACTGGCTGGAAGCTGCCCAGCAGCGCTTCTCTCCCCATCCCTTGCAGTCCCATCCCTTCGCTGATCACACATTCCCTTGCAGTATGGTGGCAGTCCCTGGCCTGTCTGTGGTGCTGGGCACTGGAAACTCTGTGGTGCTGGGGTTTGGTGGTTACATCCAGGCTCCAGGCTCCGTCCATCACTGCCGTGAATCTCTGTACACGCTGAGGGCAGATGGAGAAGGACAGATCCAGGGCACCTGCCCCAGTGCTGACACCCAGCACCTGCTTCGAGCCCATCTCTTCCCTGGGCCCTGGCTATGGGGGACACAGGCATTCCTCTGCAACAGGTACCAGGAGCACCAGTGGGGTGGTTGCTGTGGATGTCAGATGTTGGGGGCTCATCTACTTCTGTCCCTGTCCACACATTTTCCTTTCCTTCCCCAAAGGACTCCTAAGACATGCAGTGCTGGGCTGGCCACCTGCAATGACTTGTACTCACACGCACAAGTGTCTTGCTTCCCGGCTGCCCTCTCTCCAGACAGCTTGGAATTGGTGAAACTCACTTTTGCTTCTGCTTCTGCACAGCGTGAACAATGTAGTATTTGGGTGCCCGTTTGTCAGAGCCTGACTTCTTGGGCCCAGGGGTTCCCAGCTGATCTCTAGGCTGACCCCAAATGTGCCTGAGCTGCCTGGAGGACTCACCCCCTTGACGGCTTTTTCCAAACCACGCAGCACCCTGGCAGATAACCTACAGTCCTGCTTAGCTGCCAAGCTAAGGGCTGCAGGAGCCCCTGGGTGCTCTGTAGTTGACGTCTCAGGCCCTAGTGAAATGTGAGTCTTCACAAGCATGCTGCTCAGTGGAGGGATGAGCTGGTTGGATTTGGGTTTTGCAGCTGTGAACCCACACTAGTAGGGGAGGACACTTGTGGTCCTGGTGCCCCGCTTCCCCTCCTCCCCCAGCTGTGCAGTAGTGATTCAATTTCCTTCCCTTTGCCTGTGGTCTTTGAACCTCAGCAATCTCAAGCCATAGCTTGGCTGTGGTATGGCAGCGACTGAGGGCTTGGTGAAGAGCTGTGTGTCTGTTCCTTGGTGTCCTCCTGGCTCCAACGTTTCAGCGGTGGGGAGGACTGGGCAGCAGTTCAGCTTTGCAGTTAGCTTTGGGTAACAGCCCCTCTCTGCCCCTGCTGCAGGTGACTCCCACCTCTAGAGTGGCCATTTGGTGCTGTTAACCCTTCCCCAGAAAGGAAAAGCCCCTTCCCACAGGGGCCTTGGTTTCCTTTGTTAAATAGCAGCAGCTCACCGTAACTCGTTCACGTGAGCACTTTGAAACGCATGCAGGGAAGGTGCCTGGCAGGATGTGGCCACTGCAGAAAGGCAGGCGGTTTGCAGCATCACCATCATTCGGCATTTGCGTCCACCTGGGACAGCCCAACACTGCTTTTCACACCAGTGTCCATCTCATGTCTTACAGCTAGAACTAGAGTGCATTAACCCGAAAAAGCAAAAGAAGAAAAAGAATTACAAGAACTCTGGGATCATCATTGTCAAGTCCTGCAAGGTGAGCACAATGCTGGAATGTTTCATTCTGCTCCTTGGCAGGGACTTTGTATTGCAGTGAGTTCCCCCATCCCTTCTCTTTCCAGTGCTCTTTCCAAGTGTGCATCTTATGAAGCATGAAGAAAAGGGCAATTTTCTTCCTACTTGGGTTTCTCTCCCCTTAGAGCACAATTTGCACCCCTTGGCTCTCTCTCTTGTGCCGGGTCAAGTCTTTTTCCTGCAGTGGTGAAGATTGCTGAAACACGCTTCTTTTTGTTTTCTTTCAGATAACCAGAGATTTCTCCTTCCTAGACTATATCCTGGGAGGCTGCCAGCTGATGTTCACTGTAAGGACTTTGGCTGCTCTTTTTCCAGTAGTGGTAACAAACATGTCATGGTCAAAACCGTGAAGGGAGGTGCTGCAGGAGGCTCTGCCAAGGGAGGCGTGAAATAACGTGCACAGGAAGCTGCCCTTGAGCTGAACCACAGAGCCGAATCCTGCCGGCTTGGCTGGGTGTGGTTTCACAGCGATGAGGAGATGCCTCGTTTCGCTGTTAAGCCACGTGGCTTTGTGGTACCGCGATGCTCAAAGGGCGTCACCGCCTGCTGGTGCTCAAGACTATTGCTGAAGATCAGAGTCCCACAAAGTCCTCACGAGTCTTCACAAATTTGTGAATTTGTCTTCACCAAGTTGTGTGTATTTCCCCATTACTGGTTTTAACTAGCATCCAGATCTTTGAGCGAGGTCTCCGTATTTTGAACCCTGCTCAGAGGCTTTGGGCTGTTAGTGAGACTGTTTCTGCATATTTTTGTTTTTGGAATTCTACCCTTGTTTGATCTGGAACAACGATGGTTTGTCCAGAGTAATTAAATGAGGACGTTACAACCCCAAGTGAAACCACCACAAAACAAAAGTGCTGTTTGTTTTTTTCCCCCACTAGCTTCCTAATTTCTGAAAACTTTTCTGATTCAGTATCCAGAGTGCTCTGGGCACACACAGTAATTTCAATTTTTATTTTGTTGTCTTGTCTCAAAACATGGTGGGGAGAGGAGGAGGAGGAGGAAGAGTTGCCATAGAAACAGGAACAAGTGTGAGAGCTCTTTATGTGCCATTCTGCTGCTGTGAACTGAGGTCTCCATGCTGAAGAGTGAATAGAAAAGGAAAATCATTAAGTTTATTGGTAGCACAGAGCTCTTGCGTAAATTAGTCTGAATGCTGGAATTGCCCCTCCCTGTTTAAAGATCTGCTGGTAACGGGGGCACTGGGTTTCTCCCCTTCCCAAGGCATCTGGTTCAATCTTTGCTCTCCTGGGTGGGTTTTGACGTGTTGAGCAGCAATGTGTGCAATGACGTGCTGGTACACCGGCAGGGACAAAGCTGCTGCATGCACCCTTGCCGTTTGGGAAGGCAGCTGGTATCGGTAAGCGCACAGTGCCTCAGTTTCCCTCTTGCTCTCTGACCGAGTGTGGCTTGGCCGCTTCTGTTTTATTGAAAGCAGCACTTTTCGTTCCTCCAGCTGCACCAGGGCACGTGTTACGGCAGTGAGCTGTGACTCTAACATGCTTGCTGAAGAAGTCAGGTTTTCCTAGGTTTTTGTATGTTCCTCTGCCTCCATCCTGCTGGAACGAGCACAGGGAGGGCAGTGGCTGCTGGGACCATTCCCAGCCCCTGCACTTCGCAGCAGCATCCCCTCGGCACAAGCAGAGCAGCAGCTGCCCCTGCTGAGAGCTGCCCCAGCGCCACAGGGGATGTCTCATCTTCCCCACCCCTGGCTTTGACCCAGCCATCCGCGGCTGCAAGCCCAGGAGCTGAGTCTTTCCTCTCTCATTACAGATACAGAGCAAAATCCAGTGCAAATCCCCTGAGCTCAATTTAGCCACCAGAGTTATTTTGGTTTTTTTCCTATTTGCTCTGCAAACAAGGCAAACACAGTCACACCGTCTGCTTGTCTCTTCCTCGCTCTTCCCTCCAAGTCGTTTCAAATCTGGTGGCTCATTACCTCACCACATTTGACCAGATTTAACTGGGTCCGAGATCTTGGATACGCATTCCTACATGTGTCTTTAAATAGCATGGAGGAGGGAGAAATATGAGTGCTTTGCTGACAAAGCAGCATCTCAGCCTACATTGCACCCAGGGGAAGCACCATGTACAGCAGCTGCAGGGAAAGCCCCCCTCAGGGTTGCTTTGAGATCCAACAAATGCCCAGGCAGCTCTGCCCACTTTGGTGTCCATGGGGCTGCTTGTTCCCCGAGCTTAGTGCCCAGGAGATGGGCAATGACAGTCCCAGGCATGAGCCCCAGAAATGGTGGAGGCTTGCTCCAGGAGCAGGAGCTGCTCTGGGGCACCTTGTCTGGGATGCTTGATGGTGAAAAGATCAGGTGTCATAGTGGATCGCTTTGTCTACCCTGGTATTTCTTTTAGGGAGGGTGAAGAGCTGAATTTTGTTAAACTTTCTGAAGTTTGAGGTTTGGGTCACGATGGGACTATGTGTGAACCTCACGTGGTCCATTTGCAATAGAGAAGCGAGGTGTGTAGTGGTGACTGGTAACAGGATGGGTCTGTGCTTCTCTCGCACCTCAGGTTGGGATTGACTTCACAGCCTCCAACGGGAACCCGCGAGACCCCTCCTCCTTGCACTATATCAACCCCATGGGAACAAATGAGTACTTGTCAGCTATCTGGGCTGTCGGGCAGATCATCCAGGACTACGACTCGTAAGCACTGTGCCTTTTGGACTCCACTGTTGTTTTGCATTTCCCTAGCTTCCCAAAGGGGTGCCGGGATGCTTTTCACCTGTTCCCATGGCTTGACTTCCCACCCCCAAAGCAGGCGTAAATATTGCCTTGCTTTTGAGAAGCTCCTTAAGAGAAAATTGCCTTACACGTTGAGATGCAGACACTGTGACTGAGGGGAGCATGTAAGGACAGCTTCTCCCCTCTCCCCATCACCACTGTCGAGCATGATGATGTTCAAGCAGACGCGGAGCATCCTTTGCTCGTTGTGGCTGGTGACCACTCACCCGCTGTGTTAGCACAAAGGCAGATGTCCCCAGCTTGCTGATATTTGCTGCTGGCTGCTGCTTTGTCCCAGCCACATTTTTAGCATCCAGAGTTGGCTGCACAGCGGGTGCTTTCACTGGAGCTGGCGAGATGGGGATGCTGTTGGTTTGCAGAGGAGCATGCCTTCAGCAAAAGCCATGCAAGCATCCTTTGTGCACACGTACGCCAGTATGTTTTCTTCTTCTCTTTTAGAGACAAAATGTTTCCTGCTCTGGGATTCGGTGCCCAGCTCCCACCGGACTGGAAGGTAACATGCAACAGCAATCCACGTGTTTGAAACATGTTTGTCCTGAGGGCAGAGGCAGAGCCGGAGCAGCAGCAGGGCACAGGGTGCACTCAGGCTCACAGGGAGAGATGTGGCAGCACAGGTGGGCAGTGAGGCAGGGATGGAGCACAGGCAGCCAGGCCCTCCGAGCCAGGCTGGAGCTAAGGCAGCAGCTCCCTGGCACAGATGGGCAGTCAGCTGTTGATCATTTTGCTGGCAGGAGGAAGGAGCAATCTTGGGACCCTGGAGGAGTGTGTCAGGCAGCAGCAAGCTCTGGCAGGAGGTTGGGAGGCGAGTGGCCTCCAGTTGATGTTGCCTGCAGGTCCTGGTGGGGGATTAGAGCAGAAGGACTCTTCTAAGGTGTTCTCAGCACTGGCAGTGTGACCTTTCCCACCACAAACACTGCTTCGTCTGAAGGCTTCAGGAAGCAGGGCTGGGGAATTGCACCCTGTGCCCAGAGCCACTGCTGACCCTCTGTGGGGAGCTCGTTCCTTTCCTCTGACGTTTTCCCAACATCTTTCTTTAGCCCCTGAGCCTGCTCATCCTCCCCTTCATGTCTGCAGAGCGCTTCGCACTGCAGAGCCCTGGTACTTCATGGGGTGCTGGGTGCAGTGGGGCTCACGGAGGGACAGGGCTTTGGGCTGCTCCAGCTGTCCGGAGGCGCGATGTACGGCCTTGGTTTTCCCATAACGCGGCTGAGAAGCTGCTCTGGGACACAACAGTGTTCCCCTACCGGCTGGTTCTTTTGACTGCTCTTGGTGCATGTTACTTCTGCTTGTTGCTGAGAAGTCCCCAGCTCGTGGTGCAGTGCTGGGGTTGATCCAAGAGCCTTTTTTTTGTCTGTTTTGTGTTGGAGGGGAGCACTGCTCTGGGCTGAGCAGAGCAGGGCACGTACATCACAAGCAGCTGGGCAGAGGAGCTCTGCGCTGCCGGCCTTTGGGGCTGGGGATGTTTTGCCCCTCAGGCGTGCACAACATCTGCTCCTGCATTCCACATCTTCCCCAGAGAGAAGGACCATTGCAGGGTCATTTTTAATCCATGCAGAGGCCCCACAGGACCAGTCCAGCACTGCTCATCACAGCCACCAGCATGGTGGCTCCCACCTGACCACCACCTTTCTTCGCACCCTCGGCTGGCTGTGACCGCTGGGCAGATCCCAGCAGCTCTCGTGTTTTCACCATTTCAATGCAGACTCTTGGATTTCCCAGCAGCCCAAATCCCTGCAACTCAAGTGGGAGCTGTTGCTGGTTGCCACTCACAAGAGGCCATCCTTCCCTGCACAAACTGGAGCTGATTCATCCCCCTTGGCCGTGAAATGTCTCTGGTCTGTCATTTCACCAGTTTCTGCGGGAAAATCTTGGTGAGCAGCTTCCAAGGAATAACAGTTGTCAGCCGTCAACTGGGGATTTATTGTTTGTGGGGAGAAATGGAAATGGAAAACGGAGCCAGGCTGGAAGGGGCCTGGCAACCTAGGCTGCAGTGTGCAGGGAAATGGGTCGGTCATCCCACTGAGCATCCTGCTGCACTGCCACCTGGGTGGAAAACTGCGCTGCTGGGCTGCAGCCCTGGGCATGAGCACGGCCTGGGGCATTAGGTGAAGCTGTAAGGCAGGAGGAAGGACACTGAGCAAGGCAGGGAGAGCAGGCCTATGCCCCACAGGGACTCCTGGTTACTGCCCGTGAGCCTGGAAATTGTCCGTCGCGCAAGGCTGGAGGAGTTTAACAGGCTGGGGATGTCGGCTGATGGCTCAGGGGTCCCCTGCAGCGAGCTGCAGAGGTGCCTCCATCAGCTCCCGCTGCTGACACTCCATAAGCACCACTGGAAAAAAGCCTCTTTCTCCCCCAGAATGGTCTGTAACCCTGCATAAGCCCTGGCAGAGAGCAACTCTCCATCCCCAACTCACCCTAACGCCTGGAGTAACCCACTCCTTGTCTCACAGTCGCAGTGGAGGCTGCCGGCACCGAGGCCAGGCACAGCCGCCCCAGCTGCCTGGCTCGGGGACAACATTTACCTGCATTGTGTTGAGCACGGCCACCCCAGTGCCCGTCCCCCCAGTCCCTGGCTCGTTCAGCCCCTGGGCCCCATGTGCCTCCCCTCTTGGCTCTGCTCCATCCCCACTGGCTTGTCGGGGGCGTGTGTCCCAGGAGCTCAGCTCACACGTTTCGGGATTTTGACAGACGGGGCTCATTGGGTAACTTGGAAGCCAAATTTTCTTTGCTGAAACACAAGATTCGTGTTACGGCAAGCACCCCATGGGGAGCTCTGCAGCTGGTATCCTGGGGACATCGCACCTTGCCCTGGCAGTGGGTGAAACTTGGCCGTGCTGACCGACGGCCGTTGTACACAACAGGCGAGGGTAAAAACGGGGAAGATCATTAGAGATAAGAGTCGTATAAATCGCGCTTTGTTCTCGTTGCGCTCTTGTTGCCATGGCACTGCCAAATGCTTTCAAAGAACCGGTCGGAGTGAGATATTTTGCACACAAAAGTCTCGTTGGAAATGTCAAAGAACATCTTGCAATGCAACAGCTCTGTAAAGAGCCTCGAGCAATTTCCCAGTAGGAAGCAGGAGAAGGAAGCAGATGGGTTTTGGTTGCTGTGGGATGAGGCAAAGGCAAGGAGGCCCTGGAGAGGCTGATGCTTAAAATCAGAGCCCCACCGGTTGCCCTGTTCTCCTGCCTGGGCTTGGGCACAGCCACAGTTCCTGGTGAGAAAAGATGGAACTTCCATCCAGAAGTAGAAGAGGGCGCAGCTGGGCTGCAGGTGCATGTCTCACCCTTTGGAGCTGCTGGAAAGATTTTCTTCCTGTTGGGAAAGGTCCCACTGTTGTTGGCGACCTGTGGGCTCTATATGTATTTAATATGTATTTAATATGCAGAAACTGTCCTACAAAGTACAGAGCTGAACAGGGAATGAGTTCCCTTTTTTGGGTGGGGGGTTTTGTTGTTTTCCAGCCCTCTTGCTGAATTTTCTAGCAGAGATATATATAATCTGTAAAAACTCCAGAGGAGCTTTGGAAACATTTCTGCCATGCAGGGAGTCTGCTCTGTAGATAATGCTGCAAAAAGTGAGGAAAGCAGCTCCAAACCATTTTGCTGGTGCTTAAAAGAAAGAGAAAACTCTCTTTTTCAGTTGCAAAACATGGAAATATTTTTTGCTTACCTGCTCTATAAATACCTATATGACAGAATTTTGAATGTCTTCTAAAAAAAATAGATAGTGAGCCCTTTATAACGGAAAATCCACAAATCTGAAGTAGGACATATTGCCCAAAATTAAGGCTTCCACCAGAAATGGTGTGTGAAAAACAAGTCATGCATTTCAGAACATGTCGAGTTACTTATTGGCATGAATGGGAACATCACTGCTCAACAGGCATGGAGATACCCAAGCAGGCTGTTAACATTTGCCGGTACGGCAACTCATCAGCTTTGCAGCACGGAAGAGTTTTAGTCTGACCTACTTTTGTTTGTTTGTTGTTTCCCACCCCATGGTGCCTTGCAAAAATAGTTTCTGCTGCTTTCAACACAATGCCCAGTATAATTGGAAAGTCTGAATCAGATGCGTGCTGCTTTCCAGTCTCGGGAGGACTTCGGCTTCACATGGTGCTGTAGAGGACATTCATTTTGCCAGCGTCATGAGTACGCATGTCCTGAAGCAATCCCCTGGCTGAGAACCTCAGCAAACCACCACCCTTGTGAGAGGAAGAAAATATCCTTGTTTTGTAACTCCAGCACGAACAGAGTGAGAGCTTTGTGTTTTGGAGTCCTGGAGCCAGTAGGCTGAAATCCCAAATCATGCCTTCAACTTCCAGAGGTGCTGAAGGAAGGAGCTGTGTCCCCTCGGTGCTGCTCAGAGTCCGTTCACTCCTTAGTGTGCCTGAAATGCGGGTAGCAGAGTGAGGAATGCCTAAGCCCCCAGGTCTGATGATTCTTCCCCAAGCAAACAGCTGACCCACACCAACGCTGGCAAGGTTTGTGCTGCAGCTCAGGACTCCTGAGCCTCTTTTGCATCTCAGCCACTGAACCACACTTGTCTTTGGTGGCAGCGATAGGTTCAAATCACCATTCCCCATTTTTTTGTGGTTTCTGTCTGCAGGCTCTTTCCATGGAAGTAGATCAGGAGGGTTCCATGATTTTCTGTCAACGCTGCTGTTTGGTTTCTCTGGCTGGGCTGATGCAACAAGCCATGGTGTGCAGGGCTATCCACTGGTGCCAGTGTCCTGTAGAACCTCCTCCCAAGAGCATCTCCCTCAGCTTAGAAGGAGGTGATGGAAAACCTGGAGGCTCTTGCACCTGCATTGGACAAAGGTTTCATGGTCAATGAAAACCAACCCAGTCTGTGCTGGGACTTGCTGTGCTCATGTCCCCTTACCCGTGTGTTCATGTCACCTCTCCCGTGCTGCCTTTCACCCCTGTGATGACCCAGGTCACGAAGCAAGTCATCTGCTGGCTTTGTCACTGCAGCTGACATGCCAGGTCAGGTCTTCAAGCCAGCTTGCTCTGTAGCTGCCTGAGTGCTGGGGTGGGCACAGGGAAAGAGGCAGGAGGTTCTGCTGGGAGGGCTGGCACATGCACAAGATGAGGGACAATGCGCTGGCAGCACCTGAAAGGTGCCACTCCTGCATTCAGAGGCCAAACGAGCAGTTTTTAGGGCTCTTCCTTTTGTGCAGGGCAAAAGGTCCTCCCTCCCACTCTGCTTCGTCACTTGCCAAGAGGTGGAGAGCCAGGTTGCTGCCAGAACTGGGGTTGCCTGTGATGTTAATTGAGATTTCTCCCTTTATAACATGCAATAGGATGAAGTCATTTTTCCTAGTGAACCGTGAGCAGCCAGCGGGGAAGCCATGTGGAGAAACCTGCTGTCACAGCTGTAGAAGAACTGATATGATAATTTGAGGTGGATCCCTGATGGGGTGTGGAGGCTCACAGGAACCAGTCCATCCTCAGATACTACTCAATCCTGACCATGTTTGTCTGCTCTGCTCCTTGCTTGGTTGGGTCGCAAAGGGCTGGGAAGCGTTGCTGGCCCTGCAGGATGAACTACCACGTCTGCAGCGCTTGTGTGACTGCTGCATTGGCTAAACTGGCAGAGAGCATCCTGTTCTGCACTCATCACCATGTTAATTCAGGTCTTTTCTTCTCCACAGGTATCCCACGAGTTTGCCATTAACTTCAATCCCACCAACCCGTTCTGTTCAGGTGAGCACCTGCCAGCCCTTTGTATGCCTTCAGTGTCTTCTGCCTTTCCTCTGGATTTCTCTGGTAACTTGTCTCAGGAGTTTTTCAAGGTCTGTTCAGAGACAGCCTTTAACAGTGAAGCAGAGCAAGTAATAAGGGTGCACTCAACAGAAAGCAGAGAAAATTTGGGGGTGTGTAGGAGGTCCCAGGGTAAAATGCATCTGGATTCAGACAGCGTAAAAATACGCCTTCATTCTGATGTCTGATGTGTCCGACCAGCCGTCTGCTCCTACAGCAAGTCCGTGAGAAACACAAGGGCTGTTTAGCAGATGGGGAATTCGGACTTAACGCTTCTGTATCTCATTTAGAAACCGAGAGCTGATCGTAGTCATTCCTAAATTGCTGCTCAGATCATAAATGGTGAGGGCTACCATGAGCTGCAAAAGCTGTCCGGGTTGACCTCTGCTTCACCCCAGCACAACTGGAGCTCAGTCAGCTTCCAGACTCATTCACTAGTCACTAGGTTATGAAGGCTCGTTATGAACATCTGCTTATCTGCTGTATTTGCTTCATTAAATCGCTTTAAATGTGCTTTCCAAACAGAGCTTGGATGCTCTGAGGGTGGTTCTGGGGCATTTTGGCTTCGGCAGTACCTCCTCTGCCCTGTGTCTGTCTGCTTTTGATTATGCTCACAGAGCACAAGTTGCTTTTCTTTTTGCTCCTCCTTTTTGCCTGATTTTGAGATTTTTGCAGAAACAAGGCCTCTCTTATAAGAGAAGGTCTGAGGATCTGCTACAAGGTGACTGAGGAGCAAAGCTCTATTTTTAGAACATTTGAGGCGGGATAGATGAAACTTGATGAGCTGGATGAGTTTTGTGGAAAAAAAGTTTCTAAGCTCAGCCCCCACCGTATTACTAGCCAGTCATGCTTGGAGTATGGTATTGGGCTTGTGGCTGGCCTGGACTGTTGCGTGTTGTGATGTCTGGCTTCTCTGGTTTTCCTGCAGGTGTGGAGGGCATTGTCCAAGCATACTCGGCCTGCCTGCCTCACATCCGCTTCTACGGACCCACCAACTTCTCCCCCATTGTCAACCACGTGGCCCGGTTTGCAGCTCAGGCAACCCAGCAGGAGGCTGCGTCCGTAAGTCCTGCTTTTCTCACGCTGCCATCTTGCGTGGCCACCTTGGGCTGGCATTTCAAAGCCAGTCCTTGGGTTCAGTGTCTTGAGCGGTGCGAGGTGGCTGAAGTGCCAGGTGGAGAGGACCCAGCAGAGAATTTAACCCACCCAGACCCCGCGGCCAGCAGCACCGCTCTGTGCTCTCTGCTGTTCTGCTGCCGTCACGGCGCTGCCCAGCTCAGGCACTGCCCTTGCCTGGGACTGTGGGGTGGCTGACCCCGGGCTGTGGGTTCCTGTCCCCTGCTTTCACATCAGGAGAGTTGAGGCTGCAGGAAAGCCACAAGGCTGCGGGAGACGTGGAGCAGAGCCAGGCTCAGCCCTGGCTATTTGTAGGAGAAAGTGCCTTGTTCAGGTTTAACAACAACTCCAACATGTTGCCAGGTGGGAGGAACAGCCAGGAGGGTGGCGGGTTGTGTCTGCCTCAGCATCTCATGGCTGCTGTGGTCATGGCTGGACTTCCTTCCCCAGCGACACGACAAGTCCGGCAGACAAAGCTGGCTTGCGAGACCAGACTATTTAGGGGAGCTGGGATGAAAGCTGCCTGCAAACAATTGTGGGAAGATCTCCCCATCCCTGGTGGCTGACATGCAACTGCTGTTTCTTTGCCCCACGCTGGTGAATGGAAAGGGCTTGAAGGAAAGTTAAAACTAACCCTGTCTGTGAAGCCCAGCCGTGGGCTCTCAGCTGGCTGCTGTCACTTTAGACAGAGAATGCCGAGTTGTTGCAGATGCGTCTTAGGAAAAAAAAATAAAATTAAAAAAAAATGCAAAAACTCTTTAACAGTCAACAGAACTGCAGCTGTAGAAAATCAGAAATTATTGGGGAGAAAACTGAGACAAGGGTGGGAAACGCCATGAGGTGGGCATCCCTTGGATCGATACAGATGTCACGAGCACAGTATGAAATGTTGGTCCCCTTATCTCAGAAAGGATCCAGTAGCCCTGGAAATGGTAGCAAGAGAGTTGGCCAGAACATTCAGAGGTGTGGAGCAGCTCCCATGTGAGAAGTGGCAAGGCTGGGACCTTCTGTCCTGGGAGAACATCAAGGTGCAAGCTTGGGCCCAGGAATCTATAACATGCATCAGCAGGATACAGAGAAGGATAACTTGTTCTGTTTTTCTGAAACATTCACCACTGGCCTCTGCTGAGCTCTCCAGGGGCTTTGGTCTAACTGGGCAACCTCTGTACTTGTAGATTCTGGCCAAGAGGGAAATAATGGTTCTGAGGAGCATGTTGCTTCCAAAATAGCCTCAGGTTTTTGTGTGGTGTGGGACTGACAGGACTGTCATGGGGGCCATGGGGGAATTAGGTTGGTGGTAGGTAGTGCTGGCGTAGTGCAGATGGGAAACAAGAGCAACTGGGCTGAGGTTCAGAGAGTGTCCTCAAACCTTTGGCTTACGTCACTTCAACACAAGCAAACAGCTGGAGGAGGATCCTCTTGGTTAAAGCGCCTCCCCCTGCTCTGTGAGGAGATCTCCTGGGGAGACCTGGTGGTGCAAACCCAGGCTGGCGAACTGAGGAAGGAGAGCATCAGTCCCAGGGTTTCCTCTCTGGGAAAGCCCCCAGAGCACAACCAGCCCACAGACTGCTTGCCCAAGCCGTGCCATGCCATGGGGCGTTATCTTTCTTATGTGGCCAAATCCAGACCTTGTCCTGGGAGAAGACCTTTGTGCTTTTCCCACTTGGATGACATTGGGTGGCTCACTTTTATCGCTGCTTTTCACACTAGTTGGAAAAGCAGTGGGCTCAGAGCCAGGGCTGGGGTTCCCGTGCGGCCACTCCAGCCACTCATCAGTCCTTGAAGTTGCAGTTAATTAGCCCAGCAGACTGCTTACATCCATATGTCAAAAAGCTGTTCGTTAGCACAGAGGCCCCCTCCTACCACGCTCCGTTGCACCAGGCTGCGAGGCTCGTGTGCAGGAGGCGGCACCAGCGTGGTGTTAGGAGGCAGAGGCTGCAGTGGGGCTGTGGTTTGGAGAGCCAGGCTGGGCGGGCAGCGCTGCCGGCCGGCCTCCTGCCAGGGGTTCTGGCCTGCCGCTGGTGGCTGAGGAGCCTTCCTGAGAGCATGGAGAGCTGGGTTTTGCTCAGAGCCAGCTCAGCTGGGGCATCGTCCTGTGTGCGGACGGAGCTGGCTGGGGTTGAAAGCTTTCCTGAATGCAGTCTCTCTGAGGGCACATTCTTCTGCCTTGCCTTCTGTGCTGTTGCTCTTCCCAGCTCCAGACACAAGGCATTACTACCCCATTCTTGTCTTTTTTTGTTTGCTTTCTTCATTAAAGTAAGCCATTTCCTGCTGCTGTCTCGAGGGGGTCCTGTTGCTGCCCACCGCCCCCTCCTTCATCCTAGCACCTTCTTGCTGCTTCCCATTCCATCTTCCCCCCCTTTGAAACCTCCTCCCAGGAAGGCTGTGGGCTGCTAGTCCTCACGTCCATACACAGCACTTGTGGTGGGAATGTCCAAATTGGGTTTAATTCGGTACACATCCAGGTGGCTCCTCAGTGTTCATTTTCTCTGCTTGTGTCAGTGGGGGAGGGAGAAGCCCGCAGGCCTCGCACCGAGCAGAGGCACTAATCATATGCAAATTGCACCCCTCCGCCGGCACTAATAGTTTAATCAAGGGAGATTTTAAATAACGTGCACCAAAGTAATAGCTCCGTCAGAGGCTGGAGACGGCTCTTTTTTGGAAGCACAGAGCGTGATTGATCAGGGACCTTGCTCCCCCGGGGCCTTCTCCTCCCCCAGCTGGTCTCAGCTGTGTGCGGCAGCACCACCCTCTGTGGTGCCGGCGGCAGCCCCATGGCGTGGAGACACCAACAGGGACAATGGGGACAGCAGCCCCGCAAAGACCTCCTGTGGGCTGGTGAGCCACCGCGAGGTTGTCCCCTGCGCGGTGGCCAGGCAGGAAGCACAATGGGCCTTCACCTGGATCTGCATGCTTTGTCCTCTTGGTCTCACTGGGCTCCCACATGAGAGAGGGGCTTTAAGAAACCCCCAAAGTGGTGTTTTTTCCACGGCAACGTGGATCACAAGCAGAGGAGCAGTCAGCTCGTAAGGGATGGGAGCACTAAAACGTGTCTGAGCAAGAGGGGGAGAGACGCAGGGCACACACGACTGGCTTGGCTCCCAGGGGAGGATCAATAAGCTTAGGGGAGTTAACACACACCTTCCCAGCAGGACACCCACATCCAAAGCTCCCCTTTCCTTGCCACACACTGTTAAATCCTAGCTAATCCCCTGAAGTCCTGCTCACACGTGAGCCTAGTTGATGATTTTGTTAGCAAATAGCCATAATCATCTCCAAAGTCTGTGCTGGCTTCAGAGATCGTTTTAGCAACAAAACAAGGAGAAATGAGGAGGTGCTGCCAGGTGGGCCATGCTGGCGAGCACTGAGGGTGACCCCCAGCCCAGGTGACCCCGTCCCCATCCTAGGACGTGTGCCCCATGGTGGGAGGACAGCAGCTCTGGGGCGGGTGCCCAGAGGCAGAGGTGGGCTTGGCCTTTCTGGACAAGCTAATTTTCTGCTCCCTAGCGGGTTATTCTAATATTGTCATAATTCATCTGGGGTGTGTCCAGATGATGCTCTAGTGCAGTGCCTGCTGGTGCCTTGCTTGTGAAGATGCTCCCCAGCCAGCTTGCTCTGCTGCAGAACCTCCAGGCTTTTAAGATGATCCCCAGCGTCATCTCCTTGGCCTCTGAAATATGCAGTGAGAAAGAGTTGGTGAGCTCTGTTCCCTCTTTTCCTGCATACTTTCTAGTGTGCTTTTCTCTGATCCTGTTATGGATTTCACACACACACACAAAAAAAAGAATCAAAAGGGAGAGAGACCTTTCTTGTTTTATTCTTTGACCATGCTCAGAGGCCAAATCTGCACTGATTTACTCAGACAAAAAAGCATGGGGAGGAAGGGTGGAATAAGCTGGATTTTTGCCCATTATCAGCTGCTGTCTTTGAAATTTTACTTTCTCCCATTCAGGTTCACAGACAGGGTCAGGCCTAGTTACTTGTCCTGCGATCAGTGCTGGCCATGAGTCTGAGAAAATGCTGGCATTTAATACCAAAAAAATGTGTTGATGCTAGTTCTGGAATCCAGATACTTAATTCCTGTATAAATCTTCCCCTAGAAAACATTTTTTCCCCCAGCTGTATTTTTGCCCTGCTTCCCCGGACATGTCCGGGGCCCTGCTGGCACCCCCAGCCCGTGCCGCTGGTGATGCTGGGGGCAGGGAGCTGGTCCTGCTGCTGTGGCACACACAAATCAGAAGCAATGCCGCAAACCCACCCTCATTTGTGCTTGGAGCATTGTGCTTGTGCTTGCTTTAGCACAAGAGAGTGTTGAGGGAAGAAAGCACTTAGGGAAAATTTCAGGAGACAAGATGTGGGCTGGAGAAAAAAAGAAAACACAACAACAACAAAAAACCACAAGAAAATGGGCTTTGGACTGTGTTTCTTCTGCTTTTCTAGGACATCGGCACTGGTGGTTTTCAGAGGAAATGGAAAGAATGAGGAGAGGAACAAAGAGCTTTAATGCTCCTAAGTGCTTGTTTTTCCTCATTTCTCCACCACATGCAGGATGTGTAATGTGCCAAAATTGAACCATTACTTTCCCCGGAGGGGGAGGAGATGGAGGAGCCTTCTCAGGGGTCCGTATGCTGCAGACTTGCTGTGCCGTGTCCAGCAGGACTGTCCATCCGTCCATCCATCCACTCCCTCAGCTCTGCAGGGCACAGCAGCAAGCTGGACATGGGCTGAGTGGGAAGAGACTGCATCTGCCAGCTGGACTTGTGTCAGGACTTGTGACACTGAAGCTCTGCAGAAGTTGGAGCTTTTTCCATCACTGAGTAAATTAGTCAGTGAGACCTCTAGCAGGAGGTTCAATTAGATTATAGATACTTAGATTACATTAGGTGAGATTCGGTGGTCTGCACCAGCAGGTGCTGCAGGGAGCCCTCCCTCCTCCATGCCAGGTCCTTGCTGCAGCCACCTCCCAGTGGAGAAGCACTCGCAGGCAGTGCCGCCACACGTCTTTGTATGGGAGGGGTGGTTTGTTGTTTGGATTTTGTCTTTCAAAATCTGGAAGGAATGGGATCACCTGGGATTTCTGGGGGCTGCTAGAAGGGGGCGACACCAACAGCGAGTGCTCCCAAATCCCTTGGGTAGATGCGTCCCCTGACATGGGCTGCATGCAACCCCGTCCAGCTCTGACCCTCTGCTCCCCTCTCCACAGCAATACTTCATCCTCCTCATCATCACAGACGGGGTCATCAGCGACATGGATGAGACGCGACACGCCGTGGTGCAGGCTTCCAAGTTGCCTATGTCGATCATCATCGTTGGGGTGGGCAACGCCGACTTCGCCGCCATGGAGTTCCTGGACGGGGACAGCCGGGTGCTGCGCTCCTACACGGGCGAGGAGGCCGTGCGTGACATCGTCCAGTTCGTGCCCTTCCGGGATTTCCGCAATGTGAGTCCGTGCCCCTGCGCTGTTGTCCCCACCGTGGTGCTCTGCAGCGCGCTGGTGGCAGGAGGCTGTGGGAGCCCCGTGCAGATGAGGGGATTGGAGCAGAAGCCTGGTCTCACATTGCAGGGGGGGTTCTTTGATCAACCTGATGTAGTGAGAGATGTCCCATGGCAGGGGGGCGGACAGGGTGATCTTCAAGGGTCCCTTCCAAGCCAAACTGTTCTGTGGTTCTCACCTTGGAAGTGGGGCAACCCCAGTAGATGCTGAAAGGTTTGGGAGCCATTCAAGGGGCAGCTAGAGGCAAAAGGGTGAGCACTTGTCACCCCTCCCGCTGGGCTCTGCCTTCTCCCAAGCTGCCTGCTTTGCCCTAGCTCTAAACCCCACATCCCATGGAGACACACTGGCACTAACCACACAAATCAGCGCTGCAGAGAAGACGCAGTGGCAGCAACCAGAATTATCTCCTGGAAGGAAGATGTAGTACAAAGTATATTCCCAGGTGTACCAAGTGCTGACTATCACAGAGCTGGCTTCAAGGGGGTATTAAATGAGATGCCACTGTCTGGAGCTGGGGACAGGCCAGCCGCGCTGACTCTACTCGTCCTCTTTCTCAGGCATCTGTGCCAGCCTCTCCAGTGAGGCAGAGCTCTGCAAGCCCTCGCTCAGTCCCTGTAGCCATCTTATATTGGTGTTTCTTTCTTCTTTTTGCCTGCAGGCCCCCAAGGAAACACTGGCCAAAGCTGTGCTGGCAGAGCTGCCCCAGCAAGTTGTGCAGTACTTCAAGCACCAAAATCTGCCCCCCATCAACTCGGAGCCGTAGCGCCATGCCTGGCGGCGCCATCTGCATGTCGCTGAAGTCTGTTGGTGCCACCGAAAGCGCATGTGCCACATGCTTTTAAATGAAGAATACCCTCCCTGAAACACACAGTTTTGTACTTTTTAATTTAATTGTTAAGTTCTTAAAACTCATCCCAGAGAAGCATCTGGATTCATTTTGTACAGTCCCAGCCTGAGGTAACACCAAGAGGCCAGCCATGCCCTGGTCCTGCTCTGTTGAGTCACTTTTCAGTATTGAATGTACTTTGTATAATTTTAGTGGAACAGGATACAATTTTTACAATCAAAACTTGCTTTTTCCAAGCAATGAAATGCTTAATATATTATTATTATTATAATTCAATGAACTGGTAATTGTATAGGTCATGTATCTTTGCTGTACCTGTACCTCTGTCATGCTCTATGTTCATTTTTATACTGTGTACGTTATATTTGTTATACTCAGGTTAATAAAGAAACTTGGACATTTAAGAAAGAGTCTCCCATATGGTCCAGTCTGGGAGTACCTTCCAAGGCCCAGAGGCCAGCAAGGTACTTGGGAGATCCTTGTCCAACAGGGGCTGTCTTGGTCCCACAGCCCTCACTGGTTGCAAGCAGGATATTGGTGGCACTGTCCCTGTGAGAGACTGGGGACAGGTGAGCAGCATGGTGTGGTTTGCAGCCTTGCAGGTGATGGTCCTTCCTCGCTACCTATGTTTTAAGGCCATCTGTAATTGTTGTCTTTTTTTTTTTTTTTTTCAGCCACAGTTCTCTTACAAGCCACAAGCTCTCCTGGGAGCAAAAAAAAAAAAAAAAAAAAAAAAAAGGCAAAAAACCTGATGGGCACACCGATGGCAAACAGGCTGCTCTTCCACGAGCTTTCACAGCCCCAGCGATGCAGCAGTAAGTGATTGGGCTGCTCCTGCACCTCAGCACAGGCCATAACTCAGCAGCAGCAGGCACCCCAGGCCCAATGTTTTCACTCGCTGTGCCCCAGGATCGCCCCCATGCCTTTAACAACGTGTGACCCTGCTGCACCTCTAGCCATTCAGCAGCAGACCGGAGGGTTGATTCACCAAGGGTGGAGATGACCTGCAATGTCCCGGGAGCGGCAGAGCCCCCCACCACCTCCCCATCAGCACTCAGTGCCTGAGCCAAGATGTGCTTGGGGAAACCAAAGCGAGCCTGCAAACAACGCAATGGGGGTATGGGAGTTCTTCCAGGTCAGAGGATCACCCTGCTGCCCAGAATACGGGTTGTGGTAGTGTACAGTGAGAGAAATCCTGCTCCAGGCAGTTCCTTTGAGCCTTGTGCCATCTTCAGTGCTAATTGTCGCTTTGTTCTGCTGTTAACTAGATCAGAGCCCTCTGAAGTTGACAGGTAAAAAGCTGAATACAGTGCAGGCATTGCCAGAGATTCAACCTTATTTCAGACTCGAGTAGATGACTTCCATTCTCCCTTCCCCTTCCACCTCCAACTGAGTAAAGCCTGGAGCCAATCTGCATGTGTGTGAGCATGAGGCTCCACGCCAGCCTCAGCCTTCGGGGGGGGGGTTCTGCCTGGTGAAATCTTTGCTTTGCAAAGCCCTCTGGAAGGGAAAAAAAAAATGACATCAACCCTCTTCCAAATGGGGAAGCAGTATTTGAATGGTGACTTATTTTAAAATAACTCTGTACACAGCTCAGCTGCCGGCCATGCAGGCTCTGTAACACTCAGCTTCCAGATCAAAGTCTGTAATGCTGGAAAAATATTTTCTTTTCGTAAGAAAACCTCGTATACAGCTGCACGAGCTAGTAAGCTCCTCTGCTAGTGGAGTGTTTGTGGGGGTTTGTCATTTTTTAACACCTCTCTGAAGCATTTAACAACGAACACAGACAACAAGCAGTTTATGAAGCTGTCCCTGGAGAAGAGCTGAAGCACATACTATGCAGTCATGCCTGAGAGAAGAAAAATCTTTAAAACGTATTTTTAAGTAAGTCCACCATGAAATGATGGAGCTGCTGGATTCTTTCCCCAGCGTGCCGGCCCCAGGGCAGGGTTACTGCCACAGCTGATACTTCCAGTTTGTCTATGTGCTGTCTGTCCTTGCACGCTTCATGCACCAGCTATCTCAGCGTGCACTTAGGTATTACAACATCAGATGACTTCCAGCTGTAAGAAGGTAAATGGGCCCGACGGGCTGGCTGTCCAGCTGGGACTGCTCTGCAGTTTGCTCACATGGGCCAGGCCACAAGAATAGCTTGCTGGAGGCAACTCAGGCTCAAAGGCTGGTGCCATCTAAAGGGGCTCCCCATGTGCTGCATTCCTGCTCTTCTAGGAACAAGAGGAAAAGGGTTCTTTCATGCCAGCTTTTACTGAATTGTCCCCTCTTGGTCATATAGGGTCCAGCATGACCACCAGCACCCCTTTCCTGTTCACGCCTGCAGTCCCTGTGGACCACCACATCTGCCCACAACTGGCTGCCAATCCCCCCTCTGTATTTCCACCTGAATCTAACAGCTGCTTGGAGAGCAGCTGTACAAAAAAAAATAAAATGAAATTTAAAAAAATGGCCCTAGCATGGTCAGACAGGGCAGGCTGTTCTTTCCAAAGACATTATCTGTCTAGCTTAATGCCAGGCACTGACACCTTCCCCTCTCACTCCAGCTACACAAGGCTCTTGCACACACAACTTTGAACAAGTTTTTTTTGGTGCACTACTTCCATTTCACTTTGTCGTTAAGTGTGATGAAAGTCAGAGGCATCAAAAGATCTAGGTATTTTCCATGTAGAAGTACCATAATTATAGTAGCTAGGAACGGCAGCAGCAATTCTGGAGCAAACAAAAGAGGTGCCAGGTTGCTCAGAACAACGAGGAATTATTATCTTACAGGCCTGACTGAGGGACAGTTTTGCAAACAGGAGCAGCATTTGGCTAAGGATAGCTTGAGCGTGAGCATAACTCTCCTAGTTTCCTTCAGAAAAGTCCAACACTTGAGATAAGGCATGAATCCCTTCAGCTTTCACCACTTTCATCCCATCTGCTGTCCTCCGCAATGCCTAGTGTCACGTGCAGATAACTGCCCTTTGGTACGCACACAGCAGTTGTATTCACTGAAGCTCATACACGTCTGAGTCTAGTAAGCAGAGCAGGACTGCCGTGAGGGAGACTGTTTAAAGACATTGCCACCTTTGCGCACTGAAGTCAAGCTGTTCCAACTCACCGACTTCCATTAGTGCTATGTGCATGCAGAGATGAAGAGGAAGGACCCTTGCCTCTCAGACTCAAATTGCTCAGGCCTGTCTCCCTCATCCACACCACCTCTAAGCCATGAAAAGGTTTCTTAAATTCAACAGAACTTCAACAGCTGCCTGCCTTCTTACTGGAAAGGATGATGGAGTTCTCCAATTTGTGCACAAAGAGGTTTGACTGAACTGGGATATCCCACCCACTCTTGTATTCACACTCTTTGGGATGCTATGACAGAAGAGCTGAATGACTTTTCAAGCACTGATGCAGGAGCAATGGGCTTTGAGTAGAACAGCCAACTACAGTTTCTCTGAACTCATTCAGAACAAGAGTTTTGCATCACTGTCTCTTCATTTGTAGGAGGCTGGCTTGCACTTCCCTTGTACAGCAGCAGTTTGAGGAAGGGGCTGGTTGAGTAGTGCAGAAATTACTTAATGGAATGGGAACAACTATGAATGGCACGAGCCAAAATAAAAAAATGCATTCAGAATGTCTTTAATCATGTAACACAAAAACTTCTTTACAGTGTCATGGCAATCTACACTTCACCATCTGCTTGATTTTTGTTCTGCCCCCATTTCTCAAATACAGAATAAAAATGACATTTTAAGAACAGAACACATTGCTGTTTCTACAAGACTTCGGTGCTTCAAGTGAGTTTTTTTTTGCCTGTTAGTCTTGTATAAACTTCTTAGACCATCAGAATTCTTTCCTTCCGTAAGAATTTTAAAAGATAAGGCGCTCTCCTCCCTACTCCCAGACCTTAATTGCATTACTAGGTGTGCCTTCTGGTTTAGGGTGGCAGCCTTTCTACCTCAGGCTCAGTATGAACCCCAGAAATGGAAAGTTGGGGAAGAAAAAAAATATGTAACAAAAAATAAATTCAATGAGTTATTTTAGAAGTATCTGAATGTATTAAAGTTGAGAGGTTAGCTAGAAATATTATATCTGGGGCAGAAGGATGCATCAAGCATCCATCAGGCTTTGGAAGATACTCTGCACTACATAACACACGGAGGGATTTTGTTATGGGCCATCAAAGAAACTGTTGCTACGAAAGACAGAAGAGACGATCTTTCCAGTGGAATTAATAGTGCCTTCGCTATCCGAGCTGGACTCCGAATCGCTGCTGCCCGAGTATGCGCCCAGGCCAGGCAGGATCCCAATGCAGACTGCTGCTGAGGGACAGTGGACCGTGGAGCCTCCCACTGAGCTGCTCCCCAGGGGAACACAGGACGGTTTTTCTGAAAGAGAGGTACCTCAGTCAAAAACAAGAGTGCAGAAAAGATTGGTTTTTTAATCAGCCCAGGAACTGCTGCATGCCATTCACCTGCTATTACCGTATCAGTGGTGGATGATTGCAGGATTTAATTAAAGCGTAAGGCAGCTTTACACTGCGCTAAAGCTATCCTGACAGGAAGGAAATGCTACCTCAGGAGATTTTTTTTTTTCATCATAGTTATGCCCAGCTCTATGCTGGCATTACAAATTTTTATTCTAAAGTTGTCAGTTTGATGGTTGTCAAATACCAAACCCACTAAATAAGAATAAATAGCTCTGCTTTGTGTAACTGATTCTTTTTTCAATGTAACAGCATAGTTGGGAAAAAGTTTCATTCCAGTGCTTTGCTAAGTCAATGTCGTCCATCTTCCACAGCTAATTAATTTTTTCCAGTGTTCTGAAAGTTTACTGAACAGAAGGAGATTCACGAAGTGCATTGGGTTGTCATTACACAATTGCAGCTCACCCTATTTGTGTCAGAGTATCTTGACAGCAAATCAATTGCAGCCCTGACAGCTAAGACTGAAACGCAACTTAATTTTTCTTCCTAGTTGCTCATAACTTTCTGAAATAAATTGGTTTCGGGATGGACAAGATCTCTTTGTAGCATGAGGAGTTAACAGTGGAGGTATACCAAATGCTGCTGTGAAGAGGAAGGGAATGAACTGTTCTCCACACCTCTGGCTGATAGAGCAGCACTAGGCTCATAATGCAGCTAAGGAGACTCCTACTAGTTTATCAGGTAAAACACTTTAAGGGTAAAATCATTTCAGTATTAGAATAAACTGCCTAAGGAGGGTCTGCAATCTCTGTGGAGATTCAAGAGCAGCTTAGACAATCGTCTGTCAGAAATGGTTTAGGCAGGGGACAGACCAGTAACCAGTAGAGGTTCCTTCCAGCCTTATTTTCTACAAAGGCTGTCAGTGCCTATAGTTACCATTTCTACTGCTTTAGGAGATAACCTGCCAACCAAAGTCTCTGCTGCCTAGCATAATGAAGGAGCAGAAAAGCAAATCCTCTATCAGATTTAACACTAAGTCAGTTGCTGTTCAGTTGAGAGGCAGATAGCTTCCCGACTGCAGAAATCAGGACGTACCTTGATTCTTTTCTTCATGATCAGTGTCTAATTTCAACCTCTTCACACTATTCCCACCATCTGAACTGTGGAAAAAATAAGAAATTGTCTTGTTCCTCATAAGCAATCACTTACTTACTGTGAAGTTAAAAGTCACATTGTTGCCTCAAACGCTACAGTGAATTCCAGCAGGGTCCCCTGGCGACCATCATCACTTCTAACTGCTGTTAACTGGGGCTCCTCAGGGAATATGGCAGGATCCTGGAGTCAGCACCTACACTGCATGTACCATCTGTTCACCCGGGAAATAGAAGCACGCCTCTGGGAATCCAAGCCAGACCTCTTTCCCAGTAACCAGAGCTAACTGCAGGACTCCTATTTAGAGGCAAAACCCTAGAGGAGATCAGGAATGACTACATGAGTTTCAACCACCCCACGTGACAAAAGGCTTGACAGTAGCAGGTGGACAATTACCACATTTGCAGGTCCAACATCAGTGTACTTCCCCTTCCAGGGTTTCTTTCCCTCAAGCACGCAGAGACCCTGTTCCAAAACATCTAGAAATCTCGCACCCACTAAGTTCTGCAGCACTTTGCAGACATCTGCAGTGTCTGACCTAAAACTATAAGGTTCTCTTTCAACCATCGTGCATGTTCCCAACTCTAAGCCATCCATATAAACAAATGCTTCCCAGCCTCAGCTGTGATGAACTGAAGTGATGAAGTATCAGCATATTTGTATTATAGATGCATTAACTCTTTTCTGTCCCTGTCAGAACATGAAGTCCAGGTGAAAGGTTACTCTGTGCAGGGAGGTTTTAATAGCAAAAGTCCTGTGCAGGCAAACCACAAAACTCTGAGAGCAGATGTTGAATTCATGCTGTGCCTGGTTTTGGCTGGTTTGCAACAGAAAATAAGACAGCAAAAATAGAAAGAAAGTCTGTGATGGCACTGACATGTCACAGTTAAGATGCTCTCTCCAAATAGATGCCATCTGCAGGCTTTACATGTGCCATTAAGCACACACCATCTCCTTCTCTACATCCCACTGTGTTAACCAATAGTAGTTACAACAAAGAAGCATTGTTGGCTGCTTTCTATCACTTAGGGTTTTTTTGGTTTTTCTCTCCCCCCCCCCCCAAAAAAAAACAACCTACCCAACCCCCCCAGACTTGGTGTGGAAGAGCTTAACTTCAGTTTCCGCAGACATGCGATCACTGCTGTACTGGTAGCTAAACATTACTCCTTAACTTAAGCGTCTAAAATAATCTCTCATTCTCTGGGACAGATTCAAAAACAGTGCCTGAATTTCTAGATGTCAGGTTTGTTTTAAGTATTAGATGATTCGTCTGGGAGAAATAAGTCTGGTCCCAGATGCCTAATTTTAACACAACCCATAGCACATCAGCAGCTGTGTTTGCAGGCTAAGATCAAAATAGCAAACAGATCACAAACCCGACTGCCATTCTCTCTGGGATGGAAAGGGTGCTGATGTATCAGTGCAAGTCAGTGAGGAACATGGGAAGTTTGTCTGATGACCTTGGGATTAAATTGGTATACAAAGTTCTTCTCTCATAACCTACATCCTCCCCACACTGCTCCCAGCAACAATTAAGATAATAAATTTTCAGCACAGATAACATAGGTTGTTCAAATATGCAATTCTGAATCAAATTACATGAGTGAGGTAACACTGGTATTTTCAAATTTGTAAAATAGAGTTGTAAAATAGATTGCCTCTGGAACCCATAGCAGGATCGCCCAAACCTGGCAGTCTAGAAAGAAGAGTCTACCCACTTGCTTTACACATGCTTATCTATTTGAATTGCCTCATGTTTTTCCAACAGTTTGTGAGAACCTATGGAAACAAGGCTGGTCTTTTCTTGTACCTCCCCCCTTCTTTCTTTAGGGCTAAGGTTCACACTTCATTCTCTGGAGGCAGTTTTGGCCTGCCTCCCTTTACACTGCTAACTAGGTTCCCATTCCTCATGCTTTTATAGAGGTGTGAAACTAACCTTCTGTGTTTCACAGCTCCTGCCAACAGCTTTGCCTGAGAGAATTTGTTCTTGTTTTCCACTGACTTCATGGGCAATTTCTTCTCAGCTTCCTTCTTTGGGTCCATACTGACTCCCACTTTGGTGAGAGTGCTGTGAATTAAGGGTTAAGGATCAACGAGGAAGGAATGAAGAAAACAGACACTTCCTCCCTGACATACTTAGCCAGCCCTGCTGACAGCAGCAACTGAAGTTCATTCACATATCCTATCAAAAGCAAGTTATTTGTAATGTCATTTAACTGGCACATTTGGCCAGGACAGAAGAGACTTCACCCTCTGTGTCTGAAGCACTCTTGTGTACCAATACCAGCTCTCCCCACAAATACAACCAGGCAGCAGGTTAGGAGCTGCTGTTCAGAAGTCAGAAAGGTCAAAAACACAACACATCCAGCACCATAAATGTACTTTGCCCTGTCTTTTCCTGAAGGTCTTAGGAAAGAAAATAGGTCAGACTGGGCCAAAAACAAAAAAGAAAAAAGGGCAATCCAGTACTTCCCCCTTCAATCTGGATCAACTCATTTGTAATTCAAATTTTGCTGCTTCGATCCTTAATCCTTAAAAAAAAAAAAAAGTAGTAATATGTAGTCTCAGTTTTAATGCTCAAGCCTCTCTTAGGCTGAACCCAGCAGACTTCAGCCTACCAAAGCAAAACAGCTCAATTTTCTGTATCAGTATTTATCACAGTAACTTGTCAGCCCATCTCTGTAAGGGTCACAAGGCTATTGCTGCCAGTAACAGCAACCTCAAAAGGAAGGAGACAGATCTGATTAAGGGTGCATGTGTTCAAACGTTCACCCAAAAGACTATGACTGCACTGAAAAACTACCTAGCTTAAAACATTGTTAGAAAGGTGGGATGCAGCTGAAACCTAGCATGAGGTGCAGCAGCTATGGCAGGTTCTCAGACTGAGTAAGAAGGCATTTGGTCTGTTAGTATGGTGCACGCTAAAGAGATCTTCTGTGGCAGGATCTAGAGCTCTCCTTCTGTGGCAGGATCTAGAGCTCTCCTTCTGTGGCAGGATCTAGAGCTCTCCTTCTGTGGCAGGATCTAGAGCTAATGTTCAGTGTCTAGCAAGGCAAGGTGTGTCAAAGATCCTGCTTATTAATGAAGTACCAGTGGAGACATAAAGACTTCTGCAAAACTTTTAAACTGCACATAGCAAAGGAAAGTTAACCTAATTTAAAAGGGTATTTGTTTACACCATTAAATCTAGCTTTCCACCAGTTTATTCTCTGACTACAATTCCACTGACCAGCCAACATAACCACAAGCCCCAAGTTTCACAGGTGCGTCCCACCTACTGCATATGAATACTGAATACTGAAATTTCTATTTATGGACCATATACTTAAGGTCACAACCATCTCCACTCCCCCTCAACATCCGCAAATTAAAAATCAACACCTTGTTTTGAAATGGCACACTCAAAGTTACCAAACACTTTTAGATCAGGAGTTTGCTTACTTGATTTTCCTAAGGATACAGCAGCAACCCAGACTGCTCCCTACCTCAACTAACCTACCTCTCCTCAGTCCAAACCAGAGGGTTCCAATGTTTAACATGGCACAGGAGTGCCATCCTGTGGCTATCAGAAGCAATCTGGAAGTTCACTGTGTCCAAGAGTTTGATGTTGCAATACACGATTCCACACACTGCAGCATTCAACTTCCACATTTCAGTTAATTACCATGTTACATTCTAATATTGCACTACAAAAGCCTGACTTACAAACCCAAAACTTTTCTTTGAAGAGACAGAGAACTACAGGCTTTTCACTTCTATCTGGGATGCCATTCTCCTAATACTCCTGATCCACCAGAGACAGCACGTTTTAAGAGACTTTACAAGTACTGCTGTCATTACCGAATGCAACGCTATAGCTAGCCAAGAAATGTCTCAGGAGAACTACATTAAAAATAAACTTCTCAATCAAATATCATCTGCATTTTAAAAAGCTGTCCTACAATAAGGCCTGCTTCTTGGAGGGGATTTCTACACTTGGGATATAAGGCAAGAAGATGCTGCTCTCAAACACTTCTTTGAACAGGCTTAAAATAATCAATCTTTAAAACTTTAAACACAGTCAGACCAATGCTGAAAGGGCAGGGGAAGGAGCAAAATAAACCTAGCTATTCATAAAAGAGGAAGCAAAATTCCTATGCATCCAGGCACATGAATTTCTTATGCCTGAGAGTGCATTAAAATATTCCAAGGCATGTTTAGCATTAAGATGCATGGTTTCATGATTGTTTAACCTTAAAAGTGTAGGGGAAAAAAAAAGAAAGAAAAAAGCTCTGTGGTACAATATTGACGTAGGTTTTTACTATGGAATTAATGCCTCTGGGCAGCTTAAATAGGACCTTTTACCAGGAAAATGACCATATAATCAAACCCATTGGGTTGACATTCCATTTACTAGTTTGGAGGAACTCCTGCACAGTGCCAAATGACCCAGCGCATTTAGCAATACCCACTGCATTCTGTCACTGTAGGGATAAACCAGTAGTAAAAATCTACACGTGCTTAATGCTGAAAAAACACCTTTTACATTTTGAAAGAATGCCACCAAAAATTTTAAACCCACACGCCATTTTACAAGTTGCTCTGGAGGTGCTTGCAATATTATGTTTAAAAAAGTCAAAAGGAACAACTTAATGGAATAGGAAAAACTCAGCTTCTCACAAAACGAGGCGACTATACAGCAATCTCTCTCTCTCCCTCCAGCCCATTAGCAGTAAGTTCTACAATTTACAGCAAGACTTTGGATACAAAGCTGGCTGATTCTACCAAGACTGCAAAGATTGAGGTTCAGTATGCCTGTACGTCTAGAATAGGCCCTGCTCTGTAAATTCAGGGATCAGTGTATTACATGGCTAATTCAAGACAACAGTAGATTCCTTCTGGGCTGGTTTGGTTCACCTCTGGATGTTCGTGACCTAACTAGAGCTGTCAGCTGCTACCACAGCACGATCTTACACTGCACATCCCTGCATCAGCCAGACCCGCAAGCAACTGCCACAGAACCTAAATATATCCCATGAATACCCCATCAGCAGATCCAACAAGCCAAGGCAATATGCCAAATCCACCAGCCAACTATGGCCTACTTCTGAAGTAAAAAAAAAAAAAAAAAAAAAAAAGTAATTAAAAATACATCTGTATTGCCTTTTCATGAATGAGCTAGTGAGAGAACTTAGATACTCTTCACATATAACATGCTCTCAGTTCTAAGTCGTTAACTCGTACAAGGTAATGCAGATCTTTGTAGCATTGGCGCTACTTAGCTGTATTTGCTGAATATTTTGCTCACCTCATAAGTACAAGCTGCTTGCTCTTCTTTCAGTCTTCAAACTCTTTCATTTACACTAAAGAATCCTTGAGAACTTGCACTTTGTTCACTGATGACTTAAAGCAACAGTTTTCATTAAGAGGCAAAGGAACCATCACAGATGAGGTAAAACCTCGCAAAACAACATTAAACTCAGCACGGAGACCAATCCTAAAATCAATCCCAACGTTCCCTGTCTGGCACTGATTAAAGAAAAAGTATCCATACTGCTCTCTAGCATGTCTTTGCGAAGAGCTGGCACTTAACAACAAAATGGAACGAGCCTGTTCTTAGTACTGACTAAAACCTGTATTTCTGCGAGCAGCTGAACCTCCACGGACACTGCCTTCCCAGAAGAAAGTCAGTGTATCCACACAGCTAGTTCACTTTTATTTAATTTCTCATCCTGCAGCTATCAGCAAGGGAAAACAAAGCTAATACTTCAAGAAGAATAACAGAAAGAGCAACTAAAATGTTATTTCAAACAGGTACATTAAAAACAGCCAATATGCAGTTGGTTGCAAGACAAGAATACTTATGGGAAAAAAGCAAAAGATCAGAAGCAGTAGGCTTTCTTCCTTCATGTTCTTCTCTTCTTAGCTATGGTATCAGTAAGAAAAAAAAAGTCAATGGGGAGGGAGAGAGAAGGGAGGAAAAGTGTTGAAGACATAGAGAGTGGGAAACAAACATTACTGCGGGAGATCCAAGCTACAATAAAAACATTCAACTTTAAAAGGCTATCATTGCTCATGTTCTGTAAAGCAGCTGTATTTATAAACAGAATGTGAATGACAGACTAAAACTACAGCCCAGACTCTTATCCCCTATATACAGCTGCCAGCTATATTAGCAAAGGATATTCTGTATTCATTTAGTTCTTTCATCTCTTCTTCTCTTCGTTGCTTTTCTATTAGCTCTTGCTGCCGAGAAACCTCATCAAGGAAATTTGTCTCATCTTCATCTAAGCCTCTTACCATATTTTCTGAAAAAAAGGAAAAGAATGCATATTGATAAACTCAAGCCATCCGGGAAGCAGCCGTTTACCTTGCATCACTTTGCCATTCTTTTAGGACAATTTTCATCCAGCGATTTCAAACTGCCTTGTAAAATGTAACCACCCATACCTTGCAGATGGTATTTCTAATATTGTGCAAAATATTCTAAGTCAGCAAGGACACTGGGAATGCAGGGAGCAGAGTCCTGGGTGACCGAGTGAGGCATGTGTTCTAGCACTTGCACTGTCTTGCCTAGCGATGGGTACCAACCAGACCCCACAAAGGACAAGCTACCCTCTGCCTTCTCTAATCATGGAGTAGAAACATTTATGGTTAATGATACTGGATGCTAACAAGCCCAAACTCTTAAACACTTCTACAAGAAAAATTACAACAGACTAACATAGTTCAGCCACAACATTATTACTACAGAGAATAGTAAGGCAAAATGTGTAGGAGCAGTATCCTACTACTAGACTTGCTGGTACAATTTCGGAAAATTGACTGAGTTTTCACACAAGCATCCTTTTCTTAATGCTGAAATGTTATTTGGAATAGGTTACATGAAACAAATAATAACAACATTAAGCAATGATATAATTATTGTTTTGGTTTCAGACATTAAGTTTTAGGCTGTCTCCTTAGTCTGTTCTTAGACCAGTAATTGGAAAAAACATTACTTCTTCCCCATAAATCTCACCTCCAAATAAGATGTACATTTTCTTAAAGCAAACAATTATTAACTTAACTGATGCTGATGCCTGTTATAAATAAATAAATAAATAAATAGACGCAAGACAATTCTTATCTTCTTATTAAAATTGAATTCTCTCTGAACATGCTACCCTACTTTAAGGAAAGTAAACACTACTGCAGTAGGAAGGTCTTTTAATTTATTCTGCAAATGCTCAACATCTCCCCATCAAAATGATTTTTTTAGAGAGGTGGTAAAAATTACTTGTTAGAAAGACCAAGTCTTGCTGCTTGTAGTCAGCCTGAAAATCTGAACCCAAACACCACCTTGTATTGATTTCATAAGAGGATTTTTAGGCCTTTACACGAGGCAGATTTTTTTTTTTTTTAATCTTCACCCACATAGTCAAGTCCTACTCACTAAAATGAAAAGCTAAGAAATCCATTTACACCGATAAATGGCAAGCTTCTGTCCCTGACAGAAAAGGTCTAGAAATCAGTTATTATTTGAGGTTGCTTTTTACAGACTCAGCCCTTGTGTTCCTGGATCTACAAACTGTAAACTGTAGCATTCGTTCCTGCTGAGAATTCCTTCAAACAGACAGCCAAGAGCAGTGAAAATCTGGACATTTTTTGAAGCAAGAGACATGAATTCATTACATTCTTGTTTGCCTGATCTACAAACTAAGAGATGCAGTGATAGAGATCCCTACAACTGCAAAGATTCTCTACTACTAAATTGTGCTTTAGTAGGTTTTGTTCTCCAGGCTCGCAGGCATGTGTTATTCTGCAGAAGCTGTCTTAAAATTAGCAGTTGGTTTGCTTCTCCGTAGCCCCCTCTTAGAGATGCCTCTCATTCCAGTACTTGGTTTACAAGTTTCCTGAACCCAAGGGAAGATGCTGCAGATGTAATATAAGCTGGCAAAGGAAACAATTAATTTAGACATGTCTAGGCTGGTAGCAGTCAAGATTTCTGGTAGACAATTAAACATGAATTGCTTAGTCACATCACCAAAACTGACCTGGATCGAACGTTACTGAAATAAAATGTAAACTCTCCACTTGAAAAAAAATCTGTGGGTACAGTTGAAGACTTTAACGCACTAAGGCTCCTACCCGTAATTTCCATTTTTCACCGCTATTTAATAGCTTTTTAGAGGATACTCCTATTATTTTTCATTTAAAATGCTAAAAGTAAAAAAAAAATATATTTTACTTTGAGAAGATAAACATTGGAAGACATTCTTTCAAGACTGAATAGCCTAGCAAAAAGAAGAACTGCTAGTATGCATCCTGGCTTTTATCTACTCAAAAGGCTTAGAGTAACTAAGTTTATGTGTTTAAACAGACACGAGTATTAGTATTAAGGTGTTTCTCTCCTATGTTGAGTCATCAGTTCTGACTGATGAGAATGATAATGCAGGAATGTACAACTTGTTTCCTACTCCACCAAAATTCTTATAGATATAGAAAATATGTATGAATATTTTATGGCAAAATCAAACATATTCAGGGGCAAATCTTGTCACAAACAGCCAAATTGGTCTGAACTCTGATGGGGTAGAAAAGCGGTCCAAAGTCCACCCATCACTGATCTTTAGGTAGCTCTTCCCACTTACTTTCTCCCAAAGAAATGTGGATTCCAAGGTGATTCTAAAAGCATCTGCTACAACACTGGAAAGGCTGTTACAGTAATTAGCAATGCACTTGACAGCATCTGCAGCACCAGGGAGCATTGCCTCGCAGGACTCAAACATTTTGCCATCACTACAGGTTAAGCATAGTTTTGTTGCATCCCAAACACATGATAATTTCTAGAGAGAAACCAGTTCTGCAAACTGGAGCTTAAAGAATACAATAGTTTGAGGGTAAGGATTCCAGCTAAAGAACCAAAACTGATCAGAACACACCTTAAAATGGAGCCCCACAGTATCATCCTCATTTCTCTTTAGACAGAGCCAATAGCTCCCTTTTTCCCAAAATGGTTGACTAATACTTTTCTAGTTCTCATGATCATTTTTACACTCAGCTGCACATATACAGGTGATACAAAACAAAGGATTTTTCTATAAAACCAGAAATTCAAACATCAGTAGAAATTAGGTTTTCATTTCACTAGAAGTTCAATATCTACTTTTTGAAGAATCAACTCCTGTATGTTTACATCTTCCAAACACTAATCTTGAGCCTCAAATCACTCAGTAAAGTTTGAGTCACCTGATTATGGCTAGGAAATGTAACACCTGTTGCGACAGATTTTTTTTTTAATTGATTCAAATAGGATGGTCTTGTGTTAAAGCATGAGTTCAAGTCACAAAACCACATTGCATTTCCACTTTTCCATGAATTGGTACCAGACCTTTTTTGTTTTCTTTTGGTTTATATGCAAAATAAGCCTCATATTCCAGACTTTACAGGAATGCAACTTAAAAAAGGCAACCGACTGTTGAGTTTCACATGTGTAGAGTGCTGTCTTGGTGCACAGAACATTATGATAGCTGCAGAAATATCTACCATCTTTGAATACGTTACTCCAGTCTCAGTTTCCTTCTCAGAGGGGGAGAAGACATGCAAACATGTCCCTTAGATGCTGTATACAGCTGCTGCACACAAAACATACAGTGAGCCGGGTTTTGTTCAAAGTAATAAATGTTGGTGCTTACTGAATTTAAACTGCTCCTCAAACTCCTGCTGCTTCTTTTCTCTCTGTTCCTGAAGTCTTTCATACAATGAACGTGGGTCATATGCCTCCTCTGGGCATTCTGAAAGGAAGGAGCAAATCAGGAAATGAGGCGATGTGTAAAAAACCAACAGTTCTTAGTTTCTTCATGTGAAAACCTTTTGAACTTGTAGAATACAAGCTAGTACTTTTACTTCTGTTTTCCATGAGAGTGAAACATTCTTTAATCTCTTTCCTTCAGTTATTAAAATCTATCCGATACCTTCTGGATCTTCAGGTTTTCGGACCTTTTCCCATTCCTCTTGCCTTCTCTTTCGCCGCTCCTCTAGCTCCGCTTCAGATACAAACCTCTTGTTAATCACAAGGTTGGCAGTACCATCTCCCCCATCCATTGTGGAACAGCCTGTCCTAAAAACACAACACGACATTACTACACATCCTGAAAAGAGACGCGCTACACTCAGAAGGTTCTTTGCAAGAGAAAACGGGTGGAGGCTAGAAACTGAACGTGGAGAGCACTTGATACGGATTGTTAACAAACATTACTCAGTTGCACATCTGCTGCAGGACCTTGTCGGAACCAGGGCCATGAACAGTATAACAAAATGTAAAGTAGATATTACTATTACATTCTTACACCACATTCCAAAGTCTCTGAGACACACGTTTTATACAAATAAAATTAGAGGATGAATAACAACTGCAGCTGTCTGAAGACAGTAAGCGCCAACTGAGATAAGCACTAACTGCGTGAGTGATAGCACCTAAGGCTGATGGCATCACCTATTTCTCCTTCTTTACTCTTTCTGTTAATTATCTTTCCTGTTAGTTGTCTGCCTTAGGCCACCTTTCCAGAAGTCCTATTTCAATGTAATTCCCCCCCGACTGCCTTGGATTTACCTTGTTTAAAAAATAAATTTACAAAAACCCACACTCCCACACTCGCATCCTTTTATTTCAGTTCTTATACCCCTCTACTCCAAGGAAAGGATACGACATTTGTTACATGAATTCCTTTCGCTCATCCTGTGAAAACTTGAGAAAGCTTGCCTATTTTCAATGAATTCAACACATATGTTTCTAAGAGCTTAACGGTAAGACTTCAGCGATTACCGACTGAACTTCCTAATCCTCAAAAGCCCTGCACCTCTCTGCACCCCTCTGCAGCTCTGCACCAAGCAGACCGTGCGCATCATCCCTGAAGAGCACGTGGATGTGCCCCAGTCCAAGCCCATCCCGGGCACAGCTGCAGGCACCCCCCTGAGGAAAGGCGTGCCAGAGCCCACCCGCCCTGTGCTCCGACAGCTCACCAGAACGCAGGCAGTGAGGAAAACCAATTTGTGAGGCAGGGCGCTTGGAGCCAGACCTGCACACACTGCACTGGGGGAGCTAACAGGGAGCAGGGTGCAAGACCAACTTGTGTCAGGTCTACGGTGCTCAGCAGGTGGGGGAGGGATGGAATTCCCTCGGGCTAAAATGGGGCTGGGATTAGAAATCTGGAGCTGCATTACTTATTGAGGGGCACAGACCCTTCACACAACGCACCCCTCCTCTGCTTTGAGCTCCTGATACCCAAGGACTAGGCCCACAGTGGAGATGCACCAAGGAATCAGCCTAAGAAGGAAACATGAGGTCTTAACACCCGCAACCCCAGGATGAAGTAATGCTGAGCTGCTTGCGCTAGTCAAGTGGCTCCTGACGAGATTTGTTCTGCCAGCTCCAGGCTAAAGAACTAGAGGAGGAACAAAACTTTTGTTCTTACATCAAGCCCCTATATTCAAACACAATATAAACACGGCACCAATAGCTATTCAGCTAAAGCCATGCTAACGCCATGGTTACTGTCTAGTTTCTTCATATTTCCTTGATGTAATTTTAGCAAGCACCTCAGGAGAACAGCTAATTGCCCCCTGCACTGCTAATTATTGTCCATTTCGGACCTCACCCTGCCTGTATTTCAGCACTGGAAGAGAACCCAGTCCATTTATTCTTCCAGGAAGGGAGGAATGCAGTAACTCAAATAATGGTAGGAACCAGTTTACCGTCCATCTTCCACACCACAATGAACCCACTCCAGCAAAAAGCAGTCCTGAAATTCTCACAAAAAGTGACACTTCCGTGGGTTATTGTTTGCAATACAAACAAAAACTTGAGATCTCAGAAGAAAGCCAGGTTAGAGCACCGTACAAATACTTGTTAGAAGCATGATGCATTTTTAAGGTGGGAATTATGAAAACAAGACAAGAAAAAAAGATTTTACTTTAAGAAGTGGGGCAAGGAAGGACTGACCATGGGGTGGTGATTTTTCTTTTTTTTTTTTTCCCAAGTACCTAACAAATATCTGCTATTAAGATGAGTCCAACCTCCAGAAAGCATAGAACACCTGCTCTTAGAGTGTCATTTCTGACAGTGGCTTGAACTGGAATTTTGGAGAATATGAAAACTGAATCTCCCTCCTGAACACAGGCCTTAATCACAAGGCTTCCCTTCTTACTCAAGTGCTGCATTTACAAGGCAACCTGGTTCCCCACTTGTGCAACCCCAACCTGTCTGTTTAGACAGGAAACAAAACATTCTGACACAATGGTGACAAAAACAAGTCGGAAGAGACACATTCAGCAAGGGCACGGAAAAACCTTAAGACTAAGGCCTTCAACTGTGAACCATCTGCATTCTGGTTCACCCAGCTCACTTGGACAACGTGCTTGAATCCACTTGAAATAGATTAGGATTTAATTATGACCTAACATACAGCTCTGGCATTTTCACTACAATTCTAGAAAATTAGTGTCTGATGAAACACATTTCATCAAACAACTTCAACGACCGCCACATCCTAGGGCACGACAGGGGGATAACTACACAGCACAGCGTTAGCACGGACGAAGCCAGCTAACCTCTCCATACTCTTTGTTCCTCCTGACCTCAGACACACATAGGAAGCATTCCGAACCAGACGCAACACCCGTGCTCGCAGGCTGCCCTGCGATACTCCGTTTGCTTGCCCGGTGGCAGCATCCTGGTGCGCCAGCACCGCGCTGTCACTGCAACGCGCTCTGCTCCGCGCTACCAGCCGGCAGCAGCCGTAGGACGGACGGGTAACGCCTCACACAGCCCCCGGGCTGGGCCAGGCGGCGAGCGGAGCCCCGAACGGAACGGCCGCTCCAGGGCCTGCTCCCAGCCCCGCTCCTCAGCGGCCCCCCGCCGGCGGCCCCCGGAGCCCGGCCCCGGCCCTCACCCCTCCGTGCGCGGCCCGTCCCGTTCCCGTTCCCGTTTCCGTTCCCGTTCCCGTACCGCGGGCCCGTCACAGGGAGAGGCGCGGCCCGGCCCCCAGCGCCGCCATGCACGGCCGCCCGCCGGCCTGCCCGCCCCTCTCGCCCCGCCCCTTCCGCCCGCGGCAGCCAACAGCGGGAGCGCTTCCTGAGGCCGCGCCGCCTCCCGCCGGCCAATCCTAGCCGCCCTCCCGGCAGGAAGAGGAGAGCGCCGCCGCCGAACGGGCCGCGGGGTGACGTCACGGAGGACGGGGAGGGCTCGGCAGGCCATTGGGCGAGGCGCGGGGCCGGGGCGGGGCGGGTCGCTAGGGAGACGGCGGGGGGCGGGGCCGAGCTCGGCGGGGCAGGGCGGGGCGGGGCGGGGCGGGGCGGCCTCCATCTTACCGCCCGCCGCCGCGGCACAAAGGAGCGGCGCCGGCAGCACGGGGCCCTGCGGCGTGCCCGGTGCGTACGGCGGTGGCGGGCGGGCACCGCCCCCCGGGGCTGTCCCAAGGGGCTGGGGCGTGCGGGGGGAGGCTGCCACCGGGAGGCTGGTACCGGGCGGGCGCTGCCAAGCCGGTCCCCGGCTGGGGAAGGACGCGCCCTCGGGCACCCCCGCCTCGGTACGGGCTGCCCGGCCCTACCGGGAGGGGAGGGGGGCGCCGCCGTCGGTGCTCGGCGGGGCCGGGTCCGGCTCTGTCCCCGCCGCGGCTGGCTGCGGGCGCCCCGCCCGGAGGCCCCGCCGGCGGCCGGCTGGGAGGCGGCGGCAGGAAGCGGCGGGAACGCCCGTGCCGGTGGCGTGAGGCCGGAGCCCGCCGCCGGTCCGAGCAGCGCGGGGCGCTCCGCCGCCGGGAGCTCAGGGCAGCTCGGCGGAGCTCCGGAGCCCTGCGGCGCTCGCGCGGCACCGGAGAGCCCGGATCCCCGCGCCGATACCTGCGCCGAGCCAACGTCCCGTCCCGCGGAGCCGCTGAGCGAGCCCCGGAACGCGGCCGGGGCTCCTCCGGCAGAGCTCGGTGGGGCAGCGGCACGGCTCTGCCGGTGGTTCGGTGGTTGGGGCTGCTGCTGCCGTCCGTTACCCCAGCGTCAGGCACCCGTTCTCCTTTTAATCTTTTAGGTTCTGCCCTGCTGGTCGCTGCTGCTGTCTCCTGTGCCTTCATTTTTATTCCTTTTCGAGTTGCTCTGCCTCTTAGCTCCTGGCGTGTAGCAGTAGGTGCAGTGCCCCTTCTGGGTAGGTTCCCAAGTATCAATGCCTTATTCTTATTTTTCTGTTCTGTTATTGCAAAACCTTGCTCTCAGAATTCACCCCAGCCCCACCGTTCATCTGGGTGCTCGGTCTGATCTGTCAGTATTTCTCTCCCTGAGGAGCTTCGGTCTGTGGGGAAGTGCAGGCATAAGAGCTGCCTTCTTCTAAATGTATTCAACCTTCTAGCCACTTCACTGTTTTCTGAATGTTGATTTATTTTTCCCTTTTCTGTTCATGTCAGCATTTGTTTTCTTTGATACAGGAAGCTTTTTTCCACTCTGCAATGGTTTTGTCTTAGGTCTTTAACTTTTGCCTGTCCTTTGCCAGCAGTGCTATTTTTCATTATTTTTTTCTTATGCTGATCCTCAGTTCAGTTCTACTTTACTCATCAATTTCTACATATCCATCTCGATCAGTGCCACAACACTGCTGTCATATGAAGACCCACATGTGTTTGTCTCAGCGGTTATTCTCACCACCGACAAGCAATCTGAAATATCCTCTCAGCTTTTTGTCTACTGTTGGGCACGTGTCTCTGGCTGTGAATTTTGTGAGGACCATGCATTCTCAAAACTTGTCAAATGTTTTTTGGGGTTTAGAATGCTGTTGAGTGGGGTTTTTTAGGCAAAGAATTGATCTGTTCTTTGCTCTGATCTATATCTGGCCTCTGAGTGCTTTTGCATATGTCTTTGTTCTCGTCTGCTGAAGCACACTCGGCAAGAGTTCCTCTGTCCTGATGGCACCCGGCTGTCTGTTCCTTCCTTTAGGTAATTTCTGTTATTGCTTTGTACCCCAGTCTCTGCTATCTGTTCTCATGTACAAGTCCAATTGAATAGGCTGTGTGTTTGTGCTGGTATATCTTTGTGTGTGCAGCACAGATGTAGTTGTATGATCGCTGCTCACTGTCTCTCCCCTTCTCATCCAAACAGTCTCCTGAGATTCCTGCTAATTTCAAATTTTCAGCATCTGCTTACCATTGCTTGTATAGGAAGCTCCTCCAGGATGTTTTAATGCGGTGTTTTGGATCAGGCACAACGCTTGTGATGGTTCTTGCTATTGCTAATTGTTTTTTAGCTCGGTCTCAATTTCTTACCTACTCTTACATTGCTAATTTCTCTAATTTATTTGTTCTACATGCTTTGCTAATCTTCGGGTATGATATCTTTTGTGTGCTTCTGGGCTGTATGGAGTCACTGGTTTATGTCAGGTCTTTCAGTTTCTGTTTGGCTTACCTTGGGCTAGATAGCGTGGTGTTCAAGTGCAACACCTCCTGTTAACTGCTTCATTATTCTGTTCTCTGTCCTCAAAACAGAGCAGCTGGTCAGTGGCTCTTAAACTCACTGTTAGGATGTTCTATGCTTTTCTTAACTCTTGCTTTTAGAAGGGATATGATGCACATAACTTCTCCATAACTGCTGGCAGTCTGTCACAGTATGTTTTCAGTATTTTCACATCAGAGATTTTGGCTCTCAGCACATTTTACTTGCTGTGAGCCTCACGGGTGGACTGACAGATTACTTGCAGTGTTTTGATTCCCACCTACACCTCTCATTGACATCTCTAATTCTGCCCATCAGGTGATATCAATGTCCATTTTCCTCAAGCTTTGGCTTGTTTATTAAAAATTAAGGAGTAAAAAGAAATATTTAGCAATTTAATGAGCGTGGTGGTCTGCCGTGTGATGCCTACTGACTTGTTACTATTTCATTTAAGCTTCTTCATTTAAGCTTCCTTTCACATTAGCATCTACCATAGCTGATAATGTGCACTGTATTATGAAACATCTCCTGTGGGTATCTTAGATATTTGGTGATACTGTCATAAAGTGAAGGTCTTGGTGTACACTGCTAGGTTTTCTTCTCTGTACAGAGGCAGCAAATTAAAATACAATCACATAGTGATTGAAGACAAGCTAATATGATAAAGCTTGTTGTGTTTTTCTCCACTGCCAATATGTTGAGTTCAGCATTTAAGCGGTTTCGGTTTTGTTTTTTTATCTCCTGAACATATGATTGCTCAGACTTTGAATTCATTCCTTTCAGAACAGGGCAGGCACATGCGCTGCCCCAAGCCTTGCTGTCTTCCAAGTATGACATTAGGATCCCACTGTGTCATTTTGTGCCTTGCATTTCCCCATGTCCTGACAATATTTGTTTTCCCTTTCTGGTTTACATGCAGTGACTATAAACTTAGTATGTCCTGTCAGCAGATTTGCCAGCATGATTTTTATTTCCTTTTCTATTCTTCATCATGTCCTTGAGGTTTAACACAAGTCAGCTGTTCACATATGACTCACAGGCTTTGTGACTGACCAGTGCAGTGCCTACAGTTATCTGCTGCCATGATCTACCGCTGGTGTGGCCCAACTTGTGCTCTAGAAGTCTTTTTCAACTTTGCCATGGGATCTCTGTGTACTTGATAGGTCATCTTGCCCATTCAGTAGGTGTACTTGTCTGCTCAAATTCTGAGGAGATACCACTCATCAGTCAATTACTGATGTGTGGTCATTGCTCATAGTGACTTGCTGAACCCCATTAGTGACAACACATCTGTCCTCTTCCTGATACGTCTCTCCCCTTGGAGAAGCAGTAGTTTTTAAGTATGCAGAACTCCTGGAATTGTAGGGTGTGTTTTTTTTCTTCCCTTCTAAGGCTTCTTTGCTATAGGAAGCACTTTGCTTCTGCTTTAAGTTTCTGAATACCTTGGTGTCATACTTAACATGAAGAGAAGGACCAGTACTGGTGTGACTTTTTTGGATAGTTTTAGTGCATGTGCACAGACTGATAGGAAATAGTTTGAGTCGTAGGCTAGAGGACAGCCTGAAAATACAGATCAGAAGGCTGTGGCACTGGTGCACATTTTCTACCTTCTTGTAGGCAGTGGGACATGGAAGACAGCTTGGAAAAGAAAATCCAGCAAATACCTTAAATACCTTGATGCTTTTTTTTTTCTTTCTAAAAGTAAAGATGCCTGCTGATGTGAAGAAAGCCCAGACTTCCTCACTGCTTTTAAAAATAAAGCTAATCTAATCGTAAATGAGAAATGATGCATGTCAGCTCTCTGGGAAACTCTGGTCAGTGTATCAGTACTGCAGTAAAAGGCTTAAAGGAAAAGACAAGACAAAGCTGAAGAACAGAAAGGTTTTACTCTGTTTAGAGGATTACCCCTAGGTACATTTGGTGAAATAGTAGTTTTGATAATTGCACTTAGAAGAATTAAAGTTTAAGTATCTGAAATTATTCAATAAGTTACCAAAGAGAAGCACCAGATGACTGTGACTCCTGATACCATTATAGGCTTTTTTTTTTTTGAAAACTTCTTAAATTGTTTTTGAGTTTTCTGCCTACTTGATGTGCAGTTGTGATGAAATAGGCACGTGTTTCCTTAAACCACTTGCACACTGCCTTGTGCAACATGTACCTGGCCCTCTTCCTAACCCATGTGCACTTGTGTGGCTCTGCTGCCGAGCAGTCCATCCCCTTCCTCCTCTTGGCCATGGGAGCTCTTAAACCCATTGGCCAACTTCCTCCAAGTTTCCTCATACAGATGTGGGACTTAAAATACTATATCCCTATAAGTTTTATTGCAGAGGAAGGCTGCTGGACGGAGGGATGTATCCATGTTAATCTTTGTGGCTGCGTGCCAAACGAGAGGCTGTGGGTGGGCTGTTACTTGCAGGGTCTGGGCAGGAGCTTGGTGGGAGGAGGTCCATGAGGCCTGGTGCTGGCTGCTCGCAGACATGCTTGTCATGCGTGGTCACCTGCACAGCAGCAGCATCTCTCCTGCACCATGTTTGTATAGTGGTCTTGTAATAAGGCAGAACCTAAGTATGGGGAGAAATGAAGCTGTGTTCATGTATGTTTTCTCATTTTTCTCTTGAATGGGTCAGATGAGGGGTTCGAGTAACCTTTCTAGAGCTGTGCATCAAGTTCTGGAGGCTCTAGCAGTCTTAGATCAAGGATGAAGCTTTCTCTGAGTGCCTTCAAGGCAAGCTTGCTACCCTAGTGACCTGTGTGTTATATCTGACTCAATAGCTGTCATTGCATCGGCTTACAGGAGGAAATGGTCAGAAGGACATCTTCATCTGTCCCTGGGCAGTCTGGAGCTCAGAGCAGCTCACAACTGCCTGCTTGCTGTGGCTGGCCAGGAAGGCTGTTAATCTGGCTTTCACCTGCCATTGCTCAAAGATTGGTCCATCCACTGATGCTACTCAAGTTAACAAGAAGTAAAAGTTTCTTCGTCCTGTTTCCTGCCATGTTGCTATTTTTTTTGTTTGTGATGATAACCATTGTCATAAAGTGACAAATGTGGTGAGGCTGAGAATAGGAGGCTCTAGACACTGTCTGCTCTGCGCTTCGCTCTCAGAGGCAGTTGTCAGCCGACAAATGCAAGCTTCCAACTGAGGCATCACTGAATTTTTCAGCAATGTTATCAAAATTTTTCACACATCCTGTACTTCAGTGTGTTTTATGCATTCATAACAGCTTAGTCATACCATCTAGCTGGGCGCTTTTCTGTGGTCTAGAGCAGGAGACTCCTGCCTTGTACATTTTGGTACCTAATCTTTCTCTGAAAACAAGCCCCAGTTTTGTGTTTCCCCCATTTTGTTTCTCCTAAGATTAGTTTACAGAGAAGAAACAGTGCAACACTGGGATTTCTCCATTTCAGCTCAATTGCACAAAGTTGGTGGTTTGACAAGATCCTGACCCTGCTTTCATCAGTCCATGCCTGTAGCATCTTTCTGTAGCTAACAGTGTGTTTACTCTGCTGCTGCTGTGCTGGCGTAGCCCTAGATTTAGTTCCCATGGCAGGACTACTCTGTGTGACTGTGTTTGAACTGCTCGGTCCCTTGCTTTGTGCTTTGTAATCCTCTCAGTTTTTGTTAATGTATGAGGTGCTTTAAATATTATCTTTGCGGTCGACTATGATGAACCAATCTCCACAATTCAAGAATACTTTTGATAAAGTTTCTGTCCCTGAATAATACAGGTAAAGCATTAACCTTTCTGATACGAATTACCAAACTTACCAGAAAAAGCTTAAACAAAATTTGGCATTTTTGCTGTTCCTCCACAATTCTGTACCTCTGCTTGGTACTCAAAATGTCTGTACTTCCCTCCCAGTACTATCTGTTCTGGAATTTCCTAGTGGCTTCTGACTCTTTTTTTTCCTCCCTCAAAATTTAGCAAAGTTATTTATTGTTGATACCTGAAGCTTTAAGAGCAGCAAGGAAGATTGACCTGAATTAACTGAAGCCTCTGAATGAATGCCCATACCAAAGCTATATGGTATAGCTAATCCACTGTATTTAGTTTTTTTTTTTTTTTTATTGGGCTTCTTTGTCTTCAGCTTGCAGGACTAGTGCTGCCTGGCCTCCACAGGGCACTAGACTTACCTTCCAGCTGCTTTGGAGCAGTGCATTACGCTCTGCTCCTCGGGCAGCTGCTGTGCCTGTACCGCTCTGCCACGTCAGCCTGCTGGAGGCAACCTTGTCAAACACCCTGGAGCTTTCAGATAGTACAGTCTTTTTAAGATGGGTATCTCAAAAGTGCATTCATCTGCCTCAAAGCATGAGAGCAGGATCTTTCCTTCTTTCCTTGAATCTTGGTTTGAAATGAAAAATCATGACCCCTGGGAGGAGAACCTGGAAGTCATGTTCTGTTATTAATGCTTGTGCTGGAGAGTGTTTAGACATTTGAAGTGTAAAAGCAAAATTAGCTTTTTCTAAAGGCCTAGGAACAATTCCATCTAAACGATCATGAGAAATTTAGACCTCTGAGATGTGCAAGCTAGGAGGTGGTAATTGGTTTGTTTCAGAATGGCACTGCAGCAGAGCACTCTGGTGCCTGGCGGCCGTGGGTGCTGCTCTGTCCCTGAGCCCAGGTTAGGCCAGGCTGGGGCAGGGTTCTCTTCCCCTTGCTGCTGGGTTTGCCAGGCCTGCTTTGGAGATGCTGGTTTAAGAGAGAAAGTGAAATTGGTTTAAAATCCATATCATAACTTTAAGTGTTCCTGTACCAGCTTGAAAACAGATTTAAAGGAAGAAAAAAGTAGGAGTCCCATGTACAGAGGACTATAAAATGTGACTTTGATAGCAAACCTACAGGAAAAAAAACCCTGTTATTAGAATCTTTCTTTCTCCTTCGACTGTTACCACACCAAGTCCAACAAGAAATCAGATTCTCAAGTATGGTGTGTTTCTTACAAAACTGGAGTTGCAGGGTTAAAGCCCAAATTTTTGCATAAGCCCTGCACAGCCCCACAACAGTTGACAAGCACTTGGGTAAGAGCTGGCAAGTTGGAGAAGTGATCTTTCCTTTTCTGTGAAACAGGCACATTCAAGATCAGTCTGCTTTTGTTTTAGGATGCTTTTACTATGACTACTAAGAAACCAAATGACTGCATCAATGGCTTTGTACTGCAAATGGTGACACGTTGGGTGACAGTAAATGCTGTTTCCCATAGTGTTATCCTCCAGGATATTTTTAAAGAAAATAATTGCATTAGGGTTTTGCTTCAGATTCTACACGATAATGTTCAGTTACTACACACAGAAGAATCAACACAGAATTTACTTGTTCCTCCTGAAGCCTGCAGTCCTGTTCTGCATCTGCTTGGTCACTGCTCTGGACACTAAATAGTTTCTGCTCTTCAGTTGCTAAAGTCTTTCAGCTGGGAGGTCTACCTGTAACCTCAATATGATCTGAGAAAATCTCAATTTCACATTACAATTGTATTTAACTTGCTGGGAATTTTTGTTGTTTTTCTTACCTACCATAATCATTTCAAAGCTGTCATCTTCTCCATGTTATTAGCTTGTATTTGCAAACAGGACTTTCCCCCCTATTATTCTATGTCTGGGTTTACAGCAGTTCAGAGCTGTGTCTCCTTCTCTTGTAGTTTGAACTCTTTCATCCAACTGGCATCACAAATGTTTCAATCTCTTCCTTTTTTGGAGCATCATTTCTTTGGAAAATAAATGCTGTGGGAATATTTCTAATTATTTTATCTCCTTAATAGGAAATTGCTGCCTAGAACTTAGTTTAGCTCTTGAATGGCTATCAACTTTGCTGTATCACTTACTGATGGAGCATCTGCATTATGCTGCTCTTAAGAGAAGAAAACACTGCTCTCATTTGTGATAGTGGTAGGAGCTGGAGAAGTGGTTCTAGTAGCTGAAACAGTCTTTACTCATTTGTGTATGAAGTTTTTGTTTTCTTGGCAATGTACTCCATTTCATGGAAAGGAGAGGCTTTTTTCCATCATGAGGCACTATTATGGTTGGCTGTAACTGAATATTTCAGGGGATGAATCACTGATTCTTGGGCTGTGTATTACAGAGAAAATAAGACTGATGCCACCTCCAGCTGCCTTCTCCAGGGGTGTGCTCCACCAGATGACTGAGAGGAGGCTTCTTGGGGGTGGGCTTGCCATTGGTGCCACCAGGCACATGTAGATCCACTCAAATAGTATTCAGTTCAATGGCTGATGTTTTTTTGTTTGTTTTCCCCCATTGGACTTCCAGAGCTGCAGCAGGCTGGTCAGTTTGCACAGCTTGTTACTCCTTTGTGTATCCAGGAATGTTTCTGCCAGTCAGGAGACCGGCGCAGTCTGGAGAGTGGCTGCTGTAAGGGGGTCGGTCCCAAAGGCTGGTAGGGATGAGCAGTGGCCCTTAAAGCTGCTGTGGGCTTCAGCTGTGCCCAGTGGCTGCTTTCATCCCACTCAAGTGGTGAAATGGCATCTGAGTGGCTTGCTTAGGGCAGGAGGCTGCTGCCTCCTGGCTGGACCTGCACGCAAGCCTGGGTGGCAGGGATGTGGGCTGCCATGTGTGGTGATGCCGGTGAGAGAAATTGTAGTGCCAGTTTCTTACAGAGCAAAAAAATTGTCTTTGATCATGTGTTTGGCAACTTAGTAGTCCCGCATCCCAAAACAACGTGGTGATCAATGTTTAGAGTGTAAAGGATGCCCTCTTGCTGAGAAACAAGTACCGGCTACTGCCTTTACCTCTTCTTGTACTTAAACTGATTTTGACATACCACTTTAAAAAAAAGTTATCGCTTCCACAAATGTGGCTGCTTTTGTGAACACCTTTTATGGTCTTATCACTTCATAAATTTGTCAGAGAATGTTCTTCAGGCAAAGGGGAAACTGGTATGGATAGGGCTTTCTAGCATCTGTGTTCGAGTGGCATAACATTGAGCTAATAGTGGGGAAAGTAGGACAGCTTTTAACATGGAGAGCCTGCCCTCTTCATCCTATAGCTCAATTGCTGCTGGTATTTTCATGTACAGTTGCTTCATTTCAACACTTTCAGTTCTAGTTTGACTTGCACAAGCTGTTTCAGAAAATGGCATTCCCATGACGTTGGGGTAGCTCGGACAAGAGGCAACAGGTTTCTGTTCCTGTGCCTTCCCGGGAGTCTTGTTCTAGTTCTTGTGCTGTTGCTGAGGTGGATCTTAGCTGTTAGCTCATGATGGTTTGGGGTTGAAGAGTGTTTTGATTTCATCTCCAAAGCTATGCTCTTGGGGAGTTTGGTATCATTTGTGACTTTCACCCCTTGTGAGAGAAGCAGTCCACTTTGGTTAACGATGGGTCTCAGCATTATAATGGAACATGGCTACGTTTTAAAAGCAGTTGCACAGACTATTAGCCATGTAACTACTGAAAAAATATAAATGGCTTATGAGAGATTAATTCTCTTCCTTTGCTGTGTTTTGACAGGAAAACACACATGCAGTCTTCTGTCTCAGGAGATTGAGCTGCTGACACTGAGGCGAGTACTCTAGGAGAAAGCCTATTTATCTCTAATCCCATGCTTCTCTTCAAGGATCCACTGCCAGATAAGAGGGTGGGCTTATCTTGGCCTACCTCAGTACTGCTGTTGTGCTATTCTTGGTTTTGTTTCTCAAAAAATTTTAGTCTTTTAGATAGTCTTAAATACATATTTTTCTATTCCCACAATATCTTCAAATAGACTGCTAAATATTTTTGAATAAAAAAACTACTTTTGTGTCCAGGCTTTCTTGAGAGCAGGTATTTCCTAAGGTTAGGTTTGAAGTTAAATTTTCAGTCTCAAAATTTTCATGTGTATATGAGGAGACTTTCACCTCTCATTGAAAAACATAATATATTTCATCCTTCAAGGTGTGCAAAACATTTTTGTCATGTTGCAGGTTCTGTCACTAAGGTCTCAGGGTCTGGACAGAAGCAGAATTGATCATCCTTAAAACTTGTTTCTGTCTTCTTACAGAAGTAAATAAAATGTAACCTCAGAAATGTCAATTGCATTTGAGTTGTAAAATGTTTTTTTTTCAAAATTCTTCCAAAAGTGTTGGTGTTTATTGGTTTTAGAAATGTCTTTTTCTCATGTGAAAATGTAGTCTGTATAGTGAGTTCTCTCCTTTACTGGCTTTACTTCTGTTTTCTTGCACTAGTGGCACTTTATCCCTGACAGGCATGCATGTTGCAGATGTGCAGAGCTCAGTCGTATTTATTTCAACAGTGACACGGCTACCAGCGGCCTAATACTAAGCTCGTGGTTGATTATAATGTTGTAAATCTTCCCTTAAATATGCTAGCTCAAATGCAACATTGAACACCACTGTTTGAAATTATTTTTCTTTGCACTTCAGAACCTCTTCCTACATATGTACCCTGTCCAGGTGCAGCTGGTTTGCAAGGCAGATCTGTAGCAATCTCTTCCTCTAGCTTATGAGCTGAAATATTTAATACCTCAGTTTTTGAGGCATGGAAATGAGCTCCTTGTTGGTTACTTACTCTCATGTACAAGTGGATGCTGTCAAACTCAGCTGTTCACTAAACAAGGGGAGTGTATCCTGTCATTGCATAGAATTGCAGAATATCCCAAGTTGGAAGGGTCCCATAAGGACCATTGAGTCCAGCTGCTAAAAATTCTTTTCTCCTCTATCTAACCAACTTCTACAGTGTACTTGCTTTGATTTCCTGCTGTCCCTAGCCTACATGAGGGTGATCTCATGGGCCAGGTAATGCTGCGGCTCTTCCCCCAGCAAGCAGTAATCTGTGGCAAGGTATCGGTCACCGCTCTGCGCTTGCTGTGATGTCTGGTGCCTCGGCTGTAGCAACAGATTGGGGTTTCCTTAGCTGTGTCTCGTCCTTAAGCTGGTAGGTGGCAAACTGGTTTTGGAGCCGAGAGAGAACTTCCCCCGTAAGGGCTGACTGCAGCTGAAAATAACAGCATGACTTGATGTCATTGCGGGTGTGGAGAGGAGGAGGAACATGTCTGTCTGGGAGGCAGTCTCCAAATGAATTGTTCTTTCTTTTCTCTGTTTTCAGGGACTCTGGCATAGCTTCTAAAAGCAAAAGCAGTTTACTGTAATAACTCACTGCCCATGATAAAGGCATATATACTGCTGTATTTCTGGATACAAATGCATTTGTGCCCTGAAGAAATACAGTCCATTTCTGCTACAGCGCTTTATGAGCAAGCCCAATTGTTCCTGAACCAAACACACTTAAAGGTGAGTTGATTGTAATCACTTGTTTTTAATCATGCTTAATGTTGCCAGGCGGAAAACCCAGGTCTCAGTAATCAGTTTTGATCTTGACATCTCCTATTTTTGTTTCCTTTGGTAGGCTTCTGATCATTGCTGATCACTAAAATACAGCTTTTTCATACTCATTTTGACAGAGGTTGACAGAGTAGATTCACTGTGTTAACATTTTTATGTTATGGAACAATCTTTACACAATCTCTACAGGTTCTTAATCCATAACACTAATAATGCAGAACACTAATGCAATTCTGAACTTCAGTATTGTGTTATTAAAACACCCTTAAATTATTTGGATACCTAAATATATGCCTCCCTAGAAAAAAAAAGTTTTACATTTAGTGTAATGAGTTATTCCGTAAAATAGGTGAGGTTTTCTTAGTTGTGTTTGGTTTTTATGGGGGTGGGTTTTTTGCTTACTTTCAAAAGTCATTTGAACCAGTCTGGCTGTGATCTTACACAATTTTCCTTGAGATCTATGCAGTCTCTATTGGCACCCTTATGTCTACAGTTTACTTTCTGACTGAGAAGGTAACAACTGGCTTAGGTGGAAAAACTACTGAGCCTGCTGTCCCACCTCTTGCTGTGGTCAAACTGCTTAGAGAATAAGGCAAGCATGGTGTGATACTGAAACCATTTTAATGACTGGTGGTTTAGAAGTTTCTTGAACCAGAAGTCAAGATCTTGTATTTATGACACTTAATATCACTTGATGGGCTTAGTTTTCCTACTTACCCTTCAGTTACCTTAATACTGAACTTTTCAGAATACTGAAGGTGATGTACTTAAAACATACAGAAGAGTCTGTGAGAGCTTCTTTGAAGCGCTTTTTTGGTGACAGCTTTCCATTCAAATACTTGATGTTATGCTTACTCCTACGACTGGTGTCTGGCTTCCCAAATAATATTGTCATAATCGTGCCCCAGATGGCAGCAGCAACTGCACAATTGCCTATTGGCTGAGGTGCTAAGGGGCCTTTTATATTTGAAAGGCTGTAATTGCCTTCAACTTTCTTTTAGTTTTATGCTGCTACACGTTTGTTATATAATTTTAAAATAGTAATAACCTGATATTCATCATTCTAGCTTACATGTTAATGCACGTTATTGTTTTAAAAAAATTAGTCTTGAAAGTAACTTATTTATCCTGACAAGCTTGGAGTACCTAAGCAGTGAAAAGATGTTTTTAGTAAGGCTTTATTGTAGTTGAGTTTTTATATAATGTTTTATAGAAGTATACCCTATGGCTTGAAAAATAACTTTGTGGTCAGGGAGTGTTTTGAATACTCTTGATCTTGCTAGCGTTCTTGATGCAGTGATGTGTAGGGACTGTACTACAATCCTAGTTACTACTGGGCCTGTATTCCATCCAAATCCTTTCAATTAAGAATGCAAGAATGACTGAATTATTCTTGATTCTCAAAAATGGAAGACTGACTTCGTGCTAGAACTGAAAAATCATCCAGCTTGCACAGAAAACACCCTTCTACAAATCTCGGATTTGTAGGCTTAAAATGGTGCTTGTAATACTTATACTTTGGGGTCAGTACTTGGTGCATCTTTGGGTGAGGATCCAATTGATGTAAGCACGTTCTGAAAAAATGTTTACACACAGATGGACTAAATGCTTGGTTCACTGCTAAATCTATATTTTGCTGTGATAGGCCACAACTGTATGTTTAGTTCTGTAGAACTTCATCTATCTTGTAGAATCTTTCTGGAAATCATGTTGAATATTCCTGGTGTGAAATGAGATTCTTAAATGTGCAGCCTTTAGTTGAGTGGCCTGAACAGTATGTCTCTATAGACAGCAAAGAGAAAATGAAACTGGCTTGTTAATACTTAAAGGGTGGTGGTGCACTAGGTTTAAGGACAAAGCTGTACCTCTGTAGCCAAAAAATGGAAAATAACAGGTTGTATAAAAATGAAAGGGGCAGGGGGAGCAGCCTACTTAACCAGTGAACTTCCTGCTGTTCCTCATCTATCCTTTTTCCCTACCCCAGCAGACTTCAGATGCAAACAGTATGTTTCCAAGGTATTTTCCTAGGTACACTAAGACTAGTTCTGTTTACTAATGTGAGAACTCTAATATTTATTAGAAGTAGTAACACTGACTCTTATTTTGGGTTTGCTTTTTCAGACCTCCTTCTGGATGACCAATGTGTATTTTAACCAATTATATCGGAAACTAAGCCTCCAACTTCCCATTCATTCCAGCTGATAACAACGCATATAATGCAAACACAATTCACGGGATCACACAAACATTACTCTTAAAACTTTCTAGATGATTGTAGTTGCTTTCCTTGTGTTCTATGCCAGCAGAAGCCTTTTTCAAGGTTTACTGTTGACTCTAGAGCACCACGTTCCCTGTTTACTTGGAGCTTTGGGGGCTTGCAATATGGGAAACTCATGTGTTTGCCGTGATGACAGTGGAGCAGAAGACAATGTGGAATCTCAGAATCGACAAACAGAGAGCAGTAGAGTACGTGTACCTGAAGCAAGAAGCCACCCAAGGGACCCCGTCCGGCCACCTAGGAGGGGTCGAGGGCCTCATGAACCAAGAAGGAAAAAACAGAATGTGGATGGGCTAGTACTTGACACACTGGCTGTAATTCGGACGTTAGTAGATAAGTAAGTACCACCTCAAGGAATAATTCAACATGAATGAAAAATACAATGTTCTTGTCTCCTCTCAAACTGTGACTCCATCCTCTCACCGATCTGCACCTGGCCCTCCCTGAAGCAGCAGCGTGTTTCCATCTGGAGGCTTAGGAGAGCAGCACCTTTCCTAGGTAATAGACGTAGCTCCTGAGCGTCCAGGTACAGACTCTTGCAGGAGCTGAGGAGCTTTCTCACAGTTCCTGTACGGGCCTACACCCAGATGGGATGAGGAGTGGGCTCAGTATTGCTTGCCTGGCATAGATATACAGCTTAGGAAGCAAAGAATCTTCCAGAGCTTGAGAACTTAGGTCTTAAAAATTGATTGTTAAGCAAAGTTTCTGCTTTCAGGCTGTATTTACTACTTCGGAAATGGTTAAGCAAAACTGGGAGCTATGATCTTTGTTAGTTTGTGTAAACAGACTGAGGTTTTCTTTCTGCCTGTAAGTCTACTTCTTAAAGTCTGCACGTTGTGACTGTTCAGCTTATGATCCTAATACTGCATTCCTTGCATGCTCAAAGCATCCACTGAGGGCATGTGGGATATTTATGGATAGATCCTTCTTTTAGTGTTTTTTCTTTTGCATGCCTTTTTACAGACCGCTATAAAAGGAGCTCAAAAATGAAGGATTAAGGTAGCTCATCACTCTTGGGTTAGGTGCAGGTTAGGAACTGGAAAGCCTGCAATAGAAAGAAAAACACTCTTGTAGCTTTGGAATGGGGTTAAATTTAAGTTGGATGAGGCTCAGGACAAAACGAGCCATGATTCATATACCTGTGTCCTTGTTCTTGAATATGCCTGCAGAGGAGGAGTTTGTCTTGCCTTCCTGTTGTAAAATGCTTTAAATGAAAATACCAGGACTTTTTCCTGAAAACTTAAATTTAATAGCAAGTGTGTATGCTTCGGGATTTTGGTTGTGCGTGGTTGGGATTTATTTTATCTTATTGTTGGGGTCTGTCTTCAAACCATTAAGTTAAAACTGTGCAAAAATTTTGAAAGCCTTTTCCTAATTTCACATGCCTTTCCATTTCAAAGTTCTCCTTAAGCTGTTTCACAACACTTTTGTGCATAGTTCATTCTGTTGGTCTTGCAAACAGTTCTGTAATCTTGTAAGCACTTTGCTTTGATACTGAACAACAATAAGCATAGTTATGTCACTGATTCTACAGTCTTATTTCATACAAATTCCTGAAGATACGGCTTTTTTATATTAACTCAGTGAAATACTTCCTTAGACTCTCATAATCATGTAGGTTGGAAGGGACTCCAGAAGTTCAGCTACTTCAGCCTCCTACTTAAAACCCAGCTCCAGTTAGAGCAGGTGACTTAGGCCACTTCAAGCACTGAACGTTTCCAGAAAATCTCCATTTTTCTGCCCTTCTTTGGGTTCCTGTTCCAGTGTACCCTGACCCTCCTAATGGTTTAAATCTTCTGCTTGTATACCATGTTCTTAACCGTCACAGAAGCCCTCTGCTCAACACGCTCCATTATAGCGATGCCTTCTTTATACTGGGGAGCCCAAAAATGGGCACAGTACTCCAGATGCTATCTCACAAGCACCACATGGCTATAGTGGTATATTGGGTGCCCTTGCCTTAATATTAAGGCTATTGATAAGACACATCTGGTCTTACAACACAGCCAAATAGTACAAGGTCTTGCAGACTCTCTTCTGTATGACAAAGACTGATGGCTGTGAAGAATGGGGGAGCCTCTTCATGAGACAGATTATCTAAATGTTCCTGAAAAAGAACCTTCAGGAACCTTCCTGTGAGACTTCAAGATAATGATAGCCCTTTTTAGGTTAATAGGAATAAACAGTGTGGGGAGGGAGGAGGGATCCATTTCTGGAAACTTTATTTTTTCTGTGTGAGTGTGTAGGGATAAGTATGTGCCATTATCACCTGTTCCTCCTAGAGCTGGATTTTTTTTGGAAACACTAAAACTGAAACAGAAGGAGATGGTAGGGAAAATGACAAACTTCATGTCAAAAACCATGCCCAGATAAATTAAAATGGAAACATGTCAGTAACAGTAAGTTGGAAATAAAGACTTCAGTGTGATAAGACAGATGTAAGGAGACAAAGATATGAGTCTGGAGAATGGAAGGCAAAACCCTTTTTCTTTTTTTTAATTCTTCAGTGAAAATACATGGGGATGCTCTGAGATAAATTGTAGATTAAGTTATTGTACTGTGATCTACAATGAACCATTGCTTTCCTTGTTTATTGATTGGGATTTAAAAAGAAAAACAATCTGGACCCAAAGTATATGGTGACTGCTTTTTGTTCCTCTTGTCTAGAGATCTACTTTCTAGAAGGAAAGGAGTGAAGTTTCATTTCCTAGCCTCAAAAGAATAAATACTAATTTTTGGAGTTTATCCAAGTGCTGCTTCACAAATTGAGATGTTGGCAAAATTACTTTGTTTTGTTTCCAAATATGAGGAAGGTGGGTGCTGGAAGGGATGTTTAGAAATTCAGTGGCTAAAATCATAAGTGAATTGAACAAGACTCCTTTGCTCAGTGCTAGTACTGTTAACACCTGCTATGCGTAAGAGAACCAGGAAATCTTGCAGATAAAAATGTCATTCTTTTTATCACAGTCTTTACTTGCAGTCTGAGGTGGTGTTTTTTTTTTTTTTCCTTTAAAGAGTCTTAACTGTTTTTCTTGAGATAATTTGGCTTGCATCATTGCACTACTTTTTCCTGTTGGTGAGATAAATTTCCAGATGGGAGGTGAAGTGATGCTTGGGGGGAGAAAAAAAAATGTTTAAAATGTTAAAGCAATATAAAAGTGTAAAGTTTCACATTTGCATTTTCTTGTGGAAATAGTGACTAGAGATTATTAAGAGGTTTTTGGTAAGAAAAGCATGCATTTTTATCCTATAATCAGTCAAAACTGAGATTTTTCTATAATTAATTCCTCCAAAGTAGGTAGCTTTATCTGTATAATTAACCTGTGTTGAAACTTTCTAAAATTGATCACTGTTTAGCATTTCTAGTTTCATTTCAAAGGCATGTAATAAATTGATTTTTGGAACGTATCATTCTAAACCTGGGATTAGTTCATAATGCTTAAGTAGCATTGAGCAAAGCGTTTAGGATATGCTGCTGCATAAACCTTTCTGGTACTGGAGATACCTAGTGAATAGAGTTTTGGAGCCCTTGCATTAGGTATGTATTTTAATAACAGTTCCTGCTCAAATAAGAGGACCTGGCAATAGGTCCTTAACCCTGCTCTGGCAAACCAAATTGAGAAACTAATCTAATGGATTTTTATTTCTTTTTTTTCCTGATGTTGCAAAAGGAGTTGTGTTAAATGTCCTCTGTTAAACTGTCTTAATGATTTCCTACTGCTCTTGTTAATGAGTTTGTAGTGTATGATGCTGCTAGATGGCAGGCTTTTCAGTTTGGGGGAGAAGTCAGCAATGTTTCTGGAAAAAGTATGTTTATGGTGTGTCCCTTGTACACTGCTCTTGGTACGCTTCATGACCTCTGAAATGGTCTCTTGTTACATATTCTGAGGAACTTTTGCTGATGAATAGCAGTAAGTCTAAGCATTGTTTAGCTTTTAGACATTTGAGCATGGATAACAATTTCATGTATCAGCTATTGTAGATAGGCGGATGTTGACTTTAAGCCAGAAGAAGGCTTAAATCCCATCTTTGTTTCGGATCTGAAAATAGCATTAGCACTTTGCTGCCCATGTAACTTTATCTTTGATAAATATTTACTGGATTCATTTTCTGTCTGTGTATTACATTGATGGTTGTGCATAAATTTTGACCTGTGTAATATCTCTTTCAGTGACCAGGAGCCTCCTTATTCAATGATCACGTTGCATGAAATGGCAGAAACAGGTATCGAGGCACTGTGTTGGGCATTTCAGTTGTGACTCCAAAGGAAAAAACGGCACTGTTTTCTTTGCAAAATAACTGTACTGCTAGCATGTATTTTATCAATTTGCTGTAGCTCTAGGGACTCGGACTCCAAAACGTAATTCTGTCCTTCTGAAGATTGACAGAGCTGATGGTATCTGAGGTTTTTGAACTCCTGTTATACTTCCTACATGAGCTGTCCAGAAGCAGCCAACTGGCTCCCAAGCACACTGTAATAGCATTAAACAAGCCACAAAGAATCTGTTTGCACTAGGGCAGAACCTGCCCATATATGTAGATGTGGCTTAAACCCTTAGTTTTAGTGTTGCCAAATAGTACATACTTCAATAGTACATGCTTCTTGTCTAGGGTTTTTACTGTCCTTAGACCTCCATTTTATTGATATTTTTGTTCAAACTCTGTACCCAAGCTCTTCTGCAAGCCAAGCTGTGTCCATATGAGGGTTGCTTTAGCTGTGTTATGGTAGGTGCAACTCACCCAACTCAAGACTTCCACCAGAATTCTGGTGGCTCTTAATAGAATTGGTATTGGTACTAGAAAATGTTACTGTATTAAAATAAGTTAACCTCACTAACTATTACAGCAATTAAGTGAAAAGTTTTTTGGGGTAATGTGCTAACAAATTTCAATACTTTGTTTTGTATTTACTTGTCGTAGAAGGGAACACTAAGTCTCTCTTCTAACCTCACTCCTTGTATGCAGATGCAGACTCAATTACCTCTGATTTTACTCCTAATGCAGCTTTTGTTCTTGTAAATCCAAATCTGTTTACTTTTTTAGTAGTTAAGTAGTTTAACATCTGTAAGTAAACAACAATTTACATGTAAGTAGAAGGCCTTGTCTACTCAAACTGTGAGAGCTGTTCAGTTTGAAATCAGATTTTCTTTGGAAGTCCAGGCATAGGATAAGCTAATGCAGCTCCTCCAAGGTCTTGTGTTACTTGAGGGGATTCAGGAAGGATGCTCTTTCTCCTGACCAGTAGTATCTTTTTCAGTGTCATCATGAGTGTAGCATTCAACACTTAGAGTTGATGATGCACACGGAACTCCTGAGTTACTACACAGTAGCAAAGTGCTTGTCCATAGTTGTCATGAGTGTTTCTTCCTAATTTTAGTGGAAACTGAAGTATTCTCTGGCTTGGGCAGGACTGTTCTCCAAACAATGAAATTGTATGCTATTGCCTAAGCTGCTGTAAACTTCTTTCTCCCTTTGAAATTAAACTTCCAAGCTACTGCAAACTAAGACATTGATGCAAAATGTAAAGCATTTTTTCCTAGTTCTTGTAAAATCACTGGGTAATTTTAATGATTGAAAACTTAAATTTAGATTTGCTGATGTATATTAAACACTTTAGAATTGCAGTATTAATTCTAAATGTTACTTCTGTTTTGTGGTTGACAGATGAAGGCTGGTTGGAAGTTGTCCAGTCTTTAATTAGAGTTATTCCACTAGAAGATCCACTGGGACCAGCTGTTATAACGCTACTACTTGATGAATGTCCGTTGCCAACAAAAGTAAGTCGAAGCAGTGTGTGTTTATCTGCAACTGAATTTCAGTTATTTATGGTTGCCACTTCCATGATAGCTTCTGGGTGGGTTTAATCAGTGATACAAGACTGTTAGCTGTTCAGAAAATGGGTGTAACTTGTAACTTTGAGTAATTTGTGGTGGCTTGTTATCTAATTGGTATTTAATGCTAGAAGCAGTGTAGAGGAAAATGAAAAGGCAGTGGTCCCCAGGGAAAAACAAGAGGCATTTGGTCCTTGGCTGCTTTCATTGCTCTCCTCTCCTGCCATGTGGTATGCATACTGTACAATAAGTGTGTATGGATTCTGCAAATGCAGGACAAGTTCTGTTTTTGCTCAAGTTTTGATAGATGCATATGTACAAGTCACTGTTCAGTTATTCCTTCCCTCCTATGTGCAGTGAATGCAATGTAACTGGGTGATGTTAAATGACATTTTAACTATGTTATAGTAGGTGCAACTCACCCAAAAGGAGTGAGTTCTAGGGCACTTAAAACTGATTAGGTAGCAATACTGCCATAGCTGCTGAATGAATACCAAGCAAAGACAATACCAAAATCCTCTTCCTGTAGGAGCTCATATATGTCCAAAAGTATCCTATAGTTGTTGATCCAACAACCTGAATGGTCAACAATCTGTTGGCAACTTTGAAGTTACAACTCTTGGGAATATTGAACTTCTAGTCTTATCTTTTCTTTATTATATTTTTATCTTAGATAACATCCTATGTTGCCTCTAATGTGATGATGATTTTAGTAATATATTGTAAAAAATAATTTGTAGTATATTGGGGGAAACTGTGCGTCAGCGATGTTGAAAATATTTGATTTTTCCTCTTTCAGGATGCATTACAGAAGTTAACTGAAATATTAAACTTAAGTGGAGCTGCTGCTTGTCAGGATGCTTGTCACCCTGCTAAACATCGGAATACAACTGCAGTACTGGGCTGTTTAGCAGAAAAGTTAGCAGGTAAAGTCATGGGATTATTCTGACAGCTTGCTGAGTGCCTATTGCTTTAGCACCTATGGTGCAGACTACTTCAGAAACATTTTTTAGAACTGAGTAATGTTCTGCATGTGGGGGGATATCTTGTCTGACAGGTGTGACCAATTCTACTCCTTAATTCAAATGTTCAGATTCAGCCATCAGTCACTAGTTTGGGTCTGAATGAGCTGTTTACAATCCCAGGTAGTTGAAAAGATAATTATTTTGATGTTTGGTTAGCAATTTGAAATGCATATGTTTGTGGATCAACACTTATGCTCTACGATATATGGTTTAGCATTGGTAATTGGTCTTTTCTCAAGATCTAGTCTGGCCCTTTGAGAATTGCTGTGAAAAACATAGCTCTTTGCTGATTTAATATTCCTGCTCATTGACTAGTCTTGGAGCCAGTGTAGAAAGAAGAAGAATGCTGTTGCTGCTAAGCATGTGTTTTATTGTAGTTAGCTGAAAAGATTCACTGTTATTACTTAAAATCCCAGCAGTGTTATTTTAAGGTGACTTTTCATGTAGAACAATTTATGCCCTGTTACTTTCTAGTACCCTGCTGGAAACTGATTATTACATTTCCTTCCTGCTGATGGTCATCTTTCTATGTAGTTCTTAGCTCCTCTTCTGAAAGTGGACAGGAAAAGGAAACAAAAAGTGATTGTTTGGTATCACCTAATGGTTCTTAAAAACATAACTTTAGTATTTCTGTCAAAGTAAAGAACAAGGACAGGGAACATTTTATGCTATAATATTTCCACCTTCTTGTTATAGTAAGTCGAAATGAGATCCAATACCCGCTTTTTTTCTTAGTGATCTTGGAACTTACCTCATTGCAGTAGCTCACACAAAACTTGTTAAACTGCCTGCTGCAGTTTCTTAGAGTTCAGAGATATTAGAGTTTGATTCCCTTGTAACTCTTTTGATTAAACAAGCAGTATTTCAGGATGATTTTCTTAATTGGCAGCTAGCCACAGTGCTGTTGCAAATTGTATGATTAACTATCAAGTAGGCTATATTAGACTCTTAGTTTTGCTTATTTTGAACTACAGATGAATGGAGCTAGTCTTTATGCTTTCCCTGTGGAAGTAAAGGGGAGCTAGATTCTTCAGAAAAAAGTAAAGGGGAGCCAGACTCTTAAAAAATGAGCATAAAAGTGTTGAGCAGAGGCCGATGGAGTCTTATTTCAAAAACTGTGTGGCTAGAACTGTCTCTGTTTATAGAAGGTAAAACAAATGTTTGTGATTTGGTAATAGTGTAGTTATATGTATAGCAAATATTTGGGAACAATATTTCTTCTGTATTGTACTTCTGTGCAATGATAGATATATGATAGTTCCTATAGGTGGATTTAATTTGTGATACTTTTACAGGTCCTGCAAGTATAGGCTTACTCAGCCCAGGCATATTAGAATATTTACTTCACAGCTTGGTAAGTGTCTTTGTCTTTCTTAATGTATGTATCTTGTATGGTATCCATACATAGCAATTAGAATGTTTTTGCTTGTTGTTTTTTTCTGATTATTGTGAAAAGTTAGTTGTTGGAATACTGATAATGTACAAAGAGTTGAGATTTAAGTTCAGGAAAGGCCTAATCGAAAATAACTCCCCCAGAAAAACATAAGGTACCTTGCTGCTCATTTTCTAATTTTAAGATATTTTAAATAACCAGGCTTTGTTGCATGTCATGACACAGGGCTGGCTGCCCAAGCTTATACCTTTTCTACCTCCAATTACCATGTTGCCTGATCACATCAAAACCCACTTAAATATGAGTAGAAACATTGATCAAATTGTCTCAGCTTAACAGGAAGGTAATTGTCACTGGTGAATACACTTTTATGAATTGAGGAAAATAGACAAACTGTGTGTATATTCAGGTGAAATTTTCATAGAATCATAGAATGGCTTGGATTGGAAGGGACATTGAAAATCATCCAATTCCATCCCCCCGCCACAGGCAGGGATGCCATCCACTGGATCAGATTGGCCAAGGTCCCATCTAGCCTGGCCTTGAACACCTCCAGGGATGAGGCATCCACAGCTTCTCTGGGCAACCTGTTCCAGTGCCCCACTACCCTTACAGTGAAGTATTTCTTTCTAATGTCTAATCTCAATCTCCCCTCTTTTAGTTTAAGACTATTTCCCTTTGTGCTATCATTATCTACCTGAGTAAAGAGTCCTTCTCCATCCTTTTTATAAGACCCCTTTAAGTACTGAAAGGCCATGAGGGCTCCCTGAGCCTTCTCTTCTCCAGGCTGAACATCCCCAGTGCTCAGCCTTTCTTTACAGAAGTGCTCCAGCCCTCTGATCATCTTTGCAGCCCTCCTCTGGACTCGCTCTAACAGCTCCACATCTTTCTTGTGGAGGCCCCACACCTGGATGTAGGACTCCAAGTGGGGCCTGATGAGGGCACGGTAGAGGGGGACAACCACCTCCCTCAGCCTGCTAGCCATTCCTCTTTTGATGCAGCTCAGGATGTAGTTGGCCTTCTGGGCTGCAAGTGTGCACTGCTGGCTCATGTCAAACGTCTTGTCCACCAGAAACCCCAAGCCTTTCTCAGCAGGGCTGCTCTCAGTGAGTTCTCCCAGTCTGTCTTCCTGTCTGTGCACCTTTGAGGTGCAGCACCTTGCAGTTGTTGAACTTCATTAGGTTCATGTGGGCCCACTTCTCCAGCCTGCCCAGGACCCTTTGAATGGCATTTTTTCCTTCTGTTATATTGTTGCCTGCACCACTCGGCTCTGTCCTCTGCAAACTTGCTGAGGGTGCACTCAATCCTATCATCTGTGACACTGAAGATACTGAAAAGCACTGGTCCCAGGACAGACCCCTGAGGGATGCCACTTGTCACCGGCCTCCACTTGGACATGGAGCCATTGACCACCACTCTCTGGGTGTGACCATCGAGCCAACTCCTTATCGACTGAATGGTCCACCCATCAAATCCATCTCTCTCCACTTTGGAGACCAGCGTGTCATGTGGGACTGTGTCAAAGGCCTTGCAGAAGTCCAGGTAGATGGCATTGGTCGGTCTTCCTTTGTCAACCGATGCACTCACTCCATCACAGAAGGCCACCAGTTTGGTCAGGCACAATTACAATTGGTGAAGCCATGCTGGCTGTCTCAAATCACCTCCTTGTCTTGCATGTGCCTTGACACTGCTTCCAGGAGGATCTTTTCCATGATCTTGTCAGGCACAGAGGTGAGGCTCACTGATCTGTAGTTCCCTGGATCCTCCTTTCTGTCCTTCTTGAAAATGGGAGTGATGTTTTCCTTTTTCTAGTCACCAATCAGGGACTTCACCTGACTGCTAGGATTTTTCAAATATGATGGAGAGAAGCTTGGCAACTCCATCAGCTAGTTTCCTCAGGACCCTGGAATGCATGTCATCAGGCCCCATAGACTTGTAGCAGTTCTTACAAAAGAGAGCAGATGCATTGTAATGTGAGAAGATTTTTTTGAAAGTTCATCAGACTCTGGGACTGAACCAACCTGCCTATATACTTCCAGTTAACACTTGTAAAAAAAAAAAAAGCATTGTATATTGTTGAGCAAACTGGAAACTATACTTTCAAGTATACCTGATGCGTAACTTCATCCATATTTCTGTTTTATTATCCAAGTGCAAACTTTTTTCCTCCTCTGCAATAATTACTTCAGATCATTTCTTTACACTTAAAGTCTCCATCTCTTCTTCAATTTTAGGTTAGAAGAACAAGGCTTCAGAAATTTGAGAACTTTTTTTTTTTTTTGAGCGAGCAGTTCTGCCCTTTGATCTAGAAATGCCAGGCTTCTCTTCAGAGCTCTTGAATCAATGCTGAGGGCTAATGCCACTTGTTAGGTCAGTTGCTTAGGGTCTGGCACTGGTGTGAGCTGAAAAGATGGCCATTTTGAGGAGTCAGTCTAATATTCCTGGTTGACTTCAAGCTATTTGTTACAAACTCTTGGAAGGTGAAGCGGAAACTAGCACACCCTGTTTTGTACTTGGTCTGTTAGCATTCCATAGAGTAAATGTAACTACTTAACTCAAGTACATCTGTGTATACTGTTCCTTTCTCTCTCCATGCTCTCCCACAAACCTCCCTATTACCATGCTACATGAAGACTTTTCTTGTGTAGAGATTTCTGAAAACATAAGCATAGAATGAAACAATTTTTTAATCTTTGAGAGAACTGCGTTTCTTCAGTCTGGAGAAAGAGGAGGCTAAGGGGGATGTTATAGCTGTCTAATGGCCCAATAAGAGGGTGTGGAGAAAATGGAGGCAGGCTCTCCTCAAAGGTGCATGTTGAGACATGAGGTAAATGGCACAGGCTGGAACGTAAGCTGGAGATGTAAGGAAGAGAATTCCATTGTGACAGGGGCCAAATATTACACCAGGGTGTTGCAGTGAGGCTGTGGGATCTCAACTGTTGGAGATAGGCAGAAGTTCATAGGACAAGGCTGTGAGCAGCCTGACCTACTTGAACTAGCTGTTGACAGAAGGAGGGACTAGATAACCTGGGGAGGTATACTTCAACTTAAGACATTCAGTGAAAAATAGCCATTCAGTGGAAAAATAGCTCTCTGTACCCATCTATGTCATATATTTATTAAATGTTATTTCTGCCCATATTTAGAATTTCCAGTCTCATCCGACAGTGATGCTTTTTGCACTAATAGCACTGGAGAAGTTTGCACAAACAAGTAAGTATTGTCTTGATACTGCTCTTAATGGTAATAGAATGGCTTCTGCTGTGTGATTATTAGCTTCATCTGATCACATTTGTTGTGAGCATGAGAGACTGAAGTGGTAGGAACAAAAACGTGGAAGAGAAATGTTGGTGCACTTGCAGGTCAGAAGAAATAACTATTGCTGTAGTTGTCACCTACCCCTTAAAAACCTTGAGATTTTCTGGAACTCAATACAGTCTGTATCAGTTAGAAATAGCTGCCTAAAGACTTAAGACATCAAGGCCTTTGTTGCTGAAAGAAATCTATTTCAATATCTATTGCTTTAATGACACCCTCACCCAGAAACTGTTAAGAGATTTGCTGAAACTCAGTCTTTATGTAGCAATTGCTACATAAAGACTTATGCTACGTGAAACCTTTGGGGAAAAAAAATGTATTGAGAACAACCATGATTTAATTGTCTATTGATGTTATGGCTCCATGCAAAGAACTTAAATAATACGTAATTGCAAAGTTAACTTCATGTCTGCTTGGGAAAAGAACTTGATGCTGTTTGTAATGCTGAGCTTTTGTTTTTTTTCCTATTGCATTTACTCAATGTTACTCTTTTTAACTAAACTTACTGTTAGTTTATAGCAATTATTCTTTTTTGCTTTTAAATTACAGGTGAAAATAAAATGACAGTTTCTGAATCCTGCATTAGTGACCAACTGATCTTGCTAGAGAAATGGACGGATAATCCAGACTATTTAAAACGCCAGGTTGGATTCTGTGCCCAGTGGAGTTTAGACAATCTGTGTAGGTATAACAAAAGTATAGATTCATTTAATATTAAACAATTCTCCAAAGACATAGAGGTGTACTCTGCACTTTGTTTTGTATAAGCTCTTATAAATATACCTGACTACATTTGATAGCGGTTACAAAAAAAAAGAGGTGAATATATCCAGACTAATTGAATGGAAAATAAATTTTGGCAAGGAAAGCCTTTGTGAAAGGAAGTGGTTTGTACTCTGCAAATTGGGACTGGAATGAAACTACTTATTTTAACCATGTTTCCTGTAACCCATGTTTCAGCAGAGGTGCAAAGTAGCTAAACAGTGCTAGCTCTGTCTCTGGAACAGCTGGATTACTGATGATATCATGGTGGCAGTCACTACTGTGATCTTAGGCTAGCAGTGCATGGTCCCAAAGAATTATTAGAGACACTTAAAGAAAATGTTCTTGTGATTGAGCATGAGAAGTAATCTGTCAAATCACTTCAATAGATCTGTCTTTTAGGACAAAATAATAAAATTCACTTGTTTAGTTGTGATTTGAAGGGCCCAGTAACTCCAAGGGCCTTGTAGTTTCTAATATGTTTTGGGACTTCTAAAAAAGATGGAGAGTGACTCTGCTCAATCCCATAATGACAGGATGAGGGGGAATGGTTTTAAACTAAAAGAGGGGAGATTGAAGAATTTCCTCCTAATCTCTAATCTCAAATGATCTCACAGTGATCAAAGTGATCTCAACCTCACTAACAAGTGATGCACAATGCAATTACTCACCACCTGCTGACCGATGCCCAACCTATCCTGAGCAGCCGGTCCCCCCACCCCAGCCAGCCCCCCTTATAATTGTTCAGCATGATGCCATGTAGTATGGAATATGCCTTTGGCCAGTTTGGGTCAGCTGTCCTGGGTCTGTCCCCTCCCAACTCCTGCTGCACCCCCAGCCTGCCCACTGGCAGGACGGAGCAAGAAGCTGTGAAGCCCTTGGCTTAGTGTAAGCACTGCTCTGCAACAATTAAAACATTAGTGTGATAACATTATTCTAATCCTATATCCCAAACACAGCACCCTACTAGCTACTAGGAGGAAAATTAACTCTATCCTAGCCGAAACCAGGACAAAGTGGCATCTTGGTATGAACTTGGATGCTTTATGTTTGCCTATGTGTTTCTTGAAAGTATTAATTAGACTACAGAAGCTCTAGTCAGAGGTATAGATTATGCTCTGATTAGAGGACATTCAACAGTATTATTGGAAGCGATACTGTTTTTATGGAGGCAAAATGTTGATATTTCATTAAGTTATGCCAAAAATGAACTGTCCCAATGCAATCGTAACCCTATGAAATGTTCAAAATGAAGCTTTACTGAAGCAGTGATTCCAATTATTTTATTTTGCAGTTTTAAAAGAAGGCAGGCAGTTCACATACGAGAAGGTTGATTTGACCAACATTAGGGCTATGCTGAACAGCAACGATGTCAGTGAATACCTGAAGATCTCACCACATGGATTAGAGGTAGGATGTCACTTCATGGTTTTGACTGAAAAAAGTCTGAAAAAAAAGACTGTTTTTAACTACTTTTTTGACTACTTGCTCCTGTGATTTCCTAGAATTAATAAAAGTTCTCTGCCAGCTTTGTATAGTAAGCTTTCATAATGATGTTACAAACCTCTGATCAAGCTGAGCTCTGTTGTAGAAATGTTCATAGTAAAGTAGTGCCTGTATTCAGAAAATGTCAGCTCATTTTTCACTCATTTAAACTAAAACTGTTCACCAAAGTGTAATTCCTACTTGTCCTATCTAATCCTGAGGAATACATAACAGGATCCTTGTCTCAGCCATATTTTTTCTTTCCATATTACTTTTTTCTGTACTCTGTAGATGAATTTCCATGTAACAGTGAATACCTTTAAGCTCTTCCTACCAAGTGTTAGCTAACAGCCCATGACTTAGGTCTTCCTGTCTTGGTGCCTTAGCCTAATTGCACTGGTGTATTACATGTGAGAAATCTGGTCCAGGAAAGGAAGGAGCTTATTTAAATGGTTATTTTGTAGAAAACTAACTTCTGGTTTGGTTTTGGTAGGCTCGATGTGACGCCTCATCCTTTGAAAGTGTTAGATGTACATTCTGTGTTGATTCTGGAGTTTGGTACTATGAAGTTACAGTAATTACTTCGGGAGTGATGCAAATAGGATGGGCTACCAAAGACAGCAAATTTCTCAATCATGTGAGTACATGTGATGTCATCTGGCTGATAATGTAACTTTAGTATTTTCCTACTTTCAAAAGCAATGAAAAGAACCCTGGTTATTCTGTGGTAGTAAGCGTGTACTTCTTTCCTTCAAGTTTTCTGTACACTTGCAAAACTTTTTTCTGATGCAAATACTACAAGGAAAGACTAGGTTATTGCAACACACTGACACTGGTCGCACAAGTATTGCATAGCTGCTAGCAGTGACAACTTAATCTACTTGCCATTGCCTGGAAGCTACAGAAAAATGACTTGTGTTTTGTGCCTTAGTGTCCTCTTAGAAACTCTTTAGGTAAAAGCAGTGGTTACTGTGCGTTGTTTTTGTGAAGCAAAAAATTGCTCACTAAGAACTAGCAGATTGTCATGAATGCATTTTTGCACAAGTCATCAAACATCAATTCGATTACCCTCTTTAACATACATTCATATTACATTGTTTCACCTGGGAAATAATTCTTTAAGTTGACTTTGGGATAGCATGGCATGTTTTGATCTGTTGGTAGAAGTAATATACAGTTTGGGAATGTGGCAGCTTTTTTGATTAAAAGTAAGGATTACAGAAAGATTGAATTCTCTACCTTCTTGCCTTTATTCTGATAATATAGAATAAATACACTTATTTATAGTTTGCTTTGCTCTCATTCTCATCTAGCTAGCTTAGTATCTTATCCTGAATTCTAAACATTCTTCTTAGTATTTATTTTTTAATTATGCTCTTACTAGCATTAAAACATAACGTTCCATGTGAATGAAGTCTGAACCTGTAGTCAAAGAATAATCTCTGCTAATGTTAGTAAAGATATAACTAGGACCTATTTCCCCTTAATTATTTATGGTAACTCCATATGGCTGTCGTAAACTCAGTATGCTGTAGCATATTTACTTCCATATTTGCATAACATTGAGAAAACATTGAAATTATTACCCAGCTAACTTGTATACTTAAGCTTAGAGAGGGCTTTCCATATTATCAGCCTTCCAAAGTTGTCATTAAAGTACAGCTTAGAATATCAGTACAAAAATCATGTATGACCTAGCCTACTACTACTAACTAGAATGGAAATACAGGGCTGAGATTTTAAGTTGAGTGAGTTTGAGTAAGAAATATACCCGTAACCCTACTTTATAGTTGCAATTGCATGGTTTTCTGTTCCCACTTGGAATCTCCTTTAGGAGAAGCATTATATATTTTCTTATTTTGAATGCAGAGATAAGCAGTTAAAACTGCTTATTTCTGATTATTATAGAAAGTCATTCTACCGCTGTCAAGTGGAGAAGCTAATATGAAGATAGGCCAAATGCAGACATATGAGTAAATATTGGTGGTGGGGGTATGAGAGAAATATTTCAAGGAGGTGAAAGGAAACATCAGTGGCAAGAAACACCTGAGAATGGGGGAGTAGCCTTGTTCACCATTTACCTTGAATCTACCTGTGAGTTTGGTCTTGCTGCATTTCTTATTCACATAAATAGGATTGTCTTCTGGTATATAACATGCGTGTACATCATGTCCAAAGTCCAGTCCCACATTTCTAGCATGGAATTACTGGTGGAATAACTTAAAATCAAACAAACAAAACCAACCAACCAAAAAAAAAACATACAGACCTGTCCTGGGCACAGGCATTGTTGATGTTGAGTGTAATGGAAACTGAAAAAAAAAAGGCAGTGTGTCCGCCTTTAGAATGCTAAGAGGCTTAAATGATTTTTTCCCAATTACTGTAAATGAGATTGGTGTATTTTTCCGACTGCTTCCTGCTCAAGGTATGAATACAAGAGATGTTACATCAGAGCTGGATGATTCTGTTGCGATGGTTGTTTTACTGGTGGCTAAATACTGATGGTATATAAGTCCATCAGGTTTATACCTGAATGAGGGAGGCTGTCACTTGACAGGGACAGAATGTGACCCAGGTAGTGAAGGGTCTATGGGACTGTTCTTTATGCACTGTGTGTGCTGGCGATGCTTGGTTATCTTGTGGATGTCTATTACAAGCCTGATACTGGGACTTCAGGATAGGAGAGAAGCAGTACTTTTGTAGCTTAAGAAGTCAACAAAAAGTTAACATAGTTATTTGGCTTCTAGACCTGTGATCTTTAAATATAGGACAAAAGCTAGACAGTAGAAGATGAGCTCATACAGCCTGAGAAATACTTCAGGGGGTGAGAGGGGGGATATTGTCTCTAACAAACTCCTTTTGATGTGAAAATGAAGCCAAGACTTCATTTGAAAAATGATTTTCAAGGGAAGAGATGGATGGGAACCCTTCCTGCTCTTGGATGAATGGTTTAGATGTATAAAAATAAACTTTAGCTCTTTTCAGACTGAAATACTTGACTCCTTTTTTCCTAAAGGAAGGCTATGGTATCGGGGACGATGAATACTCCTGTGCATATGATGGCTGCCGGCAGCTGATTTGGTATAATGCCAGAAGTAAACCACATTCCCATCCCTGTTGGAAAGAAGGTATTTGGTCCTTTCTTGTGCTTTTCATCCTAACTGGATTTCTGCACAGGACTTGTCCTCTTGCAGGAATCTGGAGTACATAGTATGTTAGTGGCATGAAATAACTTATGATGACTGTTCCTGGTGATATTAAATGTTTTATCATTATCCCTGTGCTATAATTTGTGATATTAATTTGTAGTGGTTTAAAGGTACAAAACAGGCATCATACTCGTGTTCCACAATGTGCGTAAAGAGGGTCTTGTTAGTTAAATGTTCTTTATTTTCATAGGCAGAGCACCAATTAAAGTTGCTGGACTTCCTTATCATAAGACTTTTCTGGTATTTGTAGTACTAGGAGAGAGTTGAAATGATCCTTTCTGTGTTGAAACAGTTACTTTAAAGAAGGAAAAAAGTAACAATCTAATTTAGAGGTCAAGGTTAAGGAGGAGTTGTATTGTCTTACTTGCTTTAAATTCTTAGTTAACTACTTGGACAGCAAAGCTGTGTTCTTGATTTTGGCTTTAAAATCTTGGTAGGAATCTGTGTAAGCAACACTTGTGTAAACTGTACCTTCACTTCTATTAAAAATTTCTCCCTGTTTCTGGCTAAATTAATGCATCTCTTAAGTACATAGCACAAGCGTTTTAAAAACTTAGCAACTGTGTTCTGAAGGTATCTTCAACTGATGTAAAATTGTCAGAGACAGAGAGGGAAAGTAGCTTTTTTTTCTGGCTTTGGCTAATACTCTGCAGTACTTCTGCAGCTATATAGTATTAGCACCCTGGCAGAATAAAATACTTTTAATTATTATATTGCCCTGTTTTTCTGCTAGTTACTGCCTGTACCGCACTGTTCCTTCTGCTGTGTGTTCTGAAAGAGTTCCTCCTTACTCAATTCAGAGTGAGAGATGATACTTTAAAAATAACTGTTTCAGCTATTGTCATAATTGAATATTAAATAAAATATATAAATATTAACATAATTGAACTGTTCAAATTATCTTTGTTTTGCATGTAAGGAGACACAATAGGATTTCTACTAGACTTGCAAGAAAAGCAAATGATCTTCTATTTAAATGGAAACCAGCTTCCTGCTGAGAAGCAAGTATTTTCATCAGCTATGTAAGTATGTGCTCATTTGGAATCACAGTGACCTGTATGGATAATGGTTTTAATTATGTGAAAAGTTTCCCCTTTGAAGTGTAAACTCATACTTGCTTACCTGAAACAATCGTTAAGCAGGCTTCCCAATTGAAAGTTGCTTAGAAATTTAGTAACTAGGATAACATTTTACAAGTGGGTTTCAGGGTCCAAACCAAATGCTTTAGAACATGTGAGCACAGGTTCAACCCAACATGTTGTACTGTCAAACTAGAACAGCACTGAGGTAATACAGGGCTGTAGCAGAGATGAACAAACATCTAGTAGTGCTTGGGGAACTTTTGATCTTTTTAAAAATAAAAGCCTCAGCCTTGTGAATTCTGAGGAGTGTGTAAGAGCTTGCTGCAGTGCAGCGAGGCCAGATTCTGTAGTAGTGCATTGAATATTCATGGGAGGATGTCTGTAACAATACTACTGGAAACTGTTAGACTTTTTTTTCAATCTCTAAAATTAGTTCGTGACTAATTGCTCTGTCATGGAGAAAGTGAGCATTTCAGCTCTGAAAAGGTAAGCTGGAGTGATACTTGAGAGAGGGTTTTTATGCAGCTTAATTAAACATTAGTACAGTAATAATATCCAGTTAGAAAGTATTGTAATGATTTCACTCATGTTTTCTCATCAAAATGAAGTTCAAGGTACAAGCAAGATAATAGCACAGCTTAAAAGTCTTCCAAAATGTATTGTCTATTCAGTTTGTAGTACTGTTTTTCATGTGGAGTATGGCATTTATTACACTTAACAGATTTTGTTACATGATTTAAAATTAAGGTATTACCCAGCTTGGGTTCTTTCTGTAAATAAAGCTGAAAGGGATGATAGCTCTGGTGTTTTTATAAGGTGTCTGTATGGCTGTGATGAAGACAGCTGGCCCAAGGTAATCCTGCAAGGGCAAGGAGAAGCAGATGGGCATGGTGCTAAAAGAGCTCACAGACCTGAATTTGTCATGTACAGGTTCCATACAAGTAGCTAGCATACAAATGTTACGAGTTCTCCAGAGTAGTGCCTGATCAAATAAAGCAGCAAGGAGTGGTGGATGTCTAGGTGTCCCTCACAGCTGCTACTGCGCTTTGCAGCTCCACTAAACAGCAGGATTTTGGGGAGGAAAATACAGTGTTGAAGGAGAGATCTGAGCGGATCAGTGTAAAGAGGATCAGGCTGTGGGCTGTTAAGATTTGTTTGCTCTTAGTAGTGTAAGTGCAACTGTTCCTAACTGTAGAGTAAGCAGCCTTTATTGGTTGACTTGGGAGTAAATTGTCAGATAAATTCTGACAGTAAATTCCAAAGCTGAGAACTAAAAACAAAAGTATGAGTGGCTGAGACTGTGTTTGAGGTTTTTCTCCCAGCTAGCTTTAGTGAATCTCTGTTGAAGAAAATCTTTGTTTCATGGCACTTTTCTTTTGTCTGGTAATACAAGTGCCATGTCTGGCAAGGTCTACTGTTGCTTTGTCATCCTAAAATGTGTTTTCCTCATATTGCAGATCTGGCTTTTTTGCTGCAGCTAGCTTCATGTCTTACCAACAATGTGAGTTCAACTTTGGGGCAAAACCTTTCAAGTACCCACCATCAATGAAATTTAGTACCTTTAATGATTATGCCTTTCTAACAGCAGAAGAGAAGATCATTTTGCCAAGGTAATCCTTCTGTCTAGTCTGAGAATGTTTGCATATGAAGAAATTAAATAGCTCACTTCTGAGTTGCATAGTCTGATGCTGTACTTACAAAAGCTTTGTTTTATGAGGTCGTGTCTCTGTATGCCTTTCAGAAAAGGATTAGACCATAGGCTTCAGTGCAACTTAATAGGTAGAGCAGGGGATAAGCAGCCAAACACCATTTCATTAAAGTAATTGTTTGCAATATTAGGATAATTTAACACTAACTACTATTGCACATTAAACTATTTGTACTAAACATACCTCATGCTGTGTAAGAACAAATAGGTTTTTTGAGGAGCCGTAGTTGTAATTAAAAAGGGTGCCTCACTTAAAATTGACCTAATTTGATGTTGGCAGTGTGAACATACTGAATGATTGTAAGGCTTGAAGCTGTGAGGCTTCTGGGGGGAACCTTTCATCTTAAACACTTATGAATACTATCAACAAAGGTTATTCAAATTTTCAAGCACTTATCCACCTAAATTTAAATCCAGCCAGACAAAGCCAGATTTGGGTAACTTTTTCCCCGAACTTCCTGTATTTTTGGCAGGAATGAAACCTAACAGCTCTTCTAGATTAGGTCACCAGTAATGAAATTTTCTGGAACAGAAACAGTAACAGGAGAATGGAGTGTATTCCAGATTTCCAACTTTGTCTAAAGATGGCTATCTAGACTGATGCTTATATATATATATATTGTTGAAACGTTTATTTTAATTAGGTTGGATGTGGCTACCCTTGGCTGTAACAAATTCAGAGATTGGTTTTGGATTATCTAGCTGATTTTTTTCAGTGAATTAGGTGCTCAAATAACCTTATTTAAAAAAACAAAAAAAATCTACATCACTTGTGGATCTGAGTCTCATGTTGTCAAAGCTTGAGGCATGTGATACTGAGTTTATGCAAAGAGAAAATTAAATCCAGCCTGCAAGACCATTTTAATTTCCTCGTAGCCAGAGTAATTTACACCTGCTTGACCCTGGAGCTCCTTGAGAGTCTGATTTAGTTCATTAAGATGATTAAGAATTTAACATTCTTGTTCTGCCCTTTGTTCACAGTACCTAATATCTTAGTTTCATGCTCTAGATGAGGGGATTTGTAGTTTTTAGCTGTGTGCTGTAAGGAGCAGATGATCAGGTGTGATTTACATTGGTGTCACTCTTGCACTGGTCTCAGTGTTTCAGCAATAGCTGCAAGAATTCATCTTTGACAAGTGGAGAAACTAGGAGAAACTGGCTTCCTGTTGAGTTCTGACTGGAGAAGTTTTGCTTCTTGGGTTGGAGCTTATTTCAGTACTATGTGTGATAGCGCTGAAAGACTCCATTTAAATTTGGACAGTCTTTGTGTGGATGAGATGATCTTAGCTTACACAATCTGAACTGTTTGGAAGCTATCAGCTAATCATAAATTACAAGATTGCTTTGATCTTAAAATGGGTAGGAAAAAAGCAAGGGCCAAAGTGATATCAGTTACCCATCATAGGAATTAACAAGCTTTAATAGAGTTATATTGGATTTAATGCTGTTAGTGTCAGGACACAGTCTGGGCTAGACACTTCACCCTGCCACTAACCAGTTTTGATTAGCATGCGTTCCAAATCTGAAGTGTCGTATTTCAACAAAGGTGGGATTTCTACCAGTTTTCTGGCCAGAAAGTGATATTAGAGCAATGTCATGTGGGCTTCCTTCTTTAAACACACTTGACAAAAATTTACATTCCTCATAATAACAAGCATGATTTTTTTCATACTCATATGCATATATCATAAATGTGTTATTTATATATGCTCATGTTTTATATATTTACATATATACACAATGAATATACATATATACAGCTTGTATACTTGAACTATTTAGGGCCTCCTTTGTATAACAAATGCTTGAGAGAATGGAGTGTGTGTCACATCTTCTGTTGTGGCAGTTGCCACACTGGGTTGTTGGTTTTCTTTTCAGTTTGTATTTTTCTAAACTGTGTTGCAACATTACAGGGTTTCCAAGCTTCGCTGATACATCGGTGTTACTTTTCTCATCTGTACTCTTTAAAATACAGATGGTAAACTGCTTTATGGAACTGTTCTTGAGAACAAGAGCAGTAATCTAATGCCCTCTGTCGCTTTCTGACAGACCGGAACAGGGAGTCAGACTGTCCTGAACATCTGTTTTAAGTCTCTTTTGTGAATAGTTTTTGTTGATGTTTATAAGTACTAGTGTTGAGTAGTGTGGATAAGTGTTGCATTGGTCTTGGTGCGATACTCAGAATTGTTATGAATCTGTCATTTTTGAGCTAAACTGATTGGGGGGGTTATGGTTATTTCTGCAGACACAGGCGCCTGGCTTTGTTGAAGCAAGTGAGTATCAGAGAGAACTGCTGCACACTTTGCTGTGATGAGGTAGCAGACACAGAACTCAGGCCGTGTGGACACAGGTAAAAAGCATTTAAAAAAAAGTTGATGTGCAGCTTAAGTTAGATCAGATACAGTCCCTACTTATCTTGATTTACTCTGTAGCATAAAGGAAATAACTCATCCTTTTAAGGGTGTGACTGATGGCAGTTAAACATAGATTTGCTGTCTTTCTTTTCCAGCCTGTCCCCAAGCAGGTTTATGCCCCAGCTGTGTGTGTCTGGGGTTAGAGAAGTACTGTGGCTATGTGCGTATGCTGTCCTTGGGCAAGGGACATAGGCATAAGGGACATAAGCACAGTCTATCCAATTTCTTGATCTCAAAGGATTCGCTGAGTACTGGCTTAGTACTAGTGCTAGATCCAGATCCAGATCATGTGTGGGGAGCAAAAAACTCATGTATCCAAATATTCATTAAACATTCAATAAATGGATTGTCTCAAGTCACGTATCTCTAAAAGATAAAAATGGGGCAGCAATATGAGGAGTACCATAGCAGCGCTTTCCTGTGTTTTAAGTGGCCTAACTGGGAAGTTAATCCAACAAAATCCACCCCTGTAGTGTTTTTAGAGCACTCGTGGGAGCAGTCTTGCCATGGGTCTTCCAGTCTGGATGCCACAGTTTAAAAAGAACAGACATGTTCACTGTGCCTCAGCCACAAATTGAGACAAATTCATGCAGGGCACTGGGACTCTTATTTTCCAAACCAAAGCAAATGTTGAGATGAACACAAGTGTTCAAGTGTAATCCTCACCAACTGCATGTGCAGTTTTAGGTCTGTAAGATGCAGAACATCAAGACCTCCTCTCAAAGCCTGTGGATCCACAACACCAGATTTGCAATTCCTAATCCCTACACTGAAACACTTACCTTGATTGTTTTTCCAGCAGGCTGAAGAAACTACTTAACGCTTGGATTTTTTCTTTTAGTTTTTCACATTGTGAATACAGGCTTTAACTGTTTTTCTTTCTCCTCCAGTGACCTGTGCATGGAGTGTGCCTTGCAACTAGAGACCTGCCCTTTGTGTCGACAGGAGATACAAACCCGAGTCAGACAGATTTCTCACATTTCATGACACGTGGAGAAATACCACAGACTTGTTTTTAATGAACTCCAACCAATACTGAAAGGGGAAAGCATCTCTAACCAATCTTTACGCACATAGAACCATAGCCGCGGCCAGATTTCATGCTAAAGTGTAATCTGTTTATCTTTAAAATGAAATCTTTTTAATAAGCTATTTCAGGTTGGCAGCAATGTGAACTGGTTTCAACAGTAAGGAAAGCTGGTAGTTCAGCGTGTTACGGCTATTGGTTACTCCAAGGAAAAGCATAGGAGAGCATCTCTCTTCCTCCCCCTTTCCTTCTCGCCTGTCACAAGTGCTGAAAAAATTTGCACTGGAAGTACACATACAATGCATTTTAGAAAGAAAAGAGAAAGCATCTCCTAAAGCAGGGCCATTCTCTCTTGTGCTTGAAAGTCTCTATTTTTGGCAGAAGTCAGTGCAAAAAACGAATGCCAATGTTTCTTGTTTAATGTAGCCTCCTGCTGGTCAGAGACTCTGTATTTTCCAACAGTGGATATTAAACTGCTCAAAGACTTGATCTGTACACAGACTGATTTGAAAGGACAGTGTGGAGACTGTAAAGAAATTCACGTTTTAATAACTTGGTGATTCCAAAGAAAGTTCTGATTTGTTTTTATCTGTTAAAAGATTGGTGGTATTTTCAAGTACATAGTCTTTCTGATGATTTTAACTTCAATACCCACATTTTTTTGTGAGGATATAATTTTCAGGAGCTATTATTAACTAATTATAATGCTGGACTGGAATTAATTTGATATTCTGAGTATTTTTTTAAGGTATCTGCAAACATCTTTTTAAATCAGTATTGTTTTTGAAAGTTGTGTTCACTTTGAAAATATTGAGCTATCTTAAAGGATTGGAGAATAATGCTGAGCCAGTTTATTTGAGGGGAAAAAATGTTACTTGGAGAGCAAGTTCATTCTTACTCTGTAACTCTAAAAATGCACTTTGATTGCCATGTGTCAGTCCTGTTCTGATCAGGTTTGGGGCAACACTGTATTTTTGGTAGGGATCATGGGGGGGGATCTCTGCTCTACTTCAATTATACATTTGTGACATTTGTTAAGGATGTATTTCAGCAGGCAGCTTTTGACTGTTTTATTTGGTTTCCACGAGGAATCAGGGTTCACACCTAGTGTTGGTGAAGTAGCACAAAAGTCAGTGGAATTACACTTATTTTGCACCAGGTGAGGCTATGACTCTCGTACAAGGCTTGTACAGGGTCCTTTTTTCTGAAAATGATTTGAATCTTTAGTAGAACTCATTCACACTTAGTTTATACCAGAAACATCCCCCTCCTTGGCAGTGATTCAATAGCAAAGATTATTATAATGAATTCTCATGCTGTGATGTATTTTATTTTTAGAGTCATTTATCATCTTTACTGTCAATTATTAACAAAGCAAAGCTAAGGCCTACTCTTCATGCTGAGTACCGTTGCTTCCTACTGACATAAAGAGGACCTGAGAGCGCCGCATGCCATGCAGCTCCCACAGTCGCTCTGTGTAGCAGCTCCTTTAACACTCCACCCTTGTTAACTGCAGGGTGCTGACTTTCCTCCACAGGAAGGGGAGGGAGAAGTCTCCCGTGAGCCTCAAACATGTTAATTAGGAAAGTTATAGGCATCATTTTCTTATTTTTCTCCAAAGATAGGCTCATCCTTGCTTCTTATTATTCAGTCTTTTTGTTAAAATGTGAATTCTTTCCCCCTGTGGAAGCCTCTGTTGATTAAAGTCAGAATGGCAAACCCCTGCCTGGGGGCCTTCCTTGGTCACATTTTGGTGTTCTCCACTTTTCCAATTAGGGCTGTGTTCCCTCCTGCTCAGTCTCAGTAATCTCAATAAGACAGTCACTGCCACAAGCATCTTTGAATTTCAGAACCAATGAAAGTGAAATTTGAAATGCTTCCACATGCAAAAATAGGCACGAAGGTACACCCCCCTTTTGAACTCTGCCTTAATAGGTGCCAGTAACTTCAGGGCTTTGGTTTCCCTGATGAGGATTAACTGAGTACACTTTTCAGAAGTGCCTAGGACTCCCGATTAGTATCAGCTGCTCTTTCTGGCCCGGGTCCATAAAGGCTTCTAGGTGCCCAAGGGAAGGGGACCTTGGTGGAGGTAGGGCTAAGTGCCTGCATGCCTTCTTGAAACGAAGATGTGAACGCTATGGAAAGCTTTGCCCTGGACCATCGTCCCTGTGGCTGGCACTGGGCAGAGGAAGTCAGCGGCACTGCAGGAGGGAGCTCTGCTGCAGAGAGCTGTCCTATTCATTTCACGCATAACAAGCCCGCAGCAGGTGGAGGCAGGAAACGCGAGGGGTGAACTGTTGCGACTTGTCCGTTCGCGAATAAAACGTCTCGAGGGCTGCTGGGCGTTCTTCAGTTCTTTCGCCTCTCGGAGCCGCGAGGAGGAGGCTGGCAGCGGGCGGCCGTTTGTGCTCGGTGGACCCCAAACGGGCTCCGGTCAGAGCCCTGCCGCCGCTGACGGGCGCTCCCCCCCCCGCCCGCCGCCGCCGCCGGGCGCCGCCAGGCTCCGGCCTCCGGGGCCCGGCCCCGCGGGGAGGCAGCAGCAGGAGCGGCCCCCACCGCCCGCGCTCTCCCATTGGCTAGTCTTGCGATGGGCGGGCCCTCCGCGGCCGCCTCCGCTCCGCGATTGGCCGAGGCGCGGGCGGAAGGAAGCGTTTCCCAGGTAACGGCCGAGCCGGGCCGGGGGGATGGAGGCGGGCAGGGGGTGGGAGGCGCGGGGCCGGACGGGCTCTGAGGGGCTCTGAGGGGCTCTGAGGGGCACGGGGCGGGAAGGGCCGGGCCGGGCCGGGCCGGGCCGGGGCTGGGCTGGCCCGAGGAGCCCGGGCTGGCGACCCACGGGACGCGCAGGGCCCTCGCACCGGCCGGTGCTCGCCGAAGCCAGGGCCTGAGGGTCTGAGCGCTAGGCTGAGAAAGTTCCTCGAGAATTTGGGTTATTACAGAAAAGCAGCAGCGATAATTCGGGGATAACTTGAAGCTTTTGAAATTCCCGCATCTAAAAATTAAAGGTTTTCTGCTGATTTACTGTTTGAAAAACGTTGCGGTAATTTAAAGATTGAATTTTTATTAACACTACGTTGCATGTTGTTCTTTAGTGCTTCCTCCGAAAAGAAGGAGCGACCGCTGACAGCAGCAGTGCAACGGATTGTTCCTCCTCCAGGCGGGTAGGTTATGCAGTAATGATGGAGACTTCAGACGAGGAAAACTTTGGTGTAGCCGTGTAAGTATGCTACATTCTGTACAGATTTTCAATAGACTATTTCCTAGTTAAATTATCATAATTGGAATGTAATTACAAGAATTAATTGACACCACAGTCATTAGCAGATGTCACTAGCAGATACTGCCTCTTAGGAGAACATGGACACAGAATAATGCAAAGCCCCAGGAGGGAGAATTAGCAGTTCAGAGTTTAGATGAAGACAAAACAAATACAGCTGCAGTGAGCGCAGCACCAGACAGACCTTGCTGGGTGATCCCAACAAACGCTGAAAACTAAGGCTGAAAACTGTTCTCTGCCTTCACTTTAAATTCATAATTTCTCGTTCCTTTTCAAGTCCATATATTGTCTTATATCACAGATTTTAACAAGACAGTATTTCTGTGTGTTTGAATGTGCCTCTTAGATGCCTGAGACCTTCTACAGGTGATCTCAGCCAAATTTTACTCTGTTAGATTCTAAAATGCTGCTTTGCCCCACATCTGTCAGGCCTACTTTTCTCCTAAAGCCTGTGGGAGAAGGGAGTGTGTGCCTGTGCCTCTGTCACTCAGGTTCATAGATTTGGTTCATTTGTCAAACCCCGAACTGAAAGGCCACACTTTTCCTTGCCTGCACGTCAGCAGCACAGGTTGTGCTGGCGCAGATGCAACAAGGTTTGTGAGCATGTATTTGCTGCACAGATGTAGGTGTGTTGTATAGGGAGATGCAATCGCTGCTGTTTTGGAACAACTAAAACTCACAAGCTGAAACTGCAGCTTAAATTAATAGAATAAGCTATAAAAATGGTGTTAGTGCTTATTTGCAGGAGAAAAAATAATAATAAATTATCCATTGCAAAGTCTCTTATCTTTGCACATAAACGGGAAGCGATAAGCCCTGTTGCCTGAACGTGATGTTTTGGTATGTTAATGCTGTGTGTAAACTCCTCTTTTGGTGGTGGCGTGCCCTCTGGTGGAGGAGCATGCTTTTCCATTCGCCGGGCTTCTGCTCTTCAGGGTTTAACAGATCGTAAACGTTGCTAGAACATCACCTGGTGATCAGACACATTCCTTATTCAAACATTTTGTTCAGTCAGAATGAGCCCTATGGCTAGACAGTTAAACTGCTCTTGGATTAATTTTGCTGACTGTTGTTCAACAGTAAAATAAAATTTAGTCTGAAAACTTAGTCTGAGTGGTCTGCTCTGATTTATTAGAGAAATATTTGAGAGAGGTATAATAGAGACAAATTTAAAATTAATTTACGCTTAATTTACGTACTTACGCTGATCAAAGATAACTTTTTGCTTGAAGACAAATGTCCTGTGGGATGATATGTCAGAAAAAAACTGTCTTTCATCTGCTGCAGAGTGTAGGGAGAGTTTAGTTCGCTAAATATGAGTTCTGAATGCGAGGCCAAAGAAATTCTGTGGATTATCTAATGTGTCTGAGCAAGCTTCACAATAACAATAAAATAAGCAGAGAGATCTGGGGTCCTGACATGCTGGTAACAAAGGCTTCTTCCCTGGATGACTTTAGATCCATACTAGTGTTTAACGCTCATAACAGAAGGGCCTTATGAGATTGTGCCCTTTATTTGTAGCACGGAGAGATGTTTCTTGCATAAGAAAAATGTTTAAGTGCCTTTCATGATATAATACTTGTATATATTAAATGGTTCTAGAAGACCAAGTATTGCAAAATATCCTCTAGAGTGCCTAGAGTTCCGTGATCACCATGTAGAGTTATGCAGGGAAAAGAGCAGAAGTAAAGCTTGTGGTAGCAGCCTGGATTTGTAGGATGGAAAATGCTTAATTTGCTGTTATAATTATTACTCTTTACATCCCTTTTGCACCAGGATTGGAATTACCTTAACAGTAATGCCAGAAAACATTTTTTCTTTAATTAGGCATCTATTTAGGGAAAGTATTTTAGAGGCCTGATGAGAATTCCCATGCAGCAGCTTCATTATCAGTGTCGTAGATTATTTTGTAGGTGTAAACTAGGAAATTATGTACTATTTCTGGGCCTGTTTGCACTTAAGCTTTTGTTAACACTTAATTTTAACTTTTCTTTCTACTGTGATTGGAATGTATGCTTACGCAATACCGTCTTTCTCTGCTTTCAGCTCCTCCCCTTCTGATGCGGAGTTTGATGCAGTTGTTGGGTATCTGGAGGATATTATAATGGGTAAGCTCTGCAAGCAGTTACAGACAACAAGATGGGTGCTAAAAATACAGCAAGCTGCTCATCTGGTAGCCAGACTTATGGAGCCAAAATAGCCCCTGCCTCCTTTATTGCAACTTGCCTTCCTTTCTTCTCATGATCACTAGCCTGGTGCTGTAGTACCCAGCACCTGGTACTGCTGCCTTCTGCAACTGTAGATGTTCTGTGACTGAAGATGGATGTCATCATGTTTTACCACTTTTCGAGGCTAACCTTCTGAGCTGATTTTGTTTCACGCAACTTGCATGTACGTGTACACATGTAACGTGGCAGTACCTGTTGGTAGTAGGAATGTTGAGTGGTGCCAGGCTCACTGTGTGAGCTTAGGCAATGAAAAGTCCTAAATTCTCAGGACTGTAGTTTTAAGCAAGAGGTGAGTGTGTGCCGGGAAGCTTAGGATGATGTGAGAATTTATGCTGATCAACTGCCAGCTGCTTCGTAAGAGCAGTGTAATATTTTTTGCCCACATCCTTTGCAGAGTGATTGTAGTTTCTGCAGCCTCAGTTTGCCTGGTGACATGATTGAATCTGAAGAAATGCTAACAAATCATATTGCATGTGATAGGGTTTAGAAAGCAGATTCTGGTGTATTTCAGCACTATGTATGTGTAAATTTGATGCTTATACCTGTTCTGTCAAATTTGGTGGTAACCTGCCAAGTTCATGTCCACATCTAGAAAAAAATTCTTCAGCAATTGAAAACAAATCCGGGAGTTTCACTAATACTCCTTGAATTCAAGGGAAAAAATGAATTTTTGTAGGGGAAGATGTATTCATTTTATAAAAAATACAATTTTTGATGACTCAGAGTTCTGAACTAAAGGTGGTTCTGTATAAATAGCCTTGTTAACGAAACATAAAAAAAGTCTTCCTGTTTTAAGACTGAGTGGAAATGAAACTTACAAGGAGTGATTGTGGATCCTTCTAGGTGGACATGTTCATCCTGTTCCATTTGCTGCCAAAACACAGGCTGATGTGCTGCTGCCACGGTGATGTGGCTCCCCTCACTCAAGTATTGCTGCTCTCTGCCAGCAGCCTCTCTCTTATCACAGATAGGTTAGAAACTGGCTCAGCAGCAGCTGTGGTACTGGTGTGACTAACTGCACATGTGCAGGGCTCTCTAGTTGTCTCAGGGAAACGGGGCTGGTGAATGTGGGGTTTGTGTTAGAATGACTAAACTCATAACTGTATGATGTCTTTTTGTTGTGGTCCAGATGATGATTTCCAGTTAATACAGAGGACTTTTATGGAGAAGCACTACCAGGAGTTTGATGACTCAGAAGAAAACAAGCTCATCTATACTTCTATTTTTAATGAATATGTAAGATACTTTTTCCTATTCTTTGCACGTATTGCTCTTTTGTTATTCCTCTAAGGAGAGTGTCAGGACTTGTGTTTCCCCCTCTATAAAATATTGGGTTTACATGGAACAAAGCCAACTAACTGCCCTCTGTCTCTTTTTTCAAGCACTGTCAGGATCTGTGAGCCAGAAAGATACTTTCTGGAGCCTTAGGTTCCTTTCTCTTTGTTCCACCTGAAAGCTTACAAAACTTTCATCAAAACATCTTTATAACTCTTGAATAGAAGTCTATTGCTGTAGTAAACAACATATGTTTTAAGTGTGCATAACAAAGTTTACTCTTTTCCAGTTGAATTATTTAATATATTGGGGTGTGTATTTCTTATATTTTTTAGATCTCATTAATAGAGAAATACATTGAAGAAAAACTACTGGATCGGATTCCTGGTTTTAATATGACAGCTTTCACAATGTCATTGCAGTAAGTCTTCTGCTTTGCTTTTCCTTGGGTGTGAATTATATACATTGCATTTTTTTCTGTCTGGATTAAAACTTAGGTTTGACAGTTCTCCCTTGAGAAGGAGGTTCCTCCTTAATGGTAGTAGTAATACAGTTCATGTATGCAGTGCTACTGACTGACCACTTTCCTTGTTTCCAGCATGCTTTGCTATTCTCAATTTCAGAGCTATCATGCTGAAATATGTTGGGTTTTGAGGGATAAGACCAGAAATCAGGATGAGAACACAAAATTTTTTTTTCTATAATTTTTTTCTACAGACTGCTGGTAAACTAAAAAAAAAAAAGTCGAGTCAACAACAGCTGCAACAGCAAAAACAACCAATAAAATAAAATAAATTTAAAAAAGAACCACTCTTATCCAAACCTTCTTTTACTTAGAACTTTAAAAACAGACTTTGACATTGCCCACCTCCCTGGTGTATTTTTATTATGCTCTCTGTTTCTGTGGGCTGTACCCTGTTTTGATTAAAGTGGATAACTTTACTAGTAGTTGTTTATGAAGCTATCAAAATGACAACTTATATTATTTGTCTAGTTTTGAATAACTAAAATAAATGCTATTTGAATATTAATTCTTTTGACTTACATTTTTGTCTGGTTTCCTAGGACTGGTTTGATACTCTTACTTCTTATATTTAGATACCTACATTAATGTATTTCGTTGGGAAATACTGCACGGTATATTTGTCTATAATTTTGCTTTATGAGAGGCCTATAATATTCTTATTTTCACAGACCCTTTTCTAATTCCCCAACTTCTTTCATCTGTAGGCAGCACAAAGACGAAATGGCAGGTGATATATTTGACATGCTTCTCACATTTACTGACTTCCTGGCTTTCAAAGAAATGTTCTTGGATTACAGAGCTGTAAGTATGTCACGTTATTTTCATTGGTATAATGGCTGTAGTTTTTGTATAGCTCTGCCTGAGAGTACTGAAAGCAGTATTACTAAAGCAGGTAGCAGCATTTATTCAACGGTTATAGAGGATCGAAAGGAAAATAACTGAGTGGCTATCAAACTCAAACTGCACATTTAATAACTTCTAGAAAACATGGATGAAGTTGATATGTGGAGAAACTCATGCTTTTGCATCTGTGAAGGCTGATTTCCATCTGAACATAAAGAAATGCTTTTTTATTGTGAGGATGAGCAAGCACTGACACGAGTTGCCCAAAGAAGTTGTGGAGTCTCCGTCCTTGGAGACATTCAGAGGCTGGCTGGACATGGTCCTGGACAGTGTGCTCTAGGTGGCCTCACTTGAGCAGGGAGTTGGACCAGATGACTGAGGTCATGGCCAGCCCCAACCACTCAGGTATTCTGTGGTATTATTTTTTTCCAGACAACCCAAAGTTAGCTTTCTAAACTTACTACAATTGTATTTCTCCTCTCTGGCTGGGCTGGAGAAACAACTGACCAAACAAAAATATTAAAGAAGGATTTTGGGTGGGCTCTTTCCTAAGGAAATGAAACACATGTAGGTACTCTCCAGTCACATTTGACAAAGGAGCGAAAGAGTCAAAGTTGTCAGAGCTGTGTTGTTGTCTGCCTCCTCCTCTCATCCCTTCAAGTTTTGCAAAAATGGAAGCAGGTTGAGGAGATGTTCTGTGTCGCAGCAGCAGGAGTAGTTTCAGTTGGGGTTTGTGCTTTTGGAGACACCTGAGAGGCAAACTCACAGAAGCTAGATTTCACTAATTTCTCGAGCACTGTGTAAATCTGCTGGCTGAGTATTCTTAACCAGATGGAAGCAAGATGCTGCTTTGAGCTGACATACAGCTGGCAGAATGATGCAGGAGTACTTTCACCAGCTTTTCTTGCACAATCTTGTGCTGAATTTTGGATATGAATATGAGAAAACAGATATGAATAGGAGAAAATAAATGTTCTGCTAAAGATTTTTCAATTCTCACAGCAAGCTGCATGCAGTCATAGATGCTCAGGTAACATGTAATTTTATATTGATTTAACAGGCAGAATACGAATTTCCCATTTTATCTTTTGAATTTAAAAGCCTGCTTATTCTAAAGCAGCACTGAGTCAAGGATTTCTTTTTCTCTTATTTTTATAGGAAAAAGAAGGTCGAAGTCTGGATTTAAGCAGTGGATTAGTGGTGACATCACTAAACAAATCATCAATATCCTCCTCCTAGAACAGTTCGTGCACTACTTTCCTTTTCCAGATGAGTGCTACTGCTTTCATTTGGACATTAAAACACTAAAGGTCACAAGAATCAAGGTGCTTTTACATGATGAAAACTCTTTCATCCTCCAGTCTATGCTGTCAGATACCTGATCCTAGAAACATGTTGGTATTCAATAACCACAGAAGAAGAAAATTTCAACCCTACCACTATAATTGTTTTTAATAAATACATAGTATTTGTGCACTGTTCTGATCGTTGCACATAGTGAGAAGCTCAGCACGCTGAGGATAGGGCTGTATGTGTGTTTTATGGGTTGACATCTTATCCATCTCCCCACAAGGCAGAACTTCTCAGAATCAAGACGGCAGTGTGTCTGTCCAGCTCTTGGAAGGACAGATGCAAATACATAATGCTGAGTTTCTCCTTGTCAGTGCCTTTTTTAAAAAAAAACAACAACAACAAGAAAAAACTTTATATGATCTTGCGTGCTACAGCTTTCTAGCAGAGGAATATGTTTTAGTATGAAGATGTTCCAGCATGAGACTGCCTCTCTGCTCTGTGAGAATTGATATGCTAGTGTGCAAATCTGTTTGCTCTTTGGCTAAAGTCTCATCCTTAATGTGTGAAGTTCTCTCACTTTTGTTCAGGCCCTAGCTATTCTCCACTGAAAAAATAACCGTCAAAAATCCAAATCTGGCCTATGGCTGTAGTTTCTTACTTTCTGTTTGGCGGTGGCAGAGCTGTGTTCGTTCTAGTACTGTAAGCATGATGGTAGATTGGGCACAGCCATGTTTACCATCATGTCATTTACTGCTCTAAATAGCATGCTGATGCAAATGCATGCGTTTGCTCTTGAACTGTTGGCAACATTAACAAAGCAACACATTTTTCAACACGAGTTGAAAAATAGATGAGTTGCTTGCTAGTGGAGCTGTAGCCATAAGCCTGTCACAAAATCCCAGCTGCAACTCTGATGGCTCTTGGAATTAAAATGTTTTTGGAGCTACAACGAGCCGCTGTTCTTACGCTGTTCAGACACATTAAGCAGCAGATTAACGACATGCTCAGGAAAAGCAAGTACATCTTTAAAAGCGTAAGAGTAGATAGAAACACAGAGTGCATGATTGATGCCACAGGGGAGATGCGCCGCAGCGGTGGTGAAGGTGCTGGTCGGCGGCTGTTGCCTGGTGAGAACCTAGATGGAGCTAAACTATGGCCAGGCCCTTACCAGTTTTTGTTTACGGACAGGAAATGTCTACCAGAACAAACAAGATGAAATCCTGTTCCTGTTGACCTCTGCCAGTCATTTCAACAGTACTAGGCTTTTATTCTTAATCTGAAATAGTTCTTTTGAATACCAGTGAGGACTCCTTGCCACACAGGCATTTTCCACGAGCACAGAAGTCAGTGCTCTGATGTGCACAGGCAGAGGCAGTGTGCACAAGAAGAGGCAGGGCTCTGAGGCACTTATTCCCGGTGCAGGGAAAAAACAAACAAACAAAAAATTGGGTTGTGTTTTTAATACGAACTAAATGCAGCTTCCCATTTGAATCCTGAGGTTAAAATTGCAGAATTGAAGACTTAAATCTAGTTGGCTTTCTGCTGTTAGTGTATGGACTGGAGCTCTTAAGTTAACTTCTTACCCATGACTTTTTAATGACAGCAGCAGATTTTATCATCTTTTAAAATAATTCTTTTGAAATATTTTAATTGTTGAGCTAAAATAATTGTTTGCAACTAAAACTAAAAATGTTCTTGACTTTTTTTTTTACTGGAAAGATATTTTTTCTTCTTTTTCTGTTACAGTTGCTCTGGATGATTACATAAAGTAACAGCAGTCTGAATGAATATCTCAGACAGTTCCTTACTGGAGGGAGTTTGTTGTATTTTAAGCAAGTTCTCTTGTAATTTTTATGGTTGAATTCATATATTGATGGGGACTTGTGTCTCAGTGTTAACTGTATGCCAAAGTCACTATTCACCATTTCACAGAAGTGCAGTGCTTCATTTCTTGCTGCTGATAGATCTGTGCTATTCTGCTTTCTTAACTCACTAATTCACAATTTAGCATTTTCAGATTATTTTGTAAAATAACATAATTAGCACGTTAAAATAGCTTTAACACGTTAGTTGTGAGGTGGGGGTGTAGTTAAGCTGTCTGTATGATGAAGGTTTTTCACAGTCATTCATGCTGTTTGTAGGTATTTAGGTGTATCGATAACAACTCGTAATGAAGTTTGTTGTTGTTGCTCCTTCTTCATTTCAATTTTAGACCACAGTCTTCACCACTGAAGTTTGCAACAAAACTCCCGCAGTTTGAGTGGAGCCATTCAGACCAAATCCTCTCTGCTTCTATACTGCTCTTCTGTATGCGAAGAATATATTCTGTACTTCTCATCTCTCTGTGACACTTCCATGACTAGTCTCTGGCTCGATGTGTTTTCCATCAGGCAGAGGGTCTTTTTTAAGAGATTAAATTTCTATATATGATGGACTATCTGTGTGCAAGTCTGACTTTACTTTTTAAGAGATTTAACTTTGTCACAAAAATTCATAAAGATGCTAATTTTCTTACTGATTTTGTTTAACATGTATTTATAGCTAGTAAAACCTGACGCTTCATTTACCCCACTCTTCTTCCACAGCAAATTAAAGCAGATCTGTCAGGGGCTAATGCAGTTTATTCAATCCCTTTTAAATTCCTACCTTTCATTAATGTAGCTGAATTTCCTGAGCCTACCTCTGTAGACCAGTTGTTAAAATTAGATCCATGCAAACAGGGTATGTGGTAAGACTGCAGTATATAGCTTACTGTGTGACAGCTTTCTGTAAATAGATTAAATTTTTTTCATCTGTTTCTACTAGCTTGTACAAGGATGTGAAAGGAGATGTTGCTGTGTCTGGCTGGGCATCAGTTCTAGTTCTGACGAGTGCCAGCCCGTCTCCAAGATCCTAAAACTGAACTTGTCTCCAGCAGTGGTGGCGCGGCATGGTTCTGTGTTCGTGTATGGGTCAGCCTACTCTTAAGGCTCTGACCTTGTGTTTGCTCCCAGAGCATTTGCAGCCTTAGTTTAGCTTTTTGAAGACCACCTGTAGCTAACAGACATAACTGCCTTGCTAAAGCAAATTCTGAAAGGGAAGTGGTGGAAACGTTAACTTGGTGCCTTGTGCAGCACCGAGACCTTTGTGTCTACAGGAGGGAGCACAGCAAAGCCTTTGCACTCCTCATGTTCTTGTGCTCATGGTACGAGAATGCAGCAAAGTAACGTGAGCCCCGTGGACTTTGTGCCTCCTCCCTGTGGGCTGGGTTGTAATGCTTGTACACGCTAGGAAATGGTGGTCTTCTGGGCCAGTGAAATCTCCGCTTTCCATTCTGTGGATGTACCTGCCATCTTCTTTCTCATGAAAAGAGATTTATTTTCTTGACAGACTCAAAAGTTAGATTTAAGAAGATTTTTATTTAAAGCATAAAATTTCTGCTTCATTTTTTTTAAGCAATACAGTAATAGTTTAGACTTCTTCCTTGGCTTAGCCTTCATTCTTCAGCTCTGCCCCCATCGATACAAGTTAATTGCACTTATTTACATTGTGGCTGCAAATGACCAGAGGCAGGAACCTGAGCTTGGTTTAGTGAGTTCTAGTACTGGAGTTTGCCAAATAAATCCCTTCAGCAGTGCTGCTCCAGTGAGGATCTGGTTCCTCTGGGGTGTGTGAGGGCAGGAACAAGTCCCAAGGACATGCAGGAGCTTCAGCCTCCGGGGAGCCCTCGGCCTCCTGGTGAGACTGCTGGTGATGGCGCCAGTCATGGTGGGTTTGCACTGTGGACACGTCAGCTAGAAGCATCACCTGAGACCACAGAACAGCTTCCACATGACCCTGGCATGTGGGCCAGCAGCGATGGTTGCTGCTACCACTGTCAGTGGAGAAAGAGCCCCAGTGGCACGAGTGGCTTGGTGACGTGCTGCACTGAGCCACCCTGCCCGAGTGCACGCTGCTCCTCATGCGTGGTTGGTCACTTGGCTGGTGGCTGCGTTGCTGCCAAGCCCTTTCCAGGCACGGAAGCTGAGGAACGTGCTCACCCCGTAGGTAAGCATCACGAGGCCGGCGAAGAACTGGAAGAGGAGCACAGCGATGTGTGAGCGCGGTGGCTTAAGCACCTCAGCCCTCGCCTGCGTGCTTGTACTTACAGACGCTGCGGCTCTTCTGTTGTAATCCCACTGGCGCCACGAGGTAGGCTGGACGGCTGCAGAGCACGTTATGAAGGCGGTGATGTACAGAATGGTTGCTGCAGCGTTGAAGATCACCAGCTGGGGAAGGCAAAGAAGAGGCGGTGAGGTCTGGGCTCTGCGGTATACCCAGCAGCCTGTGCTTGGAGGCACTTCCAAAAGCTTAAAAACCAAAAGGTTAAAAGCAACAGCCTATTGCAAAAGGTTGGTCCTAAACTGTCCTGAGGCGTTTCCCAGTGGGGAGCCCCATTGCTCGTGCTCGGTTACATACCACAAGGGGCCAGGGGATCATGTAGAACTTCAGTGGAAGCTGCAGGAGGTAGGTCATGAAGAGGAGGACTGTTGCTACCCAGAAGAAGATGGACACAAACATCACCCAGCCGTATGCCGCGTGGAGGTGGTAGGTCGTGTCGGCAATGAGAGCCCACACCAGTAGGCCAAGCACCTGCAGGGTGGGAAGGGGAAAGTGTTCAGGTGGCTGTTCCTGCAGGTGTAGAAACTGGGTCCGCACATCCTAGCTGCTGCCTGAAAGTGTCACCACGGGGAAGCCTGGGACAGGGTCTCCATCTGGGAGCCTCATCACTTGGGGTCACCCTGCTCCAGATTTTGGCCCCAGGAGCCAGCACAGGGATGTCCTGCAAGGCAGAGCCGGTGAAACCTGGGCATCCCTGCCACCAAAGGTCCCTTCTTGCCCAGCTGCTCCATGCCAAGCTGGCACAGCACTGGGAATGTGACATGGTCTGGATGGGATCCAGAGGTGTGGTGGCTCCTGGGGCCCCAGCTAAGCCATGATGTCCCCCAGGTACAGCATCACTTGAAACAAAACCAAAAACCAAGCAAGCTTCTTGCTGCTGTTCGGTTAGGTGTGGTCTGGTTTGGTTCGGTTTGTATCCTGTACAGCTTCTAGGGCTCACCTTTCGCATCAGGCAGGTTTAACTACATAATTGTAGCATCATGTGCCTGCAGCATAATCCAGAAAGAAACAGGTAGCTGAGTCTGTTTCTACTGCTCAGCAAGAAATAAGCAGCAAAACAATTCCCGATGCACATACAAGTGTCAAAAAACCCACAGGATTTATGTTTGCATTTCTAAGGGACCACATGGACCCCGCATCTGGGGGCTTTTTACACCTGGCAAGCTTCATGCGACCTTATCACAAGAAATAGCTTTAGCCAAAGAACAAAGATGGTCTTTTCCTGGTGCATTTCCCACTTTCCTGCTGGGGAACATCCCGAAGTTGGACCAGATGATCTTAGAGGTCTTTTCCAACCCAAACGATTCTGCGATTCCAAGTGCAGTTGTGCAGATCCCAGCATGCATGGGCTGTCCAGCTCCTGCACCACTGAAAACCATGGTACCACGGGAGAGCTCCTGCCCACGAGGGCTTCACCAACCATCATCCTCATCCTGGCATGACCGGAGACTGCATCCGATGGCTTTCTCATGAGCTTGGCTGGGAATGGAGGTGCCAGCCTCTGTTCTGGCAGGGCTGGGTGAAGCTGGCAGGGAACTGCGGGCCCACCCATGGGGAGGAGAACAGCCCTTTGAAAGCAGCTGGCAGGGCACTCGTGCTGACGCTACCAACGTCTGCGATGCTTATTGTCATGCTGGAGACACAACAGCCTTTGTCCCCCTGTGCACAAAGCCTTGGTGCTCGGCTGCTGTTGCCTCCATCTGGACAATGCCGCCTTTTCTTTCACGTTGGTTTCTAACACTCGTGACTGCAAAACAGGCGTTCAGGAGAAACTTGGCTAGGAAAAAAAAACAAACAGTGTGCTCTGGCAGCAGGAGATGGTGTGTGCGAGCTGCCTGGAGCTCACTGGGAGGAAGAAAAGCAGAAGCCTCTAGAGGAGAGGTTTTGGGGAGCTGTACAAGCACAGGTAACACTGCTGTGGAAGGAAGCAGTACAGACGGAGCAGTGACACCGGTGGGCTGCAGAGGTGTCTTGTCACCTTCTCTCGTTCCCCATGCTCCTTAAGACAGCCCCTGAGGCTTCCCTGAGTGCTTGTTCCCATGTCACAACCAGCCCAGCCGTGCTCAGGAGCCAAAATCTGGACACAGGTGCTTCTTAACACAGCTCTGTCAGCCTCCCCCACGGGTGGATTTACATCTATGGCAAATTAGGTCCCTAATTTTTGCCCATCATAAAGAGTCCTGGTTTGTGCCATGCCTGGGATAGCACAGGACAGCAGCAGGTGCTCTGCAGCAGCTGCTCAGGGCACATCCTGCTGCTGCCCAGCACAACACTGCGCTGGAGAGGATGCACAAGCAAACAAGCTCTCCAACAAAGAAGGGCAGCACCACTGGCTTTCTCTGTAGCAAACAACGGAACAGATCACACATGGCCCCATACACAGCTGAACACCCACCCACGCGCGTGAACGTTGTTGCATCCAAAGTCTCAGGTACCAGCATCAGGAGCAGTTCATTCTGTGATTGTCTCCGATGCAGAAGCAACGCTGACCCCAAGGCTGGAGGGTGAGGTGCTGCTGCTGCTCATTTTGACAATGCAAAGACCCTTGGGCTTGTCCAAAAGCAGCTGTCAAAGCCTGACTGCAGGGGAGGACAACCGGGCCGCCCCAGGACAGCCCTGCAGGCACCCGTGAGCAGCCCCGACGCGTGCTGGTTGGGATGTCACGCTCCATACAAGCACACCGTGTCTCCCCGACCTGTTTGCATGCAGGTTTACCCTCAAACGTCTCTCCTGACCAAAAACATCTACATGCTAGTAGCTCACATCATGTGGTTCACTGGGGTGGCAGGGACCCTGCAGCTCGGCCCCACGGTGCCAGCCGGTGGGGCAGCGGGCAGAGGGGCACGCAGCTCACAGCTCGCCCACCGGCACGGTGCTGCCCCACGGCCTGACGGGGACTGCGGGTCCCTCGGCTTGTGCCCTGCGGGGCTGCGCGCATCGTCCTGTGCCCGGCAGCTCTCAGCCGCAGGGCCCAGGCCATGAGGACAGGCAGAAGACGTTGAGCCCAGGCCGTGAGGACAGGCAGAAGAAGCTTCCTTCAGCTTTGAAGAGGGGAGAAGGGGAGAAGGCGTGAGGCTGCAGCATCTCAGGGTTAGAGATTAATCAGAAAGCAAGGACGGGGAAGGGCAAAGGGACATCCCTGGCCTGTTTTCGGCCAGGGCAATGCCACTGAGTACGGGGTTGGACTATCAGCCTGCAGGGGAAAGAAAACCATTCAAAGGACGTAATCCGCTCAGGTTGCCTGCACCCGCCTTCGGAAAGATTCGGCAGACGGCAGCTCCCTCAGAAAGCCCCGCAAGCCGCACCACGAACCGATTTTCTCGCCGACGGAAAGTGCGAGCACGGCGGCGAGGCCGCAGCTCCGCGAGGAGCGGGCAGCACCCGAGGGGTCCGCGGCCGAGCCCCCACCCCCCCGGTACCGCCGGTACTCACGGCCTGGGCGCCCATCAGCCCCCCGAGCGGCGAGCAGAGGAAGGCGCCGTCGAGGGCGGCGAGGCGCGGGGCGGGCAGCGCGGCGGAGGCTCCGGGGGAGCCGCTCCGAGTCCGCACGGCGCCGGGCAGCCCGGCCATGCTGCGGGCACCCGCACGGCTCGGCACGGCTCGGGCCGCCCCCAGCGCCGGCTAAGGGGAGGCCCCGGGGGAAGCCTCCCCCCCCCCCCCGCCTCCCCGGGGCCCGGGCCCGGCCCGCCCCGTCGGGGCGGGGGCTCCGGGGCTGCCCCCGGCACAGCCCCCCGAGGGGGGGGACCGGGGCTAAAAATCCCCGTCCCTGCACACACACGGTGTCTCCCGACCTGGTTCTTGCCGTTGTTGAACTGCAGGAGGCAGCCCATGTCCCTGCCTGCCCAGGTCCCCCTGGGTGGCACCGTGACCCCCCGGTGCCTCAGCCACTCCTCCCGCCTTTGTGTCACCTGCACACCCGCTGAGGTGTGCTCTGCCCTGCCAGATCTTCATCAGTGCAGATCCCGAGCAGGACTGGACCCAGTGTCAGTCCCTGGGGTACACCGCTCATCGCTGCCCTCCGACCGCCCTTGGCACTGTTGATCACCACCCCCTGGGCCCAGGCATTCAGCCAGTTTCCAACCCACCTCCGTCTGCCCGTCCAGACCCTGCGTCAACAGCTCCTCTGTGAGGACCTGACAGGGGACAGTGTCAAACACCTTCCGGAGATACAGGCAGACAACATCCACTCCTCTCCCGTCAGCTATCAGGGCAGCCGTTTAATCACAGCAGTTTATCAGGTCGGTAACGCATGACATCCCCTTGGTGAAGCCACACTGACTGCTCCTGGAGACGGGCCCGGGGTCCCCGTCGGGGCGCCGCCGCCTGGCCGCGTAGCATCAAGAGGACTGCGGGGAGAGCTCGGTGCAGCGGGTCAGGATGGCCGAGCGGTCTAAGGCGCTGCGTTCAGGTCGCAGTCTCCCCTGGAGGCGTGGGTTCGAATCCCACTTCTGACAGCTTCGCGTTTTGCTGCGGGCGCCTCCTGCCTTTTGGCTCGGGCAGCGGCGGCGAAATCCGGAAAACGATCGTAAAGCAAAGCAGAAAATAAATAAATAAATAAACGAAGGGCTCGAGGCAAAAGATCCGCCACTTGTCAGAAGTGGGATTCGAACCCACGCCTCCAGGGGAGACTGCGAC
>CM021707.1:595704-716545 GCA_011074415.1 Stictonetta naevosa
CCTCCGCTTGCCTCCCCTCCACCCCTTCGGTGGCCCTCAGGGCACGGCTCCCCTCACACCCCCCAGGGCGCTGCCTCCCCTCGGGCTGCCGCGGCTCCCCTCCAGCCCTGCCCGGTTGTGCGGGGCCGTCGGCGGCTGAAGGAGCTGCCACCCCGCAGGGCTGCCGTCCCACTCCGAAGCCGCTTCACGGCAAGCGGCTCGGCGGTTTCGTTCGGCCCCGAGACGTGTACAGAATTCCCTCACCACCGCTTGTTTCTCCCGTGGGGTTTTGCATGGTTTCTGCGAAGGGCAGGGCAACGAATTATGTGCTCCCGAAGGCGTAACACTGCTGTGGCTGCCCTTCAAGTGGTTAAACCTCACGAACAGCCCCCCCCCTCCCGAGGTCGCTATCAAAGGCCGCGGTTTCGGCAGTGAAACAATGCAGTCTGTTTTGCAAAGGCTAAATCTGGCGGGTGAGCTAACCTGCCAAGACCACTTCCACCTCCAGACAAAACACCCGGTGGAAGTTGCAGCCCAGGGCCTCGCGGGGCCGCCTCCGGGCGCTGACAGGACAGTGCGGCGCCTTTGTTCTGCGGACCCGAGGCCAGCAAGGGGAAAACCATGGAGGGTCGCGGCCTGCACCACGCAACGGTTGCACGCGTGACTCAGCACCGCACGCGGTGCCACCGTCGGGTATCACCGCCTGGCCTCCCAGCACACAGCACCAGCCAGCAGCCCACGGGCTCGGTGTGCGCGGGGCTCGCCCGTCCCGTGTGCCGCGGGGCTGAACCGGGGCAGCAAGCGCAGCCGCTCGGACAGCCATGTCCCGCTGTCCTGGCGTCCACCTCGGCCTGGGTTATTTTAGCGTGTTTTGTTTAGTCAGAAGGTCTGAGTACATTTAATAGTGGTTTTGTACTAAGTGTGATATTATGTATTTTGAAGAAGTGAGGACTGCTATGGTACTGGAGGAGGTGGCAGGGCATCTTGAATACCACATGCAACCAGACTGTGCTGGGACGGGAGGGTGGTCCATGGTCTTGGTTGCAACTCCCTTCTTAAGCTGTTTCTGTAACTTTGTGACCTTTGGGACCAGCCCTTCCCCAGGGAAAAATAAATAAATGAATAAATAAATTGAAAATGTTGCTGTTGTTGTTGTTTAGAATACTTGAGTTGGCAAAGTCTGTACTGAGTCTGCCTTCAGCTTCCGACCTTGTCTGCAATGATTACGTCCCAGAAGAATTGTTCTTAGCCACTTTTGCATGACACTAAGAAAGAAAGTTGGGAAAGTAGCCAGGGCAGGGAGAAGGGAATGGGGCAGCAGAAAGGGGGAAAGCTACATCCAGAGGAACAGAGCCAAGAGAAAAAAGTTATTTTTTGGTCAGCCCATTGTTCCTCAGTGAAAGTCCCAGCCTCCTCATAGTGGGCTGCACAGAGCTGTTTCCAGCACCAAGGCAGGATGTTTTTCCTGCTCCACAGCGAGCAGGAAATGATACAACAGCACTGAAATCACAGCCACATGGCCTCGTGATCCATGGGATTTGTGGAGGGCAGGCAGGTGGGTACAGCTGTGGTGGGACACGGGACTCCTACATGAGGTCAGTGCTTGGCAGCCCTGGTCCTGCTACTGCTGCCCTGAGCTACCTGCACCCAGTTAGGGGATCTCCTGGTGGTGTGGCAGGACGCAGTGTGTCATGTTTCAGCAGAGAGTCGGAACAGCCACAGGATGGCATTGTCCACTGCAGCAAGAGGCAAAGGCCCTTCCAACTCGGGGAAACTCGGTGGCCAGCAGACCTGGGGCAGAGTGCTGTCTGTGCTCCTGGGTGCGAGCAGGACCCTTCCAAGGAGCAGGGCAGCTGTGGCCCTTCAGGCCAGCAAGGCCCAGGGGTTGTAGCTAGCCAGGAGCCCTGGCCACGAGCCAGGAGCTATGGGAATTGGGGGTTTTATGTCAGCCATCTGGTGAGCGCCCAGGGGACACCTCACATCCTTTGCTGACAGGCGCCTTTGCTCTCAGCCAGATGCCTGGAGGTGGTGGCCAGGGGCTCACAGGCTGGTGGCACCACCAGGAGGAAGCCTTGCAGAGGTGTTCACTGCTGTCAGTGCTTCACCTTTGCTTGAGAACTTGCTGTTGGTCGCCTGTCCCATCTGTCACAGATCTCGGTGTCCTGGGGCGGGGTGTTGCTGCCTGCAGTCAGGCTGATTCCTAAATGTCACCCCTCCTCCAGAGCCTTGCCAGCCGAGCAAACCCAAGGTGCACGCTGGACATGGAGCACGGTGGCTGGGACAGCTCTGGGCTGCAGCCCAGCTCAGCGAGAAGGGGCACAGGCAAGTCAGCCCTTGCAGCAGACTGTTTCTTTTTGTCACACAGGTACAAGCATGAATGCTATTAGTTACAAGCCCCACTTTCAGCACATGATGCAATCAGCTCTGCCTCAGGGTGAGGACTTATTCTCCAAACAGCATTTTGAATCCCAGACATGCCTCGTTACTCTTTTCTTCCATTCTCCCCCCCTCTCCTGCTGCATCCCCAGTGTTAACATGAGAATGATGGCCCAGAGCTAGAAAATCCCTTGTCCATAGCCCCAGCAACCTCTTTTTTTAGCTGTCCCCAGCCAATGCCAGCTGGGCACTGACCCCGGTAACAGCCAGCATCTGTAACCTGTTGCTCTTTTAGGTGATGAGTCAGCTGCACTGAAATTGAACACACACTGTACATGGACCACAGCTGGTGAGGAGCCAGAAGAGCTCTTGCACCAGGCAGCGGATGGTGAGGGAAGTGTGATGGTCTCAGAAAGAGAGTTTGGCAATGGCAAAAGCATGTTCCCTAAGGAGCAAGCTGACTCTGGTCCTCTAAATAAGCTGATGAGGGAGCACATCAATTAACTGAAAGACAGGGAGAGCACAGAGGCTCTAGGAAAAAGCAGAGGACTGGGAGTTGCCCTGTTCTTACCAGGTGGGGTTCAACAAGGCTGGGGTGGAAGAGTTGTAAAAGCAGCCCAGTGACTCTGGTCAGCCAGCTGAGCCAGAAAGCCTTGAAAGGGTTAAGAGGCTGCACAGAGACCCTTGTTTTAGAGTTTGTTTTCCTGCTGAGCTGTGTGTGTTTGTTGTTCATGTAAAGGCTTGTCGCCTGCTGGAAGCTGTACAGGCTCCTGGATTTTTGCTGCAGCTCGTGTGCCTCCCTGGGTTTGGGCTGTGAGCCCGGTGCAGCGCTGTGGCTTGGTGGAAGGAGCTGCTTTAAGCGGGGTGCTGCGAGCAGGTGCAGGGGCTGACAGCTCTGGTCTGGGGGGCCTGCGGGAGCACGGCTGTGCTGTCCCGCTTCTGTGAGCGGCTGGCAGGGCTCCGGAAGCTGGTGGGACAGGAAGGCACAGCTTGGACCAGGAGGTGATGGTAGCCCAGCATGGGGACATCTGTCAGGGCACAGCACCACTCCTGGCAGCTCCTCTGGCCCTTTGGGACTGTCCCGCGGGTGCCATCATCTCTTGTGGGGACACTGCTGGAGGCAGGATTCAAAAGGGCAGAGGCCAAACAGTGCTAGCCCTCCCCCCAAACCCTTGTAGCATTAGTAAGGGTCAGCCCCAGCAGCAGCACTGGACAGAGACTTTCTGGACCTCTCCACCCACTGTCACAGATTAATGGTAAACTCGTGCCAAACTGGTCCCATAGCCACCATTAGCAGGCACGTGGCTTGCTGCCCTAAGGAGATAGATGAGGAGCCTTTCTGAGAAGGCAATGAAAAGAGCTGCTTCTGGTAAGCTCCTTTCTCAGACTGCCAGCAATCATGTGCGAACAAGTTGGTTGGAGAAGCGGGAAGTGACACTGTGGAGAGGTGGCAGTCGTGCTGGCCCGCACAGGCCGGTGGAGGTGGGAGCTCCCTGCTGCCCCGAGCGCACGGCTGAGGCCAAGACCTGGCCGTGCCTGCCAGGAGAAGGAGCTGGCTGGGTGGCTGGCATCGTGTGCCTCCCGTTCCTGCTGCCATGTGAGGGAGGAATGGGATGGGGGAGGAACCAGGGCTCCTGCAAAGAGGCACATGCTCATCCTCTTCCAGATCCAGAGCCTGGTCCTGGGCTTTGGCAAAGGTAAACTGTCTGAATTGCAGCATCCTCCTGCTCCCCACCTCCTGCCTGTGCCCATGAGGGCCTTTGCAAGACCCTTTTCCAAGGAGGGGAGACCCTCCTGTACCACCTTGGGGTGAGACACAGCACAGCCACTCCGATGCCAGTGGAAATCCTGGCACCAGCTCCTGCAGCAGCCATGGCCTCCTGTGGGGTGTGATGGTTTCTGCTGTGACCCGATCTGATGTCCCTCTCCCCTCTCTTGCCTGCAGTGCAGTGATGAAAGACTGCCTTTTTGGGGATAATATGGTATTTCCTCCTTCATGCCAGCTCTGTGGAAATATCGCTTTCGTGGCTTGAAGCTACGCAGAAGGATTGCAACATCAGGCGATCTCTCCACCTCTGTATGAACTGAGCAGAAGCCTGGGGCCTGATGCTCTCTCCTGCATTGCTCTGTTGGGGACAAGGGACTCTTCTCTGTTTAGGAAGATCTTAAGTGTGTTGTTCTGTATTTGTTTCTTTGCATGCAATACTTTCAACCAACTTAAATCTTGTTTATTGTACTTCTCGGCACTCTCCATGGGACAGTTGCAGAATGACTCGTGCTCAGGATGGGCTGCTCTGGCTGCCAAGGAGAGGCACGGACTCCCACTGCAGGCATGCACCTTTCCATGCCCCATGTGCACACAGCCAGACCCTGCTGTGCCCAGTGTTTGCAGACTGGTCAGATTCTGACCCTTGAGTGTGCGACTCCCCCATCTGCTACCCACACCATGGGCTGCCTCTGCCAGAAATGTCCCACTGGGATCAGCCAGCAGCTTGTGGGGCGGGGAGAGGGACTTGGAGAGGGACCCTTTATCAGGCAGTGTAGTGATAGGACAACGAGTAATGGATTTAACTAAAAAAGGGTGGATTTAGATTAGATATAAGGAAGAAATTATTTATCTGGAGGGTGCTGAGGCACTGAAACAGGTTGCCCAGAGAAGCTGTGGATGCCACATTCCTGGAAATGTTCAAGGCCAGGTTGGATGGGGCTCGGAGCAACCTGTTCTAGTGGGAGGTGTCCCTGCACACGGCAGGGGGGTTGGGATTAGATGATCTTTAAGGTCCCTTCCAACCCAAACCATTCTATGATAGAGATGTGGCTCAGATGTGATGCTGCCAGGGGAAAGAGCTGCATCCCACAGACTGCAATACTCAGCCAGATCCCTGCTACCCACCCCCATGTTGTTTGTTGCAGGGGTAAAGAAGACATTCCGGGCATCTGCTTTGGCCCTGGAACACCTGCCAGTGACTGGAGCCAAGCTAAGGCTGGGGCTCCCACATGCATTCAGGGTAGCCCACTGCAGCCTAGCTGGCTTGGGGTCCAGACCAGTAGCTGTGGGCTGCCTTGTTGTGGAAAAATACTGAGCATCAGCACTTTGCACTGTGTGCTGGCGTCCTAAACTGTTCTCATTAACAAGGAAGGAGGAAGCCATTGTGTTCAGAGAAGTGAAAGCCGGTGTGATATTCTCTGCTACTTTTAAAAATTACATTTTCTAACTAAAGCAGTTCCTTGAAGACATAAACCCTGAAATGGTAAATACTTCCTAAACAGGAGTTCTGCCTCTGTGAAGACGCTGACTACAGATAGCCCCAAACAGCTGTTCCTCATTTGCTGCCTTTTTCATATGAGAACATTCAGCCATGCAGTGCCAAACATTTTCTGGCCCTCTATCATTCAATTCTCTCCATCATCACACTGATGTCTCAAGAGCTCTACATTAGGCATCGACAGAGGGCATCTCCAAAATGAGAGGCCACCTTTGGCTCTAAGGATCTGTTTCCTGAGTTGCCTTGGCCAGGAGAGGTGAGGTTGGGTTGGTTCTGTACTGCTCCAGGCCATACCAGCCTGTGCTGTGGCAGACACATAACAACACTAGAAAAAACACTGCATTTCTGCAGACTGAAGTCTTCTATCGGCTTCTTTGAGCAAAAAGTGCTGGGGGGAAATGCAGCATAGAGCACCAACTATTTTGGTAGTGCCTTAAAATATTTCTGTGCCATTGTGATGACCAGTCTGCAAAATCCGGAAGGGAGGTGAGAAACAATGGTTCTTCAGCAGCCCAGTTTCTGCCTAAGGCTCAGGACCCCCAGGGTGGATTTGCATCAGAAAGTTGGGTCTAGGCACAAAATGCAGCTTGTCTTGGACTCTGCTGGCCCCTGCTCAACCACCAGAGGAATGGGAGGAGTTGGACCAGTAGGCATTAGGAGGGGAAAAAGAATCTCATCGTATGTCCAGAGTTAGAGACCCGGGTCATCTTGTTTCCTTTGCAGTATAAAGACTGGCTCTTCCCAAAAGCTGTGTCCTTGCTCCCTCTTTCCGGCAAGCTTCTAGGACACAGACGAGGAACTCAGCACAATGAACAGCAAAGGATGCTGTTAGTACCAGAGGTGCTGGGCTTCCCTGCTACAGTTCAGCCTAGAAGACCAGCTCTGGAGGTCTTGGGAGCTTCTGTGGGAAGTGCAGTGGGAATCATCAGCATTGTCATTTGATCAGCACTGGGCTACATTTCTTCCAGGTCACACACAGCCAGTTAGGACTCATTGAGTACTCTTCTCCAGTCACCATCTGATTTCCAGGAACCCACTGTAACTGCAGCGGATAGTCATTCTTCTATGCATAAACAAGAATAGCCAAGGAGCATGAATTTCCAACACAGAAACACCCTGAAAGAGAAGGGCCATGTTCTTGGATGGTTTCCTGTTGTTTTTTTTTTTTTTTTTTTTGACACAGCCCTTGTTCTCTTTGCGCATTGTTTTCCGTGTCATGTTTGCAGGGTTACATTGCTTGTTGTGTTCAAGGTAAATTCCCCAGCATTAGTCATACCTCCCACCCACCTCTGCGAACCTCGAACCTGCGCACCGCTGAAGCACTTGCCTGTGAACAGCCCTGGCAAAGCTGCCGTGCGTGGCAAATGCTGAGTGGTGGAGCTGATTTTCTGTTCCTCATGGGAAAGATGGGATCTGACCCTCCAGCCATTTGTGGTTTGGAGCACTGAGCCAAGCTACTGGTGCTTGCCAGCGGGCATCCAAAGGTTACGGGTAGGGCATCAGATCAGGCTGTTTAGCCTGCCTTGTGCTGTCACCCCCGTCCAATCCACACCTGACCTTCTTCTCCCTTTCCTGCAGCAGAGCCAGCATTATCCATCCTGATAATGAAACTTTCCTTAAAGCGGGGCAGGAAATTGAGCCAGACAACCCAAACTCCAGCCTTGCCACTGATCTGTCCAGCAGGAGTCACGGAGTCCTTTTAAACGTTAAACTTGGAGGTGTGTTAGCACAGTGCCAGGCCCAGCGCAGTGCATTGTGCAAAGTCCCTCCGCCCATACCCAACAGCAGATGCACGGGCATATGTTTGTTCATGTTTTTTCTTTGGCCATGTTTCAGATAAGATTGGGGGCCTTTCTTCTCCCTAATATTTAAAAGATTTAATGGACCCTGGCAGCAATCCAAGCTGACATCACCTCCGGGTGCTTGAGCTTGCTGGTTTATAGCCTTGTGCAGCACAGACCTATGCTGCCATCCTGACTGCTGAACCTCAGGTAGTCCCTAACAGTGAGAGAAAATGCTGTTTTCAGGAGAAGGCTGTTATTCATCTGCCTTCATAGTAATAAAGAACTAAGGTCTGTTCTAGATGCACTCAGATCTGTACAAAAGATGCCAAGCAGGACAGACCAAAAGCATAAAACAGAATACTTTGTTTGTGAGGGTCCTACAGAGATCAGAGACCAAGTGCCTGACCTGTGTACTCCAGTAAAAGCAGGCTACAGAGTCCTACCCGGTGGGGCAGGAACTGGCAGTGAAGCACCAACTGCGTGGCACTTCCCTGCTTGCTCCCTCCCGGTCCCGCAGGAGCTCCCTCCCTGTCCCTGCCCTCTTCCCAACGCCGGACCTGTCTGCAGCTTCGCGTCTGAATCTGACTGTGGAAACTGCATGGAGTTGCACCAAAATCTTGTCAGTAGGAAAGGTGAATGTGGCGTACATACAGAGCTCAAAAATTATTCTTTGTCTAGTTAAGTCTTAACAGCTGAATAGTCCAAATCATCTACAGAATGCAGAAAAGCCTCGTTAGTACTACAGTCAAAGTTACACGTGGGAAAAAAAAATGACCGAACCAAACCAACCAAACAACAATAAAAACAAAACAAAACAAACAAAAAACCAGCCCACCTTCTTCCTAGTATCTACAACCTTTCTTTGGTATTACACAACCCTCTCAGGGTGCCTCTGCATGCTAAGGGCGACCTGACGAAGTATCCTTCCAGTCCTCCTACGGAAGAAAGGGCTGTGATGATCTTTCCCAACCTGTGGTCTTTGCAGGAAGGATATGACATGACGTTCATGGTGGGCTTTCTTTTCCTCAATCTTAGTCTGCTTAGTTTCATTTTCATGCATTTTTTAGCACAGCCTGTGTGTGATTTTTGTGTTCCGGTTCCCAGTTATTCATTTTTTCTGTTCTTTTTTGTCTTGGAAGTTGGCTGTACCTGTCTCGCAGGGTTGTGCTCCATTGCCTGAGCAATGCGATTAGTGCTTGCAGCCTGGGACGGCTGGTAGCATCCCCAGCCTGCCCTCACCTCAGCATGTTTTATTCTGCAGTCCCTGCCCCACGCTGAATAGCCACTAGTGTTCCTGCAGACTACAAAACGAAAACAAATCAAGGCAACGGCAATTGGATACGCAATTTCTGTCACAACTAAAATCAGTTGAAGCCAAGCCAAGCCCAAACAAGTCCTGAGAACTTTCACCATCAAATCAATACAAAGCCTATGGGTTTTTACTAGCTAGAGCAGAAACACCTCCTGGGCTACAGTGGCTCCTCTACCTCTGGGTTTTTCAAAGCTGCCAAAAAAAAACCAAAGAAACAAAAAAACCACCAGAAGTGCAGCAGAAGGCTGGCAGTGGCGTGCTGGAGGGGCAGGGCAGGAGGTGTAGGAAGCAGGCCGGGCGTGAGGAGGCTGGTTTTCTGCTTGCCGCAGCCCGGGTTTGTCACAGCTTGTCGGAGCTGAGACAAGCGCTCTGCCTCTGCAGCCCCCTTCCAGTGCTAACGGCAGGGCTTGCTGGCGGCTGGGACCCACACCTGAAGTTCTGCTGAGCCACACTGGGGCTGCTCTTGGGGCCGGTTCCCTTCGCCCTCCGGCTGTGGGATTTCCTTGCACAGGTGCCACCTCCAAGTCCAGCTGCAGAGCTCCCTGGGAGCAAATGGAGATCCATGAGAGGCAAGGATCCTGGGGGACAAAGTCCCTTCACTAGCACAAATCACAGCCAGCCCAGGAAGAGCTGTTGCTTTACCCTGCCACATTGCTGTTTACACCATAGATCTGACTATGCCTGTGGCAAATCGGGCCTTTAGCAAACATTGCGCTCACCCTCCCACTTCGTGTGCATGCTGGAGCCCTTCCCCGTTTTTATCCCTTGCTGGTGGTAATCCCTGTGCAGAAGAAGCAAAACCTGTTTCTTCAGGGGAGATGTGAGCATGTAGCCCTCCAGCAGCCAAGGTGTCCTGGCAGTCACAGGCAAAGCCATCTCCCAGAAAAAGAATTTCCTGTAAGGCTGTGCCGAGCCTGAGAAAACACTGGGGAAGGGGGCAGGAAGGCATCCTGATGGACAGAGAATGCCCTGTTCCAGCTGGATCAAATAGATTAAAGATTTTTGTTGTTGTTTGGGGTTTTTTTGTTTGTTTGTTTAATTTCAGTTGATAAACGGGGTTTATTGTCTATTACAATATAACCACAGGCTAAAGTTAGAGGCTGAGAGTTTTCTCACCAAAAGTTTTTGACATTCATTGTGTGGAAACTTAGGGGTTTTCACTCTATTTTGGAATAAAACCCTAACTAGGATTGTTGGAATTTCCCACAGCATGAAAAAACCAAATTTCCACCACCCTAAGAAAACTCTGGGAAAAAGTCTCTAGGATAGCCACATTGTCTCAGTCATGATCTTATCTTCATTTTTTCAGCTGAGGGAGTTGTCAGGGAAAAAATTGTTACGTATTCATCTGGGATCTAACATGAAAGTGAAAGTAAAGGTGCAGGATATGGCCACAGTGTTGGAATGTCCACGTTGGGCCTGGCGTGTTGCTGGTGTCCGGGAAGCCCCCAGGCAGCCTTGCTGCTTGCAGATCTGGGGACCTGTTACTCAAGCTCTTAGCATCAGCAAGACCCTAACGGCTAAAACCATGAGCCACGAGTCAGGGCTGTGTTAGCCAGCACTAGGCAGACAGGATCCCCAGGGAACACGAAGCCGCTTGGGGAGGGCCCTGGAGCTCTGTCGCAGCTTTGGCTGTGGCGATGCTCCTGTCTCCCAGGAGGCAGCCTGGCATGAGCTCAGCAGTGTAGCTGATGAATTGTGAGACCAATTAGCAAATGCTGCCTTTTTTTGGCCCAATAACCAATTCTGCTGCTCTAAGGTGTCTGCGAAAAAGGAAGGGAATAGCCGATTCTGCATTCAGGGTACATAATGAGCTTCAGGTGTACCAGGGAGCTGCAGGCTGGAGCTGGGGAGAGCGTTACAAGCCTAAGGACAGCGATGCCTTAGCATGGGCTCTGTGGGTAAGAGACACAGATGCAGGACAGGGGGATGGAGAAGCCGATTCCTGAAGGCCCCTTCCCGACGTATATGCCAAGGAGGCTGGAGCTGCACTGTGGGTGCTATTAAAAGCCGAGCTGCAGCCGGGGAATTCCAGGAGCCATCTAGCTCCGGAACACAAGCAGAATTCCCGCCCCTGTCCCAGCGCTTCCCTCCGCCTCCTGTCGTCACCAAGAAATGCGGGCGGTGGAGATAAATAAGAGCCGAAGTCCCCGGTCAGGGCTTCAGAATCCTGGAATGAGCTGCAGCAGCTGCATTGCTCCAGAGGATGCAGTAGGCAGTCAGGAGCAAAAACTGCTGCCTCTGTGTACCCTTCCTGCTGCCGACCACGGGAACATGAAGGTTCTTTCTTTCCAGATCCTGTTTGTGCTGAGGGTCTTGTGCCTGGTGACCCCGGCTGGAGGTGAGCCACAGCTCCGCGTACAGCCCTCGGGGCTCCCTGGGAGAGCAGCAAGGTTTACGGGTTTAGGCGAGGGGCTGGGGAATCATGAAGTTTGTGCGAAGGATTAGTGAATCCTGCCCGCTGGGGAAGTCAGTGCTGGGTCAGGTTACAGGCATGAAGGGACCTCGTGCCTTCCTCGGCTGTGGGAAATCCTGTAGCAGGAACGGGCTCGGTGGGAAGCTGCGGGGGATCCTAGGGCATCATCATTGCCACAAGGGAGCCTGAGCAGCCCCGCTGATGGTTTTTGTCACTCCTGATGGTAGATGGGGAGAGTGTCGGAGTAACACAAAGCCTCATCACGTGCCATCTGGGCAGCATCGTGTGGATGGCTGGCTGTCAGCACAGACACCCGGCCTTTGGCACGTTGCTGCGAGCCGGGGGGGTGCTGCTGCCTGCAGACGTGATTGCTGTGTGCATGTGCAGTGTGCACATGTCCATGTGTGCACAGGCAGGAAAGGCTCTCCTGCTCTCCAGGTAAAGATCTTCGTGTGCTCTGCGGTGGTATGCTGAGCGGGAGGAGGTGGGTGAGGTTTTCTCTAGGCTGGTCTCAGTTTAAGTCACCTACACACGGACTGGTGATTGCTGCACAAATTGAGCAGGGTGGATTGCCAAGCTGGCAGGCAGCTTCTCATCAGCACAGGCAAAACTGGACTTTGCCCAGGTCTAAGGGATGATCACGGAAAGGGAAAGAGACAGAGAGCCTTTATTAAGATCTGTGCCCTGCTGCCACCAGATGGGAGGAGCAAGGACAGCAAGGAGAGCAGCTGGGGATGGAGTTTCTGCCTCTCCTCACACCTCTGAGCAGGTTCTCCAGGGCTGGCCTGAGTCAAGCGGGCAGCAGGGACGTCAGGCAGCTTACCCTGTCCTGCTTGGGCACTGCTTGGCTTGCTCACCTGTGGCCCAGAAACCATCTTCTCTGGAGGGATGAAGTCGAGCTGGCTGTGCCGAAAGAAGGAGTGGCAGGGCTCCCTGGCCAGGGTCTCTTGAGGAACTGTGCTGAAAAACTGGTAGGGATGGCTCCAAGGAGAGGTGGTCACAGCTGGGCAAAGTCCCAGAGCCTGGGTTTCCTTGAGGTCCCTGTGGCAAAGATTCAGATGTAGCTCAGCGAAGCTGTGTGCCCTGGGAGGAGGGGACAGCCAGGGATGGCCCCATGTTCCCCTCAGCTCCGCTCTCTCCTTGGAAAGAGCTTTCCAAGCTCCTCTGCTCTAGGAAGAACTCATCACAAGTTCAGCTAATTGCAAACCATTCATTTGCGATGCCAATAATTGGAAAATCAGTTATTGGTTATCAATAATTCTCCTCCACCTCTCTCCAAATTTCTCAGAAAAAAAAAGACATTTGAGAAAGCTCAATAGTGGCACCCCTCCTAGCAGCAGGAGCAACAAGAGACACGTTTGAGATGTGTTCCCTCCGCTCCCATCCAAAGACAGTCACTGCCCTGAGCAAAACAAGGTGGGGTGAATAAAATGTCCTCTCTTTCTTCTCTGAGCCCTATCTACAACTTTTAGGTTTCCTGCATTCCTTTCTTTATGCTCAGGGCTAAGCCTCAGCCTTCTTTCCCTGGATCAGAGAAGGGCATTTTGGAGGGTGGCTGTAGGACATTTCCTTGACAAATCCCGCCTTGCTCCAAGGTTGTAGCATGCTGACAGCCCTGTGCCATCAGCTGGGGTAACTGTCTTCTGTGCTTTGCGACCAAAGGTTAGAGCACATTAAATGGTTCTGCGATGTACTTGGGCCACAGTGGTTTTGTGGACTTGCAGAACTAAATACGTACTTTCTGGAGCCTGCTAGCACCCAGGACCAGTCTAAGCTTGTGTACCTGGGCATAGTCTTTGGACTTCTGCTTTGCCTGGTGCCTCCAGGCCCTGCTTGAGTAGCCCTTTACTCTGAGCAGCCCCTGTCCACCCCCTGCCATGCGTCTCCCTGATGTCTGGGGAAGGATCAGGCCCTTGGAGAAGGATTGTTGAACAGGGCTCTGAAAGTGGAAGACAACAGCAGCATGTTCCATGGATAATGAGAGTTAATTGGGAAGTCAGTCGTTCCTGAGTGCTTGAGGAGCATGTATTCCTGACCCTAAAGTGCCACAGAAGATGGTAGTGTCTAAACAAAAGAGCTTTGCTTTAACGTTTCTGAGACGTAGAAGCTGACATGCTTCTGTAGCATTTGGGAATCTAAGGCAACATTTTGTAGAGAATGTGTGACCTAAACTAGAATCCAGCTTCCCTCTTCACAGGGGGCCTCAGAGAAATTAGGGTTTGTTGTTCTAAGCCTTGCCCCCCCCCAGGACAGCAGAAACAACTTGCTGAGTTGTGCAACCACCACTCTCTTGGCAGACGCCTGTTCTTGGAGGCTGGGGATAAGTGCAGGGATGGATTCTCCTGTTGTGTGACTGCCTTCACTCCTTTTCTGAGTGAAGGTGTGGGAGGAGTATTTTTACACTTTGCAAAATGAAAACTGTTTTCCAGAAGAGATGGAAAACAGATGTTTGGTGAGAGACTGCTGAAGTTGGACTACTGAGACGATATCCCTGCACAGATGAAAGCTGTAGCAACTTACTATTTTCCAGAGGGTTCCTTTTCTACACCTTTTCTCTAAGAGGCATTGGGAGGCTATCCAACAACAGAGTCACTTGCCTGGAGGGGAAACCCCAGAGGGGAAAGAGATATGACTCATTCAGATAAGGACAGGACAGTCATTCTGCTCTCTGACCTGTGCCAGGAGCCAGTTAGGGACAGATATAGCGGCTCGGGAGATGAAGAAATGTATCTTCTAGGCACCAAGCTGAGATCCAGCCTCCTGTTGCCCAAAGGTGAAAGGTCCTGCTGCTTCCCAGGCCAGAGCTTGCACATCCTATAAGGCAAGCTGCAATGGTGTCTCGAGTCATACAATTTTTACTTTCTCTTTTTTTTTTTTTTTTTTTTCTGACTTTCTGGATATCATATGACCTGTTTGAGTGATGCAAACCATCATGGCCTTGATGGATTTGTTTTCATAGAAACATCTAATTTTAGCAGGGATTGGAAACTTCCATTGCAAGCTTCAGAATCCTTCTCCCCAGAGAAGGAGAAAAAGAATCAGACCCAATGTTTATTGTGCCTAATAAAAAAAAAAAAAAAAACAGTGTTTAATATGTTGAAAATTTTATTGCAGGGCAACCCAAAGCACCTCTAAAGTGTTCGAAAGTGTGTAGCCGCTTTACGAGCATCATACCTGAGAAACGGATAAAGAGCTACCACAAGACTGAACCCCGGTGTGCCAAACAAGCCATCATGTAAGCATGTCTGCTCCCCTTGCCATATTCCCTCCACAAATGATTAAGAATCAACACTGTCATCAGATATCCTTGTTTGGGAGCAGGAAGCATTCTGGAAACAGAGCCAACACTGACATTTATTTGAAGGCTGTTTCTTTGTTTGTTTTTCCTATTTAAATGCCAACAGCCTCCAAATGAGACCAGGTTTCGGTTCACCCACACACAGTGAGACAGTCACTGCCATGAGTGATAAATAGATGAGGAAAGGGAAAGTACATACTGGCAGAATGGGGAAGTGGAAGCACACAGGGTAAGAGTTTACATGTTTCTGTGAAAGCAGGTATTTTCAGTGGAAACAGATTCAGACTCATCAGCCTTTCTGACTGAGAGAAGCTGCCTTTTTTTCCCCAGAATAATTGCTATCTTTGACCTACCTTAAAGGTTAGGCACCACTGAGACCACTTTGTTGCAGGCCAGGAGGTTGCACCAAGTGAACTTGCTGGGCTGACCTTGGAACATCTCACTGTCAGTAAAATGGGGGATTTGTCTTCATGTATTCTTGGCCCTGGGCAGCTGGTGCCTGAGTTGCTTCTTTCTCTGAGTGCTGGCGGCCAGCACTCAGCATAAGAACAATGCTTTCGAAAGAGAAAGCCCGCTTAAGAGGAAGCCCTTCACCTATGAGTCATGTTCAGCTTTTGCTTATTCACTTTGATCTCAACAGCACCTGCCTTTCCTAAAATAAATAGTCATCCAACCTGATGGTGTCTACTATGGTAGGGGCTCAAGAGAGTCAGCATTTTTCATCATTGCTACCTTTATGCCTTCTGTATCACTCTGATAATCTAAGACAATGTTTTCTTCATCTAATAAGTGATCTCTTTTTATTTTCATTTCAGATTTATTACACGGGCTTCCGTGGAAATATGTGCAGATCCAGACGCAAAGTGGGTGAAGGAGATTGTATGGAAACTGGATCAGAAAAAGGCCTCAGCAGCATCACCACTTCCACACGCTTCCACTTCAGCAGCAATTCCAGAAAAGCCTGGCATTTTTCACAAACACATCGGTCTGACAGTAACAGCTCCATCTCAAGCCACTGCTGCAACTACTCTTTTCCAAGGGACTGGCACAACAATTTTGGAGAGAACGCATGCTCCTGCTGCCATGACAGAGGTGACCAGCAAATCTACACCAGCCATGCAGAGCACCACACAGTTCTCTGCAGGATCGTCCCCTGTGATACGGGAAATTGCTACACACTCTGAAGCCAGTTCAGAAGCAAACAGAGACTCCTTAAAATCTGCACATTCAACAACTTCTGCAGCAGGCATGGTCTCCAGTCAGCCTATCTTATACCCCACAGCTCTTGTGCATGGCTTTGACAACACAGTAGGATTTACAGAAGAACCTGTAGGATATTCTGCAAGTGCTACAGCTGATGTTCAAGCCACTTCTTCTCCTAGCTCAAATTCAGAACCTGTGTCCATTGCTAAAGGATTGGACCATCCTGTACTTTCTACAGATGAACCCCTGGACCCAACAAGTGCAAGAGCCAACACATCAGACACTGCTTCTAGGAGTTTTAATTCAGATCTCCCCTCCATCCTAAACAGCATGGAGATCGGCTCAGCCCCAGCCACACCTGTTCCACCAGAGACTACTTCAATTTCTACTCTAAACCCCACAACAGCCATAGACAAAGGTCCTCCTGTCCATACCAACAAAATTTTCAGTTCCTCTGCAGATGCTGTTGGTACTAGAACATTTGATTATTCATCTCCCTTAGGAAAGCAAGATCTTCCAGATGCGTTAGTTTTCACTAGTCAAACATTCTCAGGCCAAGCCAGTGCGCAGATGACTACAAAAAGGCCACATGATCCACCTTCACTCAGCTTCTTGACAAGATCTCAAGCGCACTTTATCATCCCAGTCTCCCTGGTAGGTGGACTGATTGCTTGCAGCGTTGCTGCTGTATGGCTATATACAAAATTTGGAGTCAGAACAGAAACAATGTCAAGAGAGATGGTACAAGGCTTGCTCTACCAGAAGGAGGGACATCAAAACAATGTCTATCCAATGGAAATAATCTGAGTGCTTTATGGAACGGACATTTTTGGCCTAGAATATATGTGTGTTGCTGCTGGAAAGCTAAGCTTGTGCAGAACTAGTGACCAGTACGAAGCACCACAGGAAATAAAAATACCTAAGAAAACAGATTTTGTAGGAGCAGAATGTCCAAAAATGTATCTAAGTTGTCATTGACCAATGACGGTATTTTAGAAATATGTGAGAAGCTTTTTTCTCTGGCACTGTTACATGAAAAGGATATTGCTCTACTAGAGCTGCTTGGTGGCTGTTTGCCAGGTGGTGGGCAGAAAGTAATAGCTGAGCTGCTCTTGGGACTTTTTCTGCATTTCATCATAACCTAGCTGAGAAGCCACCCACTCACTCACCCACACTACTGGACTCAGGCTCTGCCACCTTGAGCAATCTTAACACCAAAACACTGGTTTTGCACTTACAAACTCTCTGCTGCTTCTTTCTTTGCACTTCAGGTCACTGCTCTGTCAGACCTTGACCGATGTTGGCAGTCAGTGGGAGCCGGCTCTCCTTCAGCTGATTAAACATCCCATTTAATTGGGTATCTAATGGCTAGAGCCAGCAGCGGTAGTCTAGCTTTCAGACAGAGGTGGCTTAAACAGAATCTGATTTTTCTCTGTACGTAGGGGACTGAAGGTCAGTGCTACAGATGTTACTTTTCAGAGGTGCTGGCACTCACAGTCTATCTCCTCCTCAAAGTCAGGCCACTTTTCTCTCCAACAGGTAAGGGCATTTCTTCTCACAGATTGAGTCTGAGACCTGATTCTTGACAAATCAACTGCAATAAAACCCTTCCTTCCAGATAATGTACCCTGTGTCCAGATGCATCCAAAACAAAGGCAGGATAATGGGGATGAGCCTTTGTAAATGAGAGAAAATCTGGAAGAAGTTGCCAGAGGCCCTCAATAATTTTGCTGTTACTGTGTTGTAATGTTTTTGCTGTACTCTGCTGTTCAGCAAGCACAAAACCCAGAAAATACACTCCTAGAATACCTAAATAAAATTCTGGATTCAGTAATTATAGCAATTACTACAGCACAGCAGAATTACCTTCCTTCCCATTCCTTATTCTCTCTAGAAATAAGCACATTTGGTGATCCAGAAAAAAAGCACAAAATCCCCATTCATGATCCTACACTTCAGCCCCATGCTAGTTCTTTTTATGTAGCACTGATTACCGGACTATTAAAGCACTGTAACAGTACCAAAGGTGTTTTTTTAACACAAATTGTCTCTGATTTTCACATATCCAGACACTGCTGTATGTAAGCCTTTTATCTGTGATCAACTCATGAAAGCCCTTATTTAACATTTACTCCATTTTGAATTTTGCTTGAGCAAGTAAAGGTCTTTATAATAGCATGCTTTGTAGGTAAAGTGTCAAAGGTTTATATCGAGGTTACATATCAAAGATCCTCCTCTAACCAACCTCAGTGGATCACATCTCAAATTATAGGTATGCATGTAGAAAAAGAAAAACATAATAAACAAAGAAAAATGATGACCCATCTGTACAGACAGGCCTGTTACACCCATCAGATACCACCTTTGGGGCATCCTCCCAGTCCTGGAGGTAGATTGACTGCAATGGTGTTTTGTTTTTTGATATTACTCAGCCCCTTACTTCTGCATGTCCTTGATATGAGACAGGGTAGACTGAGATTCATCTAGGGCTTTGCAGGTACAAGAGGTAGAGAATGCAGTTGGATTAATTGTGATTAGGAATTTTGGGTGAAACCCATCTTTGTGCAGCCCAAATCCTGTAACTATCTGGGGCTGATTTAGCTGAACTGCAGGAGCCATCGGCAGTGCCTCCCATCTGTCCCACTCGTGCACAGCTGGGGTTCATGGTCTTGCAGTTCGTGGAGTGATATACAATAGCATTATTTTTATATGAAATATTAGAAATAGCTGTTTTTGTAGTAAAGTTTTGTAGTGATGTGAACATGCGTGTAACCTCCTGTCCTTGCTAGTGGAGCATCGCTCAGTCTAGAGTATTCTGGGAACACTGGAAAATGCTGTACTTGGTCTGTTTTCTTGCTGGTCCTGGAAGGCTTGTAGAGCTGGCTCCAAGGGAGTGGGGTCGCTCTCCAAGGCACTACAGCAGATGCAGTGGGCAAAGGCACCCTGTCCTTGGGTCTCCAGGCATGCCCGGGAGGGCATCAGGGCTTCAGCCATGGGTTGTGGCTGCTGCTGGGGCTGTGAAACAGCAGTGGCTTTCACTGGGAAAATTCCTGACCCATCGCAGGCAGGACAGACTGGGGACCACCACTTGTCATCGCTTTATGCTGTGTGCTGACGGTTTGGGAAGGCACAAGGGGGATGTGTCTGTTGCAGGTGACAGGGGTTTACTGGTTTGTGTATTGAGTATGTATGAGTGTGCGTGAGTAGGATTTATACTGTGGGTTTTTTTTAGAAGTAAAGATAATAAAGTTTTTTTGCTACAAACTGTTGTCCTCAGGAGGTTCAGACCAGGGCTGGATGACCAAGCTGGGTCCCTACGGAGATGACCGCATGGGATAAAGCAAGGTGGGGGGAACTGCAGCATCACTGAGAGACGGCAAAGCCAGCACAGCTGATGTCACCAGCCTGCTGCTCTGCCTCTTCACTGTTTATGGGTTTTAGACTTGCCAAAAAAAATTTCAGGGAATGAATTTGCTTATGTATCCGATTGTGCTAAGGCAATACTGAAAACCAGTGGGGGGGTTGCTTTGTTTAAGCAAACCTACAGTCAGACAACAAACCTAGCAAACCTACAATCAGCCCACAGGAAAATATTCTGATCTGAGCCAGGTCTGTAAGGGGGCAGGAGGCTGAGATGGGACCTCTCCCAACCCCAGCCAGGCCCTTGCTCTTGCGCAGTCCTTCGCGCTGTTGCACCTCTGGCCAGAGAGTGTGCAGGGAGGCTGGCAAAGTCCATAAAAGCTTCCCCCAGACGAGTCAGCAGGCCAGAAAGGTCATTCTGAGGGTAAGAAGCTCTGCAGAAAGGGAAGTACATTTTTTCTCCTCTGTTATCAGAGAAGGGGCAGGGTTCACAAATGAGTTCATAGCCTGCCAGAAATAGATAATTTCCCACGTGGTGAGCACAGGCACCTGTCACTGGGCCAGATGCAGTCTGGGGACTGCACCTCCAGAGCACTGAGACAGCACTGGCATGGCCAGGTGTCTTCAGCCAGCTGGTGGCATGCACACACCAGCTTTCCTGCTGCTCCCTGGCTTCTCTGTTGTGCAACTGTTCAAATAAAGACTTATGCAAAGGATGGCCAACCACTCCCCTTCTCTTGCTCCTCCTGAGAACCATGGGCTGCCTTCAGGTGTAACAGACTAAAGAATTGGGCCCAGGGGTTAACTAATGCCACATCTGTCACGCTTAAATGGAACAAGGCTTGCCTTCTGCAGCTAGCCTGAAAGACACAAACTGCTGCCCTGAGGTTCCTCCCCCAACCACCCAGCACACAGGAGCCAGCAAAGCCCATGGCCAAAGAGTGTGCCCCTTCTGGTCCATTGCTGACCCATATCTTTGGTCTCCAGCTCCGTACTTCCTGCAGCACTTCATTAGCTCTGTTTTGATTGACTTTATGAGACCAAGGAGTCACTGGGAGTCCACACAGGCTCTCTTCCATTCCTTCACATCCCCACAGTATCCATCAGATGATGCAGTTTTAGGCATTGACTGTACTAATTAGCCTTACTCACCCTGAGCAGCCTCATTTGTGGATGGTCTCCCACTCCAAGCCCTCTGCCCAAGGCCCAGGAGACCCATTTATGCTCAGGGTTGGGCCTTCAGCCTTGCTGTGGGTGTGCTGTAGGGGTGCTGCTCTGATAGCCTCACTCCGTCCGTGTTTCCTGGGTGGACCTTGGACCTCTACTGTAGGTAGCTTGTCTCATGGACAGATGGACAGACCTTTTGGTGTTGTAGCTGCACCTCTGGCTCCATCTCCTGCTGCTCCAGACTGGATCCTCCCCAGATGAATCCTGGACCCAGTTCCTCACTTTGCTGTGACTGTTAATGGACCCTGTTATGGGCACCCAGCTCTCTGCTGTGCTCAGACCCTGCGGGACCTCACCTCAACTGTGAGGACACTGCCTGTGCTGGGGTCCACCTTGTCTCCTGGCTCATCCTGCTCTCGCTGCTCCCTGCAGGCTGGGCCTGGCAGTGAGACACCTCTGGCGTTGTCTTCTCCAAGCCCGTACTCCTCTTCAGGGTGATGTGTGAGGAGCACAGTTATTCCTGTGAAGCAGGGCTCCTGCAGTCTCCACACTCCCAGGGCTGAGACTTGGACTGTGATTTAAGAAATGTCAGCTCTGTCCCTGCTCGGTTTTGTGGTTTTGCTGTGAAATGTTACGCAACTGTGCACATGCTTAGGGCAGCCTCTGCTCGAGCTAGCTTGCCAGCCCTTCCTCAATACTGGCTTAGTATAATGTAGCATGACCCCTTGGGTTTACAAAGGGGTCTCTCACCTCTCCTCTGTGTTTAAGTCTCTGCCAGAGATCCTTTTTTATGTTCAGGGCTGTTGCCCTGGTTGAGCTGAGCTATGTCTTGGAGCCCCACCACCCTGCAGCTGCAGTCACGGGAGCCAGTTCCCCTTTCTTCTGAATGCCACAGGCACAGTGAAGTTAGTGATGCCCTTGTTTAGGGGTAGCCTTATGGTAAAGAAGACACCAAGGGCATGTCAAAAAAAAGTCCACAGCCATGTAAGGGACCTTAAGGAACTGCACAACTGCAGTTTCGTTGTGTGGCTTTTGTTCTTCCAAGACAGCTCTCCCATGCTTTGTGTTTGCCTAATCCACTTTTCTGAAGATTGTGTCCATGTCTGCTTTACTGCAAGGGCTACACTTGTAAATACAGAGGTTGTCAGGCCTCGCCATGGTCAGACCTGCTCAGTGACCACCTCAGATAATGGAGGAAGTTTAATTTCTGAAGCACCCTTGAATTGTGCCAGATGAGCTGCAAGACCACAAAGTAAATCATTTTTTTAAAAGTAATAACAGAAAGAAGTGAGAAGTCCTCTAAGAAAGCATGGGATGTCAACTTGACAGCTCAGGCCATATTCAGCACAAATACTTCTTTTATTATAATATCTAGGAACCTAAAAGTATTTTTCTCATTGCATTCTTTCAACTGTCAATTATTTTTCTTGAGAGTGGTGGGTTTTATCCTATTGAAAAACTAAAGAATGAGTTCATAACTTGTCTTCTTAGAGTTATCAGGACTAAATCATGAAAGGGTTCCCAGCTCCAGCTGAAATTAGTTTTATTCTGTTATCATAGCTTTGCTATAAAAGCTGACCTAAAGCAGTTCTCCATTTCTGTCTTTAGCTCTAAGAGATCAAGAAAGAACAGGGTTGAGAAATGGAAACTGAATCCTCACCAAACATTATCTTCCCCCCGTCCCCCAGATTCTACATTTCACATAAGCTTCCCCAGCACAGTTTCTCCCTTGGAAGCAGCAACTCCTCCTGACACCCCAGGTCTGTCCTTCATTTAACCTGGTGGGTGTTGATCAACCTCACTGGAGAAAAATGGAAAAAATGTCTCCTTTTCAGTGCATGGTCCAGGTATATACATTTTAGTTCACCATCCACAGGTCTGGAGGATGTGCACTGAAAAGAGCTTTATCAGGTGGCTTCTGCTTTATCAGGCAGAAGCTTTATCTTCAGCTATATCTTCAGCTTTATCAGGCAGGGTCCTGCATTAGCCTCCAAGGTCAGGGCTCTTTACTGTATGGACATATCCCTCCTCCAGTTCCATCCCTCTCCCCCTGCCTACATGCCTAAATTTGAAAAAAAAAAAAAAAAAAAAAAAAATGGCATCACATATTTCACATATTTTTTTCCCCCTTTTTCTTAGCAAAGTGGCTACTTTCAGTTTCTGGTCCAGGTGCCTCCAGCCCTTGCTCTGCTTGGCCGTGTTGGGGGGGATTCCCTGCTTGGCTGGAGTGAGCTTCTAGTCTCTGGGGTACAGGGAAGAGCTTCTTAATTCCCGGAGCCGATGGGCAAGCTTGCTCAGTGACTCAGTACAGATAATCCTCTGGAGAAAGGCTCCTGGACATAGCCTTCCTGCAGCCTTTGAAACTTGTGACTCTGGGCAGGACTTACCGCACAGGATACGCCTTGGTCAATCACCAGTTTCCAGTGCTTGGTGGTCCCCAGTGTCCAGCTGTAGGAAGCAGGCTTTGGAAGAGACTCTTGTTTTCATCCTTTTGAAGTGTCTTTCCAGCCTCTAGGAGCTGGCACAGTTGTACCTGGAGTCCCAGCGTGAGCTCTGGCTCTGGGAAGGAATGAGAGCATCATGTTTGTTTTGTGATCGTGTCTTGAGACAACCAGGGCTTCAAAACGGATCTAGGACAACCTGCAGAGCAAAGCCTGCACCTTCCAAAGCAGTGTAAAGACAATATGGCTGCTCCCAGCCGTATATTTCCAGTAGAGATGGGAACGATCAGTTATCTGCTGAGACTCCATTTCCAGGCGTGTGGCTTGTTCTGCCAAAATCCTTCTTTCCCACAGTGGCACAGGTGCTGGCAAACACTGTACCCCAAGCTCTCCTCTTCCTCCTTTTGCAGAATCAAGATAACGATGTTTATTTTTCATGTAAACAAGCAAATTCTCCAGAGCCTGCTCAAATGAGAAGGGAACTTTGGCCAGCTGTGGGGCTTTCCAGCATCCCTCAGTTAATGACAGTACATCAGCCTTTCCCTTCCCAAAAAAAGTAAAAGAATAGACATCAAGGGATCTCCAGGGAGTTGTGAATTGTCTAGCTGTGATAGGGATCACTTGAAAACATGAGAAAGGGGAAGCAGAGGAGCCCAGGCCAGCTCTTCTGCCAGAAAAAACAAGCACAGCTCTGCAGAAGTGGGGCCACACTAGCATTTTACGTACTTCTCCAGGTTCTTTCCATCCAGAGCAGCCTCTGGATATCCCTGGCCTGGGTACTCCTGTGCTTGCAGTTCTCCCATGCACAGTGAAGCCCCAGGCCAGGGGGAGGCACGCAGCAAGATCATTCCCTACAGGTTTCCAAAATGCTTCTGTGTTGCCTGGGGTCCAGCTCAAGTGGTTTTGCCCTAGGTGTAGTTAAGGCTGTGCACTCCCCTGGGCAGTGGTGTGGGTGCCCTGGCTGTAGGGGAGCCTGTGTTCCCCCACTTTGGGGACATCTGCCGTGGAGATGACAGCAGCAGGCCACCTGCTCAGAGGCCCTGGTCCTACACATATCACAAGCAATATAAAAATGCAGCCAGATCAAGCAGCATCAGGAGCTGTGACATGGCCCATGTGCCCAGCTCGGCGTTAGCAGTTTGCACGAAGGGAGCCTGCAGCACAGCAGAAATGGGGAAATGGCTGAGAAGGTAAGGGAGCACCCACAAAGCCTGTGGGAGGAAGGAAAGATGCTTTCAGGGATCAGTAGCATGAGGCATTTATTGTAGCCCTGGGAGCTGCTGAGTCACTGGGCTGAAGGCATGCCAGGAGGAATGACACCGACTTTGGGGGTTATATGATCTATTTACAAGTGTGTTATTTTTATTCTGGACTACCTTGTGCTTCTAGGGTTCTTGGGTTTTAAAAGGTTCCCTACTGGGAACCTTTTTCATTTATGGTCTGGCAAAACATTGCTTTGGGTGTTCAAGCCCTTTTGGGGAATTTGCAGAGTTTGTTAATGAGGAAAGAAGCACAAGGAGTCACATCAATGCTCTGGCCAGCTGGAGATCCCTATAAGCTGGTTAACTTAACCATTGTCCAGCATCTTCTCTTTCCATCTGACTTCTGCAAAGAATAGATGTACACATACACGTGCACACCCACACCAGGACACAAATGCAGGCAATGGCGCGGTGCCTCTGGCTGTGGCTCTGTCTCCAGCTTGGAGGATGACTGTTGAAGAGGATGGCTGAGCACTCGAGGCACAAGGGGGTTTGCTCTGACCCTAAAGCATAGCCTAGAGTCATAAATCAGCCACAAGTCCCTGTACTGAAAGAGTGGCAGGTTCACCCGCTAGGTCCCAATGACATGGGAGCTGATTCCTCCTCTTGCCACGAGCTTTCTTTGGGATTGGACAACTGGAGGGAGCACAGCACGCCAAACACTGACTTCAGGAGTCTGCTCCTGTGTTGCAGCACCTCTGTGAATCTCTGTTAGTAGGGCAGGGGGCCCTTGCCTCTGCTTGTGGCTCCTACATGCAGGCTGAGGAGACAGCCCCATGGCTGTCCTTCCAAAATAGAATGCTTCATCCTTCTTCCAGCCTTGCCTTGATTCTCAGGGAGCTTGGTGAACACTGTCACTGACATTCGTTGAATGACAGCTTGCAGGGGTGAAAGAAAAACATCAATTGGGAAGCTGTGCTTCCAGCATCCTGTTTCTTGAGTGCCAGCAGAAAAGGGGCAGAACAGCTCTGGAAGGCATCTTTGTCCCTCGCCACCATGTTGTGTCCTGGCGATGCCATGTCCAGCGCTGCCTTATCCCTGTGCAAACAGTGTGGTGCCCCAGGGAAAGGGCGCTCTTCTGATTTACACCCGTTGTGGGCATACTCACTTGGAGCTGAGCTGCTCCAGCCCCCTGACTGGGAGCCATACAGCATCGGTGACCTCATGCCAGCTCCTCTGGGAGAAGTCACATCTTTGGGTTGTAGGAACTCTGTCTCTGCCCAGAAGCTGAGACAAAGCACGACAGCTACGGTGCTCTGAGTATTTATTGTAATATTTTCTTCTGCTGCCCAGTTTTTGGCATACGCCACTTGGGCTCCTTCTTGAGTGGGAGATGTGCCTCCTACTGCAGCTGGGGTCAAGGAGATCTGGGCATGACAAGAGCAGGCCTTAGGATTCTGCAGTTTTCCCCCAAGTTTTTTAAAAGGCAGCCAGGGACGACACGATGCCCAGCACAATATCCCGCTCGAGCCCTGCTCCAAAGCGACAGAGGATAGCTGGGGGGTGCCAACATGAACAAGGGCTTGTGGTGACCCCTTGGGCAGCACACAGTGGTTGAGGGGGGACCGTGGTGCCCCAAGGACCTGCGTGGGACCCTGCTGCTCCACGCACTCACTCACAGCCTGGAAGAAAAGAGGGAACAGGGAAAGAACAAGCACCAGGGCAGAGGCTGTGCATGACTGGCAAAGAGCTGGAGGGCCTGCTGGTCTGAGTGTCTGCGCGAGGAAGGGGGAGTTGGGCAGAGCGGGGTGAAGCATTCCCCAGGTGAACACCACGAGGTGGCCGCCATCAGCGATGCCTTTCTGCATGTCCTTGCAGCATCTGGGAGGCTGCAAGGCTGCAAAGAGAAGGAAGATGTAGGAAAAATACTCAGGAACTCTAAACACAAACTTTTCCTTCTATATCTTTCAGCCTGATTCAGCCTCCTGCTCTGCCCCACAGCCAGAAGGCTAAAGCTGCCTCATCTGCAAGGGAAGGCTCAGCTGCACCCAACTGTCCTTTCACCCAACACTCCTCAATTACAGAAGAGGAATTTTGTTGGAAAACTTGTGTTCCTCTTCATAGGAACAGCTGCAATTGTGACACAATGTTTGACAGTATTTGACATCCTACAGCTTCTGAGCCACAAAGGGCTGGCGGGAGTAGTGGTCACTGCACTCCTGCTTAATGTTCCCCTGGGAGTTCAATCAATCTACACTTTCTCCAGAACTCTTTTTTTTTTTTTTTTTTTTTTTTTTTTTTTTTTTCTCTCAGGCTGAAAAGTGACTTTGTACCAAAAGCATGGTACTGTATTTTTGTCAACACAAATCCATTCTCTGTGGGTTTTGGAGCCCTTCAGTCTCTGTTTCCGTGGAGGAGGATTTCACTTCCCTCTTCAGCTTTGTGGCTTTCCCACAAGCAAAGTTATTGAGGTCTGCTTGTCCCTTCTTTCTAGGGATTACCTCTGTAACCCTAGAGGTGCCACGTGACATGGAAATCCCCTTGCCCTAAGAAAACACATAGAGCTTTCACTTGAATTTGGTAGAAATTCTTTGGAAAAGAGCTAAAATGGGGAGGGGGTGGAGAGGATAAATTGCAGCACCTTCCTCCCTGAGCTAACATTGCAGCTCTTCAGAAGAGGCAGAGCAGCACTGTACTGAGGAAGAGCCCTCGCACAGCCACCATGCTCAGCACAAGACCGGTCCTGCTGCTCGTGCTGCTCCTCACCTTCTCCCAGCACTGCACCACAGGTGAGGCACCTCGCGGGCTGCCAGCACCCTGCTCTCGCCAGCCACCGCTGGTGTCAGGGCTGGGGACCTGGCTGGGGATGTTGCCCTGGGAAGGTCAGGGAAGAAAGCCCAGCGGGGACGGTGCTGTTGGCACGAGGAGCAACCCCAAGGGCTCCTGGCTGAGACAGGGCTGCACGTCCCAGGGGTGCAGGGAAGGACGGGGACGGCACCCTGAGCTGGGTGGCCTTGGCATGGGGCTGGTGGTGCCTCCTCCTGCCGCAGGAAGGAAGTCACCTGGGGCTCCTTGCAGCAGCAGCTGCAGGAATTGAGGGATTTTGTGTGTGTCAGCTTTCTTACGGTTAAATGACTTAAAGACCACTTTCCAAACCAGCATTCACAATCTCACTTTCTCTCCCTTCTCCAGTTCTGTACAGACCTTCAGAATGCTGCTTTGATTACTCAAAGCTACCTCTCCGGTCTGATGTGCTGAAGTCTTTCTACCAGACTCCCAAAGAGTGTTTTTACCCAGGAATTGTGTAAGTCCTTGTGATTTCCCTACCATTGTGCTCTCTCCTGGGGTGCTGCAGGGGACCAGGACAGGTCTACATGGCCTCTATCCACAGGAGGGGCTGCAGCAGGGTGGCTGACTGGTAGCACAAAACGGGGAGGACACAGCTCTCTGGCCACTTCTACAGAGCATGGTTAAGGACGCAAGTCCATTGGGGCTCCTGAAGGCTCTTCAGAGCATCTAGGGCCACAGGGAAGGGAAAAGGATTTCAGGGAAGGGCAGAAGGAGGGCATGGGTGTGGGATTGTAGCTGTTGTTTCCCACCAACCTTTGCCTTTCATCTCGTCAGGTTTGAGACCAGGAATGGGACCAAGATCTGTGCAAACCCAAAGATACGTTGGGTGGGGAAAGCAATTGAGAAACTTCTCAAAAGGAAGACGTCTCATGCCTCCTGATGCAGAGCAGACACCCCAGTTCAGGCTACCGAACTTTCTGATGGGAATATTTCTACACAGCATCCTGCGGAGGTCCCTGATGCTGATGGATGGCACGGCCTCCCCAGAGCCCTGTGCTGCACTGACCAGCCAGGCACCAGATCCTGGGATGCTGCAGCCCTGCCACCTTCCACCCATGGAGCAAATAAATCAACCTCAAATAAAGGTTTAGTTCACACACTATCAAGGAATGGCGTCCTTCTGTCTCCCAGTCCCAGCAGAGCGCTGCTGCTGGCTGGTCAGGGCATGGAGCCACATGTTGGGGGCCAAGGGGCTGGGGTGGGATGAGGGCTCTTCCACTGCCTCCTGAAGCCTTGTGAGTCTCACTGGGGCTGGACAGGGAGGGGGTGTACTGGGTTTATGTGGCAAGGTTTGGGGGCGGAGGGAGGGAGTTGAAGACAAGGCCTTTCTAAGAGAACAGCCCAGCAGCTGCCCCATGTTAAAGAACAGCCAGCTCCAAAGGAAACTGCTGCTGGCCAGAGCTGAGCCCACCGGCACCACACACCACTATCCCCTGCTGCACTGCAGGAGCCTGCAGGAAGGACCCTGCTGCTTCAGGGGTTGCAGGAGAGCTGAGGGACAGGAAGGTTTGGCAGCCACTCTGGAAACAGAGGATACCAGAGGGGTCTTTGGCTGCAGACATGTACAGCAAATACTGCTTCAGAAGCCCCTGGATCCTGTAGTCTGCACCCCTGCTGTCGTGGTTGAACCCCGGTAGGCAGCTAAGACCCACACAGCTTGCTCACACCCCTGGTGGGATGGCGGGAAGAGTGCAAAACCTTGTGGGGTGAGATGAAGATGGTTTAATAGGTAAAGTAAAAGCTGCATGTCTAAGCCAAGCAAATTAAGGAATTTATTTACAGCTTTGCAACGGCATGCAGATGGCAAGCAGAACTTCATGTGTAGTGGGCACATGGGAAGACTTTGGCCAGGCTCCGAACATTGCCCCACTTCCTTCTCTTTTTCCTGACAAGATTTCATAAGTAAGGGGGAAAAAATATAAAGCAAAAACAAAACACAGAATCATAATACCAAGTGATAAAAAACCAACCTCTCAGCATCAGCTGGCTGATTGGCAGTCCCCAAGCAATAGCCACCCAGGTCCCCTTCTCCATGTTTTTATTATACAAACTACTGACCCATTGTTGACCCATGTGCACAGCTGTGTACTTTGCAATGCGGCTTTGAAGCTTCATTGCCCCTAAGGAGGAGAATGGGGGGGCAGCGGTACCCTAACCCCACAGACTGACCAGGCTTCAACCCCTTGGCAGGGCAAGAAGACACAATGTTGAGAAGCTGACAGCCTTGGTGCTGGAACTCCCATCTCCTTGGGAACAGGAGTTTGGCAGCAGCACCTTTGGCAGTGGCTTGCATTAAACTGATTCCTGCAAGTGCTGGGGTCCCCTAGAGCCCCTCTTCAGCCCGGGGCTGGGCTGTATCCTAGCCAGGGACAGTTGGGCCCCATCTTCAAGAGGCCAGGTGGCCACCTGGCCCAGGCACAGGGCCCGTCCCAGAAGACTCTTGCTCACAGAGCTCCATGTCCATCTCTTGCAGAGGCTGAGGCAAGTGCACATGGCTGCAGGAGCAGCTTGCTCTGGATGGGCAGCACACCCCTAGGCGCTGTTCCTGCATGAGGACGTGCGGGAGGCCCTGGAGATGCAAATCCATGAGAAGAAGCTACACCACCAATAAGGCTTGCCTGTAGGGTCCCTGGCAGAACCTAGGCACTGCCATCGGTCCCCTAAGAGCAGCGCACAGCGCTCCACATTCAGCACAGCCCTCGAGACCCAGGGTTGGGCACCAGGAAAACGGGTATCCAATGGAAAAAAAAAAAAACTGCTGCCTGTGCTGTGAAGGACAGAAGCTGTGAGGTAATGCAAAGGCCTCCCCATCACTGACTCTTTCCCGTTAAATCCATTAAACCTTTTCCTATTACAACTCCACCTCTTCTGGGCAGCTGTACTGATATGAGCAGAGACATCTGGGAGGGTTCTGAGGCTCACCACGGTGTGTTACTAATTGCACGCCTACTGTACAACTACTGTACAACTACTTGAACTGTACTTTTGCTGTATTAGGGCGTCATACCCTACCACATCCTGCCCCACAGCATGATATTCCCTGCTGCGTTGCTGCAGCACATCAGACGGCACCATCCTCTGTCTCTGGCTGCCATCGGGCATCTCCAGAGTTTTACACAGCAGCTTTAGGGCCCTGTTCCACATTGCTGAGGCTCCGAGCAGCAGCAGCCAAGCCCATTCAAAGCTGCCCTCATCAAAATAGCCGGCTTTCATGGCCTGGGCCATGCCAGGTGCCCCACAACAGGAGAGGGGACAGTGTGGTCCGTCACAGCCAGCACGCTCTTCTGCCTCTGCTCCCGGTGTGTGCGAGGCCTCCCACCGCACAGCTGTGATCGTATAGTGGTCAGTACTCTGCGTTGTGGCCGCAGCAACCTCGGTTCGAATCCGAGTCACAGCAATGGTTTTGCAGAGATGCGGGTGTGCACAACGGCGACTTTGAAAATGCAAGGGAGACATCTGCAGGGAAGCTGCAGCAGGTGTGTCAGCAAAGATGCTGTGGCCCAAGGGGGACGCAGTGGCCCTGCGGTACTCCCTGCTCCTCAGAGTTTGTGGAGGTTTTACTTAGCCGGGCAGCTGAGCTCCACCACAATCTCTCTCTCCCCCTCCTCAAAGGAAAGGGTGGAAAAAATACAATGAAAAGGACTCAAAGGTAGAGATAAGGACAGGGAAATAACTCAAAAATAATAATCACAGACAAAACAGACTTAGCACAGGAAGATTAATGTAATTTATTACCTAATACTAACACACTAGAGCAGCAAGTTCTAGCAAAAAATATAAAAATAAAATAAAATCAAAACAACTTTCTGTTATACACCCACCATCTTCTACTTCCTCCCCCAAAGCGGAACAGGGGAATAGGGAAACAAGGGCTGCAGTCAGTCCGTAACGCTCTGTCTCTGTTGCTCCTTCACGGTCACTCTCTGCCCCTGCTCCACATGGGGTCCCTCTCACAGGATGCCGTCCTTCCCAAACCGACCCCGCGTTGGCTTCCCAGTCAGCAGCTCTTCAAGAACTGCTCCAAATATGGATCCGTACCACAGGGCCCATCCATCAGGAGCAAAGTGCTCTAACATCGGTCCCCCATGGGCAGCAGCTCCTGCCGGGCAGCTGTGTGGACTCCTGCATGGGCTCCTCTCCACAGGCTGCAGCTCCAGCCCAGGGCTTGCTCCTGCGGGGGCTCTCCATGGGCCGCAGCCTCCTCCAGGCCCCATGCACCTGCTCCACCAGGGGCTCCTCCACTGGATGCAGCGTGGAGATCTGCTCCATGTGGGACCCATGGGCTGCAGGGGGACAGCCTGCTCCACCAGGGACATCTCCACAGGCCACAGGGGAACTTCATCTCCAGCGCCTGGAGCACCTCCTGCCTTCCTCCTCCGCTGACCTTGGTGTCTGCAAGGCCATTTCTCATTCCTCGCTCTCCCAGCTGCTGTTGGGCAACTGTTTTTTTTCCCTTTCTTAAATCTGCTCTCACAGAGGTACTGCCAACATCCCTTATTAGCCCTGCTCTGGGCAGCAGAGGGTCCCTTTGGAGCCGGTTGAAACTGGCCGTTACCTGACAAGGGGCAGCTTCTGGACTCTTCTCACAGAGGCCACCCCTGCATGCCCCTGCTTCCAAAACCTTGCCAGGTAAACCCTATACAGAGTCACGCACTTGGGCCTGCAACAATCTCCTGATGTGGAGGCATCGTGTGGGGTCTCTCCTGTGGGGCTGCAGGGACAGCTTCCCCACATGCTGCCACAGCACTCCAACTGCTCCCTCTTCCCAGCACAGCTGGAGAATTCAGAGGCTCGTCCTGGAAATCACTCAGCTTTCCCCACTTTCCTTTCCCTCCTCCTGACTCCCCATTGTGCCAGAGGGGCACCAGAAGAGGCAGTGGCCACCCAACAGAGCAAGAGGAGCTGGGGGCAGCACCTTTCTGCCCTCCAGCTCTACTCTGGAGAGGCAAGAGAGCTTCCTGCTGCCTGCCAGCCAAGGGAAGAGATGGGGCTCTAAGGATCTGCCCCAGTGACCACGACCACGGGCAGCTGGTGCAGGGAGCATGGCTGGCTGGAGGGGAACTGCTGAGAAGCCCCCCCTCCCCTGCAGCATGTCTCAACAGGGACGCCTGCAGGGCCTGTGGAGAGGGCCCACACTGGAGTGGGATCTCCTGACAGGAGCTGCCACCTGCGGAGAGGATCTGCCTCTGCCCTCTGAGGAGAGGCCAGGGATGTCCTGGGCCAGACTCAGCCAGTTTCAGCCAGTTGCACCTGGTCCCAGCCAACTCCACAGTAGCACCAATGCCTCCAACAGCTGAGCCCATCAACACAGCTGGTGGTTCCTCTGTGGAAAAACATGGAAGAAAGGGGCAAGTGCTGCCCAGAGAGTACGGTGTGCGGAGTGCAAGTGTGCCAAACAGCTCTGTACCCACCAGGGGTTCAGTGGAAGGCGGGGAGGAGGTGCTCCCACCGCACAGCTGTGATCGTATAGTGGTCAGTACTCTGCGTTGTGGCCGCAGCAACCTCGGTTCGAATCCGAGTCACAGCAATGGTTTTGCAGAGATGCGGGTGCGCACAACGGCGACTTTGAAAATGCAAGGGAGACATCTGCAGGGAAGCTGCAGCAGGTGTGTCAGCAAAGATGCTGTGGCCCAAGGGGGACGCAGTGGCCCTGCGGTACTCCCTGCTCCGCAGAGTTTGTGGAGGTTTTACTTAGCTGGGCAGCTGAGCTCCACCACAACCACTCAGTAAGGTCTCCCCCAGACCTTCTATTCTCCAGGCTAAACAACCCCAGCTCCCTCAGCTGCTCCTCATTAATACTTGTTCTCTAGACCGTTCACCAGCTTCGTTGTCCTGTGTGCAAGGAAGACGAGTGTGCTGAAAAAGGGCCGCAAATGCATTAAAAGCCTGAGTAGTAAAAGCGTATCCCTCAAAACACAAAAGCTACTATGAAGCACGGCCATGGGTTCAGCAGTCCTCCTCTAGGTTTTTCTCTTAGAGTGGAGATGTCTCCCTGACCCCTGATGGAGGAACCCCTGTGGAGCTGGGGTCCACCTGCTGCTTTGGACGCATATGTGGCTGCAAAGCCCATTCAGTCCTCAAGGGCCTTAGGGACAAAGGAGCTGAGCTGAGCTGGCAGTCTTGAAGGATGTTTTCCTTAGAGCGCAAGAACTCTCCGTCCCCGTGTAAAAAAGCGGGCAGGGAGGGCAGACAACCAGGACAGCTGAGCAAGGACCTGCTGGTCAAACTGAGGTGCAAGAAGGAAATGCACATGCAGAGGAATGACAGGGACACGTGGCCAGGGATGCAGTGCAGACGTGCAGAGATGGGATCAGGAAAGCCAAGGCACGGATTGAACTGAGCTGGGCAAGGGATGCAAAGAATAACACGAAGGGATTCTACAGGTACATTGCTCAGAAAAGAAAGGAGAGTGTACCCCCTCTGATGGATGAGAAGGGTGAACTGGTAACAACAGACATGGAGAAGACTGACGTACTCAACAACTTATTTGCCTCAGTCTTCACTGCCAGTCAGGCTTTCCAAGTTTTCTATTTTCTGAGGCAGGAGGTGCACAGCAGGCTGAGTTCTATTTCCCTGAAACCGTAGATGGAGACTGAGGGAGCAAAGTCCCACCCACTGTTTGTGAAGAGCAGGTTCAGGACCACCTGATGAAATAAAACATATACAAGTCTATGGGGCCTGATGACATGCATGCAAGGGTCCTAAAGGAGTTGGCGAAGTAGTTGCTGAAGTAATGTTCCTGAAGTAGTTTCCAAGCCTCTCTCCATCTTATTTGAAAAGTACTGGCAGTCAGGTGAAGTCCCTGGTGACTGGAAAAATGAAAATATCACTCCCATTTTTAAGAAGGATAGAAAGGAGGATCCAGGGAACTACAGACCAGTGAGCCTCACCTCTGTGCCTGACAAGATCATGGAAAAGATCCTCCCGGAAGCAGTGTTGAGGCACATGCAAGACAAGGAGGTGATTTGAGACAGCCAGCATGGCTTCACCAAGGGTAAATCATGCCTGACCAATCTGGTGGCCCTCTGTGATGGAGTGAGTGCATCGGTTGACAAAGGAAGACCGACCAATGCCATCTACCTGGACTTCTGCAAGGCCTTTGACACAGTCCCACATGACACGCTGGTCTCCAAAGTGGAGAGAGATGGATTTGATGGGTGGACCATTCAGTCGATAAGGAGTTGGCTCGATGGTCACACCCAGAGAGTGGTGGTCAATGGCTCCATGTCCAAGTGGAGGCCGGTGACGAGCAGTGTCCCTCAGGGGTCTGTCCTAGGACTGGTACTGTTTAATAGCTTTATCAGTGACATAGACAGTGGGATGGAGTGCACCCTCAGCAAGTTTGCAGATGACACCAAGCTGAGTGGTGCGGTTGATACAATAGAAGGAAGGGATGCCATCAAAAAGGACTTGGACAAGCTTGAGAATTGGGCCCACGTGAACCTAATGAGGTTCAACAAGTCCAAGTGCAAGGTGCAGCACCTAGGCTGGGGCAATCCCAGACATGAGGACAGGCTGGGAGAAAAACTCACTGAGAGCAGCCCTGCAGAGAAGGACTTGGGGGTTCTGGTGGATGAAAAGCTCAATGTGAGGCAGCAGTGCACGCTTGCAGCCCAGAAGGCCAACTGCGTCCTGGGCTGCATCAAAAGAGGAGTGGTCAGCAGGGGGGGAGGTGATTGTGCCCCTCTGCTCTGCCCTTATGAGACCCCACTTGGAGTACTGCATCCAGGTCTGGAGCCCCCAGCACAAGAAGCATGCTGATCTGTTAGAGCGGGTGCTGAAGAGGGCCACAAAGATGACCAAGGGGCTGGAGCACCTCTCCTACAAAGAAGGGCTGAGGGAGCTGGGCCTGTTCAGCCTACAGAAGAGAAGGTTCCAGGGTGACATCATTGCAATATTTCAGTACTTAAAGGGGACTTCTAAAAAAAAAAAGGAGAGCAACTCCTTGCTCAATCCCATAATGACAGGACAAGGGGGAAGGGTTTTAAACTAAAAGAGGGGAGATTGAAGAATTTCCTCCTAAGCTCTAATCTCATAGGGTGGTGAGGCACTGGAACAGTCTGCCCAGAGAAGCTATGGATGCCCCATCCCTGGAGGTGTTCAAGACCAGGTTGGATGAGGCCCTGAGCAACCTGATCTAGTGGGTGGCATCCCTGCCTGTGGCAAGGGGGCTGGAACTAGATGATCCTTAAGGTCACTTCCAACCCAAGCCATTCTATGGTTCCCCCAGGAATTCTCAGGTGTGGTATGACTGCAAGCAGTCGAGGCACTAGAATTGAGATTGTCCAAAGAGACCAGCTGTCTGGGGGAGCTCCCGCAAGGACCGCTCAACCCACTGACCCTCTAAAGCTCCAAGTCATAAAGGATAGGAGTTATGAACTATACTGACCAATGAGGAACATACACATGTTGATAGATTACGAGATGTCATAACTTTTGGTGAGCAGCATAATTTCTTTATTGCCAGGAGGTGCTTTCTAATGTCTCTAAGCAAGCTTGTTTGTACATCCCCAAAGCAAACAAAAGCAGAACACCAGCAAAATAACCTGGCTGTTAAATGGATGCAGGCAATTGCCACTGAAGGAAACAAAACTGATTGTAGGTGTTTCCATGGCCCCAGGGTGGCACGAGAAAGCTGTCCTTGGCAGCAATTCCCTTGAACCTGGATGCATAGCTACAAAATATAAGAAGAGGGTTTTTTAGGTCATTCTCACATTCCTCCTTTTAGGAGACAGGCCACCCTAGCTTTACACAAATTCAAATGCAAACGCCCATTGGCACAGAGAACAGGTAAGGGACGGGCTGTGTACATGATTTCCTTGGTGTGCAGACCAATGGCAACCTCACTAGAACTGATAATACTTTCATCCCAAAAGTTTTCATTGACAAAAGCACTTCCTTAGAAAACAAAATGGGCTGGTATGGACAGAAAACAATGAATGAATTGGGAATATTCTTGTACTCACACAATACTTTGGGTTTTGAACAGAACAGTAGAGTACTCTTAGTAGCCAAAGATGCTGTTGCCAAGGGGTACTTTTGGCTAGGCGGAAACAATGCTTCCGAAGCCCTGGAGTGCAACTGTGAAGGTACTTGCACACTGGGGATGTTGTTCCCCGAGACTCATGCCACCACAACCTTTTTCAAAATAAATCCTTCAGCATCGGCAATCAAAACGGCAAAGGCAGAACTATAGCAATAAGCCACCGGTCAAGCAACTGCCATAAACTCACCAGAACCCCTCAGCCATGGCCAGGAAAAGCAGCACTATCCGAGTCAGGCGTAGGTATTGCCAGGCAGAGAGGTACTTCAGTTTGAGGAACTGTTTTAAACTACTGCCTTGAGGTTCCAGGAACCTTCAGGCCAGTGAAACGCCTGACAGCCTTGGTCTTACTGCCCTCTCCGGACAGCTACGAATCGCTCTCCACAGCCAGCCTGGCCTGGCCTACTACCCAAGCCTCCTGCCCAGGGGCTCCCTGCAGAAAACCCAGCCACTGGCCCTGCTGGGTGCCCTTCTCTGGTCTCACGTCTGTGCCCTCTGCCTGGGCTCTGTGATGCGCTCAGTGGTGTCACAGAGCTGGCAGCGACCTCACAGTCTCACTCCTGCCCATATCCCCTGGTAACAGCAGCCACAGAGGCCTGCGTCACATGGAGAAGCATCTATAGAAGATGGCACAGACACTTGTCTCTGGCCCCAGCATGCTGGATACCCTGGGAATGGCACTGCACGGCTGCCTCTGCCTCGGCCACAGCCTTGTCCTGCTCCTGGTGACCTGGGCCACCCTGCGCTGCTGCCACAACACATCAGGCAAAGGCCACCAGGTAGGAGGGAGGCTCCAGGCCAGCCCTTCTCAGGAAGCTTGGCAGGGCAGGGAGGCTGGCGGTTAGAGGAGGATCCCAGTGCACCAAGGGACGGGACACAAGGCCTCTCGGTGGGCTCAGCTGGGGCCAGGATCATTGGGGTGCTGCTTCTGCCAGCTCTGGGCCAGGAGCCATGGCAGGGGAAGGCGCATGAAGGACCATGACACAGGCAGAGATCTATTCGGCCCAGAAACTGATTCCTGCAGGCGCTGGGGTCCCCTAAAGCCCTGCTGCTGCCCAGGGCTGGACAATGACCAAAAAAAAAAACCCACAGGAGATTTCCTTTCCAAACCAGGCAGGAGCAAAGAGTAGGTAGCACCAGCCACTGGGCTCCCGTGTCTGAGCCTGCTGCAAGGGAAGGATTTCAGAGCAGGGGCAGGGGCTGGGGCCAGGCAGGGAGGTGGCAGTGGGGCTGGGCTTTCCAGTGCCATTCTGCTCCTCCCTCCCCAGACCAGGCCCAGGTTGTGCACGGAGGTCTAGAACATGCTACTAGTAAAATTAGTAATTTTACTAATTACACGCCTACGGTGCAACTTAGCCCTAGCTGGAACTATTTTAACTGTACTTTTGCCGTATCAGGGCATCATACCCTACCACATCCTGCCCCACAGCATGATATTCCCTGCTGCGTTGCTGCAGCACATCAGATGGCACCATCCTCTGTCTCTGGCTGCCATCGGGCATCTCCAGAGTTTTACACAGCAGCTTTAGGGCCCTGTTCCACATTGCTGAGGCTCCGAGCAGCAGCAGCCAAGCCCATTCAAAGCTGCCCTCATCAAAATAGCCGGCTTTCATGGCCTGGGCCATGCCAGGTGCCCCACAACAGGAGAGGGGACAGTGTGGTCCGTCACAGCCAGCATGCTCTCCTGCCTCTGCTCCCGGTGTGTGCGAGGCCTCCCACCGCACAGCTGTGATCGTATAGTGGTCAGTACTCTGCGTTGTGGCCGCAGCAACCTCGGTTCGAATCCGAGTCACAGCAATGGTTTTGCAGAGATGCGGGTGTGCACAACGGCGACTTTGAAAATGCAAGGGAGACATCTGCAGGGGTGCAGGGGAACGGAAAAATATGGATCTCTACCACAGGGCCAATCCATCAGGAGCAAAGTGCTCTAACATGGGTCCCCCAAGGGCAGCAGCTCCTGCTGGGCAGCTGTGTGGGCGCCCCTCCACGGACTGCAGCTCTGGCCTGGGGCCTGCTCCACCGAGGGCTCCTCCACGGGATGCAGCATGGAAATCTGCTCCGTGTGGGACCCATGGGCTGCAGGGCGACAGCCTGCTCCACCAGGGACATCTCCACAGGCTGCAGGGGAACATCCGCCTCTGCCCTCTGAGGAGAGTCTGGGGCTGCAATCGTTTTTTTTGTTTGTTTGTTTGTTCTTTTCTGTTTCTTAAATCTGCTCTCACAGAGGTGCCTCCCTTCCCTTCAGTTTTTGAAGGGAAGCCCTTCAAAACGTGCCTGGCCCTTTTCCTGTGTGGCATGATTTAGGTGATCCTACTCTGACAGGGGGATTGGACTAGATGATCTTTCATGGTCCCTTCCAATCCCTAACAGTCTGTTATTCCAGTGTGCGACAACCCTCTAGGTGAAGAACCATTTCCTGATGTCCAGCCTGAACCTCCCCTGTCACAGTTTGACACCATTCCCTTGGGTCCTATCACTCGTCACCAGACAGAATAGATCAGTGCCTGCCCCTCCACTCCCCTTCGTGAGGAAGCTGTAGACCACGATGAGGTCTCCCCTCAGCCTCCTCTTTTCCAGGCTGAACAGGCCCAGTGACCTCAGCTACTCCTTGTATGTCTTCCCCTCTGGGCCCTTCAGCATCTTCGTCGCCTTCCTCTGGACACTCTCCAAGAGTTTCACGTCCTTTTTGTGCTGTGGTGCCCAGAACTGCACACAGTGCTCGAGGTGAGGCCGCACAGTGCAAAGCAGAGTGGGACAATCCCTTCCCTCAACTGACTAGCGATGCCATGCTTGATGCACCCCAGGGTGGGGTTGGCCCTCCTGGCTGCCAGGGCACACTCCTGACTCATATCCAGCTTGCTAGCAACCAAAACCCCCACCCAGATCCCTCTCTGCATGGCTACTGTCCAGCATCTCGTTGCCCAGTCTGTACATACAGCCAGGGTTGCCCCTTCCCAGGTGCAGGACCCGGCACTTGCTCTTGTTAAACTTCATAAGGTTGGTGATTGCCCAGCTCTCCAGTTTGTCCAGATCTCTCTGCAACACCTTTCCACCCTCAATGGAGTCAACAGCTCTTCCTAGTTTAGTATTGGAGATACTCAAAACACCTTCTAGTCCTACAGCCAAATCATTTATGAAAACATTGAAAAGAATTGGCCATAAAAGGAGCCCTGGGGACCTCACTGGTGACTCGCCTCCAGCCTAATATAACCCCATTCACCACAACCATTTGAGGCCTACCCGTCAGCCAATTGTTCACCCATCATATTTTTATCTAGCAGTATGCTAGACATTTTGTCCAGTAGGATCCTATGAGAAACAGTATCAAAAGCTTTACTGAAATCCAAAAAGATTATATCAACTGTCTTTCTTTGGTCAACTAGATGGGTAATCTTATAAAATTAAATTTGTTAAGCAGGACCTACCCCTCATGAACCCACATTGGCTCTGACCTGTGACTGCATTGTCCCCCAGGTGCGTTTCAATAAATCCCAGGATAATCTTCTCCCTAATTTTACCAGACACTGACGTGAGACTGACAGGCCTGTAGTTACCAGGGTCGTCTTTCTTCCCTTCTTGAAAATTGGTACAACATTTGCCGGCTTCCAGTCAACAGGGACCTCTCCAGATTCCCAAGACCATTGAAAAATAATTGAGAGAGTTCCCGTCCTGCACTGAGCGGCATACACGGTGAGGGGCCATCGAAACCTCCCCATCACTGTTTCTTCCTATTCCTATTAAACTCTTCTGCCTGTTGAATCCTAACAACCCTGGCAGAAGCACAGGAGGTTCAGTACATCTGTTTGGAAGGAGCTGGAGAAAATTAAACCCAGGCTCAGAAGCCCACTCTTGGGTCGGAGACATAGAAGAAAGCCCATTCTTGCAATGAACCTCACGGGGCTCTTCTGGCCTTCAAATAATTCACACGCACTCATTTGCTTTAAAGCAACTAGTTGGGGTATCTACTAACAATTCTGCTTGGACTGGGGACAGAACTAATTAGCTAGGGAAAAGGAGAAGTGAACATGTCCCTCAGAAAAACCTTGACAGGGAGATCAGACCTTGGCACATAAGGTTTTCTGAGAGAGGAGATGGCTGAAAAAAATCCATTAGCTCAGTTTTCTCCCCATTAGCTCAGTTTTCTCCCCTGGAGAGGCCTTAATTACAGCCCTTTGTTTTTACATCCTGTCTAGGAGGTGGTATGACCCTGGTGGCTTGTTCAGCACGAGAGTCTGCGCATTATAGATGTGGTGGGAGCTAGAAAGGGGAAGGTGGAAGAGCCTGAGGGGCAGGGGAGGTGGAGAGGCTGTAGAAATGGGCTCAGAGGCTGTGTATTAGGTGTTTTCATCCTGCAGAACCCTTTTACAGAGGCAAAATTGCATTAGAATCTGTGGAAAGATTAAAAAGGGGTTAGAAATAACTCAGACCTGTAAGGCAGGCTGGGAGATAATATCCTTCATGGTTCTCTGCACTCCCGGCACAGGGCCGGCTAATACAGCAAGGACTGTTGGATGCAGCACCATCACCCTGGGGTAGACAGCACTGCCCAGGGCTGTTCCCATCTCTGCCCCATCCCTAAGGGGCTCCTTGATCTGAGGGATGGGGCTTGCAACCTTGCTCTGCTGCCATCTGCCCCCAGCACTGCCCTTCCCAGATCTCTGCACAGCCAACAGGCTGCCAGACACAGTGGGCTGCTGACTATATCTTAAGAAATGAAGTCATCAGCACATTTGTTTTCTTCTCCTTTCTCCTTCCAGAGAAGCTGTACAAACATGAGATGATCTTCAAGGAACTATTTACACTTTTCTTCTCTGAGAAGTCCTGGCCTCCCACGCTCCCACTCACCGCCACACCGCACGGGTGCCCAGCAGGTCCCCAGCTCTCACAGACCACAGCTGTATCTTGCCCCCCCGGCCCCCCCCCCCCCCCCCATGCACAGCTCTCTGCATAGAATCCAATCTGTGGTGCTGCCCTCAGGGTCCTCTCTGGGGTCTGGGCCAGCTCTTTGGGGGTTGTGGCAGGGTTTGTCCCATCTCCCTGCCCGCCTCACAGAAATGACCTCTCTGTGCACTGATGACCATAAGTCCTCCATCCCTCTGACCTTCTCATCTCAATCAAATCACCGGTGTAGGGGCCAGAGGCAACACGTGCTTTCCATTTGGGATCAGACCTAGACTCTCCTGAGGCGCCCTGGTGCCATTGCCCCATTTCTTCCCTTTCTCTGCAAGTCTCCCAAACCCACTAAAAGCATCTCCACCCACCCCCACACAAACACCCCCTGCTTCTGGGCCCCTTCTCACTCTGTCCCATGTGGCTGTTCCTGCCTGACAAACTCTCATCCCATGCCATGCTGAATGCAGTGCCCTCTGTAACAGCATAGCAGAAAGCACATGGCCTGGATGGTTGGGGAGGCAGGTTTGGAGCAGATTCATTAATCAATGTTTTGTTTAAGAGTTACACTCTGAATCCAGGCAAATCAGTAAGTGATCTGCTCCTGCTGATTGTTGCTTGTTCCTCCTGATTGTTGTTTGTCTCTCCTATTAGAAAACCATTTGAATGTGAAACCATTAGACCCCATGGCTTGCTTTTCTCAGCAAGTGCACAGAAAGTTGTTCTTATCTGCTTTCCTGGGTAAAGTATAGTTCCCCCAAAGGCTCTTGACACCTCCCTTCAGTCTTGCAACTCTTCCACAGAAAATGGAAGTGGCTGTTTTGGTCCACTGCTTCTTCTGCGCGTCACTGGACGTGCCCCTGTAATAAACCACATCTTCAGGAAATCCCCTCAATCCTGAGAAGTGGCTTCTTAGAACATCCAAAATGTTTGGAAAAAGCGGTTCAAGTAGGTGGCATGCACAGGATAAATTGCAGCGCAGGGAGACCCCAGGCCACAGACGCCGTGCAGGACAGCACAAAGCAGCACGGAGGAAGAGCCCTCGCACAGCCACCATGCTCAGCACAAGACCGGTCCTGCTGCTCGTGCTGCTCCTCACCTTCTCCCAGCACTGCACCACAGGTGAGGCACCTCGCGGGCTGCCAGCACCCTGCTCTCGCCAGCCACCGCTGGTGTCAGGGCTGGGGACCTGGCTGGGGATGTTGCCCTGGGAAGGTCAGGGAAGAAAGCCCAGCGGGGACGGTGCTGTTGGCACGAGGAGCAACCCCAAGGGCTCCTGGCTGGGACAGGGCTGCACGTCCCAGGGGTGCAGGGAAGGACGGGGACAGCACCCTGAGCTGGGTGGCCTCGGTAAAGCTGGCCCCAGGGCTGGCATGTGCTGGGTGGTACAGTGCTGCCTCGGCAGCACGGGGTGAGCCGCATTCTTGCTGGACGGCTGGGTTCCTCTGCGGAGGAGACCTCTCAGGCTGACTTAGGGAAATGCTGCAGTAACTGGGAGAAGATAATCATCTTCTTGGAAGCTCTTTCCCAGGGCTCAGCTAGATAATCAAGTGGGTTGAGGGGTCCTGCACTGGGGAGCACGTGTGGCTGTTTGCAGACTCCTAAAATACCTCGCAAGTTGTACCTCCACCTTGGAGACACACAAAACCTCACACCCCAGACCTAGCAGCCCAATGCCATGGTGCAATTTGGCAGCTGCTGCACACATTATGATGTGGACTGTAGGGTGCTGGGTCCAGTGCCAGGGAAGCAAATGCCTGCCGTGGGTGCCGAGCTTTCTCTGGCCTGAAAGCTTCAACCCTCGTGTGGGCTTCCATTTCCCCAGTGCAGTGCAAGGGAGCAGGAAGCTGCTAAGAAACTCCACAACCTGTCTTACATATCGTATGGTGTAGTTGTCTGACCAAGGAATTTGCCCAGTGCTGCTAACAGTTTTCACAAAATCCTCTCCTTTCCATTCACAGCACTCCCCACACCTACTGAATGCTGCTTCCATTATGCACAGAAAACCGTTCGGCTTGTAAATATGCAGAGTTTCTATGAGACACCCAAAGACTGCGCCTTACCTGCAGTAGTGTAAGTATCCAGCACTCTCACTGCTTGGGTTCGTCTCCTGCCTTGTCACAGAATTGTGCCTGGGAACTAGAACAGCTCTCCCTCATCCTGTCCTGCCCAAGAGACAGCTGAAAGATGGGTCCAGCTGGGGTCACATTCCTGGGAGTACATCGAGGTTGGGGGAATGGAGGGGAAGTTGTACATAGAAAGGGAAGTGCTCACAGTTTGTTTTATCACCATCTTTTCCTCACTTCTTGCTGCAGGATTGTGACTGCTTCTGGTTTCAAGGTCTGTACTGACCCTCAGAAGCCCTGGGTGAAGAAAGCGATAAATAAGCTTCGAAGAAAAAAATGAAATCCACGTTTTGCCATCCACAGTCAGACTCGCACCTCCAGCCCTCCTGTCTCCAAATGGAGCAGAGAGCGCTCAGTGCAGTTCTCCAGGAGGCTGCACGGCAGCGGGCGCAGGCCCCGCACATGGAGCCAGCCTGCGCCCCGAGGGAGGCCGGGCCTCGCAGCCGCATGGCCCAGCTGGACACCACACACCTCACACTGTTACTGCCCTGCCAAGACGTGCCCAGTGGAGGAAGTAGTTACAATAAAGACTCATTTCCACAAGCTGCTGTTTGAGTTTTTCAGTTTTTCAGCCCAATGAATGTGTGGGATCTCTAGACCCCTTTCAGTAACTGTGCTGGCCTTTGCTTACCTGGCCATGTTCTGCCTTAGGTTCCTTATATCCTAATGCCCTGGCACTCCTCCCTCTGCATGGCTATCACATGAGGAAACAGATATTCAACCTCCCTCCCCCCATAAAACGGCTCATGCACATGGTCCAAAAGGAAAATATTTAAATATTAAATATTTATAATAAATATATATAATAAAATAAATGCTTTGCAAGGTGTGGAACATCAAGTGGGTGCACACTTCTTGGATGACTCTGCGACCATTGGCAGGGGGAGGACCAGGTACTTTTGAATCATGAAAAAATATGTCCTCCTTGGCTAGGACAGCCTCCAGGTGCTTGCGTTAGAGAACGCAGCACGAGGGACCATCTGAAGATTGGGGTTTCACGTCAGATGTACACGTGTGCAGAAGTGAGTCACCCTGACAAAGTCACAGCGGAGCCACCTCGAGCGCGGCTTCCCCTCAGGTCCCCACGGGGAAGCAGCGGGCGGCTCCTCCCTGCAGAAACCCCGCGGCACCGACACCCGCAGCCCAGCCTGCAGCTGCCAGGTCACCAGCAGAGTCATAGGACGGTGTGGGTTGGAAGGGACCTCAAAGATCTTGTAGTTCCAACCCCCCTTGCCAAGGGCAGGGATGCCACCCACTAGAAAGATGAGATCTTCACAGTCTGTCAGCCCACTAAGGAAAACTCCACATCGAAATTGCCAGACCTCCTAAATTCTCTGTGGTAGGTCTTGTCAGCAAGCCAACCATCCAGACGCCACAGGAGACCCCTGTGGTACTCCCAGCTCTTCCAGGCCCCAGGGCTCCCAGCCTGGGAACTACTTACGTGAGGCATTCCTGCAGTCTGGGTGAGGGTACGGCTGTTTAAAAGTTAAAAAAAATATTGCTCTAAATGCAATCAAAGGAGGAGAGCGCCGTTTTGAGGTGCTGGAGGACATCGAGGCTGCAGCGTGAAGTCTGATGGTGATGCCTGTAAGGAGATGGGGCAGTGGTCCCTCCTCACGAAGAAGAGGGCAACAGCCCAGGCCCTGCCTGAAGATGGTCTGTAACAAAAGGGCACAAATACTTTTCACGGTCTCCCCTAGGGATTTGATCACAAGCACAAGTGCTGGGAAAAATAAAATAAAAAAAAAATAAAATAACATAAAATAAACCGCCACTATTCTGGCAGGGTCTAGCAGCTGTGGCAGAAGTTACGCTGTAAAAGGTTTTGGAGAATGGCCATCGTGTGCCTTCTGCTATACTGAGAAAATGGTGGCACGTCACTTACGTCAGCAGCTGCTGTACCTGAACTGCCCTGTACGTATCCTGGTATCAAACCCGGGTAGGACTTACCTGAAAGTCCTGGTGGCAACTGCTTATTGCCCTCTAATGCACGTGAGGGGCAGCCATGCCTGAGCTAAGAGCCTTCTATGACTGCAAGGGACCTGCGTAACGACAAGCACACCCTTCTGCTGCTGTCTGCTCACCTCTGGGCAGGTGAGAAAAGGCAAGAAAGGAAGCAGGACCCCACTGCCTTACGCGCAGAGCTCAGCCACCTGGTGCCAGGGCTGGTATCCCCCACGCCGCAGGGTGTCCCCGCGCTAACCACCCCACCGCGCTGCCCAGGGGCTGCCAAAGGCAGGACAGCCCCCCTGAGGCAGGGCCGGACCCCAGCCCACGTCTCGGCGCTCACAGGCTGCTGCTCGGCCGCTTGTCTTCACCAGCACAACGCCAGGCGTCCAAAGCAAGCAGACTCACAAAGCACACGGCTCCACGCTGGCTCTTGCACATGGATGTGTATTTTAATAAAAATAATTCTGTCAATATACAGCAGAACGTTGATTTCTTTACCATATTTCCAGTATATTTTCATAGGCTTTTCTCAGTTAAAATCCCCCCCCCTTTGAAGTTTTCATGCGAAGCATCAGATAACTTAATTCACAAATACTAAGCTTAGACTGAACCAATGTGCACAATTTGTGTAATGTCCATTTAGCTGATGGTGTACCAAAGAGGAGAAAACCCCCTCAAAAGGCGATGAAAAGTCTGGAGCGGCAGAGGGAGATCTGCTCTGTCGCAGCCCAATTGTGGCTTTTCGTCCAGGGCTGATGGGAAGCCTGCAAAGACCTCATTCCCCACGCTCCAGCTGAGCATTTCATACCTGAGTTTTGAGCAACCAGCAGAAGAGTTAACTGTGTCATGGGCAGGTCCTTGGGCTTGCACCGCTGAATGGACTGGATCGTGTGCAGGAGCTTCAGGTGCCGGCAGCCTCCTCCTGCCCCCCTGGCTGGAGAGCCACAAAGAGTGTGCACAGGCGGGACCGAGAGAGAAAATCCCAATCGAACGCCTGTGCAGAGTACTTCGTCTGAAAAAGTCACCACACTTCTATGTTTAAAATTTTCTTAAAAATCCTGATTATCCCCAGAGCCGCTGTTGCTTCTCCTTCTCAATGCCTGAACCTCTGAGAAGCCCAGCATGCAGAAGCCCCTGTGCTTCTTCGTGGAGGAAGAAAGCAGCTAAAGCCCTCCTGAGCAGAGGGGTCTGGATATCAGAGCACGTTCCTGGACACAAGCGGAGTGACCAGAGAAAAGGTGTCTGCCTAGTCAGGGTAAGTTCAACAAGGAGCATGACCTCCCGGAATGTTTCTGCAGGACTGTGAGTGAAAACCCCACACAGGACCCTTCTTCTTATGAGTAGGAAAGTTATGCCTCCCTCCGGGAAATAAAATGGTTGTCAGGAAGTCAAGGGGCATGCGCTCTTCAAGCCTGGATGAGCTCTCGGTTTGTTGGGCATTGCTACAGCTCAAGGCTGCAGGCTCCGAGTAGCGTGTGTGGGATGCAGGGAGAGCGACAGACACGCAATATTCGCTCACCCATCACCTCTTTTTGCAAGGAAGGATAGTGGAGAGCAGTCGGTGCTTCCTCTGGAGGAGGCCTCCAGGCTCTCAGCTGCTCCCTGTTCCCCAAATCTGCTGTAACTCCCCACCTCCCCCCCACATCCCCTCCACCAACGCTTCCTCCAGCTCCGTGACCTACGCAGCTGATGGGGCATTGCTCACGGCTAGTTTTGGCTCTCAGAGCTGCAGGACTGCAGACTGCCACTCATTCCTCTGGAGCAGCAGAAGGGTCTCAGCAGCACATAGCACGTGTCCACTCCCTGCCCTCACACCCTTCTGCAGAAGCATCTCGGGATAGAGATGTGCAGCTGGAGTCCCAACACCAGCTTTCTCTAGGAGACCTACTCCCCTCAGGATCCACCACTGAAGCTGCTCTTAACTTGGGCACGGTTTTAAGGAAATTGCTCCTCCTGCAAATGGGACACCAGGGCAGACCACGACCACCTTTTCAGGAACACGTTCCTTCTCCCATGCAGGGAACCAACAATGCTGGGCAGTCTCTCCCAGGTGAGACTGGCCCAGTCCCGTGTATACACAACTACACTGGATAACAAAGGTGCTACAGGTCAACTCTGCCTCTCAGGAGGGAACTGCTGGTCTGAAACTGGCCTTGGCTGGACCCGAGAAGCCTCTCAGGACAGCTGTGACCAGCTCCGTGAGGCTTCGTGGTGTGCAGGATTGAATCGTGAGGGACCTCTCCGCCTGCTGCCCCACGGAGACTGCACACTGCTGCTTCAAGGAAAGAACCTGCCAATAGTGCCTTGTGCACTGCATAGCTTCATGGCATTCACATGCGGTTACACAGCCTGGTCACCACAGCTAGCCTTCCAAATCAACCCCACGATGGCGGAGGGAACTCTGAAACTTGTATTTAAGCAACGTGTTACATGGGTATTAAGACAGGTAACAAAGCACAGCACCATCACAGCAATCCAACAAGGTTTGCTCTGCTGGACAAGGAGATAATTCGTTGTGCCTGATGCCTAAGGAGGAAAATGATCAGTTCAATCCCCACAGTTAGTTAACCCAACTCTGGTTGTTCCAGTTGTTCAAGGGAGTCTTCAAGAACAAAGCTATTTCAAGAATGATAAAGATGTCTTAATAAGACTGTGACAAATCAGGACACAGCTTGAGGTCAGGCAGAGATGTCACTGTTAAAACAAAAATAAACAAAAAATCCCAGAAGGAATAACCAAGCAGATGGGAAAAAACTAAGTATACACAACCATAAGATGCAATACTCCCAGGCCCATTTTCCATGCCAGAGACTGCATCTCCTGGTGTCCAAATCAGATCAGCAGCAGCACAGTGAGCAGAACCAGGAGTTGCAAATAGCACCACGTATCCCAAAGCAATGAGCTGGAGCGCTGGCACACACAGAGGGGCTGGAGGGGAGGGAGAGCAGCCACGGGACAGCCGCCCCCCAGCTGGATGCTGCTTACCCAGTGGTTCGTTCTGGAAGTCCCTCTCCATTCTGCTGGCCACATGCAATGGCTCAGTTTCTAACCAGACTCCAGAAGAACAGCAGAAGTGCTACAGCCAGTCCAACTCCAGGCTGAAGGGAGCACCAAACACTGCAGGTATCACACTGATGTTAACACAGGTGGGAGAATGCCGTGATTGTGAGAGGCAAAGGGGCAAGAAGGGAGATCTGGTAGCAGTAACAAGTTTTCCCAAAACAAGCTGGCTCTACGAGCACATCTCAGGATACGCAGGAAACAGACGGCTGCCCTCCCTGCCCATAGGAGAGCTCACCGAACCCCGTAAGCGTTGAGTTCCCAGGACATTGTTCTCAAAGGGCTACTTCACAGCCAAGACTTTGGTCTCAAAAACAAAGCTTGTGATGTGCAGGGCTGCAGTTCAACACCCTTGGAAAGCAGATTTTCACCTGGTCACTGTGAAGTTATTCTTCTGAAAGGCCCTTGCTGCCATGCCGATTTTGGGGAAGGCAGGTAGAGGGGTTGCTGTCCGGGGTATACAGGGGGACCGTGTCTGCCAGCCCACACGTTAAAGCTCTGTGGTGGTGACTCTGCATTTGAGACATGAGGTTCTCTGAGTGTGCAGAGATGGAAGAGTTGGAAAAGTTGCCCCAGCTGCAGCATTTCATGTCCCCTGGGAAGGAAACCACAGCTAGAAGGCCTCTTTTGTGGCTGCATGGATAGAAATGTGTCCTGAACTGTGAGTAGTCTGTGGCTGTAGTCTGGAAACCCCTCTTCTAGGATCTGAAGTCAGCTCAGTAGAGCAAGCTACATGACAACCTCATGTGATGAAGGTCCTGCCTTTGATGCCATCAGCATCATAATACAAGGGCATAGCTGAGACCTTGTCAGCCTCACCAAGAAATGGGAAACGAGCAGTTTCTCCTAGCGGCTACACAATCATTTGCATGGCCTTACTGAAGGCCTCTTGGGAGATGTGACACTGCGAGGGACTGCCCAAATAAAGCAGAGCCTCAGCTGGGGTGCTCTTAAGGCCTCTCTCACTTATTCATCTGTTTCTGAGCAAAACATGGAGGCAATTGAAATAAATCCCAAACTCCTTTTATAAAATTAACTTTTAAACTGCGTAACGCCTCTGGTTATACTGTATCCGTGCTCAAAATTAAAGACCTTAATTCACTTTAGTTCTGTTCCTTTTTTAAAATGACTGCAACAATTCAAATCAATCTCACTGATATCATAGCAAGGTTCCAAAATACAAATCATCAAGGAATAGCCAGGAATACTCAAAGACCAGGAGGCTTTTAAAAATAACCTGGGAAAACCAAATCAGAAATCTCACCTAGGAAACAATGGTAGGTTCGAGCCTACACCTACATGCTCCCCAGCGCTGCATACACATTCATCTTGCCCACGGTGATTCATAATCACAGTAGTCAGAACCTAAGCACAACAAGCAGAATCCACTAGTGAAGCCGCAAGAAAACCTGAAATAATAATAAAAATAAAACAAATAACAGAACATGTCACAGCAGAAAAGCCTCCGAACTTCCTAAAATGCAAGAGCTCACAAGAAGCTGGCCGCAGCAACGTGTGTTGGTTACAGTTGAGGCCAGTTAGAAACTGGATCGAGTAGAAAGGGGGAAAAACAACTCAACCTCTCACTACTGCTTTGAGTACAAGAAGTGAAAAGCATCACTGCTCTCTAGACTACAGGGATCTACTGCCACTGTATGATGCACAGCATCAGTGGCAGAAAGAGTGACTCAGCCCTCCTACATGCAATTAATACAATTAAGAATGTGGCCTCTCAGCACTAACCTTGACACAACAGTAGGATGGTTTCTACCGCTGGAACAGTCTCCATGAAAAGACAAAGACCACTTCATCACATTTCTCTTGGCACCAGAGTAACCAGGTATTTAGGAGCATCTCTTGGTTCTTCATAGTGAAAGGGGAAAGAAAATGAAAAAACGCTCTAGGATAGTGAGCACAGCTCACAAGGGGGACATTAACGTGATACAGAACAAAGAGACTTTGCTTAAAGGAACCACAAATTACAACAAAAAGAAGGAACGGAAAACTCAGAAAGAGATAAAGATGACCTCATTAACACCAATTAAAGGAAGTCTGACTACAGCCAGACAGCAACAAGTTAAATGATAACCAACAGCACAGGAGGTAGCCAAATGTGAAAGGCAAAGCCACTTAAGTGTAGTATATGCAACCTCAGTGCCTACAATCAGCCTGCCAGTGTGCCCTAAGCCTGGGTCTGAGAAATGGAGAGCCTGCAGAATAATCTCTCACCGGGACAAGTTCACACACTGCCTCAGTTTCAGCAACAGCTCTGGGGCACAACGGGCTGGGTTAGGCACCACTCGCAGGTCGAGCATCCAACGCTCCAGGAAGGAAGCCTGCCCACTGAGTTCAAGTGTTTGAGCAATTGTAGCAATGTAAGGACTGTAGGTTGGCATGATATCCATCATGAGCCAACTAGGAAAGGTGAAAATAAATTGGTAAGCTTTCAGGCACATGACCTCTTCTCCTGAATTTAAACAGTAACCCCAGATTTCCATGTTAAATTCTTTTGTTACTACAGTCACCTACTTCTACTTATTTAAAAGTATGGCTTCAATTCTCAGAGTTCCCTCAAGCTTTTTTTCAATGAGTTAATCTAATAAAACGTTATCCTCCATCTACAAATGTCACGTTACCTGTTTTCTTAGACCATCATGGCACTAGCACTGCCTCTACACAGTATACCTTCACCAAAAGGTAGTGATAGGCATTTCCAGCCACCTCCAACACCACCTGCACATACACAGCCACAGCCATTTGCCTTCAGCACTGCCACAATCAATCTTACTCTGCATGCTTGTCCTGCTGCTCTGCCTTGATTTCAAACTTTGTGTTCCAGCTGTAAATCAAGTCTGCAAATGCAGCAAAGTATTAAAGCTCCAGGCTACAGCATTGAGTTCACACACAATCTTTCTTTCTTAGATGCTCTCTTGCTGCTTGAAGCCCTGGCACAGGCTAACTTCCATTTTAAGGGCAAATCTCAACACAATCTACTCATTTTACTTTGAGCCTTCCAGAAAAAAAAAAAAAAAAAAATATATCAAGAACAGCAGTAAAATATGTGTTGGGTATGAGCTCCCCTGGGCCCCTGTCACAGCTACAGACCATAAATTCCTCCCGTGCAGGCAGAGTGAAACAGAAGCCTCCTAATGGTGTACACTATATGAGGATGCAAAGCATGCATCCTGCTACACAGCCTCACCAGCTCAAACTACACGCTCAGAAACACAGGCTGATGGTTTGAATTCCAAAAGCTTAGGACTTGAGTCTCTGGACCACAGCAGTCATTACCATATCCATCCTACCCAGAGGTTACTCACCCACAGATCCTTGCTGGTCACTTTTGGACGTGAAACTAAAATCATTTTCTTAACAATCCTCACAAGAAAATTGCTGCTCCCTTCTTAATGTCTCAGACCATGCAAACCTAGCACTGGCGCTAACCCACAACCTGATCTGGGCATTCAAAGCCTGCAGGATGAGCACAGTTTAAATTAGTGTTCTCAAGACTCTTCCAAAATTTAGTGATTCTTGTTCAGATCAGTGTTACATGGGGGATCAGTAAGTACTATTTTATTGAGTCTTAGTGACAGAGCCCTCCTATATGAAGAAAAATGGGGATTTGTGATATAACACACAAGCCAACAGCCCAACTGAGCAGCAACCACAACTTTTTCCTACCATGATCTGCTTCTACCAGTACACTGGTAGATGATTCCGTATTAGTCAGTCCTGTCCCCCTAGGCACTGTGAGAGATAGATTTACCCACTTCCTGGGGCGAGAGATGCTTCTACACTGCAGCAACTAACACAGACAATGTCAAGTCTTCTACTCTTCTCACTCACAAAGACAAGCGCTTGAGAGCCCTGTGTCTTACAGAGGCATGTACCAGTAAAGACCAAGCTCCTCCAATTCCCATCATTAACACTTGACGGGACATACCTCACCAGGTCTCCTGTGGGGATGTATGATGCGTACGGCTGGGCCCAAGTCTCTGGGCAATAAATACATCAATGACTTTGTGGAGGTGGAAGAGACCTTTTTAATAAACAGGATTCAAATAAAATTAAAAAAGAAAAATCCCTCTGAACTGCCACTGTGAGAAGAGTTCAGGTAACTAGCACAGAAGATGATGCTGCATGTGCACAGATGGAGGGAGGGAAGAAAAGAACAAGCTGTCACCAACTTCATGAGCTTCCTCAGTAAATCAGCAGAAACCAGCTCAGCAAAACTCTCCAGATAAAATACTGGTGGATCCATGAGAAACAATCAAATCAAAATATAGAGAAATCCCTACATTGGAAGGCGCTACATTAGAATAACCAGCAAAATACTGAGCGCCGCCGGAGCCGCAGCAGTGGCAGGGACACAGGTAAGATCTGCCAGTCACTCCTGGGGTCAGGAATGGCCACGTAGCGAGGGACTAACTCAATCCTTTCACAGGCAGTGTGTGTGTGCTAGAGGGGGTGTTGGTGGCAGGGACGTCAGGCTATAGACGAGGTGGTGCTGTAGTGGCAGCAACGGAGGGTGAAGGGCAGCACTCAACGATGTCAGCTCCATCTTGCTCTGGTGGCTAGTGCAAATAGTCGTCTACTCTGGCAAAGGAACAGGAGCCCAAGCCCACGCGAGCCATGAGCCGCAAACACTCCGAGGCCTGGCCCAGGGCAAGCATCAGTGGGGGCTGCTTTGGCAGGTTCTGAGATTCTGCGGGGGCAAAAAGAGAAATCTGTTTAGAAGAGGTATCCTAGCTGCATGCTGGCTCACCTGCACTCGGGTCCCCCTATGTCCCAGCTGAACACCAAGATGAGCAAACATCGCAGAGGATGGTAGCTCTAGAAAGAGGTTACTGCTGAGTAATGCTGGCTCTGCACCACTGCTCCTGTGCATACCTCACAGGCCTGCCCACGCATGACACGTCCCACCTCGGGGACACAGCTCAAAAGGGCCTTTTAGAAAGTGCTCCTTTTCAGAAAGTGCTGCTTTCTAAAAGGTGACCACAGCAAGAAAAAGGCAGTGTAGCTCTTGCTGCCGCAGTGCCTGCCAAAAAAACCCTCAAAGCGTAAGAGATCAGAGCACAGAAAAATAAGGAAAGGCAGGAGAAGTTAGTCCTAAGGGAGAGGCAACTGCTCCCTCTCCCACTTGTGCAAGTCTACACAGTAATCTAAAGTCTATGCACACTCAGTCACTGGTCACCACCTCTTTTCAACATCGTGTTCGCTAGGTCTGTGTCAGGGAACCCAGAGCTGCTCTAGTCAAGGTACGCGTCTTGTGAGCTGTGTGGCGAAGCACTTCCAGGCACCACCTTTCATTTCTCACTGGTGACATCCCTCAGCAACTTGTGTAGGCTTCTCAAGCACTGGTCAAACAGTGGCTGCAACTCAGCCATTCTGCTGGACACCTGGCCACGCTGACTGTCAGGGAAAGGGACTCTTTTCTGAATTGTAGTATTTCTGTTCCTTTACTCAGACAAACCAGGAGTTTGCTCATCAAACTGTTCCTTCCCCCAGAAGATAATTTCTAAATCTCCTTCTGGCACACTACATGTCAGGTGCGCAGACCCAGTAGGAAAGATGCCTGGGCACAGTGATCTGGACTCTGCACAGGAGTCAGTCTCCTCTCTGTCTCAGAGAGGCTGTCCAGTGGACTGCATTTGGTCAGCTGTGGGTGGACTGATCTAACCAAGACAGAAGAGCATCCTGTGAAGTTATCTGAGCAATGGCACAGCACGCGCAGGATTCAGTGACAGGATCAAGGGGCCTGCCTAGAGTGAAACAATCCCTTTCTTGCAGACTGGTGGCAGGTTATAACCTTATTATCCCTATACTCATTACTCCACCAGGGGAGCAAAGCTCATCAGAAAAAGGGGAGCTGTCTTGATAGCTGTAGAAAACCAACCTCTAACCAGACTAGACCCTGCATACAGCAGGTCCTCACCAGTAGCACAGCCCTGATTCCAACACTGGACGCCAGGCTCTCTGGGCTCCACCAAGCACACCACATGATGACAACATGCGGAGGCATATGCTTGTAGGGAAGACAAACCCTGACTGCATTTAACTGTGAGTATTCAACATGGCCTCAAAGCTAAGAGGAATTTATGGCCCTCTATGCTTTAGATCCAACACTACGGGAACCTGCTTCGCTTACAAGCTGCGGCAACAGAGTAACTGCATTCCCTACCAGAAAGCAGGTTGATGCCAGATCAAAATTCTGGTGAACAGAATATTCTCTGAACAGAATGTTCTCCCAAACAGCATGGAAAACAGCCTTGCTAATGTCAGCAAACTGACTCAGGTGGGTTCAGAACAAGAAGAAAGAGGGGCAGGGAAATACGTCAAAGAGATACTGGCTTCCTCAGAAAGCTGGTGAGGAAAATCCTTAAGAGAATCCTCAAAAGCAACATTGAGGAAGATCCAATGGAGCCAAACAAAGATCAGATCACAGGCATCCATTTTATGCAGGCTTCACTCCTACCTCCCTCCCGTAACCCTTCCCTTTCAGAAATAGAAAGAGAGGCAAAGGCTAAGGCTAAGTACTTCCAAACTTTTCCTAACACTCACAGGCTGCCTGCCACAGGACAGTGCCTGAGAACAGGTGTGTCCAGTGGGTAGCGCTCACATAGGAACCCGGCCTTACCCAATATAGCACTATTAAGAGCAGCACAAACAGGTTCCCTCTGGATTGGGTCCAGCTGTTGACCAACAGGGCAGTTCCAAGGGTCTGAGTAAGCTAACAAGCTAAACGCGTCCTGTGTGAGAGAACAGAAAGGCACAGTAAGTTCACGCATGGCTGCAAATACACAGGAATACCACCAAGTCTGTCAGCCAGGGCACCTCCTGCCATCGCGAATGTGACAGGTGCCTACCTCCTGAAAAAAAAAGTCCCTTTTCTTCTTGGCAACAAGGGACCACACTGGGCCATCAAGATAGTGGACTAAAGAGGGTGCTGTCTCCACCCAGCAGGAGAGGCAGCACAGGAAGGCAGGCAGAGTGCCACCTAGAGAGAAGAAGAGCATGCAGTTGCCCCTAGAAGGCAGGCAGGAGCTTTATTTCTTCTCTCCTGTGCTGAGAACTGGGTCTAGATGCTCTAGGTTCACTGAGTTTCATCCCCTGATCCCCAGGCAGGCCCCCTCCTTCCTCACCAGGTGCAGATGTGGTGGCCACCCAGAGCTCTGCAAGAAAACCCACAACTCCAGTCCTGGCCCAGAAAACTGCAGTTAGGCAGCATAAAGCCCAGGCTTACCTGAAGCATCTTTTTGTGCATTGTGTTCTTCCCATATTCTCTGCAAAGCTGCTCGCTCAGCATCTGCAGCTCCCGCCCAAACTGGATCATTCGCTCCGTAGCAGCATGGTTCCCTCCACAGAGCTGCCTCTGGGAGCAGCTGTCTTCTAGAGGAAAGGCAGGGGAGATGGAACAATTGTCACTCATTCCACACCGTTGCTCACTGTGTGTCATGCAACCCTTCCTTAGCCACGAACTCCTTCCCCTTCCAGAGCAGGTAGGTGCTCCCTGCTCAAAGTTTATCCAAGTGGCAGCTTTTTCTGAGCCCTGCACTACAAATAGTAGGTGGTCATGTTTTTCCTGAACTCCATTTGTTTAACGGTGAGGACTATCTACAAATCAAGGCTTCTAATACAATCATGGGAACTTGGAGCTCCAGCTGTGTTACCCTGTCATGTGTGCAATGTAGTGCATGTACTGCACAAAAAAACTGGTCTAACAAACCCTGGACTCAGAAAACTTTCAGTCAGCAATACCAACACCACCAACTTCCCAATACTGGGTGGCCACAAGACCCACTATAACTGGAGGAATTCCCACTTTCAGAGGTAGTGTAGGTCATTTATCCTCTCCTTCCTGGCTGAAGCACTTACAAACAAGATAGTTATAGCTGACCATACTGTGCTGAGGACACGTTACAGCTGGGAATCAGACAGCCTTCCAGAGCCTGGTTCATTTCCTCAGCTGGTAGAAGTGCCAGGACTTTTCTGAGCTCAACAAACCTTTGAATCCTATTGCTTTCCCTGGTTCACAACATCACCAGCACTGCTGTGCAATTATGAAAAGCCAAACCTAGTTTCAGTTCCAAGACAGATTCATTTTCCTTGTGAAATAAGTATCTCATGAACTTCATTCACTGGGGCTAGGAAAGAAACCCAAAAGCACACGTTTTTTCCCCACAATCCAGTCACAACTTTAACTCTTGATACCAGGTCTTTTTATTTCCCATTACCCCTCCTGCCTGAGGCCCTACCCATGCTGGATTCATCTGTCTGCAGGATCTCTTCATGTTTGTAGGTGCCATTCATTATCCTGGTGGATGAATTTTCCAGGACTCCATTGGGGTAGTGCTCAGCCTCCATTTCCATCTCGCTGTCACTGAGGTGAAAGGAGGAAAGAAAGAGCAGATGTCTAAATTAGGGAAGAAATGAAGAGCTCAGATGACAAATGATGCCCAGCAATGGCCAGTAAACCAGGATAGGTGTCAGTTAAACCACAGGAAGCAAGATGGTTTAATTCAGTGTAGCAAAAATTGTTTCTAGCTTCTGAAGACAACTTATGAAACAGGCTTCTGTTCTGAATGTGCTTGTCATAATTACAGGTGCAGAGCGCTTATCACTTTCACTGCAAGAAGCAGTCACCTCTGGACACTGAACAGCAGCCAGACAATAGAGAACATACTAAACAGGAGGAAAATCTTAGCTGTGGTAAGCCATCATCCCTTCTGACAAGTGCAATACAGAAAACACAAGGGCTTTAGGTTTAAATGTTCAAGACAGCAGTCTGAATAAGGTTGTTGATTAACTCAGAAAAATGAAATGATGAGAAAATCATGCTGGGCTTTTTTTTTTTCTGAAAACTGTGCTCAGCACAGTACTCAAGACAAATGCCATATGCAATTAGCAAGTGATTCTATTAATCACAATGATATTCTTCTGCTCCAGAAGGGCCACAGACAGCTCTGTAACATCAACCTGCAAAGTGAGCCCAAAGGAAGCTCAGTTCTCACCACTGCTCAATATACTCCACATTCCAGCAAATCCAGTAGTAGCTATTCCCTGCTCTCCTGGACTGCCTACGGCTTCTCAGAGAAGTGAGGTTTTATAAGTCTGGCCTGCTGTGACAAGTGTGAAACAAATTGCTTTTGATTCAGGGGCTTTTCTCAAAGGACAACGAATTGGGCAACAGGTAGAGGTAGCCCAAGAAAAATACTCGAGGGCAGCATACCAACCCAGTAATCACTTGGGCTGCTGCCTCACCTACAAAAGGGCAGGCAAGCTACTTATCAAGGGTAATTCAGTGGCTGTGGTAGCTGAACCAAAGAAAGGCACAATGGGAGAGCTTCTGTGCAAACTATCACATTGGGCACTGACAGCATCAGTTTAATGGGACAGAATGATGTTTGAAACAAGACCATTCTTTAATTCCTGAGATAAGCCTCCAAGCCTGAGCTAGAACAGGGAACTGGGACAGCCTAATGTCTGCTGGGAACAGTAGTGACCTTGTAGATAAGAAGAGTTCCTCTGCTTTTCAGAAGAGCAAGGCAGATGCTCTTCTGGCTCTTCAGAAAGAACACTGAGCCCTCTCCCACCATCTCACCCTCCACAGGGATCTACAAAGAAAAAAAATATACCTGGTTTCTTGGTTACTTGTACTACTGTGCTGCTGAGATTTGGTAGAATCTGTAGAATTGGACTCAGAGTAGTTCACAGATGAGGGGGAGGAGGAGGAGGAAGATGAAGATGACGAACTCAGTGTTGGGTATTTACTGTGGCTCTGTTTGCTCTTTGTGGACATGACTCCATTGCTACAGGTTGGACTATCTGCTCCTGCAAGTTAAGAAGGAAGGGAGAAATGAGACCAGGCTGACAACGACACCCTCTGGTGAAGTTAACAATTAGTAAGAGAAGCAGTGGGAATACCAAAACAAAACATACTACATGTAACAAAACATATACAAAAAGTATAGATGGCTGTGAGCAGCTCAAGACTCAGTGAAGCAGCTCAAACTGTTTTCACGGGCTATGCTCCCTAGCCCACTCATCTTCAAAGCTATAGCCAATAATTACCTAGAAAATATATCTCAGGGTGTCCTGGTTTACCTTGTTCTTTCTTCAAGTCGTAAAGCCTAATTTCCCAAACTGCAAAAAGCTGATGCTTCTGAGATCAATTTTTGCAGGTACAGAACTATTCCCTTCTTACATGTTTAGAGCTCCCAAGGTACAGACCATGGGAGGAGAAGCACTCATGCAAGGCATCCCCCTAGCCTTTTGCTAAATTGGCTAGAACCGTGTATCTTATGCCCAGTCTGTGGAGATTTTCTGCAGTCTGAAGGGCCCCTGTTGGAAAGCAATTCTTTTGCATACTTCAGTGTACAGGAAATGGGCTTTATTTTCCAGAATCTCCTCTTACAGCTTGGTCTGTAAAACTGAGCCACACGATGGCTCCACTGGAAGGCCACCTTTAAAAGCTTCTCTGTTCTAAAAAAAAACAAAAAGACTCTGCACACAATAGCCTGTGGAAAACAACTCATGCAAAACCAGTTTCTTAACAGTATAGAGACACCAACCAAATCGGTATGTCATCTCAGCTGGTTCTCAGAAAGAAAAGGAGCATTTCATAGAACAGAAAGTCGTAGGTAAGGCAATATACAGCAGTTCACCTTTAACATTTGTTCTTCTCACCAGAAGACCCAGAAAAAGCACTTACCGGTACTATGAACATGTGAGTTGTTTGATCCATGTCTAGGACTTAAGCTGGGGGACCCTGGGTAACTGTCCTGGGATCTGGGGCTGCGTGCACTGAAACAACGTACTTCGCTGTCTGTCCCGTTCACCATCTCCACAAACTGCCGACACCTGATTTCATAGGAAGGAAGAAGAAGAAAAGGGTGTGTGACAGCCAGGATGTTCTGCATTGACGTTTCCTTAGTTACTGTCAGCAGAAGCCCTAGAAATTGGACAGGAGTTAAATGCCTTGGCTTTGAAAGAGACGTTTTAGACCCTTGCTACCTTTGTATTGCGAGTGCTGTGATAACGCTACAGCAGGAAGGAGTTCAGATGCTGCCACTCAGATGCTAACCAACATCGAGAACCATACAGGGACAGACGAGCAATATACCAACAGTCAGCCTCTTTTCAGCCCCACACTTAATAGTAAGTAGGGGAGCACTTGTGTCGTTGACAAGATGCTCCACCTTGGCTGGCATCAGCAAAGGCAGAGATAGGAAAAGAAAAAGCATTTCAGCATCAATGGGGCCAGTGATGCAAGTATGAGTTGCCATAGTATCAGAAGTGAAACACTTCACAGATTCAAAACACAGCACATTTCTTGCTTGGCAGGATAACCCCAGGCCTTAGATAATATTCCTCCAGTTAACCAAATGTTCCCACATCTCTCCTGCTCTGTTTTTTTTTAAATTCAGGGCAGATACTAAAACTGCCAGTGATAGTCCCCCCACTGCTCCATCAATTTAGAAATTACGGTGTCCAATGGGAAATAGACAACAAAGGGTAAAAAATGCAGTACCCACAGCGAGGACAGCTCCTAAGGCAGCTTTACTGGGAACTCTGTCCTTACACATCTCGGGAGGCTGGGAAGAGCAACCATGTACAGCTGGGAGAACTGGGACACATAAGCACTTTTTCCTTTCGGTCTCTACCCCCAGTAGCCTCTTCCATACATGCATCTTTCTAGGAATCTTTGCAGGAACCACCATGTGCTGCAGTGTTGCAAGATCTCCACAAGTAAAGGCCATCCGTGAAGGAGTTTCTAGCAGTCAGCAGGACTAAAATTTTACCCACCTCTGCCTGACCTCATGAGGCAAAGCCATGCTGGATCTGAGGAGCAACAAAAGGGCTATGTGCTAAGTCCTCTCCCACCTGCTCCCAAAGGGACCTCAGTTACAGCTCAGACCAAGGTGTGCCTGACTGGATGGCTGGGCACCCTCTTTCTTATCTCCTTCAGCTTCACATTTCAGAATTAGGGAGTATAAAGCTATTCATACTTACTTTAACATGAAGAGCAGGTTGGGGTTATGTTCTAGGAGGCCAGGATAGAGCTGCTGGGTGGCTTCTATAGCCTCTCCCACTCTGCCTGCTAATACTAGCTTCTGTATTCCTGAAAGCAAAAGGAGACCTATTGACACACAGGACAGGCCAACAAGAATGGCCAGAAGAGTTTCAGAGTGAAGTCTCACATATGCCACACAGCTCCCCGCTACCACCTTGCACAAGGGCTAGGACTGGGAACCACATTTGATTCATTATGGATTAGGGTGAGGAAAAGTCTGTGAAAATGAGGGATAATATCTGTTAGTAGCTCAGAAACACCTGGAGCATCTGAAAGATGAAGTGGGTGTGCCGGGGTGGGGTGCTCTGTCCTTTAGTCATGGAGCTATGGAGTCCTTTAGTCAGCAGCAATGCAAAAGACAGCAGGACACAACAGCTGGATGGGAGCAAGGAGGCTGCTGGGGAAATAACAGTTTCAGAGGGGAACCCCCTAGGTCACCCCCACATTACAACCTCTGTCTGGCTCACACTTGAAAAATTGCTGTATGGCTGACCTCCAGACAAGCAAACTATTCTTAGTGGGTTTGAAGGCTTAAGCCACAGCATCGTACTGCTTCGTTACTATCCCTACCTCCGCGTAAAAGTAACAGTACCACCAAAATTGGCTTCCTGCAACTGACCTGAGCCTGCAACGAGGACATGGCACCCGTAAGCTAGATCCAGGAATCAGGTTTTGGCTAAACTAGACACAGCTTAGCAAGCTGTACACTTCTAAGAGGTGCAAAGACACAAGGCAGAAGCCATGTATTATCCCTGTGTGTTCATATCCCACATATGTTCCTTCAGTGGGTCAGAAAAGACAGGTACAAGACTTAAGATGCTCGCTGACCCCATCCCAGGATACTCAGGGAACCTACTAAATTACTGAGGTTTGCATTTTGTTTTTTTCTAAATGTACTTAAAACTAAAAACGCATTGTACTTCCCTCTGCTTTTTCAGGTCTCCTTACACAGAAGAGAGGAGGTTATCAGTGCCTGTGAGGTGTTTTGCAAGCAGAGGCACTAACAGCAACAGGCGGAGATTTTTGCAAATCATGAGCAGTTGAAAGCATAATCCAGCAACGCTCGTTACTAATCCCCAATAACAATTTGAAATAAGTTGTCTTGGCTCCCAATTTCCAACATCTATTTGCTTCCTATCCTAGCTGAAAGCTAAAACCACAGATGTGGTTCTCACATCAACATGTGTTGCACAGTCTCCTTCATTTCATTCAGTTTCTTCTACTTATTTACACATCATTTTTCACGTCTTGCTACTTTTTGTTGCTCTTATTGCCTTGTTTGGCAGCTTTCACTGATGTCTCTGCCTTTTCTATTTTCTCCTCTTTTTGTTTTCCAGTCTGTGTTTTCCTCGCACCTTTTATTTGAGCCCCAACTGCAGAGCTCTGTATTCCTTCCCTGCTGGCTGCCTTGCCACCTGTCCTCAGACAAACCAGACCGCGCTGTCTCACGCATCTCCTGTGAGACCTGACCGTTTAAACACACACCAGCATGAACCCTGACTGGGGTGAGGGCTGCATGATGCATGACCTGGAAAACATACAGCCCATCAGCACTATCCACGCAAAGGCACTAATGAGCAGCAGCAGCAGCTACCATTGATTCTGGGTATGAAGCTGAGTACCCAAACCAACCTGAATGCTGGCTAAGCACACGTAATGTATGGAGGGAGAACTACAAAGGGGCACGATGCACCTGATACGTAACTGTCACATGAGAAACAGTTCACAAAGGGAAAGGAAATGCATAGGTCAGGGCTTAGCTTGCATTCAACAGGCAGGAGAATGCAGAACACACACCAATATTCTGTGACACTGCGGTCTGAGCCTGTGAATAGAATGGCTAAAAAATAAAAGTACAGCAAGACAAAGCTGCAAGCCTTATTCTGCAGAAACCAAGAGCGCTTACAGCCTTACAAACTGAGAGATGAACCACCCACTGACAGGCAGTGGGTATCGGCCACCTCTCTAGGAAGCCTGTCCCAATGTTTTGAATTTACCTGAATACAAAATGCGCAAAGGGACTGGAAGACTCTGTAACTCTGGGAGTTACAGTCAAAATAGATTGATATGCCTGGTCCCTATAAGCATGCTAATAAAACTGCCCAGGCTGCAACAGATTGCATTGAAGAACCCAAATCCAAAGGAATCTCCAACGCACAGTGACTTCTGCTCAGTTAAGGCCTCAGGTAACAAGATCTACTCTCCACCAGTTTGGCCCTACCTCCAAGAAAGCACCTTCTGTCCCCGATGTGTGGAACTGCTGGACTCAAAGCTGAGAGTCACCTCACCTCTTCTAATCAGGACAGGGTATATTCAGGTATTCATTTTCAACAGTATTGAGGAAAACTAACCAAGTTCATCAGACAACCCAGTCTCTTTAACGCTGACAGGCACGTAGGCCATTTTTCAGAGCAGACGGGCAAAGGAAACAACAGCACCAGTTCTTCAGGCAAAACCAGCAGAAGGTGGAAGTGACACAGTGATGGGAAGAGTGCTCAGAGCAGTGGTGCCTGAGTTCTGCTGACCCACAGGCAGCAACACCAAGCCAGCAGTCTGCTGTGGGCAGCTTTGTACTGTCATGGAATAACTTTCAACAGTATTTCATTCCTCTGTGAGCAACAGCTTTCACTTTTCAGTGTCCTGCGATACTAGCACTGCAGTCTGGAGGATACGATAGCCAGTATGCCGTGTTTTGGGAACAACTGCCCAAAAGACTTACTTTGTCTGTTCTTTATTGAGGTCTGTTCTTCCTGGATTGTGGTGTCTGTGACTCTGGCAAAGGCAGTTGCTGTTGAACAGTACCCATGATGAACCAAATACGAAGAAACCATACTAGAAAATGAGAAAATACAAATAGATGAAAAGGCACTGGTAACACACAGTAATCGCAGTGCAGAAAAAAAAAATCAGACAATTTTACAGACAAATCAGACAAATTACAACAGAAATTGCAATTTCAGTGATCAAACTTAGCTCAGTTACGATATAACCATGGTCCTATTTCTGGGTCCAGATACTAAATTTACAAGATAGGCACCTGGTCCACAGCAAACACTCTGGAGACTCTAAATTCACTTAAAAAAAAAAAAAAAAAACAACTCCAATGCATACACAGTATTTATTTATGTATTTACTGCTGCCTAAGGGTCATTTGTAAGAGCTCTGTACTGACAGTGATGTCTCCTAGTGACATAAGATAGAGCCAGAAAACCCCACCTACAGAGAGGCTTGATAGCTTACAAGTAGACCTCAAAAAAACCCTTTTGGTCCTGAATTTCTGTTATTTCCTATCCAGCCAGCAATTATATAATTGGTAGTTGAATCCCCTTATGAATTCTACACATTCACACACTTCTATCTCCTGATTTACACAGAGCAGACTGCTGAGGGTATGCTCTGCCCATTATCCAGAGCATTAAGGAAGGAAGATGTTGAACAGGACTGGACCCAGTATTAACCCCTAGGTACTGCCTTCCAGCTAGACTTTGTGTCACTGATCACCACCTTCTGGGCCAAGCTATGCAGCCAGTTTTCAACCCACCTTGCTGTCTGCCCACCATCATGCAGGAAGACAGCAGCAGCTTGTCTAATGAGGATCTGATGGGAGACGGTGTCAAAGGCCTTACTGAGGTCAAGGCAGAGAACACCCACGGCTCTCCCCTCATCTACCGGGGCAGTCATTCCAGCACAGAAGCTTCTGAAGTTGGCCAAGCATGCCTTCCCCTTGGTTAAGTGATGCTGACTACATCTGATTTCTTGTCCTTCATGTACCTGGAAATGGTTTCTGGGATTAGCTGCTCTACCACCTTTCCATGGGAGGCTGACTGGTCTGTAGTTCCCTGGGTCCTCCTTCTTGCCCTTCTTGAAGATAAGGGTGACATTTGTTTTCCTACAGTCTTTGGACACTTCTCCCAGTCACCACATTCAAAGTTATTGAGAGTGGCCTCACAATGACATCTGCCAGCACCTAGAGCACTCCTGGGTGCATCCTATTACGGCCCATGGACTTTTAATTGTCCAGTCTGATTAAGTACTCCCTGACCTGATCCTCTTCCCCTAGGGACATATCTTTCTTGTTCCAGCCTTCCTCTTCCTGATGTCCAGCCTGAACCTCCCCCGTCGCAGCTTGACTCCATTCCCTCGGGTTCTGTCGCTGGTCACTAAAGAGAATAGCTCGGCACCTGCCCCTCCACTCCCCTTCATGAGGAAGCTGTAGACTGTGATGAGGTCTTCCCTCAGCCTCTTCTTGTCCAGGCTGAACAGGCCCAGTGACCTCAGCCGCTCCTCATACGTCTTCCCCTCTGGGCCCTTCACCATCTTCGTAGCCCTCCTCTGGTCACCCTCCAACAGTTTCGTGTCCTTTTTGTACTGTGGTGCCCAGAACTGCACACAGTGCTCGAGGTGAGGCCGCACAGCGCAGAGCAGAGCGGGACGATCCCTTCCCTCAACCGACTAGCGATGTCGTGCTTGATGCCCCTCATGACTGACAAACAACGCCTGTCTGCTTCCCTTAATTACATTTTTCCCAGCTGTGGTGCCTTAGTAAACTTCATCTTTCTTCAAGCAGAAGATACTCCTGACCTCTGACAACTCTTGTCAATTGTTCTCAAGTTCCACTCAATCCTTTTTGCAACGGGATGACCAGAAATGCATTCAGTATTCAGAAAATTATAAAGTGCCGTAATAGTGTTTTCAGTTTGGTTATGTTTGGAAGCTTAGGCTATTTCTTGCTCTTATATTTCTAAATTCAGCCGGCTTACATCCTTGGCCTTTCTCCTATGATAGAGTTTTTATGGTCTCCTCTCTACTCCCCTTCCCCCAGTGCACCATCTCAATGTGGATGTTGTTCTTCCATTATTACAAGCTTTCTCACTGTCACTGGCTGAAAATTTCTCTCCCATCTTTTAAGTTTTAAGCAGCAGTGATCTATTCAGGAAAGACTATTAAACAACAAAACAGAAAGTAAAACAGCGTGTTTTAGATGTGAGAAAAATGCACCGAGTGCAGATTTTTGCCATAAGAAAGCATGAATTAGCATTAAAAATATTTAAAGCCTAACAGAAAAAAAGAACAACTTACTTTTGCAGCATGGCTTGCCACTCGCCTAGTCTGTCTCCTATGGGAAACCGCTTAATGGTGCTCTGAATCTTCGCTCGCCACTCCCTCATGTAGTCCTCGATGTCGAACACGAAGGGCTGCTGCCCAAAGTTGGCATCGACTATCTCTCCTGGAGTCTGGAGGCCCACTGTAGGGTAGAGATTTGACTGTGAAGGAAGAAGAAACCTGTATTAAACTCAGTTTTCTCTTAGTAGTTCCAGTTACATGGCTTGGTAGGACAGAAGAGCTGCTCTTTAAATTTAAATGTATAACAGAGTGGGAAGGGGCAGGAGGCCCCCTTTACAAGGCGCCTCATGACTTATCATGCGGTTACCAAAACTTACTGCATAAAACCAGAGCAACAGGTTCGATCTCCCAGTAATCTGTGACCAGTGCCACAAATGCTGCCTACTATGGCAAGTCCACTTTCTGGCTTAGGGTTCTGCAATTTCCACAAGAAGGTCAATAGTTGTGTAAGTAAATAATAATAAAGTTAAAGGAGCATCCTCTCAATCAGCAGATCTAAGTGTTTTCTGTTATTTCCACCGAACTGTCTTCTCCCTTGACAAGAAGCTATCGGTATTTTACATCTGATCAAACGTGAATGGATGGTAGTGGAGCTCTGAGGTTAGATCTTTGATGTTCCCAGGGCAGCATGCCATCCACACAAGAAACTCCACTACTGATAGATGAATTTTATTTTCACGGTAAGAACAAGCATGTCGCTCCGTCTGGATGCACTGTTCCCCACTGAAATGTGAGGAAAAATAATTAAAAAAAAAAAGTTACCAATGTGCAATGTGAAAATACCTCTAAAATTTAGCTTCCAGAGAAGATGATCTAATTAGAAACAGATGGTCAAAGTCTATGTACAGAATGCAGGCTATGTTAACAACAAGCATATGGATACAAATCGAATCCCTGAGCCCACTTAAATGTGGAGAACAGAGAAAGGGCATCAAAAAACGTACAGGGTTGCCTGGTTCTCACTCTATATCACATTTTTAAGAGCATGTTCCGTTTGTAGTAATGTTACTTTTCTACAGCACAAATTACTTTCCTGTTTGCAACACAAGTAAGCTTCATTAATCCTCTGCTTCAGAGCATCTGCAGATGGCCTGCAGCGTTTAAGAAGAAATCTCATGGCACCCATGAACTATTTGGTGTTTTTTTTTTCACTTTGCTCTAACACACTGCTACAGCTAGAAACCGGACAATAGGCAAGGCACAGAGATGCACTGAAGCATGTAGTGAAACTTAAGTCTGGAAGGTGCCCGTTCGTGGTGTCTGGCTCCTGACTGAACCTACATCTGATGTCAGGAGGAGCATGCTGCTCGCTCCAGGACAAATGAGCAAGTGCTACTGCTGGCGGCTGGACCACCATTCTGAAGAAAGCTAGGATGGTTCTCTCCTCTATGTCAAGTGCCATGGGCTCTCCTACAATTATCTGGAAAATGTATTCAGCAAATTCTATTACAGAGACCTGATGCACTGGTAATGTAATTGGTCTCCCCTTGAGACCTACTGAAGTGGTGGATTTTACTTTTTGCTACAGGTATTAAGATTGTTACGAGGTGTAAATCAGCAGAATCCCGATCACTTTAGCAACAATGGAGCCAGCGTGCTGTGGGAAGTGATTACCTCTCTCTTTCACTGGTGTGAATATTGTACCCAGTTGCCCCCTCCACGTCCATGTCCCCAGAACAAGAAGAGACTCACAAATGGGCTTGGGTCTAGCAGAGTTCTGCTAACATGGTTAGAGGGCTGGGGTGCATGGCACACAATGAGAGGCTGAGGGAATTGGATTTATTTAGCTTGGAGAAGAGAAGGCAAAAAGGAAAATCTAACTGTAAGTCTTCCACTCCCAAAAGGGAGGTGATAAAAAAGATGAAAACAGATTCTTCTCAGATTTGCTCGGTGATAAGAGGCAATAGGTACAAGCTGCAACCAGGGAAGTTCTGATGGGACATATGGAAGAAATGCTTCTTCTGAGGATGACCAAGGACTACAGCAGGTTCCCAGAGAGACTGCAGCATCTCTACCCTTGGAGATTTTCAGAACTTAACTGGATAAGGTTCTGAGCAACCTGCTCTAGCTTTGAGAGCTGCCCGTCACAGAGCAGGAAGTTAGCCTAAATTATCTCACAAAGAAGTAGCCATGCATATTAGCCCACATGAACTCTCAGTATTACCACATCATGGAGGCGCAAAGGCGTAATGGCAGCTCCAGTAATAATGAGGATCTACTCAGAGGAGTGTGGCTGGTACTGTACCTTTCTGGACTCTCAAATATCAAAGGAAAAAAATGTATCTGTAAATGCAGGCTGGGAACTGACATCAGAAATCAGGATGACTGCATCACTGCTGACTCAGCACACCTCTTCCTTTCGCATTCTCACACCAAGGAAATTGCTATGCTACAGGTGTGCAAGGAAAAAGGCAGCACGATAACAGAGGAGCTACCAGAGGAAAATGTCCTTTTTAAAGTCGGTCTCTCCTCTCTTTCAAACCTAGGTAACAAGGAAATATCTCTAATGAGGGATCAGATCTTCTCCACAGTCCATATTTTAGACTTACTAGAATTTTGGTGTTATGAACCCAAGCACCTCCAAAGCCAGGAATCGGACCCCCAGAGTACTGAAAAGTTAGAAGACAAAACCCCCAAACTAGAACATATCAACTATTTTCCAGCTACTTTGGGGTATGCTCATCTTTGAGGGGAGGGTGCCTACCCCAACTAGTCTCAAATCATCTCAGAGTTAAAATTCCATTTTTCACGTGTAGGATGTGTCCTCTCTGTGCAGCAACTGCAGGCAAGCACACATATCCCCGGCACCCTGCCAGACGCAGGGAGACATCCTCGACCCCATTAACTAGGAGGGTGCTTCAGGCACACTTTCCCAATGACTTTTCACCACCTCGTCCCTCCGATGTCAATGGCTAGGTGCTCCCACCCCCCAGTCTGTCTTTACTTGTTTTTTTTCTTTGGTTGGTTTTTTAACCTCCTCCTCACTTTGTGGCCCTGCGACCCTGCTCTCAGCACTTCCACATTCTGCTTTTTCTTGTTTCCTACTCTCGTCACACAGCAGTTTCAGCAAACTGCCAGGCAGGATAAACCTGGGCTTGCATAAAGGGCACACTCAGGCCTAAGCGTTGCTTTGAATTGGTGAAAGATGGGGAAACTCCCTCTGTGGGATCTTCGCTTCTATTTGCAAGCAGTTATTTTTGTGTTATCTTCAGCCCGTGAGCTTTCTTTTTCCACCCGTGTACATTTGTACAAACGTAAACAGTCTGCAGGGGGAACTGAAACACAGAACAACCTGAAGCAATTACGCTTCACTGTGTGTGCGAATTATCACAAGAAATTGTGGTTTGCCATTACAAGTATCCATTTCAACCTCCTACCACTGCAAATACTGCAAAACATTGTCTTCATCACTTGAAAGGGAAATTTTGCAACTTGCACTTCAGGGATACAATTACTAGGCTGGTAATGCTTCGAAGGCTCAAATTAATTCCTTGTGTAGCCTCACTGCTACGTCAACAGAATCACTCCAGAAATTATTTAAGCTCAAAAGGTGGAAAAGCAAGAGGGCTTCACTGGCCAACCTTGTCATTGATACGTGCCACCAGTGAGCTTCAACATTACAAAGATTATAATGGAAGAAAAAGCTTTCAAACTACAGCCCCTACCAGGGGGATTTCAGTAACTGGGTACGTAACAGAGGCAGAACCAAAGACTGGATGGCAGCTGCTCAAATCAGAGAACTTAAAGGGTGACTCAGGGAAGACTGCTGTCTCCATTCCCACGTGCAGTTAAATTTTCCGACTGCAGTTTTAGCAGGTGAAGAAAAAATTGTATCTTTCACGTGATGTATGTGTTCTTTATGTTAGAATGAATGCATATTGTGTTTCTGCCTGGAACATAATGCTGTATAAATGACAAAATATCACTTGCAAGTTACATCAACTTCACATTCCCTACTACCACAAGGCTTCTCTGGCAGTAGTTGGTATATTTAAATCAAAAGTCCCTCTTGGGTCTGGGGTTCCCTTCTGTAGGGAAGGGCAGTAACCTTAACTGTCTGGAAAAGATGCCAAGAAACTGAGAGCGCCAAAAAGGCCAGAATAGGATACGGAATACACAGGCATCTAAAAGAGTGAGGGAAGAAGGAAGTGATTCAAGGGAAGGATGCTAGAGAAGGAAGGTGGGAATGATGGAAGTCAGGTACAGGCATCCTTAAGGTGAACTTGACAACACAGCAGTTGAGCCATTTAGAATACAGAGAGAAACATGCCAAAGTCTCCTGCCTTTGCTTGCATCCACAGTCAAGGGGTGAAATAACTCAGTCAAGCTTCTGCCTCTCTTTTTAAAGAGAAATTATCTTGTGGAGGATAATTCCCAATAGTAGGAGGCCTACAGAGCATTCACTGTTCTCCTTTCTGGCCCAGAAAAAGTGTCACAATTAGCTGCTGCTGTAAAAACCAGAAGCCACAGAAAGCAACTCAGCAAACTGTGGCTAGTAAAAGGCACAGAGATACCATTTAGCCACTGGAAACTGCCGTAAGCTAGTTGAATAGCTGAACCCCAAACCAACCTGACCAGATCTTCCTCCAATTTAACATTAAAACAAAATCATCTTGGCACAGGACATGGACAAACGAGCTTGAAGGAACAGCAGGATGGAGGGATGCCCTGGGCTCAGGAGCGTTTTGGGTTCAGCCTCAGCAGCACTGCCAGACGTCGCTGCTGCAGGAGCCCTGCTGCCTGTTCTGCTCCCGTGCATCTTCCCCAGCTGTCTACTCCCTGTCTGTAAAAGAGACTCAATGCTACGCACAAGTGCACATTAAATTTATAAAGCAGCCTGCTGTGCGCTCCTGGATTAAAAAGAAGCAACTTAGAGTAAGCAGGACAGGTAATATCAGCCTGCCAACTCGGTACTGTGAAGGGCTACAGCAACACTTCGGCTGTATGGGACAAAACAACTGCATGTGTTTCGGTTTGATAGCTATTTTTGGCTGATGAGAGGCTAAATGGTAATTATCTGTCTATTCCAGCATGAAGACTGCTCTCATTTCACGAAGAGAAGCAGTCTAGCCAAATGAACCACTCTTTTTGTTCCTGACCCACTAGCCACAGAGGGGGCTGTGCTTTGGGAGGAGCTGACTGCACGTTATCGCCTAGATGAACTCAGCTGGCGTCACCGCACTCAAGGGGAACTCAGCATTGGTGCTGGTGAATCAGAAGAATAACCCCGAATCAACCCCGAATGCATGCCAAATATGTTCTTCCAGCAATTCCACATGCTGGGTACTGATCATGGGAAGAGGCTTGTCAAAAACTTGTGCGATGAGCCTAGCGATAGCCTTCCCTAACCACCACCTTTGAAATGACTCCACAGCTGCAAGATTTGGACGAGAGAGGGAGAGGCTGGGAATAACAACATCATTAGGCATTTCTGTGCCCTCTGAGGGCAGGACACGAGAGGCTACCCAGTGACTTTACACATATACTCCCCACACTCAATGCCGTGTTTGGAAGACAGTGACCTGTAACAGAGTCTGAATCCAGGCTTTAATTCCAGGAGAAGGAGCAACGTATTCTTAGAGCTGGTGAAGGATCAGTGGAAGTGTGTGAGTGGCCCACATCCTAGCCACAGAATTATGAAGTTTCAGAAAAGGGAGCATCCACATCATTCAATAGTGTGTGTTACCATTTTTTTTAACAGGGTATCAAAACAAAACAAACAAAAAAATTCACACCCCCACACTCTTCCCCCTCCCTTCTGTTTGCATCCTTAGTTAAAATACTGAAAATAGGTGTACTTACAGGGAGGTCTGTAAAGGCTATACCTGTGGGGGGAAAAATATTAGAATTAAAAAGACAAAGGATTTTTTCCCTGCTTGACTACATCCATAACATGCTACAAAAATTTACTACATCTCAATAAATCCCAGCTCGGACCTTGTGTTTCACCACCTGTCATATTTAGAAATAACTTCCCTCCCCAACCCACTCCTCTGCAAGGTTTTGGCTCTGGAGAAACGATCATGGAAAAGTCTAATTTTTCAGACATCTCTTCTTACAATTGGATTTTCCAAAAAGCAGCTCCTCTTTTCTTTGCTTCTCCCTCTGTTACTCTGAAGGAGTTAGTTTTCCAGACTTACTTTGGGTTTAGAAACAGAGCTTTACTGTCACTTTGCCTTGGTTTAGGCTATAGCTGCTGCTTCTCACCAGCCAGACAGGAATGAATATTCAACACTTTGCATTACAGTCGGGGAATGTCCTTGCAACAGGAGCAAGTTGCAGCCTGCAGCACCTGAGAAATACTGTGCAAAGAACAGCTTCATCCTCCATGACGCTGCTACTGTTCCAAGTACAGGTGATGGAAAAAAGGGTATGGTTTCCCTTTTTATTTCATTTGGCATGTGAGAAAAGAGGTATCGAGCAAAACCTACTAGAAATCATAGCTGCTCGCAGCTGGATCTGTTTCTGATGGACTAAATATCAATTGCAGAGAGGACAGAGAGGCCCAACAGCCACTACCAAGAAAGAAAGGGACACTATTGCAACGCACTGCTCACCTTATCAGGCTGAGCTTGATTGATGTTTTATGGTAGCATTCCAGGAGTCAATCTAGAATCCTCAGTCCCTCCCCACATGTGCTCCATCCTTTCCATCCCCAGTCAGAGGGGGAAGACCAGCCTTCGGTCTCGACACCAGCACATCCAATTCTAACACAAGTTCCACCTCTCAGCCCTGCCCCAGTCCCTTCTGCACTGCACTGAAATGCACCATAGCCTGCCCAGAAGCAATAGGGCACCATTCAGTTTTGAATGTTACAGCTGTTTTACATGGACATACCATGTGTTCAACCAGAAAACCAAAAGCTGCAAGGTAATGTTACCAGATGAGCCTGAAATGGTAATTTAAAACAAGTTTAGGAGTCAATGTACAAAACAAATACCATTTGAAACAGCACAGATCTGAAGTTGAATGCTCAGGAAAAAAAAAAAAAAGAGGATTTTGACTAAATAAATAGCCAATAATGTTAAATTAACATCACGGCAGCTTGGATTTTGTCTGCTTAGTACCATCTCTGCAAACCACACAAAAATTATGGATCGGTGTACAAGTGATGTTGAATACCTGGCTGAGAAATCAATGTAGCAACTATTTGTCATATGCCGTCACTTTGTCTGTCCACTTACTGTTCTGCACATTGTGCACGTCCTGCCCTAAACCTGTTTTCGACATGCTCACCACCACGGGCATAAGCTTCACACTTGTTTTGCTTAGCTAGATCAAAGTTTATTTCTACCCTTTAAAAAGAACAAGGCTAACCTCTTCCTTGGAAGTCCCCTCCTCTGCTCTTCGGCATCACTCAGAGCTAAGGGTGGCCCAGCCTTGCCTAGAAAACTTGTGCAGCTGCATCCAGTGCATGGGCAAACCTACGACTTGTGAACGGAGCGTAACATGGGCAGAAAATCAGCTGGACCACCCGGATTGAAGGGCTGTGATCACACGAAGTCCAAGCGTTGCCCTGTAGGGATCGATGCTAGGGCCGACACAGTTTAATATCTACTCTGCCGACCTGGACGATGGGAGGGTGTGCACTCTCAGCTGGCTCACAGACATTACCAGACAGGAGTATGGGCAATACGCTGGAGGGCATACTGCTGTTCAGAAGGACCTCAACAGGCTGGAGAAAAAATCCAGCGCAAACCTCACGAAGCTCAGCAAAAGCATCCGAAGAGCCCTTCCACAAGAGTGAGTCCAGCAGAAGCCAGGAAGTTAAAGAGAGGTGAAAGGAAGAAGTGTTCAGGCTTAAGAGCATCAGGGAAGAAACTTGCAGCTGCCTAATGGGAGGGTACTGAGACGGAGCCAGACTCTTCTCAAGGATGCGTGGTGACAGGAGACAGGAGGAAACAAAGACATGGTGCAACATGGCCAATTCTGATTAAATATTAGCTGGGCTGGGGGGAATCAGCATGAAGGCAGTCAAACACTGAATCACAGGACCAGAAAAGCTCCCGTGGGATCTCCAGAACTTGACAAGTTTCTGAGTAACCTGACCTAGTAGGCCCTGCTGTCAGCAGGGAGGTGAATGCTTCACTTCCAGAGATCCCTCCCAATGTAAACTGCTCTATGATTCTATAAATAAAGGTAATGCACTGCCTTTAAATTAAGGCATTTATATGTTTAGTGCCCTGTTATGAAACTAAGACCAATAAAATGCTTTAGGTGTACAGATCTAGATCTGTTGCACAATTATGTCTGCTTAGACAGTTCATCCTGAACCTACACTGCTACGTACTTGCATCCAACAAAGTCAACAGCAGAAAGAAGAATCACAGCTCTAACTAGGCAGCTGAATTTGAAACTGCCCTCTCTGCAGCACCTCCAGAGCCTGGATCCAACTTAAAATAACATCAGAAATTCGAAGACGTAAGACCTGAACAGGTAAAGAAGTCAGGAGCAAATGTGTGAAGAGCCTCTCCTGTAAATCCACAATGTTAACCTTTATCATCAAGACAGTGATAAAAAGGCATGTACTTTAAGTGACGGTTCAGTGCTGAGGGCTAGTCTGATCAACACTTTCACCTGCCATCTCATCAGAGGACTTTCACCTTTCAATGACTAACAAACATGTATCTCCGTGCACACAACCTGCTTACGGGTCTTCTAGCCAAGCTGTGCCCTCCGCCCTGCAACAATCATCCAGTCTGCCCCACGGTTGGCCACTTCCTTCAGAAAACACTTCAGAATTCAAGTTGCACAAGACAACACACACTTGGGTGATCAGCACCAATGCTCCACTTAGCAGATGGCAGGGTACTCTTTCAGCTTCTGTTTAGGTCATCTCATCTCAGAGAATGCATTGCTGCGAACTGCAGTAAGCGACAACACGTTCAGCAAAACAGGCATCTTGAAGGGTAGACTGAGAAGTATCAACCCATGAAATACTCAAATACTTGTGCAAGTTGTTGCTGAGAAGCACTGTTAAACCCACATAGCTCCACACACTCCTGGAAAACAGCTACCACTCAGGCAAGGCACTTGGGAGAAAAACGGTTCTTACACAGAAACCAGGCTGTAACTGCATTTGGTATTGTCCTTTCAGTTCAAATTTGGATCATCTGTAAAGTCTTGTTTTAAACCTCCCAATGCTCTTGCTCTACGTAAACTTGATTTGAGGGTTTCAGGACAAACCTGCTAAACTGGGAAGGACGTTTGTGGGTCTCTGACAGATTCCTTCTTTTTCCCTGATGCTCCTGATAATCTCCAGACTGGTGACAAAACGGGTAACTTGGTCTTTCCAAGCACCTGCACTCGAACTCAGACAGACCACAGGATGTTTTCTATGCCAGGACTTCAGAGGCATGCATACTCTTTTTATAGCCTTGCTGGTCCATTTTCCTCTGTCTGCTGTCAGTCTGAGATCTGAAGCGCTCATACCTTAGTCCCTGAGCAAACTCCTCCACTTAATCACAGAGACCTGTAGCAGTCACTACATCATTCCTTTATTATTTCCTGCATCCAAGACTCTCTGCTTAATGTCTGGAGCCCCACATTTCTCCCTCTTTCTCTCCTAATTCACCCTTCTAGCCATATCACATCATCTGTTTTATTGCCAGGACTCTGCTCAGAATTTGTCAAAAGCATTTAATCATCAGCCAGAAGACATTCTAGACGTTTTCCAGACCAGAGAACTAAGAGTATATCCAATGTCAAACAGCTTTCATGCGATGTTCCTAAGAAATTTCAAGACTTAGCTCCAACCAAAACATCCAGAATTTGGAATGGCCAATTTAGAATGTGTTCCTACACAGTGCTCTTGATAGACCTGATTAAATGGAAAAGTATGGAGACAACAGAAGATTACAGTTAAGCAACAGGAGAAAACTGCAAGGAAAACAAAGTGAAAAGGTGAAAAAGAGAAAATTTAAAACGCCCGAAGGCGTAAAATGCCCTGAAACCTGCTGTCAAGCTAGCTGTCATCAAAAAGTGGCTGATTAGTCTCATGAACATATTTGATATCTGCAGCAGCATTACACAAACAGCATTACACAATGACCTAATTTCCTAGGAGAAGAGAGATACAGCTTCAGCAGCTGAAGACGTTGAGTCAGGGAACATCAGCAAAAAGCCCTTTCATCTCCTTCCTGATAATTCTTGGGTTTGCACAACACACAAAGGAGATTTCTCAGGTTAGCATTGAGTATCATTAAATGTTCACGATCTTCATGGAGACACTTATGCCAGAGCGAAAGGGTACTGACTTTCAAATAAATCATTGTTCCTGTCTCCTTCTGGTCTTGGCTCCCCTGCTGACACCCCCCTCATCCCCCTCTCTCACATCTCTCTGCTCAGTGCCCATGGACTGGTCTCTGTGGCCTTGCGGGGCTCAGACACTTCTCAGCATTCAACAGGAAGCACTTCTCTTGAATGCCGTGTTTCTTTATCAGTAGCAAAACCAGTGGACTTTAATAAGCCTTCCTGGCTGAGGCTTTCATTCCAATTTTGTAAAAGACAGTGAAATGTTCCAGCAGCCTTTGCTGGGGTCAGGACAAGGACTGATGGTCCGCTACGCCCTAGCGCTTCAATCACTGCTGACCACATCACCCCTCCTCTCTAACACAACCATTATGCCGCCACAGCTGGAAGAAGAGCTGGTAGATGCAAGAGCCAGTTGTGAAAGCTCGGGAGATTCTCCTACTTATAATTATCTCCTATGCATCAGGTCTCGTACCGGTACATCCGAAAAGCCCAAGAGGAGACAACCCAGGAAACAGCAATGTCTATAATGTACCGAAGTTCTCCAGGCACGGTGTAATTAATTCCCTTCCTTTCCTGTTTCTTCCCAGTGGCATCATTCACAGCTGGGGGAGGCTGGTCTCCAAGGGATCACTGAATGTCAGATAAGACAATACAAGCTTTCCACGCAAGAAAAAAAAATCTGAACGAAAAGGAGCACTAAAAATCAAGAAAGGAAGACCAGGCAATTTCACTGCTGTAAAGACCTGAAAACACTCCAAACAAAACAGATCTATGAGCAGGACACGAGGCAAAGAATCAGAAGGCTGTAGCAAGGAAATGTGACACAGAAGTTATTGAACTGTTCTCTTCATTTGACTTCATCTGCCCAGACACCAAGACAGGACATGACCGTGTGAAGAGAATGGAAGACAGAGCGAGCAACAACATTTCAGCCGCCTCCCTTTCTACCCCGCAGATTCCTGCTAAGTAAAAGGAATTAATTTTCCAGTGAATACATTTGGATTCGTTAAATAAATAGAAGACGTGCCCTCTTCCTGACAGTTACAGTTTCATTCCAGAGGAAAGTCACACCACTTGTCAAACTGAAAAATGGTAAAGCTGGCAAACCATCCACTCACATAAAGCCAGAGAGGCACAGCACTAGCCACCATGCTATCTCTGAGTAAATGCACACTAAAAATCAAGAGCAGCAACCAAACGGAGAGATTTTGTGAAATCTTTTTAACGATTTCAGCACCTTAATCATTGTTGCATGGTGAACTCATCTCATTCCTAAGCAACAGCCCCTGTCCTACATCATCAGCTGTTGCTTTCACACCTCTACTTGTCTTCACAGTGGAGGACTGATGAGGGCAATATTCACAGATTATGAGTTAAATTTAGAATAACCCAGCTCTTAGAAATCCAGGCAATGAATTAATACCTGCAGACTACAAAGGACTCCTCATCACACCAGTGACTGGTCTCACTAGGTAGTAAGCCTGAAGCCTTCACTAGAAGTCACCCCAGCAGTACGCACAGTCTGGCCAATAAATAGCTATTAATTCAAAAAAGAAGCCAAAGCATATTCCTAAAGAAACATTCTTAACTCTGAGCAACTGCCCAGCAGGCTTCTGATCAGGTGCTCCATTCCTAGTATCAGAATGTTAGAAACAAGTCACAAAGGATGCTCAGAGATTTTTTTTTTCCATTTAGGGACGGAGACCTCGACCTGTCGCAAAGCATCAGGACTAGCTGCTGAATGCAATGCTACAGACTCAATCTAGAATGCTTCTGGGAAGCAACATGCCTCATTTCTAGGCAATCATCCCCTAAAAATCAACAAATGGTTGGTACGAAATCAGGAAAATTGAAAACAATTTTCTGAAAAAAGGTATGTCTGCATGAGCCTTTCTCAGTCTGCCTCACAGGAAGGGTTCTTCTGGAGATTGAGGGGGAACAGCCCCGCACCTCAGATCCGTATCTCTGATGTAACTCTGAGATCGCCTGCTGCTGCCGCCACAGAATCCCAGACTGGTTGAGGTCAGCAGGGACTGGCTGAGGTCAGCAGGGACTGGCTGAGGTCAGCAGGGACCTCTGGATCCATCTGGTCCAACTCCTCTGCTCCAGCAGGGCCACCCAGAGCCTGTGCCCAGGAACAAGTCCAGACAGCTTCTGAAGATCTCCAAGGATGAGAACTCAACAACTTCTGGGCACCCTGTGGCAGTGCTCCATCACCTGCACAGCACTGAAGTGCTTCCTGATGTTCAGAGGGAGAGTTCTGTGCTCCAGTTTGTGCCCATTGCTTCTTGCCCTGGCACTGGGCACCACTGGAAATAGCTTGGCTCTGTCCTCCCTTCACCTCCCTTCAGGTATTGACAGATGTTGATGAGATCTCCCCAAGCTTCCTCTTCTCCAGGCTGAGCAGTCCCAGCTCTCTCAGCCCCTCCCCATAGCAGAGATGCTCCGGTCCTTTCAGCATCTTTGTGGCTTTTGGCTGGGCCCTATCCAGTAGCTCAATCTCTCTCTTGCAGCAGGGAGCCCAGTACTTTTCCCACCAAGAAACCAGAAATTACGCACTCTCTAGGCACACACCGCGCTCCAGTCCCACTCTGTTCTTCAGCTCAGCCAGTCACTCAAACAACTTCTGTTCTGATATAGCTGTTCTCACGGGGGTGTTTTTCTACCAGCTTCTTCACCATGAATTCAACAAAGTATACTTGATACAGCAAGGAGAAGCAAAGGAAAGGACTGCTTGCCCCCTGCCAAACCAAATGAATTTCAGTGCAGAAAGTGAGATGAAGTTATCAAAATTTACTGCATGTCTTATGCAACAAAAAAAAATATACAAGAATTTTTCCAGGGTGGAGAGTATGTCATCCAAAGCAAAGATATTTTAGGCAAAACTGGCTACAACTTTCTATTTTAGAAAAATCAGATACACTGGATGCCTGGAAAACATCTGTGAGATATTCCTTTAGGCAAAATACTGAAGTCCTTAACTTTAGGAGAACTACTGGGATGATGGTGAAATGAACCAAATTATAGCTGGTGCTTAAATAAGAGTACTTGTGCAGAATTTATGTCTAGCTTTGGGAATACTTAGAGCGATGTATTAAGGCTTACAGATGCACAAGCCACTGATAACTGTGGCTTTGCAGTTAGTTGAATAACGTACTAGAGTTCCCACTTCTTGATTTCCCTGTTGCTCTGCCATCAGCTGTCTTATCCAACATCCCACAAGCTGTGCAGTAGCAGAAGAAAGGAGCAGAAGCTGGGGATACAATCCTAACCTACTTCAGTTGAGCAGCACAGAAACCATTTTGCATGCTGGAAGTATTTATGTCTTTGAGCCAACATACAACTCCTGACTGCTGCAGAGGGCTCTTTTTCTCTCCAGTTTTTTAAACCTTACCCACAAACGTGGAACAAAAGTTGCAACACATGCAAAGTATTAAACAGTGAGAGCCAGGCAGCAGCATCCTTCTCCTGAGAAGGACTTTCTTTACTCACCTAAACTGTGGCCATTTTTTGTGTAGAAGCAGGTATTGTTGATCAGGTTGACACAGCAACCAATCACATCTCCAGTTGTGAACGTAGGGCCATAGGGCTGTCCTGTGCCCGAGGAACAGAAGGAGTGCCCATCGTCACCATGGTACCCGTAAGAATGTTTATCCCATCCTGCAGAAAGACAAGAGAGCAGGTCAACAATGAAGCCAGTTTAGAAGAACATCATCATCTTTCACGAAACTGTTTTCTGGTGGGAAATTTGAAATGTTGATTGCCACTCCTGATTCATTCCAATACTCTTTTTCACACACCAGTAACCAAAACCAAATAAATGTTCATCAATCACAACACGTCATCTGTACTTTAACCTCATTTGTTACTTATGAGAAACAACAACAATAGATTAACATAAAGTCATTTTCACAGGACAAAGATTTTTTTCATTTAAAAAATATTAAAAGCTTGTTTCTGTTTTGTCTTGCAAGTTGTGAAACGAACTCCTCTTTGCAAAACATTTGTGTTTCCAGTAACAGAATCTGCCAGCCAAAGGATTTAATAAAAAAATTCCCAGCCAACTGCTATAAGTTCTTATCACAGGTGATAGGCTAGAGGCTACATTTGCATATGCACATTTATGTTTCACTTCTAATAGTTTAAAATGATTTCTGTGCTCCCCTTAGCAGTAACAGGTCCCACTCTGTGGGACAGCTTAAACATATCCCTTAAATGTCAATTGGCAATTTTCAAAATGGTCAGTTCTAACATTATCTTTTATTTCTTCTGCCAGTAATACTGTGTGAAGTGTTAAAGCTGGGTTTGGTGATTGCAGCACTTGCTCTCATCTACATCTAGCAGTAATTCCATCATTCTGCAGTCCCTACTTTGTTCTGTTCTATTCCAATTCTGCTGTAAATTCTTACATTTGGAAATGCCGGGTATAACTGCTAACTGCTGCAAAAAGACAGATTAACCCGTCCTCTAAAAGCTGTAGTGTTCTTCAGGCAACACACAGGTCTTCTCTTTTACAGCCGCTCGTTTCCCTCCTGCAGGAGAGGAGCGATGTGTCTCCCACCGCCGTGGCCACAGAGCAACCCTGCAGGTGCCACCTCGACCTGCTGAGCCAGGCGTGCCAAGCTCAGCTGCCACCACTGCCCGAGATGGCTGGTAGCTCCTCTCTTAGGAGACCAGCTAAGGCAGGTCTTGAGTCAGGAGGAACAGTTCTCTTACGGTGTAAAGAAAGCATGGCACACTCCGTTTTATCATATGACTTCAAGAGGAATCAGGATCTTCTGCAGCTCTTTAGAGTGTTCCTATGGCCTCCACAATCAAAGCCGTATCTGGCAGAGAGATGTACTTGTATTGAAAGATCTGAGATAGACGCAACATAACCACCACCCATGGTTTAAGTGGATACAGTTGGATCCTTAGGCAGACTGTGCCAAACTGAAGCAGAAGCGAAAGAAGGAGCTTTGACCATCTACTGCCCCTACACAACCTGTGAGTGAGTTGATAACAAGGGAGTGGAGAATCTGTTAAATATGGAGCAAGGGTATGGGCAAACGGACTACAGAAGAAATGGAATGACCATGACCATCTCCATGGGGTGAAAAGTAAAAAGCACACATCCTGCAGTAAGGCGAGAAAAGCTTTAGTACTGCAGAGAGGAGCAGCTACCTGTGAAGGTGGGCCGGAGCACCCATGCCAGCCGGGACTTTCATGCAAACCTGACAACAGCATGAGTGCACTGGAAATTTAATCCCATAAAACGGTGCTCAGCTACTTGCACTCAGGGGTCTTACCCCCAGAGGATCCACATGCTCATGGTTTCTCAGAAAAATGTGAAACATTAAGTGCGTTGCCGAGGCCCCCAGCTTATTGCACCACACCACAGGACTGCCAAAGTCAGGGAATGGAGCAAGACTGAAACATGGACCTCAGGGCAAAGTTTGGGAGTGAAAGTTGTGAAGGACGCCCAGCAATTCATAGAAATGGTGAGTAATTCATTCTGATAAATCCCACACATCTGTAGGAACAGACTGAGATGTCCCAACAGTAGGCTCTGGCTGCCCTCGGCCCGGCTCCAACCACGCTGCTGACACTAGCACCCGTCCTGCTTCGTGTCTGCATAAAGGGCAGGGACAGCAGCACAGACAGCACCCTCGGCAAGCTCAGAAATGATGCCAAATTGGTTTGCCAAAAACAAAGGAGGGTGTGATAGAGGCTCCAGAGTTTATTGTCGACATTCCACTGGCAAGACTCCCTCCAGCAAAAATATCATTGAAATCTTAATGTGGCTCCTTTCCACTATCCCCTTTATTCCCTCTGCTGCTGGCCTGTGACAGGCTGCCATTGCTGATCCATTACTTTAGTCTCCCGAGACACGGACCTGTTGCTACCTGTGTGTAAATTCCCAACCTCTTTAATGAAACTGTTTGGGAACTTCAGCTGATAACTCTGACCACTTTATCTCCTAAGCTACTTACTAATACAAGCCAAATACAAGCAGAACTCTCCTGCATACAGCTTTGCACCAACTACATTTAAGTAGTCAGACGATTACAGACCCATGCTACGCAGTAGGTAAGGCTAACATGAGACATGCACCAGCATGCCCAGCTGTGAGAACAATGCTGCAGAAGACTCGTGCTAATGCAAACACTAGAGATTTCGTTTAATAATACAGATTTTGGTGCTCCAATACCTACAGATGACCACTACTAGAAAAAAAAATCTGCTCCTACAAGACTTGTGCTGGGTAAAACCAGTATTTGCTGCACCACCAAAGGTAGATGAACTGCACTGAGAAGTCACTGAATAAAGGCTTTGAGGGCAGCATCAAAATTGATACATATCACAACAGCACATGGGAAAAAGCTTGTTTTGAAGCAGATTCTCTAGTGACAATCAATAATAATACTATCAGTTAAGAAAATTTCATTCATTCATCACTTTGGTAATGACATAGAGGATTAACTTCTTCAACTCAGATGCTGTGTAGCGCTGATTCTGGACCTAACACAATACTAAGTGCATTCAATCCATGCTGTCAGCCTTACCAAATCTCCATGGCCATCCCAAAAAGAAAAAGTCAGACTTACCTGAAAGAACTTACTGTACTTGCCATAAACATAAGATGAGTGGCATTAATTACACACCTAACCTTTAGTTATTTATTAAGCAAATAATGTAACAGTATTTCTAAAATGCTCTCTAGAATCAACGTCAGGGTAACAGCATACAGGTCACTCCAGCACTGGCAAACTTCAGCCACTCTCCTGGAACCTCCTTGTATTCTAAACTAAAAATAACAATCAGCACTTCTAACACTTCTAGGTCAAAGTTATCTGGGCCTGTTGGTTAAAATAGCATCTCCTGAACAAGACATTTGGCATTACCTCTGATTACCAGCAGAGTGAGAAATAACTCATCACATGCATTTTACAAATACATCCTCCAACTTCTCTCCAAGTGCCAGAATACTTTGTGAAAACTTGGGGCTCTTCTACATCATTAACAATTTACTATCGCCACCTAGTAATAGGCCTATGATATGACAATCTTTTCTTGGGCTCCTACTACACTGCTCACGGCTAGAGTTACTCGACAACTTGTTTTTTTTTTACACATCTAATACTTTTGTAAGGGCTGAATCAGACTTCCCAGGTGCCCTTCCCACATTTAAGTCTGCAAATCCTCTGGACAGCTTAACCTTTGTACCACTTTACTGAAGTATCTCCAGAAACTTCCGTTGTGACCAGCAGGCAGAGATGAGATTTTATCTGCATGTTCTTAAAAAGAATGGCCATACGGGATATTGGGTCCATCTAGGTAAGTATCCTGCTCAAGAAGTTGCTGCCTATGAGACAGCCTAAACACAGGGCATGCAGCTATCATGCTCTTACTGGAAAGCGTTACTGCTTTCTGACCACCTGCAGCACAGACACGTACCGAGCCAGGAGGAGATTCCGTCTATCTAGTGTTCCTCAAAGGATTTTCTTTCCCTGAAATTCTCCAGTCCTCCTGTAACTACACATAAATATTCACATCATCCACAGAAGTCCGCAACAAGGAGTTTCAGAGTGTAACTGGAAGCAGTGGGAAAACCTGCCTCCCACTATTTGGATTTCATACCCTGTAGTTCTTGCACGGTTCTGGAGAAGATAGGAACACAGATACTCAATAGCTCCAGAACATACATAATTATTTAGGCTTCTACAAAATCCCCCATCATCATCATCCCTTTTCCAGACTGCTGACTCCTTGCTTATTTAGCTATTCCCTGAATTTCTGACCATCATCATCTGAACCTTTTCCAGATTGATTGGGCTGCTTTCAGAACAGAGATGAAGGTGCAGCACGGACAAGGGAAGTGGGCTATAGTGGTTTTCTGTAACGTTCCCCAGTCCTCTGCGAGTTAATCCTAGCATTTTCCCCTTTATTATCCTTTTTACCATTGATGTTTCAATGAAGCTGTTGTAAGCTAAAGGGTCGTGATGAGTCCAAAATGCATCATCACTCTTGTCTGCGAAGTGATGATGCTCTCTCTGTGCTGGTTCTCACCTGCCATCTCACCACCTGCATGCTCAGCCTCGGAAGGCTGTATCTCTCGGCTCCTCTCCAAAACCTTTCACATTACTGCCCGCAGTACCTCAGTATCCTCAACAAACTGTCTCCTCACTGCTCCACCACGTCTTCCACGCCATTTCTGAACACCCTCATCAGCACTTCATTTAACCACGCTTCAGAATCAAAACAGCTACTACTGTTGCAACACATCCTTGTTTTCAATATCTGGACTACAAAAATGGTTCAACAGTGGCCACAGCAACTCACGTTACAGATTTGGGATGCTGGAAACATGGGAGGCATGGTGCTGGCACGGAACTGTCCAGCTGGCTCATGTGAGGGGAGGCACAGTCCCAACATCAGCTGCAGGACAGGAACAGGCCCAGGGAGCAGCGTGCTCAGCGTAGTAAAGCACCCTCCTGGCAGAACTTCAAAGGGCTGGATATTTGCCCAGAAAATGTCAGGGGAAAAAAGATGTTCCCCAAACCCATTTACCTAGAGGCACCTAGGAAATAGAATAGTCCTAGCTAGTAACTCCCCAACATTTTACCCGTACACCTCCCTTTGTGTAACAGCTTCCCCTTCTGCAAGGTGGCAAAAAGGCTTCAAATGAAGCAGATGCCCCAACGCTGCACTGCGGGATCAACGCATACACGGACAGTGAAACCACTTCACCCCGTTGAGGACAAACTTCTCAAGACAGGGACTGGATGTGGTCAGGTCTCATGGTCTTCACAGTTTCACACTGAATTACGTACAGGTAGCGGTGCAGTGCGGCAGACTGCTGCACGTGCTCCCAACGAGGGCCTGCTGAGCAGTGGCCTCCTGCTCACCTCAGCACCCAGCAGATGATGTTAATCAAAGAGTGTAAGGTTTTTGGCAGGGCTGGCTGTACGTTTGGCTCAGAGACTACTCCGTGGTTTTGAATGAAGTATTTTCACTTCCAACTACACAAGAGACAAAGATAAGACCAAATCTTAATGGCAGAAGGCCTAACTGTGGCAAGTATCCAAAGGAAAAAAAAGGGGGGGGGGAGGGGAGGGGAAGAGGAGGGAAGGGGAGAGAAAGAAGGGGAGAGAGAGGAGGGGAGAGAGGGGAGGGGAGGGGAGATCTATCTCACTTGAACAGAGAGCAAGGAAAGAACCAAGTGACCCAAAGATCAAAGAGTCTAAGACGGACAGGTAAAAAGGCCTGCAAATGACTTTGGGGGTTACAACATGTGGATGATAAACTGCCCAATCCATCACAGCGTACACAGGCATAAAGTAACAATATAAAACTTCTTTTTTAACAACATTGATGTGGCATGGCAATTTGTAGACCAGATCGTCAACTCCTACCAACCAACAGCCACTAGATATTAAGTAGGCTTCAAAAAGCATTAAAACACAGTCTATGCTTAATTATATAAAATGACCCTACCCATTGACTCACAAAGAGAAAAAACAAAACCAGAAGCCTCTGGATGGCTGCAACATGGGCAATACCTAGTCAACAAGAAAAGTCAGTTCCACCTGCCCCCACAGACTCGTTAATGAACCCATTTTACTATAACTTATCATGCAGCTCACCACAGAACACGGTGATCAAGATTAAATCCTGCTTCATTAAATGAATACGCCTTCCTGATGCTACAAGCTTGACGGATCAGAGAACTGCAAGAGATTGAACAACTTCTGCCAGAATCAGAATACAATCTAGTCTTCAAGAGGTCAAGGCATATTACAAGCCATTTATTGCCTTGTAAAGAAGACAAGATAATTAAAGCACAACTACAGAACAAGCTGGTTTACCTACACAGGCAAGGCTCAATAAGCTCTCTAGCACAACCAGGTCGTCACTGTACTTTTACATCTATTATTTTCCCTGACACCCCATGCTGGGAGGTGGGGGGGAAGTGCTCAGGCCAGGGGTGCAAAACAATGTAGGACGGAGAGGAAAAACGTTAGGTGAGTTTTGCCGTTGATTTATTAAGTGGCAGGGGCAAAGAACAAGTTAGATGCAAAAGCTTTTATCACATACACAGGCTTCAAATCTCAGTGTACTAAATAATTCACATTTACATTTATATGCCAACTTTTTGCTGATGGGCAAGAGCACCTTTATGAAATATTAAGACACCTTCAGAAAAAGCTTGCATGGTAATGGGCAAAAGCCATTCTACAGAGACACAGAGGCAGGGCAGTTACATGATTCAGCCAAAAGCGATGTTAGAGCTCATTACAGAACGCAGGGGGCTAGAACCCAGTTACTATAAAAACATTGCCTAAAAAGGTACTTTGTGAGGTAAGAAAATGATGAACAAAAATATTTCTATAAACACAAAACTTTGTTGGGAGAACTCCCAGCAGAAGCATGTTTCATGACGGTAAGGGGTTGGAACAAGTCCCTCTAGATTATAAGCTGAGGTTCCTTAAATACTTTCCACATAATTAACATAAGCAACAAGGTTTTCTGAGGAGGACCTCATTTATCCATTGGTTTCAGGTTGTACTGAGATTTAGGTTTATGCTGATGTTATCTTTTATGTAATAGGCCATAATAATAAGTACAGCCACTATAAGATTTTTGTTATCTGAAAAAACAGCAGTACTGTTTAAAAAGGGCCTATAGATGTACTGCCTTTAAAATAACTACAGCAAAAGAAAGTGCAGTTATTATTCCTGATTACGATTACACTACAATTGCTGTTTCTACATTGCTGGTCGGCTGTTACCTGTGGCTAGGTATGTGGACTGTCCATACGCTGTGCTACAGCCGGAGACGCAGTCCGGGTTACTAGCATCAAAAGCCCCTCTACACGACGCCAGATGAGCTCAGCTTCAGCAAGTCTGGTTTCACACAGCACAAAACTAACACAACGTGCGGCAGGAAAGAAAGCTCCGTGCAGAGGCAGGCTCGAGCATACTGGTAGCACATACTCGAGCATTTCTGGGGAAGAGGTCACATGAGGAAAGAGCGCAGAGCCTCTACAGGGGGCCAGCCCATGCCCAAGAATTACGACACGAACTAGCAAAGCTGAAGGCCAGGCATCTTCAAAGGTTTTAGACCACATCCCTCACAGGTCTGAAGTCTAGAGGACTAATTAGGCAAGGAAGGGTGCAGCACTAAACTAGCGCTGGGCCTTGGCATTGACACTGCACCAGAGCTAACAGGCCCTTCCAGCAATCGGAGCATGGAGAAACGGATTAAACTAGTGGAGAGCGAGTCCAGCGGAGGGCTACTGAGATGCTGAGGGGACTGGAGCGTCTCTCGTATGAGCAGAGGCTGAGTGAGCTGGGCCTGTTTAGCTTGGAGAAGTTGTAGAGGGGGTCTTACCAATGTGTGCAAATATCTGAAGGGAGGGTGTCAAGGGGATGGGGCCAGGCTCTTTTCAGTGGTGCCCAGTGACAGGATGAGAGGCAACGGGCACAAACTGAAGCAGTGGAAGTTCCAGATGAATATGAAAAAACACTTTTTTATTATGAGGGCAACAGAGCACTGGCACGGGTTACCCAGAGAGGTTGTGGAGTTTCCTTCTCTGGATATACTCAAAACCCACCTGGATGCCATCCTGGGCATGCTCTAGGTGATCCTGCTTGGCAGGGGGGTTGGACCAGATGATCTCCAGAGGTCCCTTCCAACCTCAGCCATTCTCTGTGTGATTCTGTGTGTGACGTGCAGGACACCCACAACCCCCTGCCCTGGACAAGAGGACCGTATTCATTCCTGCTGAAATGAGTATGATGAGACCAGCTGGATCCAAGCTGGATACTTACAGAGACCACAGTAACACAGCACAATCTTTCTCTGAGTACCTTGCGGGTCCCCTATTATCATAGAATCACAGCATGGTTTGGGTTGGGAAGGAACTTAATGATCATCTAGTCCATGGGCAGGGACACCTCCTATCAAACCAGGTTGCTCCAAGCCCCATCCAAACTGGCATGGAGAACTTTCAGGGACAGGGTGTCCACAGCTTCTCTGGGCACCCTGTGCCAGTGCCTCACCACCCTCATAGTGAGGGATTTCTTCCTTATATTACCCACACCTTTCAATTTTTCAGGATATGCAAGTATGCCACCCATTAAGAATCAGGTAAAGGCATGTGAAAAAATGTCACTTGTAACAGCACTTATTAGCCAGTGGAAACACTTTCTTTGATTCATCTTCTGAGTCCAGTGCTACCACCTTGAAACACGGATTTATGTTTCTGTTCAGCTGGAATAATGTCAGAATAGAACAGAAATAGAATAGTTCAGTTGGAAGGGACCTTCAAAGACCATCTAGTTCAACTGCCTGACCACTTCAGGGGTTAATATTTCCAAATATTTAAGGGTGAAGCATGGTTACTGGAAGCCTGGATTTTGGTCTGCCTCCTCACATGCAAACCTGAAGTCCATGTGCCCAGAAGTTAGTCTAAACTAAAAGACCAAAGAAAAAAGGGAAGGGCAGTAAAGAAAGAAAAGTAGGACATCACCCTATTGATGACCTGTCAGAAGTTATTCTGGCCACATATGGGGCAATAAATACAAGTAGAAGTGAACTAAAGTCAGTCTGAAGGGGCAAAAGGCAGTAACTTTTATTTTACACAATCCTAATTTTCAGGTAAATAGCCATAAATAAAGCGTGAGATTAAATTTAACCTAAATTCAGAAGGTTATTGACCCAGACTCTGTGGTTTGGGCGGTGTTTTTGTTACCTCCAGCTCTGAACACAGCTCATAGGGAGGCACCAAGTCTGACTCCATTTGAGGACGTGATCATTGCCGCCACGGTGTCACCCTGCAGCAAGTACTGTGCAGTACTATGATATCCGTCCACCTCCTCCATGCTGTGCTGACTTGCCCAGTATCAGCTCCTTGCAGAAGGCTCATGTTTTAAAACAAGTCCCACCTAAAAAAGCTGTACCCAGCTATGGGCAAGATAACCTGCTTATGGGAGGCACACCTAACAAGCAGAGCACGGGAGGGCATGGGGACGGAGGCTTAGGCTGCTGCTATATAGGGGCAGCCATGGGAAAGAGAAATGAATTGCAGGTTTCCAGGTACGAACACAAATATAACTGCTCGTTCAGCATCGTGGCTGGCAACTGTGAAGCTGCACTTCTGGAAATTAACTGTGGAAGAAAAGCTTCATCTGAACTACATGGAAAGCAGAAGTCTAATCTTGAATTCAAGGGCAAACAGGTTTTCTTATTTTGCTGGTTCTCAACAAGATTATAAGAATCATGTGAGTCTATCCACTATAAAGATCCTACACACCCCCCCTCAGTAGCACAATTCCAAAAACTCAAACCTGTTGGAAAGAAAAAGGGAATGGTACATAAACTAACACATTAATTTGTGTATTTCCTGCAGTCCCTGCACATTTGTTAGGAAATTTGGTTAAGGATCTGCCCAACAGGATAGCTCAAGCTTCCTACGCTGCTGGGCACTGGAAAAGAAACTATCCTATCCTATCCACAACTGAAATATATAGAACCTGACCCACAGACAAAAACCTCTGCTATGCCCCTGCAAATTTCCCCCCCTCAGGTGTCATATACATCAAGGTCTTTTTCCAGGGCTGCTTATGGGTAAACAAGACATGAGCTACAGCCTCTGTGAGGCTCCATGAAAGCTACTTCCCCCAAGAGGCCAGGCACTTGCAGGACACTGCGCCCAGACAAATGAGTGTCAGGAAAAATAAATGCTACTACGCTCCTAAAGATTGAAAATCTTTCCCTGCAACTACTGATTTCAAGGAACTACGCACACTTTGAAGGAATGGCTAATCTGAGTTCAGGTTATTTAAATGCACTAACAACACGCTAATCTAAAATACCAATTCTCACACCTCAATGTGCATTTTACAATGAAACCACCACAGCCACCCTCATACACAAATTCAGTCCGCGATGTTCCCCTCCCATATCACAATGCGACCCCACACCATACACCCAGTTAATCTTCTTAATTACATCTCAGTAAGTCTTAATGTTGAATACCGCCAAAATTTAGATCTTGCAAATCCAAACAGTCAGAAAGCCCACCACTGTTATGGGAAACACTGAAGAGTATAATTGATGGGTGCGGAGGACCGAAATTCCAGTTCTTCTAGAAGCACAAGGAAGCTGAGGATGGGACATGCATTTGCTGTGTGTTCGTTCATCAAATTCATTTCAATATTCAAGGTATAATTTCATAAAAGTTCAGATGACCTCAACACACAGCATAAGATCTGAGAAAGCCGACTGCAAAGCAAGAAAGCTTATGTGGGATGAAGAGAATATGACTGAGCATTAGGTGGGGCTTGGCAGACCTCAATGGGTAGTGGATACATGAATCACTAAACACAATATTCTCAAAGATATGCAGAGCCTTTTTATTTATTAAATAAAGAACACTCTTTTGAGAAAGAATTACCTTTTTAAAGAGCGTTTACTGATTTGCAGAGAATAGCACCAGGAAGAGAAAACAAGGTGAAGATGAGTTAAGCAGTGACAGAGAAACTGGGAGATCATTTCAGGATTCTTCAACATGTGCACCAGGGCACTCATGGCGCATTTAAAATTTGGTCAGGCACCACTCACACATAGAATTGAGAGTGAAGGCTAAAAAGGAAGCACTATAAATAAACAGAAAATGGGCATTTCTCAGATTACTTTTCAATGATGAAATTTCACATACACTGAACGCGTGGAATTGATTCCATATGAGAAGTATTCTTATACTAAAAATGTCTAAAAACTGAAGTTCAAATGAAATCCTTTTGTTTTATTATAAGTAGTACAAATTTCTCATCTGTTTCTTCAGTGGACTTTAAAATGAAAAGCTACATTGAAAATAGCACACGGTACGGCCCAATAAGAGAAGATCTGGAGAAAGAAGGAATCAGCTTCAACCACTCTTAGGACGCTATATTCCAGAGCCTTTTTTTTAATAAATAAATAAATAAATAATAAAAAAAAAAAACACAGGATGGCTACCTCATATTACTTACCCTTGAATGGTTATTAGTGGCTGGAGTGCACGAGCTGTGATCCTGGAGTGCATCTCTCAGTTCTGTTTATTAGAAACTAGGGTAGCACAACTGAAGATGTAAATCAAAGCACAGCAGGTGTTGAGAACCAAGAAATTCACTTCAAAAATACACCCCAGCTCCAAAATAATATTCATGTAGACAAATTCAAGAAGGCTCCACTTACAAAGGCCAAACATCTCAAACCTACTGTAATGCGTTTCTCTTTCTCGGCAGCGTATGTTTAATATCCACCACTCTTTTAAGCTGTACAGTAATTTGCACTTGTCCAGATGAGATCCTTCCAAAAGTTCACTCTGTACAAAAGGATCACTAGCTGTTGAACTGACCCACTGACCCACTTCGCTCTTGTTTCTTCTATTATGCATTAAAAATAACTGCAATTTCTAACCATACCAGTCACCTCTTCAGATGTCAAAGACAAAATTACTTTTTCAGGTCAAAACCCAGTTAAGCTACCAGCAACAAGGATACCAGGGCAAAGTTTCCAGAGCAGTTCTCAGGCTGCTTTTTCCCCTCAGCTCCTACTCAGTATCAGATGCTTGGCATTTCTAACTGCTCCCAGGTAACCTGCATTTAGAGGGGTTTTACCCCTAGATGCTCCAGGGAGTGCATCTTGCTCAAAATACATCTGCGGTGCAGGCTCAGCCGGGGGAGCCGCACAGGGGTGCTCAGAAGGATGCCGTCCCTCCTGCAGCCACCTCGGGTCAGAGGCTCTCTCAGCTTCCCTCTCTCACATCCCCACAGTTTGGAGCCCTTCACAGCTTCCTCCCTGATTAATTGCAAATGAGCTTCTGTTGGCCTCTACTTCAGACTGCCGTTGCACTCCTGCACATCAGGACTGCCGCGCAAGAAGTCACTGTCCTTTGATTGCAGGCACCCTCCTCCACTACCACCACGGCAATCAGCGTAGATCCTCTCGTCCCACTGCACTCCACTAAGGCACTGATAACTACGACAAGTCCACGCACATCACTGCCTGCTTTAGTGTATCACCAGAAACAGAGCAGATGCAGCTAGAAGGCATCTGGTCCTGAAACTTCCCAAGACAGGATTCTTCTCCACCACCAATGTTTCAGTCTTTGTCATGACACCTTTCCACTGTCCAAGCAGCACTCACCACACAGAGACTGAAATTCACCATATCTGTATTCTCCAGATGCTAACGAAGGCTGCAGAGCCACTATTAGCACGCAGCCCTTCTAATAATAGCTAGTAGCCCTTCTGAGCTCAGCATCTTCCCAAACCTTCAGTCCCCTCACCCTCTGGACCAGAAAGCAGCTGGTAAGTTACAGCAAAACAAGCATATGAGTTCATTGCTGTTTGTTTTCACTTCTTTGCTACGTGACTGAACAAGACAAAGTTCAGTGCAAAAAAATATCCAGTCAAGTTCAACTATCTTACTAATTACCGAATTACCCAGCCACCATCTTCAAACTCCTTGAAAAAAGACAGAGGCAGATGAAAAATTAAAGAGATGCAGCCAGTCAGCACTGCTACCGACACATTTCTTTACAAGAAAGTTTCACAGAGTTGTTTCAACTTGCACTGCCTCCATGATCAACTGTGTCACGGGACAGATCCAAGTTAATGCTAACCCTAAAATCAAGCAGTGTCCCCCATGCATTATTGTTAACCCAATTACATGATCCAGTTCTCTTGTACCCTGCCAACTGGTATGCTAGCAAAAATGAGAGGGTGCCAGAAGAGTAAGCAAGTTTGTGGTTAGGAACTGGCACGGTCAGCCAAAGGAGTGTGGATGTAACTAGGTCCTGGGGGAGCTTCCTTGAGCAGTTTTGGGGGAATGCACATCTATCTGTCGTTTACTCCAAGCCTACACATTCCTTAACTTGACATACAAAGACTAGTCCCCATCCTCTAATTTAATGCAGGTACTAAATAAGCGGTGGCTTTATGAAATTCCTTACGTGTGGTAGTTACCTATATGCAAATCACATGGCAAAATTAAGAATTGGGCACTATTCAACCTGAGTCTCAAACAAACAGACTAGATTTCTTGAAAAGTCTGATCTCCTCACAGCTAGCAAGAGGAAAGGTTTAAGCAGAGTGGCAAGCAGAGCTGGGCTACACGCTGCTCTAAATCCGCACTAAGTACCTCCGGCAGGACACAGTATAGATGGTATCGCAGCTATCCATCTATCAGAAATAACAGATTCATGTTGCCATAAAACACATTGAATATTGAACAACGCATAGAATTTGTCACCACTTTGATTAAATTACTCAAGTAACCACTTCTACCCTAACACTATCAAACTACTCCAAGGTTTCTATGGCGCTCAGTCCTGAAGAGTACTCAATAAAGAGTAAGTAGAAAATACAAAAAAAGAACAGGCAAGAAAAGGGAACTATAAGCAATGATCTGGTGAAAGTAAATACTCAGACCCCTTTTAAGAAATCACAAGGCCTCCTTCATCCATTCTTGAATAATTTGAGTGGTTTAACTAGACCTCGATGGTGTAAGCTCTCCACGAAGAGCCACGACTAAACAGGGGTCAAGGCAGAGGTAAATTGGTATTTCCGTGCTTCTTTACAGGATTAAGCCTTCCTTATGGATAACAATAGAGGAGAGGAACAAAATTCACGTTTCTCCATGGTGCTCCAAAGTCCCTACACGCTCCAGAGGCAGAGCATGCATACCTTTCCCTCAAACAGATGTGCACTGAAAGGAAAAGCAGCCTGCGTGCACAGCCTTGACACATGGACTCTAGACTGTCAGCCGCCTGCTTTGCCGCTGGCTTCTCATCTTTTTCCCCACACGTCTGCCCTCCAAATACATCAACAAACTGCAACATAATTAAAATTATATCTAAAAAGCAAAAGATTGATTGTTCAACATAGCAAATAGACTAGAACAATATTTACATCTGAAATGTCAAAGAAGCATTATAAGAAACCACAAGTTCAGTAGTGCAGGCTTTTAACCCATAAACTCCATGGTAATACCCTAATACTGAGTACCTAATACAACTGTAATAGCATCTAATTTATGTTAGAGAATAACAATTCTTCCTGTATTGGAAACAGTGGGGGAAGAGGCACATCTCTGGGCTGGAGGAGGCTCATAAACCAACAGAGTAAAAAATGCAGTGGAATCCCAGGACGTGCTATGGAAGGTATAAATTTACTAAAGAGACAGCAAAGTGCGAGTACCATTGTGTAAGACTTTGTAAGATATCCTATGAAAACCCCATGTACCATTTTGGTCAACTATTTTTAAGGACAGATCTAGAAGAGCTTTGCAGCAAAACATATACCATAATGTATTTTAAGACAGAGCTTGATCAGCTGCATAAATCCTTAAATAAACTTAACAGAAATTACATCTAAAGATAGAAAATCAAGCTGGGTATCCAAAATGCTGGTTTAGCCTGGAGGATTTGAAGGCACGCTGAATCACTATTTGTTTGCCATATACTGTTCATATATTTAAACCCATTCTTCAAGGCTTCTCTGGTTGCTCCAGAAGCCAATGCGCAGGATTCTTCTGTTCCCACTTAACCAACTAGCTTTCTCCTGTCCCCTTCCCCTTTTTCTGCCTAAGCCTTAGAGATTTTGGAAGCTTGGCAGGGATTTTTCTTCATCTTTGCTGTGTGGGTTAAGAGATGCCTGCTGAATTGCTCTGAATTTTAATGTTTTCTTTTACTACGGGGACAAAGAAACTGGTGCTTGTGATGTATCCAGCAGATAAAATTCATAAAAGGTCAAAAAGTTGTTACGAATCAAAAAAAAAAAAAAGATAAACAGGAACAGAGTGAAGAGCCAGGGATGTTTGGCTTAGAGAGGCCAGAAAGCAGTGACAGAAGTATTCACGTATACAGCTACTAAGAGACAAGGAATTAATTATTCTCCACCTCCACATGATCTAAGAGTAGTGGACTTACACTACACAGGATATTTAGCTCAGTCACCGGGAAAAGCTTTCCAACACAAGGATGGTGTTGGAAGAAGTGGCCATGACGATACTGAACGAGTGGTTTAAACATGCACCTGTCAGGCAGAACTGATGTATAACTGAATTAGCTTCAGATGAGAAGAAGATGAGAAGACCTGTAAGTCTCATCTTCTGTAATTCTTACATTTACTGAACGTAAATTACATCTACATGGGACTAAGGGTTTTTTGTACAGATTTTTTTGTACAGATTTGTCACTGGAGTTGCAGAAAGCAATGACCCAAAGCAAAGCCGATAGAAAGAAAAGAGTTCTTAAGACACATTTGGAGTATATGGATGCCACGGCCATCAGAGAAAAAAACAGCTAGAAGGAACCTCGGGAGCTCTCTAATCAAACACCCCGCTCACAGCAGGCACCATTTTAAAGTTATATCAGGTTTCTCACAGCACTGTACAACTGAGGTTTGAAAATCTCTGAAGATGGAGCCTCTCTGGTAGTCCACACCGAACTCCGACAAGGATTTTTTTTTAATTATTTTTCACTTTTAAACTTTCCATGAGAATTTCCTTTCTTGCAACTGGTGCCCATTGCTTCTTGTCCCTTCACCATGCACCTCTGAGAACAGTCTGGGGCTGTGCTCTCGTTAAGGTCCCTTCAAGGCTTAAGGGTGAAAGGCTGCTTTCAGCAGTGAAAGGCTGCTCCTAGATCCATTCTAAGCCTCTTCTTCAGGCTCAACAAGCTCAGGTCCATTAGTTTCTCACCAGTTCCTGCAGCACAACATCTGTCCAGCCTCCCCTTCATCAGTGCCCCTCTGAAGGTAGCACAGGTGCCCTAAAAATCCTTGCAAACATCCCTAGGGGAGAAGCCAATACCTCTTTCATCTCACAGAAAGGAACAGGCAGACAGGCTCCTCAATAGCTTTGCTCCTACTACATCTCTTCTGATAACATGCAAGACAATCTGCAAAGAAAAAGTCCTATCTACAAATGTCAACATAAACCTATTAGCAAATGATGAAGGTAAAGCAAACCAAGGGATCTCCAAACAAAGTTAAAATGGAAAGCTGTTCATCAGGTTTGTGGTTTATGGAGGTGAACTGAGGGCTTCTGCAGAGGAGGGGAGCATGGGGAAGATTTAATTCCCAGTGCTCATTTTTATTTTATTTACGTGTCTATAGGAACAGGCCGTTCGTAAGGACCCTTTGCTGAAAGAGGCACAGGACAGCTGGACAAATTACTTCTGTTGTTGCTGATCTGGCTTAGGGCATTACAGTCCCACAAACCAAATCCAGCATGCAGCAAGTTTTTGTACACCAAATTATGCTGCTTTACCTGACTGCAGGCTAACTCAAGCCTATAAAACATTCTTGAAATTGAAAGCTTGTTCTTCTAATAGGGAGTTTGAAGCAGACCAGCAGTGAATAAGCCAAGCAATATTTTTGAATTTATAAGTGAGGTGAAAAATAATCACAGCTCCATAAACCAAAACAATAGTGAGAAAAAGCTGGCACTCCGTTCTACATGTGCAATGCTGCATAGCAGGGCAAGTCAGTTATTAACCAGAGGGTGTTTAAAGTCTCTAAAAGTGATTGGTCAGATCCTATCTGTGCTGTTGAACAAAGTGGAGCAGGGCATGCCTAAGGGTATGGTTTCAAAACATCTTAGGCTGAATTAAGACCTTACAGCTACCCTAGAGAATCACCCCTCCTTCCCTCTTCTGCTCACGCCATGTTCCTGCTGGGTTACCCTCAAAGAGCTAGAACAAATGAACTCTTGTCTCTCCACAGTATGACGGTCTTGAACCAACGAAGAACACCCTGAGCATGGGACACTGACCTCCAGCATGCACGTCTCATCCATGTTAAAGATGGGAACACCTATTTTCTCCATTTTATGAGGGTTAGGTGATGTCTGCAGCAAACTGCAGACATTTTCACCTGGATTCAGAAAAATTTCCTAAACGGAGGGGGGGAAAAAAAAAAAAAAAAAAAAAGGACATTTCTTATGTGACATTTAGGATGCTCCATGAATTCTGAAGAGAGCAGCCTGCCAGAACCTCAGCACAGCAGACAAGCAAGCAAGGTTCTGCCAGGCCTGAAAGCTAGATTGGCTTGGCAAAGGATGTGACAAGTGCCAGAGCGAAGAGCTTGCACAAGGGAAGAAGGTGGGCTGTGCATCCGGGGGTAGGGAGAAGGGATTGTTGAGCTTCTCTCCTTGGAAGGCAGTGAGTTAGATCAGTTCAGCTGTAACATATAATTTCATCCTCAGATACCAAAATGCTGAATGCATGTGAAAAAAAAAATGAATCTGGGGAAAAGAAGTGAGCAGACATTTCAATGAAAGCCACTATTTTAAAGCAGAACACTTACCGAATGTTCTAAATGTCTTTAATTTTATTTTATTTTTTTAAATCATCAAGACACGTCAGGGTCAGAAAAATGCCACTTGAATTAAAAAAAAAAACACTAATTTCAGAGCTAATGATTGAATTTCAGAGCACAGCCTACAGCAGCCTTTGAGCAGAGCAGGGGCAGACAGTCTCCTTTTAAAAGCAGTCTCCGTTTCCAACGCACAGACGGGTAGCTTAAGGGAATGCTCAGGTTGCCCCAGCCACACTTCCAACTTTCAGAGAACGCTCAGCACTACCCCCATCAGCACCAAGCTGTGCTGAAGCCAAAATAAACTTGGCATAAAGCACAAATGTCCTGACTTGGAACTGGATACGACTGAAGTGTTTGTTCTCAGGGGGAAAAGAGTTTGAGACAGAACCCAGGACCAACTTCCATACCAGGTTTTGGACTCCTGAACTTGTAGTAGTCACACATTGCCCTGCCAGTATGCCTAGCAAAAATTAATCTGTTAAAACAGAAGTGACTTAAGAAAGGGTCTAAGGAGACAAACTTGGCAGGATTTCAAGTCACAAAAAGTTCAAATTACATTTTGATGTGAAGCCAAGTCAAGACTTCAAGCCTATCACTTCTTTGTGAGCTCTCACTTACTCTGTGCTGAGGGACTTGATAACAGCTAAGCCTGATACATGTTTCTAACGTCATTTATTTGAGCAGCATACTGTAAAAATGAAATCATTGGACTCATTCTCCAAAAGCCAGGAAGACAATTATTGAGATCTAACACAGAACCACGCATTTCATTTCACGCAGATGACAGGAGATTGACCTAACTACGTGTGCAGAATCCCTCTTGGCAGCATAATCTGCATGCGACCAAAAAAACCCACCAGGTTCATAGGATCAAACGTGTACAGTTCACTGCTAAGCTAAATAAGCACCATCTGAAGTCTCAAGTTGATTTTTTTTTTAAACTCAGACAAAAGAATTCCACATTCACCACATACACTCTAGAAAAAATAGAAGTATACAGGCACTTTGATTCAAATCAGCCATAAAAACAGCTCTTGTAGCTCTTAGGCCTTAGAGACATTTAACAGAAGTGGCTCGGTTAATTTTCAGTCCCTGAAGGGAAAAAAGAAGAAAAAGAAACAAACAATTTTGGCAGGTTAGTATTTAACTGTTACATCTAACTCTTGTAATCCTGTGAGAATCCTAGCAAAGGGACAGCCCAACTAGCAGCCTACAGGACACAAGACAATCCCATCCATCATTCTGGATCATCTTGATTTAGGCATTCCCCACCCACCTGCAGCCAACGATCACTTGAAAAAACTGAAAGTGTCCTGCCTTCCTCCTTCCCTGGTCCAGTTCTGAGGGATAAAGACTTGTGACCATAATTTTCCCTCCACTGGTACAGACACTAGATCTGATAAAAACTATTAACCAGTACAGCTTGCAGTCAGGTACTAATTCTTTAATCCTTTAATAATGGTTCTCATTGAAACTGTTCTCCCAAAATGAGAACATTTCCCAAATGAGAATTCTTGAGTTATCATGAAAGCATGGAATAACTAAAGAGGGAAGGGACCTTCGAAAGACTTCCAGTCCAATCGCTGCTCAAAGCAGGTCTGATTAGATCACATTGGTCAAGGCCATGTCCAGCAGAGGCCTAAATATCTCCAAAGTTGGAGACTAATCCACCTCTGCAGGCAGGTCAGAAGTTACCAGAGGAAAAAATGCCAGGATGTCTGTGCCCAAGTCAGACCAACAACTGCTGGCTGTGGCCAAAAGCAAACTCCCAAGGTAGATCAAACATGATCAAAGTGGTACCTGGCAAAGGGAAGACTGTCTGTAGCTATCAAACATGGCTGTGATTTATGAACAGCCCACATGCTACACTGACATTTGTTACTCAAACATCAGTGGCGTGGAGCTGCATCAGGGGACGTTCAGGCTGGGTGTTAGGAGAAGGTTCTTCATCAAGAGGTGGTCAGGCACTGGAACAGGCTCCCCATGGCAGTGGTCACAGAACTGTGTTGCCAGAGTTCAAGAAGCATTTGTATGCTGCTTTCCAACGTAGGGTCTGATTGCTTGGTCGTCTTGTGTGGACCCAGGAGTTGGACTTGATGATCCTCGTCAGTCCCTTCCAACTCAGGATATTCTCTGTTTCTATGATCACGAGTGGTTACAACGCATATTATTTCACTGCTGAAATTTTTAATTGAACTAATAAAGTAATGCAATTAGTCTCAACAATTTTAAATTTCTTTATCAATGCAAATGGTCCCAAATGCTCCTTTGTGCACTCCAAGATCCCCATGATCCTCTTCAGTAAGAAGACAATGTAGATGTTCCATTACACAATTCAGCAGTAGATTTACAATTAAAACAACGTGCATCAGAAAACTGACTTGTCTCTGAAATCATCCACAGATCCTGGCTGTCTTTGTCTTGTTTATCTGCAGTCTCAGCAGAATTTCAGAAACATAACCACAGAAACTTTTCAGGAATTTATAACTGAGCTACGGAATCATATATTTTGCTTACAGAATAGTCAGGGATTTCGCTGCAACACAGTTATATTTTCAATTGGAGGATTTAAGGAAGAAAAAAAAAAAGCTTTCTAATAAATACATTCCATTCTCTGAATACGCAAATGACCAGTGAAAATCCTGACTGAGAAATGAATTCATGAGGGTCTTGTCACAACTCCTACAGAAGTTCTTCCTTTTCTTAGGGCATTCATAAAACATTCTCCTTTGGAGATACCAAGATGCATACAGTGGGCTGAATACACATTTCAGCTTTAGCATTCCACCACGAGTAACTCACTTCTCACTTCGAAGACAAAAAAGCAATGGGAACCATCTGCCATTCATTCCGGCACTTGAAGAACATTGACTTTCTAACAAATCCAGGAAACTTTCAGCTTTGAACCCAGCTGAAAGAATTCCTGCTACAGAAGTCACTACATTATTAGCAATCTTTCTTTATAATTTTCAGTTATTTATTTAAAAAAAAAAACAAGCTGGCTTTTAAATAAAAGAATTTGGTTAAGTAACCACCTTAAAGGCTAAACTAAAAACAAACATTTCAAAAATCAGCAACAACATTAACTGGGTATATGACTCTAATCAAATATTTCTGGTTTTGGTTGGAAGGGGAAAAGAAGAGAAGAGTGAATATAACAAGACAATTTTCTTGACATTTTTTGATTCTTTCATATAAATTCGTCAGGTGTGGTGCATAAATTAAATGTCAAATTATTTTGGTACTTATCTTTCAGATGCAAAGAACAGCTGGCATATCTGAAAGCTCATTATCTTCTTACCTGTTACTCATTAGTTTAATATTAATTTCTGTCTTTCTATCATCTGCTAAAATCATCATGCCTGCATTAACAATACTAGTAACTCTGTTCAGGATAACACTCAACAGATTGAAACTCCAAGACTTAAGACACTTATAGTCATGACATTTTATTAATAGAAACACACTCACTAATTCATAAATATATGTATTTTAAATAAACATTTAACACAGACTGTAAGCCAAAACAGATCTTTACAGTGACTTACCAGGAAGCCTGTTCATGTTGACTCCTTGAGCAGAAAGTCCTATTCCCATATACCTTAAAAAAAAAAAAAAAAAAAAGAATCAGTCAAAGCTTGGAATGGTGAAGCCACAAGACTTCCCACAGAAGAAATACAGCTGGTTGGGGACCACATCAATAAATGATCTAAGGTAAGAATATTGACATCATTACAGATATTCCACTACTTTTTTAGTCTAGTCTTGAATCAAAGGTAAAATACAAATTTGCTTTAGCCACCACCAGCTCTCTGATCTGCAACTACAGCTACTCTGTAGCTCCTAATTGGGAGGAAAAGAACTGGAAAATAATGAGCGTTTGGTTTGTGGTTTTTTTTCTCACATATCAGAAAAACGTATTTATTTGCATAGGTGATTAACAAGAGAATAAACAAAATATGTGAGGGCAGATACAGCATATAAGAACACACGTCTGTATAGCCTAATTTACTGTCTCCAGGTACTGCTGGTAGTGGATGCACAGGACTGAGCAAACACTTACACTTTCCAAGAACGTTCTTTCATTCTCCAACATGTATATTACAGAAGTTCCTAAGCAAAAGGTGGTCCTTCTGGATTTTACAACACAAAAGATTTTCCTCCACATATTTGACAGCTTTCTGAACCTTTGTAAGCTCTGGGAAAAGGCCCTGTCCTGCAGCACAGAGCTCTGCTCGCTAGCTTCATTTGGTACTTTTTCAGAATTGGAAATGAGAGGAACAACATCGCTGTTAACCTTCTCATAGCCTCTTTAATGTCCTTGTTCATACCCTGCTCCCATGTGGTCTCTTCTCAAGGTTGAATACTCCCTGTCTGTTCAGCTGTCCCCCATACAGAAGCTGATCTATACCTCGTTACTCTTCCAGCTCCATACCTTCTTTGAGAAGTAGAGGGAAACCAGAACTGTGAGCATCATTCACAACACAAACACACAGTGATCACTGCAGACAACAACACAATGATGTTCTCCATTTCACTTTCTATTCCTCCCATCCTGGTCTCTATTATTCCATCTATGCTTTGCCTGCAGATGCCAACTGATTTTTCCATGGAACTATCAACCTCAACACAAAGGACTGGTCCCTGTATTCCAAGAGAGAGCTCAGAGACCATATTTTGTGTGAAGCTCAGATTGTTTTTCTTCCCCCACAAGAATCATTTTATACCTGTACAGCCTGAACAGCATATTTTGTTTTATCATCCAGTTATCCAGCACTGTCAGATTGTTCTACAGTTCTTCAGTCAGCCCTTGTTTGTACAACTATCATTAGCTTCGTATCATCAGCAAAAAACATCACCATACTATTAATTTCACTTCCAAGTTATTTATTAATGTAGTGAACATCAGAGACAGATGCCACCCCTGCAGAAAACCATCAGTGAGCATCCTCAACCAGAGGGAGGAGAGGATGCAGGGGCCATTCATTTCTCTGCCCTGTTTCCTACCTGCTAGCTAATCCTCCACCTATTCAGCCACACAAGCACTTGACTCGACTCTACATTTCCTTTATCTTCCTTAAGAATTTTGCAGGATGGATCTGGCTTTTGCAAATACAAGCAGACTAATCTTTATCTACATGTGCATTCAACAGGATTGTGAAGCACGGCCACTCTCTGAAAAGGCTCTCCTTCCCCACTATGCAGTATTTATGCACGCACCCACTTTGTTTGTTTTATTTCTGATAATTTGCATGGTCTGTAATTCCCTTAATATCCCCTGGAGCCACAGAAACAGCTGCTCTGCTCAGCTTATTTTTAACAAGCTTCCGCATTTTTAGGTTACTGCACCTGAAATTAACAGTTGACTGTGGGGCTCTTGCTGATGTTAAGTTATAAATCCAAACAGGCTGCAGCCAGCATTCTGCTCTTCTTCTGCAGGATCAGCTTTCCTTGTGTGGCTTCCCTGCTCCATAAAATATTAACTCTGACTAAAAATAGTATTTCAGAATAGGACCCAAAAGTTACATTTCTACAAGCCACGTGAGTTAAGTCCCCTGCCGCAAGTGTTTCCCATCCTCGACTTCTCTGTGTCTCAGTCACCGTGCAGTGGTCGGCCCCAGACACCCACCCAGCCACTTTCTTACTCTCCCTTCTCAAAAGGACATGGGGAGAAAATAAAATGGATTGAAATGAAGACAGGGAGATCACCCGCCAATCGCCATCATGGGCTAAACAGATTTGACTTGGGGAAGATTTAATATAATTTACTGCCAATTAAAAACAGAGTAGGATAGTGTGAAAGAAAAGAAACAAGAACGCTGCATAAACCTAATACACATTGTCACCACCCCAGTAAAACAGGATAGGAATGAATAAATGATGTTTTCCTGTTTACACTGAGATTTGAATCCATAGAGATCTACATGTTTATCAGACTTGAGCCCATGATCTCTTCAATAAACTGCACATTTTCACAAACATGGACAACTTTGTCCTGTACACTTCACATCTCAGTGTCAGGACCTTCCAGAATTTAAATACTTGAACACTAGTTTTACAAAGCTTTAAATGAAGTCAGTCCCTTCTAAACACTCTGTTTCAGCAGTGTCCCAGCTTCCAGAGGATCTGAATCCCTCCTCAGACAGAAACTGGAACTGTTGCTCCTCACCTCCTTCTGGCATGGTGCAAAGCACAGTCCTGTGCAAAGGGCAGGGGAAAGCATTTGGGGGACTGTTACAGCAGAGGTCCTGGTTTTTAAATTTCAGTGTAATAGCTCAAGTTTTGCAAAGACAACTTTTTCTGTTCTTCCCAATGCCTTCGCTACCTCAGGGGCCTCAAGCTCAGCAATTCATACAATATTCAAATGCTTTGGGAGAGCTGTGAACTTGGTGCCTTCCAGGCATGTCATTAGGCCCTTCTCCCTCGGGTTGCAACCCCTAATCACTGAATTGCTAACTACTATACGGTCCATCTTTTCTTTCAGCTGTCCCCTGGACTGTTTGGATTATCTTCAGAGTAGAAAGATACACGGTCACCTTCTGATAAGGAAAACCTACTGGTGGAATCGCATCTTCCCATAACCCGGCTCAATGTTTTCCTGCACAAGTCTAGGATTCAAAGTTCTCCAAGTGAGCTCTGACAAATAGGGCTAGGCCAATCTAACAGCCACCTGCTACCAAAAAATGCCAGTCCAGGTCCTTCATCTCTCACCTCATGTAAGTTTTGTAATTATACAAGCAACAGGAAAGTGTTAGTTTTCAATAAAAGAAATAGTAAGAAGACCCCTGAGGCTAGAAACATTCCCAAAAGGGCTTTGGCAGCAGCCAGTTCGGGAGCAAAAATTTGAACCTCCTGACAGCATTTAGGGCAAACAAGTTTATCTTGGGAACTCTCCAGTCACAGAGGACAGAATCCAGGACATTTGGCTGAATCTCCTATTTCTCATTTAGAGGGATAAAAAGAGATTTGTGAGGGTTTCCAAAATATCTAGGGTATACATAATCACGTAGCAAATCTGATATTCTCTGCAGAAGTGCTAAAAGCCTAGAGCTTGTCTACAAAAAGAAGAGCTCAAAGCACTCGGCTCATTGAGACAAACATCGATCCCTAATGCAATGCATCTTGGACACAGTGCCTGCAGAAACAGACAAAGGCTGTATGTATATTTTGCACTGCTCCAAGTCTCTGCACAGGTAGAACAGCTAGAGAGCAGCCCTGAGCTTTTAGATATGAGTAGCTGCACCCCCAAGATAATCCTCATCGTGCTTGGTCGTGATGGAAGGAGCTCAAGGGCATCCATTTCCCTACCACAGACTGACAAGCTCTGCCAGCTCAAACAGGAAATATTTCACCTGCGCTAAGGGCAACGGCAGCCAAAGGTCAGCTGGCATCTGTCTGGGCATGCACTACCTCCAAGAAAGGATTACGGGGTGCCAAGATACAGCCTAGCAAAAGACTTCCCAAAGGTTTACACTGCCACACTCCAGAGAGGCAAGACAAGATACCACGGAAGAGTGAAGTGGGAAGGATTTATACAAAATTAAGTCTCGCACAGTCTGAAATATGTCCTGAAGTAGAAAGCTCAACAGTAAAGATCATCACTGCTTCAAAATACACATGAACTGGGCAGCAACAAGGTAAGACTTTTGGGCATTCATCCCAAAAGCTAAATTTGCAAGGAACCATAAGGATGGAAGAACATATTCTCTATCTACTCCTCAGCAACTCAGTATAAACAGAAAAAAAAAAGTTTCACCTGAGGAGGATGCCACAACTGCTTGCACCTTTGTGCACAGAGTCCAAATGGGAAGATGCTGTTTGGTCTCTGGCCTATGACCTCCGGGCAGGTCCTTTGAAAGGCACTTGCACAGAGATGTGAAGGACAGCACTGTGGCAATTATCACCTCAGACAGCAGCAGCTAGTCACTGTCCTGATCTCATGTACCAGCAAAAGCATTCAGCTTGTTATGTATTAAGATCAGCTGCTGGTGTCCATTCCCCTGTTTTGATAGAAAATATGATCTGCAAAACACCCCTAGACAAGGTGTGAAGGGGACCCTGGCGTGCCAACCACTACCATGGAAAAACTTTGTAGCACTGTAGACAAATAAACACTGCTGGAACCCAGAGATGTTTTGATCAGGTCCCTCACCAGGAGATCTTAAAGAAATTATTTTGGTATAAAAAGAAAATCACCTCACAGGCAACTAACCTCACAGATATAAGACTGAGGGTAAGAAAAATGCTTGCAGGAACACAGCCATGAGGTAAAGATGTCGTATTACAGGCTCTGAACAAATCCCTATGACCTGACAGGGAGAGTCAGGGAAGCCAAGAATGAGTGGTGAGGGGCAGGAAGTGGCAGAGGACCAACGTGATTGAATTGTATGATAAAGAAGTACTCCAGCCAACCACAGCCCAGGCTGCACCACTGTGAGTACAGCCTGTGAGTCACTGGGAGGGATCTGCTCCCCTTAGTACCTGTCAGTATCATGTTCAGCTTTGGGCTCCCCAGTACAAGAAAGACGGTGACAAACTGGAGGGAGTGCAGTAGAGATGACCAAGACATGCGGCTCAAGCCACACAACTTACAAATGTGTTTGTTCAGTCTTAAGAACAAAAGATGAAGGTGAGATCTTACTGCTGTCTACAGCTAGCTAATGGCAGGTCACAAGGAAGGTGGAACCAGACTTCTCCCAAACACACCCCAAAATTATGAGAACAGACACGAGTCATAAAGAAAACTCCCATTAGATATTACTACAATGATTTTAACCATGAGTGTGATCAAACACTGGAAGAAGGGCTGATAAAAGCTACTGAATGTCCACCCTCAGAGAGGATCAAAAACTCCACGGCATATTGTCTTGAAGAACCTTATCTTCCATCAAAGTTGGCCCTGCTTTGAGTAGGGAGCTGACCTAAAAGACCTACAGAGACCCCTTCCAACTAAATTACTCAACAATGCTTTGACTTCAAGACGGTTTTGCTGACAGGCAGCAAACTGCTGGCTAGAAGAGCATAATGCAAGATATCAAGTAAGCTGAGACATGACAGAACTTTCTGTGGCACACATGTACACCGCAAGCCAAGTCCTGGTCTGATTACACCAACTGACCCCAGCTTCCTCCCTAGTCATCAAAGGGAATGGATCACCCAGGAAAAACTGGTTCCTGAAGAATCTAAGAAACAACCCCGAACTCACAAACACAAAATACCACAATGACTCCTGCCTGGCACATTGCCACAGGCCCTTTAGCTCTTTGGCTGACTGAACCTAGTGCTCACTTAAAGAAAAGCAACAAGGAAGGTTCTGCTCTGATCTCAAGGATAGAAGAGACTTTAAGAGAAAGCACTATGGGATGTCATTCCTCAGGATCCCTATTAAAAAAGTACAGATTTCTTGCTCCTCTGGCATTGAGTCTTTTTAAACATCAGGCTCCGTGGTTAATGGCTTAGCTATTTCATTCTGTAGAACCTTGAATGAAGACCAGATAACCACTACTGACTTCTTCCTGTCTTTTATTGACAAATGACACTGCAGTTATATTAACTCTTTGACCAGGCCAGATAATCCTTTAAAAGCAAAGAATGGCATTTGGAAGCCTCTAAACATTCCTCCACAATGAACACATCTGCAAAACAATTTGGTTTTCTGCCATGACCCTACCTTCTCAGAACCCTTCATAAAAAGTCTCCTGAATCATCTGTTGGTCTTACAGGGTCTCGGATTGCTTCCTGTATCTGATGTTTTAGGAGGGAAAAACATTTAATATTTCAGACCTTGAGTCAGACATCCATCGAGCCTTACTGTGTTTTTACACTTGAAGTTTGTTCTTTCTATTTTTCTCATCTAATAGAACTTCAAATTTTGGAGGGTGTATCCCTATCCTCTCTCACCCTTGTGTCTGATTATGTCAGCTGTCATGTCATTTTGAACCTCTCCAACAGTCCATACCCATCCTCCAGTATGATGTCTAATTAAACAGTCTCTCTACCATCTGAAAGCATTTTACTTTTCTGATTCCATCTTTTGATTGACTTTTCTTAAACAAGCTTCCTTAATTTATATAGCATTTTTTGGCTGGGGACTTTTTTTTAGAGGAACTCTGAAGCGTTAAGGTTTGGGGGCCTTTTTACAGTACTTCTCAAAGGACACTAACCATGAGTATTTATGGTCAATGCTGCAGAGGAATTTATAAACAGTTTAAAAAAATAAATCCTGCACTGCTTAGAGCATGAGTCAGAAGTTACATCCTCTCCCATGAGTTCCCTGACTAACCTCTTTGAATCAGTCATTTATAGCATCTAAAAATTTAGTCTCACACCCCTACGTGACATACACATGATCTATACAGAGAAAAATAAATAAATTTTAAAGATGTGTTTACAGCCTGCCAGGCACAATATGGAAGATTTCTCCTTATATCTGCAAGGTGCTCTCTAGCTTTTCCTCGCCCACCTTCTTAGAGCATTGGCAGATAAGACAGCATGTTTGTTAGCATTTCAATTTTCTTGCTCCTGCTGAGTCTGGAAACCTCTGCTACTACCACATTTTCCTTGCTGCATAGTGGGTTTTGCTGTTTTGATATCTTCTACTGTGTGCTAGAAGTGAGGACCACAGTCCACAGCTAAAATTACATTCCAGCTTTATGTTGCTTCAGAGAGCAGCGCGAAGTGCCACCTTTGCCAATTGTTCAAGCTTCAGCTGAGCTGTGGTTCAGAGTTCAAGGTCCCAAATTGTTTGAACACATAGTAAAAGGCACCACCTAAGCCTGGACCATTAATAACAGAGTGCTTAGCCCTGCCCCTGGCAGGCCTGGAAACACTTAACAAAAACCTGTTGAGAAGCAGACAGCTTGGTTACGTCAGCAGAACAATTCTCCCTGCCTTCTCCTGCTCGCATCAGCAAGCCCAAGATTTCTTGTATTTGCGGGCGACTTCAAATTCTGTTCAATGGGCAGGGCATGCCTCTTGGTATACAGAACGTGCCTAATGTCCTGATTTATTTGGCTGAGCTGAAGATGAAGCAGCAAAAAACTGCTCGCTGTGTCTCTTCTAATGCAGCTTTGCCATGTGATGGTGTCATTTCTTCAGTTTCAGCATCATATACAGCATGGCTCTGCTGGTCCTTTGTTTTTTGTAAGCTGTAGCATTCAGTATTGTAGCATTCTGTATAACATAAATAACAATATAAATCTCCACGGAGGCTCGCCCTTCTACATCATCACCGGTTTGGGAGGTTTCAGGTGCGGACAGACTCCATATGGGATATTCATCAACTGCAGTCCCTTTTTGAGGGTCCAAAAGAGTCTCTTAGAAGGGGATGCACAGCTAGTGAAGCACTGATACAGTGGTAAAGACAAAATGTAAGGGAACAACAGCGCTGACTTTCAAACAGGAAAAAATACTTTATGGGAAGTTTGGGGGGAATGATACATTTAAATCTATTACTGATCCCAAATGAGAAATCTACCTTAACTATAGCCAAAAAAGCCAGGCAAAAAGAGAGATCCTAAAACCATCTTCTCAGTGGTGAACACTCAATACCTGGAACTCCCCCCCATACCAGTCAGAAGCATCAAAAATGCTGCAATACTTAATCAGCAGATCAATTCCAAATAGAGCAGAAAGACAGACAAAAATAACTGCAGACACATGCCTGTGATTCAATCAGAAGAACAGTTTTGTTTCCCCTTATCAGCAACCTAGGCAGTTACCATAGCACCAAATTCTTTTCAAATTCTACTGCACCTCAGCCCTGCCCAGTGGATACGAGCTGCTTTTTAAAATTCAAATAGGCTGGATGAGCCACACACTCCACTGTTACGGCATCAGCTGATTCAATTAAGAATTTTAGCAGTGATCACACCATATAATTTTCATTAATTTTCTAAAATGATTTAAATGACAAGGTTTTAACTTTCTGACATGTAGACTTTGGGTTATCATGGACTGATACATCATAATAATGAGTAACTTGAGTATTTCCCTAAACCCTGAGTTTTGCTCTACATCGTTAAGTCTGACAGACCAAAAGTTAACTTTTCAGCCAACTGTACGCACTCTCTGGATGCGAACTGGCCACCTGTGTCCCACTGCACAAACACACCACACTGACAAGCCTTCATCTGACACGCGATCAATGGCCAGTGGCCGGGCATCACTGGGGGACTCCTGCTGATAGATGCAGCACCCAGAGCTGCAACCCCTAGGCACCTTAAAATGATGCACTGAGATTTACACCAAATCATGCAGCACCAGAAAAGGCACATAAAGGCTTAAACAAACACCGTAACAGAAGTTCAAGCTGCAAAAGTTTTTGTAACACAAAGGTGACCTCTCACAATTCAACATAAGCACACTGAACCTGTACTATACGGATAAACGTCCGAAGGGGCAAAAGACCAAGAACATATTTTCATTTCCTCCATCAATATAAAGCCAAGTTAGCATACTGACCCGCCATAACAGCATTTCAGCATCACTTCTGTGACTACTGCCTAATCAATTCACACATTAGTAGCTACACAGTAGGTGACAATTTATCTGGTTGCTCCCAGGTACAGACATGTTATGATAACACTGTGAAAGCTTCAACACACATGATGATAGTTTCTACATCCCTAAGGACAGACTGCAAAAATATTCAAATGGCTGTAATTTACCCAGATCTAAATCCCAGTTTAACAACCCCTACCCTAAGTCCTGCCCCATGCCTGTCAGTGTTCAAGAGGCACTGGATAACGCTCTTATTAATATGCTTTGACTGCTGGTTAGCCCTGAAGTGGTCATGCAGCTGGAGTCGATCATCTTCAAAGGCCCCTTCCAACAGAACTATTCCATACCTCCTACTTCAAACCTTTATTTCCCTTGGCCAGAAGTTAACTGCCTTTACTGTGTAACCCTGCTTTGCATCCCCATCACAGAACCTGCACCCATCCATGCCTGCTGCACACCCAGCAGCCTACCTGTCTGCTTCCGCTCGTCCTGACTCCACACCAGCTAGTGGGCAGAAGATGGAGAAGGCTGAGGCAGAATCAGGATCTGCCACTTCAACTTCTCTTACCTGTAGCAGGACCATTCTTCCTCACTCCAGAATTTCACATGCTGGATAGCACCAGCCAAGTAAAGCACAGATTCAGTGAGCAACGGTGCCTGCCATGTGGGCCGCAAGATGGTAAGGAGGTGACAACCTCTTCTACAGCTTTGCACTTAAAAGGCATCCCCCAAGAAAGCACAGATCCAGGCTGCATACAGCATCGCACCTCCTTCCAGTCACACCACCCACCCTGCTCATCTGACACATGAGATAAAAGGCAATCAGAGTGAGCTGAGAAATACAGACCCTGCCAAGCTACACTTGGAATATGGCTGAGATGCAAGGACTCTGCATGCTGTGATGTTTGCTGCCAGAGGTCCTCAAAGGATACGGTCTTTGTAACCAGTTGCAGTTTGGGTTGAGCAAGCATTAGATATTTTTAATATTTATTTTTAAGGTATGCATACACTGATAAGAATGCATTTTCCCTTTCCCACCACTGTGTTTTGAAATACTCATCCAAGGTAGAGATAGCAAGAGCAGAATCTCAATTCTCAATACCATCTTGAAGACAACAAGCCTGTCTTAAAGATCTCAGTCTCGTACATTTGGCTTCTCAAGAAGCCAGAGGAAGACAGTCCCAAGAAGCAGAAAAAAAGAGATGGATTTGATGGGTGGACCATTCAGTCGATAAGGAGTTGGCTCGATGGTCACACCCAGAGAGTGGTGGTCAACGGCTCCATGTCCAAGTGGAGGCCGGTGACGAGCAGTGTCCCTCAGGGGTCTGTCCTAGGACTGGTACTGTTTAATAGCTTTATCAGTGACATAGACAGTGGGATGGAGTGCACCCTCAGCAAGTTTGCAGATGACACCAAGCTGAGGGGTGCAGTCAATACAGCAGCAGGAAGGGATGGCATCCAGAGGGACCTGGACAAGCTGGAGAATTGGGCCCACGTGAACCTAATGAGGTTCAACAAGTCCAAGTGCAAGGTGCAGCACCTGGGCTGGGGCAATCCCAGACATGAGGACAGGCTGGGAGAAAAAACTCACTGAGAGCAGCCCTGCAGAGAAGGACTTGGGGGTTCTGGTGGACCAAAAGCTAGACATGAGCTGGCACTGTGCGCTCGCAGCCCAGAAGGCCAACTGCGTCCTGGGCTGCATCACCAGAGGGGTGGGCAGCAGGGGAGGGAGGTGACTGTGCCCCTCTGCCCTGAGCAACCTGATCTAGTGGGTGGCATCCCTGCCTGTGGCAGGGGGGATGGAAGTGGATGGTCTTTAAGGTCCCTTCCAACCCAAAGCACTCTATGATCCTGTAACAAGCAATTCCTTGAGCCAAAAGATATTTCTCTAGAATAAGCCTGATACTGAGACAACCTGCCAAACAGCTAATATAAGAAAAGTTTTTTTGGCTAGTCTAAAGCTGCTTTGTGCAAGCAACCCACAAAAATGCTTGTGAACCCAGCAAAAGAGCTAAGAACAGACCTGTTCTTTGACAGCAAGCAACTGATGCTGAAATTCCAGCACTTCAATCTGTTCGGCTTCTCAAGTGCCGGAATGGAGAACTCACTAGGTAGTTAGACGGAAGAGAAACAGCAACAGCAGCAGAATTCACGCATACCCCTACTGGGTATTTTTCAGTTTTAAGAATCCCAGGAGCAAAGAACATCTCCCTTGAATGCTTGGAAAGCACCCAGCACTTAGGAGGCATTCCTACATGCAAAATAAGTAAGGGTGAGTCAAAAGGAGGAAGAAAGCAATTAGTGCGTGGCTGCAACTGGACTAGGCGGTATACTTTATCCAGAGAAGGAGGTGTTTCTTTCCTCAGAAAGCAGCAAGACTTTCTCCAAGAAACATGAAAACACTACTCGTGTCAAATGCTAGTTCTGACTCTTCCCTGAAAAGAAAGATGCTACGCTTCCTCTTTATTTGTTTCTTAGTCTCTTGAATGGTACCAAGTCAGGATGGTGAAACAATCCTAGCCACTCCTCTTCCAGGTGCCTGTGAAGCCTACCTACAAGGCAAATGAGATTTACACCACCTGAAAGTGAGGAGACAAAGGTGGAAAAAGAGGGGCCTAGAACCTGCTTATTGTGCTAACAGGGCACTGACACGGCAGTCCCTCCTTAGAGCATGCTTTAGTATAGGTGCTGAGGTACACCGAAGCCCAAACTTCAGGTGAGTCAAAACCAGACATTGCCTGAATTGTTTTGTAGGCCATGACTTTTAGCAAAGTGGTAGTTCCCTAGTCAGTCAGTGAAGTAGCAATATTGCTGTCACGTGGCAGAAATTCCTGGGACTGGTGTTTTATTATGTGAATCACCCCGGAGCAACCCAGCTGAGCCACAGGTTAAACAAGGGATGTTTCTCTCATTCAGAGATGAGCATGATTCAAGGGTTTACTGCATCCTGCAATCTCTTCTATTCTTTCATAAATAATAACCACAACTATCTGGTAGGAATCCTGCCCAGCTCTCCTGTAGCCCACTCTTTCAGCACACATGCAGTTAAGCCTAAAATAATCAAGTTAGATTACTAAATTAGAGATGAATAACACACCTCATCACACTGATGGCATTTCAGAGACTTTCACAGTTTCTTGTGCAAAGCTTTGAACTGCTGTTCTTTTTGTCCGAGGTGGGCTCTGAATTCACAAGAAATTTGAATAGTGGAAAGAAATAATAACCCGTACCGATTTCCATCTGAAGCTTCACACTGTCCCAGTTGTGATGGAGCTAAGAAGCATGTTATTCTAAGGCAATGACAAACAAGTTACAGCCGTTTAAAAAAAAAAATAGTACAAAAATACTGGATTCTAAGGTCTAACAATAAATATTTTGGAACTACACCGTAATGAATCTTGAAAGTGGAAGCGGCTCTGGTTTTATTTGTGGATACTGCACAGCTCTGTGGCAGTGCTTCGGAAATAGCCCTGACTGGCTCCCGAAAGAATCCCAATTCCCCAAGCAGAGGTCAGTAAACACCAATAATGCAAGGCTGAAAAGAAGTAGGTAGAATCAAGAAAATAAAATTCGTAGGAGCTCATTAAAAACAGCCACAAGTATCCTGAGGCTGGAAGAGTCCACGGCACATCACCCTCTCAGAAGGCAGAGAAGCTGTAAAATCCGATGTACGTTGAAGAGAAGGTGAGTGAACAGAAGGAGAGTCAGTAATCCAGTAACATAGCATCTTCTCAGTCCATTTATGAGTAAACACTGACAGAGCTACAGAGAAAGGAAGATAAACTTTTTTTAATAAAAAAAATAGACCAAAGTATCAGATTGTGAGCTCCCTTCCAGTTTCAGTATCATGCTCAACTGGTATGGTAGCCGTAGGAAAGATCAAACTTACCCCTTTTCTGTGAGTTACCATCAGGAAGGGGATGATGTAGATGAGCAGCGTATGCAGGAATACTCAAAGACAGAAATTAAAGATCAGAGATGAAGACTTGACTTGAGCTTCATTTGAGAAGGAAAAGGCATAACACCAGCCTTCCCAGGCTGCAACCACTGTTAGCATCTGCCCAGAATAACCTCCGCTTGCCAGCACAAGCACTGTCACATCCAAAAGGACCCCAAATCCTGCAACATACAGTGGCTGAAACCAACTGCATCTGAAGCTAAGGTGTCCCACCAAATTAGTTTTCCAACTTTAGACTTCCACTCTTGACAGCTGACTTGTTCCCTAGAACAGCTGCTACTCAAAGTTCACATACGCCACATCAATGGCAAATGCTGCATTTCCTCTGGGAGCAGTACGAAGCATTACCGATAATAATTCCCCCATTATTTATTCTGGTTACACCCAATTGAATAAGTAAGATTTTTGTTCAGTTTGCCCTGCTGATTAACAAAGCTCACTTCCAAGCACACTGCTCTGTGTTGCTGACAATTTTTATCCGACATAGTGGAGAAGTTAAACATGTTTCCATGATTAAATGGACTTAGGAGCGTTTGACTGCCAGTCTAAGCAACAGACCGCTTTTTCCTGGCATGAACAAAGTCTAGAAAATAGTAGAGACAGGCACTAGAGATACCACAGATTCCTAACAGAAAGGCACCCAAAACAGGGCAAGCCACAGAAAGGCTACAACTGCCACGGTGGAAACTCATCTTGCATTTCAGTCCATCGTAACAGAAAGTCAGCTCCAAACAGCAGTCTGAATTCCTGCGTTCTCCACTAAGACAGCGGGAACAATGTAAAAGCAATACCCAAATCAGAACACATTCAGCTGCCAAGTAGCTGCTTCCCTTAAGAGGTATTCCGTCATCCTCATACACTGATTTTATCTGTCCTAGGCTTCGATCAGAAAAGGGACAGTAGCAATTCTTACGAAAGGAGTATTTACTTGCTAACACAAGTTTTCACTAAATCCCAAAAAATGACAAGCCTGCAACATTTACTAAAGAACTGTATTTTAGTTATGTGGAAAATGTGTTACATAAAAAGTAACCCACCAAGTTTTGACAAATGTACTTATGAAATAAGAATACTTACTCCTTAAAACAGCGGGGAAAAAAGGAACACAGAAGGTTAGGCAGAGCACCAGAAGAGCAACACACACTGAATTCACAGATCTTTGTATGTTGACAATTCCACCGCAAGGAACAAGTCTCAAAGTGGAAAGCATCAATACTAAGAACCCATCAAGCAAGAAGGAAGATCTATCTCTAGCACTGCAACTATAGCACGCAAACTGAGATCTCGTCTTACACAAGTACACTGTAAAGCCCACCACAAGAAAAGCAATTAGGAAAATTAATTTGGCAGTAGTCGCCATAATGTCGTTAACACAAACCTACTTTACAGGGCCAGTAACAGAGCTGAAGGAACAGTCAATCTTCACAGGAGATGATAAATTCTTTGCTGGTTCATCACCCGATAGCTTCATAAATGGTGGGGGAAAAAAAGGGCCCCTCTATTAAAGTTAAGCAACTTGTACAATTTCATAATTAAACAGAGAATTGCCTAGATGCATAATCCTAGAGCATTTGATCAACCAGTTCCCATTATTCTATAATTTGATTTATTAGGTGTAAACAGATACTGAAAAATGAAGCATAATGTTTTACACATATCCTAAAGATACCTAGTTTATTCTGTTAGAATTTACTTTTGCCATATCTCTACATTTTTTACAACAGATAATCAGAAACAGCAGAGGGCGAGAGGGGAGGGGAAAAAAAAAAAAACACTTTTCCTCAAACTCTTCTTCTTCACTGCGCAAAATTTCATAATTGTAGCTGGACACACACAGAAGAACAGTAGAAAGATGGGAGTTATCACAGCATAAAATATAAAAAATATCTGAGACTTCAGACCTAACCGCGCACATCACAAGTGGAAAAAGTCACGTATCACCATCACTCCTTCCACTTTGTCTCCCTACTTCTTCAGCCGTTTTAGTGAGGAACTGGTATTTTACCAGTACAGGGGTAAAGCCCACGACACTTCTGTAAAGCACCACGTTTCAGTTTCTGCTTCATCGTTGTTGCTTTTTAATGCAATGGAAAGCTATCAACTGCAAGTTGGGTATTTCAATCTCACAACTCGCTTTACATCTGAGAAGCTGCTCTCAAGATTACTCCCTTCTACAAGAGCCTAGCAGAGCGACATAAGCTAAGAGGTGATATGAGGTATCATGAATCGATGCAAAACCTCCAGAGAAAATGGAAGTGTCTCCACGCTTCAGAGCACCAAAGGTTTAGCAGAATACTGCTCGGCCAGTCAGTAGCTGAGCAAGCAAGACGTGCTTGGACAAGACTGTAAACGTGAACAAGGTGAGAACTGTTTACTGAATCTGGTTTGGGTATTTATTTATCTGTTGGTTTGTTTAAACGAATGTCTGAAGAACAGCGTAAATTTAAACAGGGAGACATACCTGCAAACAGAACCACCCCCTCCCTTGCTGCCAGCTTTGGATTCTTGGAAACGAGGGCGGAAAATAAAAAAGAGGAGGAAATCAATTATTTACAAGCTTATCAGATATAAAGAAGGGAACACTCAGCATGTGCAGACACCAGAAACCCTCGGTTGCTACAGAATATTCCTCAGCCCTCGTTACAGCCACACGCAGCCGCGCTGCGTTCGGAGGTGGCCGTGGTGCAGGCAGCTGAGGGATGAACAAAGACAACCACGCCATGAGAGGCCCTGACGTCGGGGCGCGACGTGGACAGGCCTCTATCAGCATCTGGAAACCATTAGAGCCCACTAGCGTAAGGCTTCTCAGAGAGCAATCGCACTCACCATATGCTGAAGAGAAATGGAAAGTTGGCAGGGAGAAATGTAAGCAAGGAAGACGGGCAGATTACTCGTTACTCATGTAAAGACTGCTAAACAACCCAAACATGTGACCTTTATTTTTCTGTCTCAGTCAGGGTGAAGCTAAGCTATTTTTAAGGCTGGGATATGGCACACTTGTGTAAGAAAGCTAAAGAAAGATTTTTAATAAACTGTTATGGCCTAAGCTAGATTAGCTCTTGCGCCTCTCTCCTCGAAGTATTCCTTCCTCCCTCTCTGAAGAAAAATGCCCGAGATGGAAGCTAGCACTGGCCAGCATCTCCGGACAGCCTAAAGCAGCTGTGTAACGCAGCTCGAGGTGGGGCTGGAAGAGAGATCCCAGCGCTCGCTGCTGCCCACGGCCTCCCACCCTCCCTCTTCTGCCCCCCTTCTGGGCCTCCTCCCCCCCGTTTAAGGAAAGCACTGCTCCGAGGAACTGATCCAGCCGAAAACCAACCCAGCAAAAGGCCGGTTAACCCAATCCAACTCATTGCACAGTCCTTAGTGCTGGCAGGAAGAGAAGGGGATATTAAAGAAGAAATCATGGCAACAGGGAAAGCTAGAGCAGGTCTTTCAGCAGCCTTCCTGAGGACAGCTCACGAAAGAGCCCCGGCGACACGAGACTCATCGCACAGCTCCAGCACACCAAGGCACCCACAACCAAGCTGCTGTCCCAAACCAGACAACGGCCAGGAAAGACAGCTGTCAGCAGCAAAGTGTCATCGCAAAGGCAACCCGCAAGCTCAGGACCAGAGGAAAGGCTGCAGGACAGGCAACTGAGGCCAGGAACCTGGGCACACTCAGAACCTGCCCCTGGGGAGCCCACCCCACGGCAAGGAGCTAAAACTGGTTGCGAAAAAGACACATCAGTCGGGAACAGGCACGGCCGCCCAGGAGACGATTCACCTTGCCCCGAATAAAGAGGGTAACAGAGCCAAATTGTCCTTCTGAGTCACAAAAGCCTCCGAGTCATGGGCTGGCTGCCCTACCCCGATGAGTCTGACAGACACCGTTCCTGTTTACCAAGGGGGGATCATCTAATGGGGAAAGAGGCTGCGAGGTGTGCTGACGAACCAGCAACACACAAACACGCTGCACACAGAGGGAGCGTGAAAGCCCACTTCAAATATAGCTGAGGTTGAACTGTTACGAACACCACCGTGATAAAAGCACAAGTTATTTGTGGCAGCTCAGGAGCAGAAGGGTCACGTCCGTTTCTGCCAGTCTGTTCAGCTGAGGAATGCTGGAAGCAAGCCATCCGCGGAGCCACCGAGAGGTCTGGAGCAGAAGGGACCGTGGGACCCTCCTCCTTCATCCTCCTGCCGAGAGCACAGAAAACTGCGTACCCAACAGCCTGGGGTCTGCCCGGGCAGACGTGGAGATGGAGACGCCACAGCCTCTCTGGACATACCACATCCCAGAACTTAACCATTTTCACGGGGAAAATTCTCTCGTGCCCAGCTGGCGTTTAGCTTGCCACACCTTGTGACCACTGCCTCTTGTCCTGTTGATCCAGTCGACACCACTTGAGCAACAAACACAACGGCTCAGGAAATTAAATCCCCAGCAAGCCTTAGAGAAAACCATCCAGCAAGAGGTTGAATTGAACTACTCAAAAAAACCCCCAGCAATTTCTGGCACTGATGTCAGCAGGTTAAATCATTCTAATCATTTTGACGTGGCCAGTTTTCAGCCAGTTATCTCCTTGAACCAGCTCACCACAAAACTGGGTAACAGATTGCGAGCACGAGGGAAGGCATGGCAACAAGGCAAGTGGCAGGGCAGAGCCCCAGGGTCTTCGCTTGTATCACCGTAAAGCCTGGTGGAACCACTCCCCGTGTGCTCACTGCAGACAAGGAGGCGAGAAGAGGGCTGCAAATAATCGTAGGGTGTGTAAGCTGAACTCAGCTCTACTCTCCGAGGATAAGAACCATCTCCCCAAACGGTATCACTAACAACAGACCGACCTACTGGCAGATCTGATTTTTTACATGAAGGACAGGACAATTTGTTCAATGGTAGTCTGGCAGCTTCCCCTCTCCCAGGAAAAGAAAACAGAAAATAAAGGTGATGTCTCATCAGTAAAGGCTAAAAACCAGCAGGATGAGAAATGACCACTGTTCAGCTAAAGGCGAGTCTCGACCATCTTTCTTTAACTCCAAAGATGGTGGCTGTATCTCAGCGAGAGCAGTGGAAAACACAAAGCTAAGAGAAGTTAATAAATTGTCAAAGTTTAAGCGCACCGAACGGACTTTTTGCATGCTGTTAATTTGCTTTGAAAGATCAGCCAGGAAAATTAGCTAGATTTTAGCAGTGCCGAGGCAGAAAAGTCTAGAGATGGTAATGGGCAAGTTGTCGTAAACACTTCCATTTGCTTCATTAACAAAACCACCTTTACAAAGCAGGTGCCTTACAGGGCCGGGGAGAAAGAATGCAAAAGCAGCAGCTTTTTTGCCAGCCACGGCTGCAGAGCCATGGCAGTCTGAAGTAACCGGTGTCCGTGCTGCTGCAGTCCCTCCCTCTTCCCTTGTGCTGGGGCTGGGGTTTGCAAAACCGAGCAGGTAAGTAATCTGCCTGAAAAACAGTATGCTTGGAGGGGCTTTAATTTTGCAACAAGGATGCAATGAGGTGGGGAGGAAACGAAGGAAGGAACCACAGCACACTTGGCTTAGATCACCTTCGCCCCATGAAAACAACTGATGGGAGAAGTTTGTCAGTTTTCTCTGTACCTCAGCGACACCACCTATGCAGAACTCCCCAGGTCTGATGTCAGTTCAAGAGCCCTTGCTATACCAGAACATACCCTATAGAGGCAACATCTCATCAGGAAAAAAAAATCATCTGTTGAGCTTCAGGATCCTTACCGCCAGTAAATGTCACTTCTGTCCTGTTTCTTAACTGCAACTTTAGTTTCCGTTGTGCATTAACTACTGCCAGCACCTAAGCAGGGCACACAGCGCTAGACTAACAGATTTATTAGCACTGAAAGAAAGCTTTGAGCTGCCGAGCAAAAGCCTTCAAGCAAAATCAATTGTAACTCTTTAAAGCACATTTTCTGAAACTTGTTCCACCAAAGTATTTAAGTCTTGTTTAGCAACCTGATTGCTCAGATTTTCACCCGAAACGTGAAGAGCTTTCACAAGCTCCAGCAACAGAGACACCACGGATAACATCACGTAACCTTCACCTCACTGCTCCAAGCAGCACAAATAAACGACAAGATACCAAGCAGAGACTTTACGCCTGTAACGCCCATTCTGAAAACGAGCTCAGAAATTTTCCTCTTGCTCTCCCCTTGCTCAGGGGCTTCCAGCGAAGTTCCTAGGGACAGGCCTTACCACTTACACCACTTGGAAACTTCCTTTCATTCCCTCCAATCCCTTCTTTAGATTTCTGGCCTTTTATGCCTTTAAACTACAGCCACCACGGTGTAATGAACACCGGAGAACTTCCTAAGAGCAGAGATGCTGCTGGCACAGTTTGGCATTAGAACACCCAGGGCCCCAGTGGGCTGACTTCAAACTGTTAAAAATGAGACATACCAGAGTAAGCTTTAAGGGACAGGCAGCAGCTATAGAGTCACAATTACAAATGCCCAAAACCCCAATGCCTAAGATAAAAATCGGAGCACTCGCCAGCAGCAAAAGAAAAGCAAGGCACAAGAGTGGCCGAGACATATGTCAAGCTTATGGCTCACCGCTGCACTGACGTCGGACCATAGCTACCAACACTTCATCTTCATATCGCTGTAACGTTAATACACATGGTTCCTTATTGCCCAAGGCGTTCCTGGAAGTAACTGGGATTACAGACTACAACAATAAAAGACGAAACTCTGATCTGGAACGCAACAAGGAGTAAGTGCTGCTCAGTGACCTTTCATAAGGTGATTTCCTCGGAAAACTGTCGTGATGCACGCCGCAGATAATTTTCATTTTAGCAGCCACATACACTAATCAAGTGCACGGTTTCAAAAGACAAGCAGTTCAACACCAAGTTAGTGAACTGGAAGAACAGAGAAGGTCTTTTCCCAGCATTTGTAAAGCATTCAGCCCAGCATTCGCAGATATAGGGATAACCTTCTACAGTTAGTAATTATTGCAATTATTGCAACAAATGCAACACCACTGAAGATCCTTTGCAAGTCCCCTTCCAAACAGGTCACTCACTTCTCAATTCAACAGTGACAGCAATAGTAAGAAATTAGGACTAATTTGGCTTCTAGTGGGAGTGTTTGCTGCCCTTCCCTAAGACCTGTAAACAGGCCACAGTTCAAATGTTATTATTGCAGGATTGGATTAATTAATCACACTCCAAACCTTCTCCTGGTCTGCTTTACCTTCTGGATGGCTGTAGCTGTGATATTCAGCCTTTAGCAATGGGAAAAAAAACAACAAACATGCACACAAAGCACATTGATACCTTTACAATGATTAAAAACTAATCTACACTACCAGCAGAAGCCCAAACCCCGTTAGAAATTCCCCCTTACTGCATTCCCACATTTCCCAAAATCCTGAATATGCTTTTAAAGGAATTCCATAAGAGAATTCCATCCCGACCCAGCCACATTTTGGGTGAAAATAATGCCCAATACAGTGACCACAAGACTGGATGAGATCCAGAACTCCCTGCCAGGTCAGGTCACTGAGGTATTGCTAAGTAAGGCACAGCTGCTTCTAATGTAGGATTTGCTGCTTTTGCAGTTCTTCCACTCAAAATAGTATAGACTAATATGGCAAACAGAGTCTCAACAACAGTCTGCAGTGTTAAATATTACCACTATATATATATATATATATATTTGGTCAGGAAAAACATTCTTATATTTAGCATTCTGGTTCCAGCACAGTCTCCCAGGCCTCCACAGTTGTGATCGGTCACGATGCAATCTATGCTGAGAAAACAACTCGAGTCCAAACTCAGGACCTACACCAGAAATGATGTAAATTTCACAGATTCCAGCTTACATGCACACACACCTCATTCCCTGGGG
>CM021707.1:716645-765003 GCA_011074415.1 Stictonetta naevosa
GCAGCACTCCCGTGGCACTGTTACCACTCTTCCCCATGCAAACCCCTCTCTAACAGTCCAACATTACTTTTCAGGTCCCTCCCTTATTCTGCGCTCCAACTTGAAGTCATCAGGAGCTGTGATCCAAACATGAACCCTGCACTCATTAGTTAGATCCTGATTTCCAAATTTTTCCTCCCACGAGACAGCCTAATGAAAACAGCTGGGTGCCATCACCCGACCGGGAGCTTGGGCAGGGCAATTCTCAGGGATCAGCGGCCCTTATTCCCTCCTGTCAACACAAGTGCAGAATTTGAAGCCTATCCACATTTCAACAGCAATGTCTCCAAGAAAGATTGTTCACCCCCATACTAAAGAAGAAAACTAGCAGAAGTGCAATTCTTCTGCTTATCGTGAGCTCCATCCGCCTGACCTAGGGCTAGGTCCCCAGGGCATCTCTGGGATCCCTCAATACTTGTTTTTACTGCCAGGTGTCTGAGTGACCAGACCTAGCTAACAAGAGAGGATTATAATTCAAGTTGCACCAGGCACCCAGAATTTCTTCCATTCGCATAACTGTGCACATCGAACTGCGCGTTAAGAAGCTGTGCAAGTGCCTCTGCCTCCAGAGCGTTCTTACCACGTGTTCGCCTACTAACCCCAGGTAACAGCCGCCTGACCTCTCACCCCTCGCGAGAGGAAGGTCTGAGCACAGCAGGGCTGTTAAACACACGCCACCAACCACCAGACTGGACTGAGGTACTCACCCATCTCTACCTTTGCTGACGATCTTCACCTCAAAGTAATAAATGCCACAAGCTGCGGGTATGGGATGCGTAGCCCTGACTGAGGCAGCATCTTTGTGGTTTTTACCATGACCTAGGAAAGAACAAAGATTTCAGTACCTATGGGACTCGAACCCTCTCACGTGTCGTTCTAAAGCCCTGCTGGCTGAGTCTGGCAGGGACCTGTTTCTCCACACCTTCCAAGCGCACTTTTCAGAGAAGCAGGATGTGCGATCCTGCACTGCCACCACCTCCAGCCCCCTCACCGCCAGCGCTGTGGTTTTCCCTTTGTTTTCCCCGCGAAGAGGCTGAGCGAGGCGCAGTGCTACCTCTCCACCTCCCCACACGCAGCTCGGGGACCGGCGCACACGGCCAGGAGGCAGCTCCGTTACGCAAGAGGGGAATGACATCAGTATTTACCAACCAGGCGGCAAAGGGTACGACCGGCTGTCTGCGGGGAGGTGGGCACAACGGCCTCCAGGAGCGACAAAGCAAAAAAAAATCAGTAAGCCCCGAGCCCCACCAGCGCCCATTTCGCGTCAAGCCGAGGGCCGGCGGCCCCGGTGGGGCAGCGTGCGGGGCCCCCCGAGCCCCCGGCCGGGCTCTGAGGGGGACGGGCGGCCCGCAAGACCCGGCGGCGCTGCGCAGCGTTACACAAGGCACCCGCACGGGGCTCCCGAGCCCGGGGAACCCGCCCGGGGCCGGAGCCCGGCCCCAGCGCCTGGTCCCGCGGCCGGAGAGCCCAATCCCCGGGGGCCGCCGGACCCGGGAGGGGCCCTGCCCGGCCCTGCCGGGGGCCGCGCTCCGGGCCCACCCCGGCGCCCCCGCCCCAGCCCCGGCACCTTTGTAGTGGACGCGGAGGTTGCCCTGCGAGAGGCCGATGTAGTTGTACTTGTCCTTGGGGCTCCAGGAGCGCGGCAGCGGCGTCTCGTCCTGGTTGACGGCGGGGTACAGGCGGCGGAGGCGCCGGCTCAGCTCCTGCTCCTCGGCCGGGCCCGGCGCCGCCGCCGTGTCCCCCCCGTGCAGGCTCCCCGCGCCCGCCTCCGCCATCTTGGATCCGCTTTGTGTCACCGGGCGGGGAGCGAGGCCCGGCTCCCGGCGCCAGCCAATGGGGCGCGAGCGTGGCCACAATGGGGCCGCGCCGCCCGACGGGAAGCGGAGTCCAGCTCGCTCCCGCGCCGCCGCCTCCCGCTTTCAAAGGGACTTCAAGTCCCGAAAGCCACCGCGCTCGAGGCCCCGCCTCTCTGCCCGGCGCGCTGCACGCTGGGAAACGTGTCCCCGCTCCGCTGGGCTCTGCGGAGCGCAGCGGCGCGTAGGACTCGCTCTCCCAGCGTGCCCCGCGGCGGCGCCGTGCCGAGAGGCCGCCGCTCCGCTGCCGGCGTCCCTCCCCTGCCTCCGCGCAGGGCCCGGCTCCGGCCGCCCGGCGGGAAGCTCGGGGGGCGCCGTTCCGCCGGCCTCGCCCCGCTCCCGGCCGCTCCACAGAGCCCACGTCCCGCGGGGCCGGGGCCGGGCCGCGGCGGCGCCGCTGCGGCTGGCGAGCGGCAGCAGGCGCTGCTTGGGCACCTATAGCGGCAGGCGGGGGGCCTGAGGAACGGGAGGGGGGCGGGCGTCGCCATGGCGACGGCTGTAAACAGGCGGCCGGGGCCGGTGAGGGACGGGGCTGGGCGCGGGGGGAGCCGGGCGGCGGAGCCCCCGGGCACCGCGGGCCGTGTTACAGCCCACCAAATACGTGGATATCGAGCCGAGGGTCTGACCACGTTCTGCCCAGGCTCCCCAGGGCCGTGGTGACGGCACCAAGCCTGGCTAAGAGCGTTTGGGCTGTGCTCTCAGTCACATGCTCGGAACTTCTGGGTAGACCTGCGTGGGGCCAGCAGTGGGACTCGGTGATCCTTGTGGGTCCCTTCCAACTCGGGATATTCTGTGATTCTATGATTCTATAAAGACAGTTCCTGATTATATTTCTTCCATGCCTTGCCAAAGCAGGGTCATCTGTGCTTGGCACCACTGCCAGCCCAGAGAACCGGCTTTGCGGGCACTTTTGGGACCCCAAGTCCCAGCTCTTGACTCATGGGTATCATTTTTCTAGCTGTTTCTAATCTCACCTCTTGAGACAACCGATTTACTCAGGCTTGTCCAGCTGCAGGGTTCAGCTTGGCTGCTATCACTGGGACAGTGAGGAAAGTACCAAATGTTGTGGCGGTTTTCAAATAGCCAGTCCTGGAGTTCAGCTGTACCACAAATCTTTCCATCCGTCCCTCTGTGTACATGAATCTGCTGGATATTCTCATCTGTCAGGCACTGCATAATTGGCTGCTTGCTTTAGGTATACATCAGCCAGATTCTCAGTCTTCAACTGTGTATTTAGTTAATTCTGTATGTTTTGAAGATGTTCTGTGTTCTTCCCTGCTGTTGCACAGGACCTCTCTCGAATCTTCCTGTGAGATTGCAAATTGCCAAATGCATATGAACAGTGTGAAATCCATCCTGCCAAAGAAACAGAAGACTCCGGTGAGTTCAAGAATTCCAGCAAAACACCCAGCCCTTGCCTAACAGTGAACTCTGGAATCTTGCTGGAAGCCCAGGGATCATCCAAAGCTATGAGGAAGTCAAGCAAATTTTAATTATTTTTATATTATGTTTAACTGAGAGTGAAGGGGGGCAGGGAAGGGCGGAAGCTGTGTGGTGATGCAAACTCCTGTATTTCAGATTCAGGTGTTATCCTTGTGAATTAATTACAGGATCTTTAAGGGTGGAGGAAAGAGAAGAGGAATATAAATGTTGTTCTTGGCTGCAACAACTTGTGTGGACGCACATGCCAAATACTGCAGCCAGAATTTGACCCATATAGTTTAAACTAAGGAAAGAAAGAAACCACAGGTTGTTTAATTGCAGGCTAAAAGCATCTTACAGCCAACAGGAACATCTGTTCCATAGTATGCATCAGTCTTAGTAAATAAAATAAACTAGCATGGAGAAAAAGTATATCCAAATTATGAAAAAATAGATCCCAGAAACACGTACACCAGCAAAGTAATAAGGGGTTTAGGTCTGTAAAAGTCATTCATTTTTATTTTGGAGTTGTTGGTTTTTCTCATTAACATTTTGGTTGTATTTCAGTGATGTGCCACTTCTGTGACAAGCTGTATGTGCTACAGTAATACAAGAACTTTAAGTATTACTTTTTCCCTAGAGCTGGGACATTCTCTAAGCATTTTCCTCATTGGACAAAAAAAAAATCAAATCTCAATAGATTGGAATCCTACTGTTTCTTCAATATAATCTTAATGCTTCTTGCAGTGGAAAACAGGCATTTAAGCTTCTGAGCCTTTACATTTAACTGTTCCAAGGCTTAGTCAGTCTGACAGTTTGACAGTGAAATCTCTGGCCTCAGACTTCTGTTGGCACATTATTAATTTTCTTTTAAAGCTTACAGACAGAATAAGAAAGTATTTGTACTGGACAGCACCATATTAATTATTTGGTTGTCCTAATAAAATAGAGCAATCCAGCATAGATGTCTTTTTTTTTTTCCCCAAAAAGAAATCTGAGGTAATTCCAAGAGGGAAATTAATTAACAGACTCCTAAGGTTAACAAGATTTTGCTTTCTGAAGAATCATAGAATCATGTGAGTTGTAAAAGACCTTCAAGACCATCAACCTGTCCTGAATCCCATCAGTAGATCGTGTCCCTTAGTGCCACTAAGGGCAGAAATTAGCTTCTGAAAGAAATTTCATTTATCACTTTTTACTGTTCATCAGAGTTGAATCTGTTCCTCAGACCTTGTCTTCATTAAGTTCTACACCGATAGAAATTCAGCTGTTTGTGTAGGGTCACCAACCTGCATTTAAAACTCACAATCCACACGAGTCAGCACTGCTCAAGACACCCTCACTATGGGACACACACTCCACTGCAAAGCTCCCTAGTGGAAACAAGACCTAAGTCAAACCTGTTATTTTGGTTTCATCTAGATTAATGCAAGGTTCTGATTTGCGTGATGCTTTAATTTCCCAGTGCAGATCATGAAACCATTTTTTACCCAAAGAGATGAACACTTTCCCACAATCATGTAGTCTAGGCAGCATAGCCACCATGAGACGTGCAGAGGTGTTTAAAAATTGTACTAGTGTGGGAAGATGATTACTTCAAAGAACAAAAAGTTTACTTGGTTTTCAGGTGTGCTCACTCCTGGCTGAGGAGCGTTTCAGTATGCCCCTCTTCTTTCTGTTCCACCATACTCTTAGGCAGTTGTATTGACTGTGAGGCATCATTAGGGGTATTTCAACCTCATTTTGGCTTTGTTGTCTTTGTAGTGCTCTTACAGCCTAATCCTTTCTCTCTTTTCAGTCTTTTCAGCTTTCTGCTAGAGGCCACTGGTCCACATGGCCTGCATTTGCATCAGGGCAAACAGTCCTAAAGAATCATAAACCCTGCTGTGCCCCAGAAGAGAAGATGTCTAGGTAAGCACAGCTAATTCACAGGATAGCTGGAAGCAGTTCTTGAAAACCAAGAATTTACAGAGTAGGGTCTCTTCCAGCACTAGTGAGAATAGTGAGGTTGGGATATTCCACAAAGCTTGTGCATAACAAAAAATATTGTTGGTTCTGACTGGTAGCTCTATAGAAGTCAAATATTTATGTAATAGCAGTCATGCTTAGTGTAAACGTACCAAGAAATGCTATCATTTAATGATTCACTGACCTACATTTCATAGGATCCTGTCAGGGCCCTGACTAACCCAGCAGGCTCCACAAGCTCTTGTCCAGTCCCAGACGTTTGGGTGCCTGGGCTCAAGACAAGTCCTGATATGGCACAGCTGGGCAACCCATGATCAGGTGCTACCTGAGAGAATATATTCAGTACTACAGCAAAAAAAAAAAAAAAAAAAAAAAAAGTTCTTCTGTGAAGCATTGCACAGTAGGAAGACAACCAAGGTCCTCGAGCTGATTTATTGAGCCCAATCCTATGTACATGTCACAAGACTACACGTCCTTTCTTTTCCTGTGTCTCTGCAGCAATAAACAGGCCCTTACCATTCCAAAGCCACGCTACTTGGAGCAGCTGGAGTCTTACTTAAGGAAAGAACTGCAATATCTTGACCTGACTAAAAAGAACTCCCAGGAACTGAGGTTACAGGTCTGATACAAGATTCTGTTGACTTTAAACAACATTCTGAGATTGGTTATTTAAACTGGTCATCCAAAGGAAAATAAATGGGAAGAGTATGCACCTCTGAGTAGTGTTGAATAAGTGGGTTTGCATCTCACCTTAGAGAACTTGCTCAGAAAGCAGTTTATATCTCATGTTGTAGTTTATATGTTGGGTTTACGTGTTGTTGAGTAGCGTACTTCACATTTTCTGTAACTGTTCCATTTTCAAATCAAAGGCCAAGTAGTCATAAAGATAGTAATCTAAAGTGGGTGTGAAACAATTTACTCACTGAACTCCTTAAGAATCCTGCCCAAACCCATGAAGTGTGTAGGTTCCAAAATTTTCACTGTAAAATTCTCATTCCTGAAGTTAGGTTTCTGCAAGTGACAATTATGGACTCTCTCATCCAGCTCTTGCCTAAGCATAATCAGGATCCTCCAGATTAGTAGTTTCTGCTGTGTCTGATCCTGGGGGCTTGTTGTGTTTGAGAACATACCTATTGAAAAACACCACTTCAATTCAAAATACAGAGTAGGAGTTCTCCTGTTTTTGTAATATCCTGCAATTAGAGCATTTACGCAGTGTGGGAAGTTTGAATTGGATTTTCTCTGCATGAATTAATTCAAATTCTCATTCCCAAGGGAATCCTGTAGCTATGAGGAAAGAAGGTGGTATATGGAAGAAAATGGAGAGGAATAAAGAGTGACTAATGGCAAGAGAAAACAGAGGTTTCATAAATGTGCTTATGCTTTGAAAATATTTTTGACTGTCTTACAAGACATGTTTAATTGTGCTTAATAGTGAGGTACACTCAGTGAGAATGTTACGCATCGCTAGTGAAGTCTTCCCAAGACCCAGACACAACATGGGAGTCTTACTGTGCTCTCTGAACAAGATTTACTCTGGTGAGAAGGACGGCATCTGCACAGCGAGAGACTATCTGCCTTGAAGAGCTTATCATTTAAGTAGACAAAATAGGCAACAAAATCAGCAATATGATCTTGTTACGTATCTTTAAAATTGTCCATATTGTAACTTCAGTTCTATCTGAAGAGTAGCATTTTTGTTTTGGAGCTGTGTTCTGACAGACTTGATTAAAGCTTTTCTTTGGCACTAAAATCTCTTCTCTCTATCATGCTGTGGCGTCTATCAGCATTGGAAGTAACTCCACCTGTGCATGACAAATTTGGGACTGTGGACCAAAGATGGAGAGACGGAATACAGTGCAGTAGCAGTATTTTTCTACTTATTCTCACTGTCACGCCGTTTGTGTAAGACAACAACGATCTGAATTCTGAAAAATGTGCCACTATTTGCTCTCTTCCTTCTCTCAGCCCTACAGAGAGATCTTTGAATTCTTCATAGACAACTTCAAGACCTACAAGCCCTTGCTGTCAGCTATAAAGAATGAATATGAAGCTACACTGGGTAAGCTCTTGAACTTTAACTTTGGTGGGGGAACACTAATGGAGATGTCTTACACAGCTGATAAGTTCTGTTGAATATATAGAGAATAAACATTCTAAAAATATAGAGAGAGAGAATAGTTCAGTGGAAGGGATCTACATATATGTCAACTGGTAAAACTATTTTTCTGGCCCATTAGTGGAGTCTTCCCATGGCCAGATATGACATGGGAGTCTATTTCCTTCATACATAGCATAGTTGTTTTTCTATAATTGATCCAATTTTTAGATTTAGATTTAAGGTTTTTATCTTATTTTTTTTTAATCTCTACCACATAGACAGCTCAGGCAACAGCAATGTCTCAAGGTTTTTCTGGAACAATCATGTTACAGTGGAGTGCATCATACTAATATATTTGGATGCACTTGTACCGGTAACTTGAAGCTTGAATTACTCCCGAAGCAAGGCAGGGCAGAGAACTGAACTGGCTGTTCCCTGTCCATTCTTAGTGTGCTTTAAACTTCTCTTGGTGTTAAGATGCCACAGTGATACCAGTACTTTGTAAACAATCAGAGGGCTAGAAATAGACTGTAACCAAGAGCTCATTTCACATTAGGCACTGAGCAGCTGTCAAATGTCAACAGTTTTCTACCAGGACAGTCTCTTAAAGGACGTATACTATTTATCCCAGTACCTGTTACCTGGGCTACCTAATTACTCATTGTAGGCAAAAATCTTTCTTTGTACAGTACACTTCAGTCAGGTAAATGAGTCAGTATTAATCATTACATAAAAACATTTTTTTTTAACTATCAGTTTCCTTCCAGAACTCTTTAGCAAACATTTCTTTGCTTCAGATCCCAGAGAGATTACTAGTGTCTGTGCTGCAGCCTATATTGTACTGCTTTCTGAAGCTTGCTTTTTAAAATATATTTAACTACCTTTTGTATTTGAGTGGGATTTTTTTGACTCCTCCATATTGCTTGGATGTGGTATTTCCCCCTTTTATTCTTTGAAGTCTCTGGAGATGCAGTAAAATGTATCCTTTATGATAACTTTAGTTTTTGGAAGAGACAAAAGCAAGTGTCTTAAGAGCAGAAAGCATAAAAGAGAAAAGGAAGGAAATTGACTGATCTGTAGAACTGTTCAAACTATTTATCTTTATTCTTAAGTGATGTATGACTGCTTAACAAAAACAACTTTTTAAAAATCTATGCAAAGTGTCTCTTCTGAGGGCTTCTAACACCAGAAGTTTATATTCTATATGTAATACCTCAGTACAGTGCTTACATATTTAAGGTGAAGCTTTGGAGGTGATAAATGAGAGATTGCTTAAAGAGATGTGTCATCACTCCACCTAGCAGGCATGCTGTATCTACAGCATTTCAGCTCCTTTTGAAGCAGAACCTAAACCCCCTCTATAACACAGCATTGTTTTTCTCAGCCAACTATTATCTTTTTGTCTGAGTGATTTAACAGCTTTATCTTGCTCTTTTTTCTGCCAGTCGTATTCCATGCTAGCTTAGACTGTGTGACATTGAAGGTGCTCAACAATTCATCCACAGCTGGTGGGGGTTCTCCCTGTAAATCTGCTAGCATTACTGCATATTCCCAGTTTAGTCAGAATAATCTGTTTTTAAAGAAATAAAAAATAAAATCTTATTACTTAATTGTTGTCCTAATAGTGTACTGCTTACACAGGATATTTAGCTGCATCATTTTGGCAGCACAAAGTCTGGAGTAGCATAGCTGAGCACACAGACCAGAGAAAGCAGCAGCCTCTGATAGGAACAGGGATGTGCAGCCTGTACTAGCTGCTTGCAATTATTTGTCTTCTGCCAGAACTGGACGTATGACTGCAGCTGTAGCTCTTCTGGTTGTTAAAAGTTGTGCTGTGACAGCACTGAGGCTTTATTGGCATTGTTTCTGGAGTAAATCCACACGAATGTGAAGATATTAAGCAGCATTTGAGAAGTAGCACTGTGAAGGAGAGCTATCAAATCCCTACAGCTGTTAGCTTAGCGTGAGATAAAGATTCTGTTTTGGGAGCTCCTTTAAGAGGAAACTGAGTGGTGGGGTAGGTCTTCACAACAATGTTATCCACAGCTGCATCCATTTATTGATTAAAATTATGCTGAGGTTGCTGTGTCCACAAAGGCTTCACATCTGCTCCTCTGTGCTGTTAAGACATCCGGGTACATTCAACAATCCTGTACGTGCAATGAGCTGTACCACAGCCTGAATTCTTTCCAAGTGGGAGAACGTCTCTCCTTTCTTGGCATGAGTTGTGAGAGGCCATCAGAGAGCTAATGTTCTTAAATGGCACTGGCCAGCATCCACACTACAAAATAATCACTTTGGCAGTCAACTAGTTGTGCTCAGTCTAACTTCTGGCATACTAGGCAGCTACAATTTAGCATACTGTTACGCTTAAAGGGGTTTGCTTGTGGTCAGGAGCCACTTGTGAAACACTCAGATTACACCCCAAAACAAGTTTGCTGAAGTTTTAACATGGTGTTCTCAGCTCACACTGAGTACCCAAATAGTACGGTGGCAGAATCCCTATGCTAATGCTCTAATTTTTGCTATCTCTTGGGGAGCTGTCCTAGTACAAGTGAAAGAGTTTGGAAAAATCTTTGGTACAGTTATAGTGCAGGAAGGAAACTCACACCCAAGTATAATAAGAAAAGTAGTTCCTGTTCTTAGATTTATGTATGCATTTTAAGTTTTAAAATACAAGGTTTGTTGCACGGTATTTATACATGAATACTAATACCGGGTTTTATCAAGGAGGAAAAAATCTGCAAATCAGATTATTGAGCATCCACCAGCATTTCTATCCTTCTGTTCAGAAGAGGGTATTGCTGTGTATGCCTTATTCAGCTATCAGAACCTTTGCACAGCCTCATTTGACTCACACCATATCCTGTCTTTAATCATTTTATTCTCCTGGTGGACTTCCATCTAGTCATAAAAACAAGCCTCCACACCAAGGAGATGGTGTCAGATGAAATTCTACCATGTAACAGTAACTGGGAATTGGGACCCAAGTCAAGTGCCATCACTAGTCTCACCGGATGCGTATCTTAAGGAAAATTCTCAAGTCGAAGGGGAAATAGCTGCAAGTAAAAAGTACAAATTACAGCAGAGAAAGCCAGTATGTCCATAAGTTCTTTACTAGATGTACTGATGAGAAATGCAAAAGAAGTCAGTGCATTCCTGAATAGAGAGGAGAATGTGCAGACATGTTTGTAAACAAAAGGTTGCACAAGACCGTGAATTTGGAGACAAGAAAGCAGATCAAAGTTTATGAAGACAGATCAAAGTTTATGAAGAATGTGCCTTCACAAAAGATGGTAAGCTACTAATTACTAGCTGTCTTTAGCTCCCTGTGCTACCTGTGCTTAAACAATGACAACATCCCACCTAGTGAAATGTGAAGTCACCTGTGCTTATTATATTTCATCAAAATTGTAAATACTCAAGAAAACAAAATAAAATACTGTTCATCCTTTGTTTTCCAAACCAGGATAAACAGCATTAACTGAAATCAGAAATCCTTACATAACAATACTTATGAAGTTCATATGCACAGCTAGATAAATGACAGAGTATATGATCTCGAACTACACTACTCCCATTCCTTAGAGGCTTACCAGGACAGGTAGTAAAAGCTCTATGTTCACTCCCACTTCCAACATGCACTGTTTTGGGGTTGAACATCCAGCATCCCAGCTGAGTAAAATTCAGGCTTTGTTGCTAATTGTGAGAACCCACCTCTGTTTTCTTTAGCTCATCAGAAGGAGACAATTCGAGCCCTAGAACCCCTGAAGGCTATGGTCACAACTGTGTCTGAGGAGTGCTCCCAGCAGATATTGGCGCTGCAGGAAAAGGAGAAAGTTGAAATAAATATGTTAAAGCAAGAGAAACAACATTTGTTAAAGTTTATTGACAACATGAAGGAAGAGAAGAGTTCTCTTCAGACTCAGGTAAATTAGACTATTAGTCAAACATTTCCCAGCTTCAATTAGATGTATTTTATACATCTGATCTCTTGCCTCCCAGCCTCTCATCCTTTCATGTCAGTAGTAGTTCTGAAGCAGGCACTGAGCATCTGGCATACTGGATCTGGTATGGTAGTGATACTGGATCTCAGCCAGCTCCAGAGAACATCCTGTTCCCTTGGGATAGGCTGTTCTGCTGCTGTCCGAAGTCTTCACTTGTATCTGTTGTCCCATTTGGTTCTTGCAGAGTCACATTTAAAATGGGGAAGAAAATTCTAGTACTAGCGTTTTAAGTTCTCACTTAAAAGTACAGGTACTCTTACAACATTGTACCTTTAGCATCTTTAAACCTGTATCATTCATCTTACTACCAGTGAGTTACATCGGCATCTATTGACAAGATTATTGAAGTCTTTCCAATTTAAATTGTTGGTTTACGCAGGTCTCAAACAGTTTCAGGCACCGAGGCTGAAATAATACTACTGCTAGAGAGCAACACGAGCAGGGCTGCTCCATGAGCAAGGATGAGCCAGGAGCTGAGGGTGATTTTCAGTGCAGTCAGAGCCACGACCCACTCGGGCAGTCTCAGAGCACCTGAGCAGGGGGATGCTAAGTCTTCATCAACGGTTCCAGATGAGGCAGTTAACCCCAGGATCCAGCCATGGGTGGGGGGAAGGTAAAAGACCACCTCAATTCATTCATTCCCTATGTAGCACATAAGGTAGGCATCAGAAGTGGCAGGATGTGATCTTGTAATGAAATGCACATCATGGGAATAAACTATAGTTTTACACATAATCCCAGTCCATAGAGTTACAGATTTCTGATAGTTTTGCCTTTGGGAAGAGTAGCAGCTTTTTTTCTCATGTGACCAGCAACAGAATACGTTACTGGGAGGTTTTTCTAGATAAAGGTTTACAACAGAGAAATGGTGTAACCCAGAGCATGAAATGTATGTCATTCACTTTATAGAAGGCTAAACACAGATGGAGCACTCTTCTACACACTTCTTCAGAGTTTGAATCCTTCTGTCATATTTCCATCAGGCCATCCTCTTCTACAGTGTTATCTCTCGCCCACTCTCCTGCTCCATTTTTTCCCCACTTTGCATCCCTTATACCACTCTCTGCTCCTTCGGTTCTGCTCTGTGCTCCTGATCAGCTCCAGCCTCTGTTTCCTGCAGGTGAAGCATCTGCAGACAAGCGTAGCTGAGGAATATGCTCGCTACCTCAATGAGTACGGTGCCCGCAAACTGCTTCTAGCAAAACTCAATGATATGCATAACGAACAGCTGAATGTGAAACGGCACCAAGTCCAAGGTAGGGAAAGTGGATCTCCGTAAGAACCTGTCCTGCCCAGAGACCCAAGTGCATACCCATGGGTACAGTGTTGAGTTTCTCAGCAATATCATCAGACATGCTTTGATTCTTACAATAAGCTAGACAGATTCATAGACAAAATATCCATAAACATGTAGGCAGGGATGTACCTCCTAATAGCCTGACCTGATTCAATTAGCCGTTACTTGTATGCTTTTGCTTAGCATAAAGGGTAAATTGAAGGCAGGAGCTGCCCAGTGTAAAGCTTCTCTAATTCAGCTTTTGTGGTCACTTTGTAGGGTTGTGTGATCTAGGGGCTCAGTAAATGATTTAGAAAACTATGACTGCAATTTTACTGTCATGAGTTTTCATCAATGGCTGTTGTTTAAAGATGTCAAGGGCGAAGATGTGGTGAAGTTAACTTTGGCATTAAAGATAGCTCGGCAGGACCTCACAAAAGCCCAGGTGAAGCTGAATGCAATGATAGCAGACTATGGAGATGTTGTTCCCCGGAGAGAGTTTGAATCACTGGAGAAAAAATACTCTGATTTACAACAGGAGGTGAGCATAAGCTCCTAATTTTCAAGCTGTACCATACAAATGCAAACATATTGATGCTTAAGGATTCAGGTTGGGATAGGGATTCCATAAGCCCAGAGCTCCCACAGAGGCACATCTTTGTGGCTTGTACATGAAATACATAAAAAGCCACTGTTTTCTAATCCCCTAAAGCTCACAGTCTTTTGGTATCACAGACTATCTGAACACTCAAAGTCAGTACACCATCACAAACATTTAACATCAGTTTTAACTGAATTAACACCATAAAAGCAGTAACAGCCACAAGACCACCAAAAGCCTGCAGATCGCAGCTTGGGAAATACTGTTTGAAATCATCATATATATACATAAATTAACTAGGTTCATCTCACATACGTGGCACAGTTTTGTCCAAACCACAGCTAAGTGAAACTACCGCTGAGCTGAGCTATAAATGAATATCTATCTAGCTGGGTTTTTGCCTTTTCCAATAGTATTAAATGGCTTCTTTACCCTACTGCAATGCCAGGGTCATCAACCCCACCACAGAGCTGATCAATGCGATTTCCAGCTGTGATAGAAGTGGGTGAGGTTCCTCATGTTGCATCTGTTTGCTGCCTTTTCAGAATAAAGGTTTGACCACTTAGCTTACACACCTTGCACCTCCACATAAGCAATGCTGTGTCGGACAGCAAAGGGATAACACAACACCAGTGACTAGGATAGGGTCTGCTTCCAACCCTGCAGTGGCAAAAGTTTTTGGAAATGGTAACAAGAAACAATAATTTATTTTTCATCCAATCTAAAAGCAATTAGCCAGGGATTGCTCTCCATAAATCTGTGGACTACACCAACTGTTCACCTGATCTGTCCGACCACAGAAAAATTCTGTTGCTTTGGTGAGTTTGTTAAAATCCTTCTTTCTGTGTGCTTTAGATGGAGACTCTAAAGAAGGATTTTGGTCAGCTCCATAAGGAATATCAAACACTGCTGGAAATTCAGAGAGAAACCGCAGAAGAGCGAGACAACTTCTTCACTGAACTCCAGCAAGCTCAGCGCAGTTGCACACCCCGGCCAAACTGGGCAAAGTGTTCAGGTGCCACCTGTATTCAGCTCACCTTTAACCTCTTTGCTATGGTATATTTCTTACCTGCAACATCCCATTTTCTCCTAGGCTTTTAGTGAAGCAGCCTAAAAGAGAGGGAGAGAGAGGAGCTTGTAGGGTATTCCCTTTTGCCTTAGATATCATAGGAGACAAACTGGATGTCTAGAGATCTGTATCTATTGTAATGCTCCTCATGGATTCACACAAAACCACTATGCAGAGGCACATTCTCCTCTTGTAGCAGCTCAGGGTCTTTTTGCTCTTGCAGAAGTGATTCCTGGCGGAGCTGACCGGTGGGGCTGTCTGGCTGAGGGGAAGACCAGCGATCAGCTAGTGGATGTGCTTCTGGAAGAAATAGGAACAAGACTGCTAAAAGAGATGAATGTCTTCCCTGGACGGGTATGTGCAAGCTTTCTCCTCTGCTTGTTTCCACTGAGATTAATTGGTAATACATATTCTTTAGGAAAGTGGCAGAATTGCTTTCGTGGCTGGACTTAGTGCCTTCAATGCTCACCTTCCCATTAGTGTAACCATGGAAAAATTTAAAGCTGGGGAAACTCAGTTGCAATAGAAAAGCTGAACTTGAGAGTGAGCATGTTGAAGACAGCTGAATTAGCCACACATTGCAGCAGTGCTACATGAATCATCAGACATGCAGGTACTACTAGTGGGCTAGAGCCCCTTACTAGTTCTCCACTATGTAGCTGAGTCAAATTAACATCTCACCGTCTGCAAATACATTACACTAGTGATGAGGTATACTCAAAGCTGCCTGGACACAACATATCAATGTTGTGTCCAGTTTTATAAATCAAAAATCACTCGTGAACTAAGTTCTAAGTAGCGTAACTAGGGAACAGGCAATGTGGCTAGTGCAGGCCCCACATTAAGCAGGTCCACCCTGGAACAGTTGAGACACACTGCAGAGATGCTGTCGTATAGTACTGGGAATGAGAGCCACACAAATGGCTCTTTTTAATGGCTTTAGACACTAAGAACATGGCTCTGGCTGCCAGTGCGGGGAATGCCTTATCTCTATATGTTTCTTTTCCATTACTTAGGGCAAAGGGGACAAGGTTCCTGTATACCTCAGACATGAAGGTGAAGTCAAGAACAAAAAGCTGGCTAAGAAGGATGTGGTGAACATCCTGAAAGACATCTGGAAAGAGAAAATTGCACTAGAACAACAGGTTTGTCAGATGTTCTTTCTTTGTAAACAGCATTTGCTGTGACCGTCAGCCCAGTTGGAAGATTTTGGGAAGCCAGGGTCTTACCCATGTCCTGCCTAGGGTTTCATCTGCAAAAAGCTGCATAAAGCATTTTAAGAACAGCCTCAGCTGGTAATAACCCTGTGGCCTGGCAGGCCTCCTCACGGATTTGACTCATTAATTATGACATTGTCACATGGATAGCTGGACTAGCTCCATCCTATGCCTAAAACGCTTCTTCTGCAGCTCCTGCTCCAGGGACAGCTGAGTACTCATGGTGTAGCTCATGCCTAGTCACCACTGCAAATTCAGAAACATTCAGGAGACCAGAAGTCAGCACCGGTTGCTTTGATGTACAGGGCTGAAAACTACAGTGGCCCAACAGCTGTTGCAAGAGCAGCTGAGGTGTCCCTGAAGAAGCCACAAGGCAGGGTGCCCAGGGGAGGAAGCACTGCAGCAACCCTGAGCTAAACCAGCCATGCTTTTGAGTCTGAAACCTTATCAGTTGGTCTACCAACTGCTGCTATTCTGGGGTGTGATGATAGCATCCTGGGCTAGAGAGCACCGTGACTGTGCAGTGTCTGTTCTTAGGTAATGGATGCATTAGCAACATCTGTGCAGCCAAAGCATGGCCAGGTTTTTTCCTTTTTTATGGGTGGGGGGAGGTAGTTGATTCTAACCCATGCCAAACCATTATTAAGGTCCATAGGGTTTTGTGCCCATGCCAGAGAACAAGTGGCACTGCCAGAAAAAAAATGAGGAAGGAAGGACTGAGAAATTGCTTTTATCATTAAACAAATGACTATGAAAGTGCTTTGGTTTTGTTACACACACACACAAATACTTCCCTCTTCTTAGGCCAGGGTGGGTTAGGAGTGCAGGTGGAAGCCAAAGGGGTGAGGTGTGTTCTCAGCCAAGACAGACGTTTGGCTGCCTGCCTGGGGAGATCAAGACTCAGCAATAGAAGAAAAGTAGCTGTTTAAGTCTTTCTGTGTTAGGAGCAAGTATAATACCCTCTCCCCAGATATCAGACAAGCCCTATTACTGTGCCTCAGTTATATGAGAGCAACCTTGAGAGGCAGAGCCACTTAACAGGTTCCTTCTCTTGAGCAAGAAGCCTAGAAACATCTCTGTTTAATGTTTTCTATGGCAGCTGTCTTTTTACTTTCAGCTTGGTTTCCTGGGGAAATAGGGATGTTGCAATCACTGTCTGGCTTTACTTCTCTTCAACCACCACTCCAGGTCTGAACCCACAAGCCAAGCTCAGCTAAATCTGACAGCTAACTCTATAGCAAGTTCCTATGTAATTCACAATAGGCAGGAGAGAAGAGACTTTATCAGTATTCTCAGCAACAGAAGAGCTTCACTGTAACTTCCATGTTCAGGTTGTAGAGAACAAACCTAGCAGAAACGTTTTGAATGACCTAAGGGAAGACTCCAGCCAGCGCTAGCTCTGTTAAGAGAGGTCCACAAAAGACACAACTACATGCAAACAGCTGGAATCAAACTGGCAAATTTGATTTAGCTCTGCTGCTTATGGAAGTTGCTTGCTTGTTATCCACAGACAGGGAAGAGACCTGTTCTTCCCGAGTTTTTTCTCAGCTACCTCCAGAAGAAGTATGGAGACACCTCTGCCATGGAATGGTCTTACACCCTCTATGAGAACATGCGACTCTGTCCATCAAACCACGTCATGAGCTCATTCTACGACATACTCACAGGGAAGGTAGGCAACCTGCAGCCCAGTGCTGCACCTCTGCCCAGACATCCTGCTGTGACAGACAGAAGACAGGGGAAGTATTCCTCTGCAAAGCAGCTTCACCGCCCACTCACACCCCTAGGAAGCTGCACTTCCTCATGACAACAAAACTCAACACTAAAACATTACAGATGGATATTCTGTGTGAGACGTGGCAGGCTATTACTACTCTCAACAGAGCTCTAGAAAACCCCATTTCTTCCAAATGCTTTAGTCACAGCATAACTACTCTCTGATGAGGGGCTCCTGTTTGCAACTTACATACACATTTTTCTCCATAGGCCTTTTCTGAAAGAACTCATGATCTGTCCCTACGCACTTTTGTGAAGATCACAACAGTCACTAAACTGCAGCATCACACAAGCCCTGGTAACCTTGCTACTGCTTCCCAGTGCTGCATCAGTACTGGAGAGCTCTAGCCACACAGGCCTTGACTGTCCAGCTCCTGTATCATGAAGACATGTAGCTCCCCCCAGGTCCTCTTCAGGTGCTGCAGCTGCTCCTCCCACCCTGTGGAAATCTTATAATGGCCCTACTTATGTTTTTCTTGGAAATGGAAAAGTGGCTGGGACAATGTGCAACCACCAAAGCAGGGAAACAACAGCCATTCTGGGAAAGCAGGCTGTGCATCTGCAGGTTTAGCAGCTGCTGTGAGGTATGCTGTGCTGAGCCTCAGCCTTGGGCCCCCATCATCAGAACCATTCTCACCCTTTGCCCTCGGAGCTCCTGCACATGACTGTATGCGTACTGCTTTGGGGCAAGCTGTTCAACAAGGAGCCATTGCGAACAGCCACCTGCAAGTCACAGTGTTGCTTGCTTAATTATTTGTAAATCACTAAACGCACCTCAAGTCGAATTTTTTAGAAGCGAGTGCAGTCCTTTTGCAGTTTTGCTTCCCTCTTGAAGGTAGTCCAAGGGACAACACATAAGACAGTTACTGATCTGTGAACCTTCCCTGTTTCACAGGTAGGTGAAGAACAATACCATACCCAGAATCAGCTGATTTCAAACCTGCAAAAGGAGCTGGCTGCCTGCGACAGCTCAAACAGTGGATCCCTGACCAGCGAGCAGTTCAGGCAAGAGGATGACCATTGCTCACTGAGCTCTGCCCAATATGTGTCGCATTGTTAACTTCTGCATTAGGTTTAGAATAACGTGAATACTGCAAGTTTGGAGTAGTGAATCTGGAGATACCTGAGAATAGATGTGGGGCACTTTACACATGCAGAGAGACAGGCTGGCAGCCCCTGCCCCCTGCGAGGCTCCCTGGGGAGCTGTTTGAGAAGTCTCAGAAACCTGCACCATGCTCCCATGAGCTCCTAGGACAGGTCACAGAGCATTTCTGTGAATATTGCTACAGGTGCAGGATTTGTCAGTCTTCTCTCAGTTGATCAATCATGTGCTTTTTTAAGCAATAGGTAGATAAAGCATTTCTTTGGGCTATGGCACAGAAAAGCAGCAGCAGCAGCCATTTCCAGCACTTCAGCTGGGAACACAGCTCCAGTACAGACACGCTAGCTACCAGCTAACTGACGCTCCATTGCATTCATAGTTTCCCAAATGGCTGAGCGTCCAACATTCACCTGCAGCCTAAGCTCTGATGAAAACTATGGCCTTGCTTTGTTACCTGAAGGTGCATGTACTTCTTGAAATGTGTGTCCTCTTAAAAGCAATTAATTTTTGAAGATTTGGCCCATGGAATACATGCATACTCTTGCTGCCTAAAACACTGCCAGCCATACTGCCACTCGTTAACTGCTCATACTGTAACAGCATATTGTGTTGCCTGTCTCCATACAGGATGGCTATAAGGGAAGCTTTTCCCCTGAAAAGACAAGATTCAATCCAAGAACTCATCGATGCAAGCAGGTACAAGCTAGACTGCACTGAAGAACTCATTGACTACAAATCCTTATTCAAAGAAGTAAGCTGATGTTATCTATGTTTTTCTTTTGACTCAGATTTAAGCAGGGGACTTAAATTAGATTTGTCAGGTTAACTAGGTTTATCAAACTACCATAGCCTGCAGTGCTCACCCCAGGCTGTAACACCTGAAAGCCAGCTGCAGACAACTGCAGATATCTGCAGTGCAAGTTTGTGCCTTTCCTGTGATAGGAGTTTTTCCATATTTTCTCTTTATTTACACTTTTCACATGAAAATTCCGTTTCTAGGAAAGCTGAGTTACTTTAGCATACGATGGGGAATGGCTCCTACCCAGACTGGGAAGAACGCATTTTTAATACTACCATGCCTGAACTTCCTTCAGGATGAAGAGGGGAACCCTGAACCTTTTGTTGCAAAGATCAGGAGTCAGTACGTCCGTGAGAAGCAGGAGTATCTGCGAGAGCTGAGGAACAACCTAGGAGATTTAATGTAAGTATAAAGGGAACCGGCTGGTGGGGACAATAGATCAGGACAGTGTGCGCAAAGGGAACCCCCCAGTGGACACAAGTGTGTGGCTACTGCAGGGGCTATAAGGTCCCAGTCGTAAATATTGTGGTAGATATGAAAACCTGGCTAAGATGTACTGCAGAAAATGCTGAACAGTGTCAGTCTGTGACCCAGAGGACTCAGTTCATTGACCGATTGTATGGGGTGAGCAAGGTAAGCGGATGTAGGCAATGGAATCAGACTGGGACCCCTGCTCAGCCAAAATACTTTTCAGGAGGTTACTTCGTTGCTGAACTAAGTAGCACTCCCAGCTTGCTTCAGCCTAGGTAAGCCCCCTACTAGGGCTTGTTCCCAGCCTCCACCTGAAGATGCGGAGGGTGACTCAGGATGAGAAAACTAACAAGGTGAGAGTGACCAGGCTCACTGGGAGCAGCAATGGGAGAGCACAAGGCAGAGGCAGGACAGACACAGCCTGTAAGGAATATGGCAGACAGTGAGCAGAGAAGATTGCTTCAGTAATTGAACTCTGTCTGTTGACGTTCTTCAGCTCTCCAAAAACTGCAGTAAAATCCTGTATATCCTCAGAGACTGCTTCTGAGGAATGAGAGAAACAAGCAGGACTGACAACTGCAGACTTGAAGGTGAAAATCAGATAAATAATTCCACCTGAAAACAAGACAAGCAACATGTAGTTTCTGCTTAGAGAAGTCTTGTACCAGGCACCAATCAATGAGGATAACATTGAAAGCGAGTCAGGAAGTTAGGTACTGACAAAGGTGGGCACTGGATTAACAAGGGAAAATGTAGTTATGAAACAAAGGACATCATAAAGCACAACAGAGCAGAATTTAATTCTTTCCAGGTTATCAGAAATCTAACTTTTCCTAACTTCTTTTCAGTTTGAAATTTAGTACTTAACTTTAATACATGCGTAATAAAAAAACACTAGTGGAAGCAGAGATAATATCAAAAGGTACCTCTGCTCTGCACTTCAAGCAAAGTGGATTGTCACTGTAGCGCAAATACATAAATATTCCTTTCACATGCCACAGCATGGCAAATGACCAAATTGTTCTTTGAACAGAGAGGTGAATGCAGAAGATCTGAAGGCAGCCTTCTGCACGATTGATCCTGATATTGACCATCAGACACTAAATACCTACATTGGCCTGGCTTATCAAGTTGGAAGAGAACAGACTGACCAAGAAGTTGTGCCTGTGGACACTGCACTGGAGAGACTACTCGCGGGAGATGTGAGACGAGTAGGGCCCACAGCCAGGGAAGAAAGCAAGACAGACTGGGTAGAAGAGTAAGGAGACTTCCAGTATAAAGCATAGCCTGTTTGATCTTCAGTTTTTGATACAAAGCTGAGCGTCAAAGTTACCGCATTAAATACCTCTTCCTGTGTAAGTAGAGAGACACCTAATAACTGACAGCTGAGATAAGAGATAAGATAGTTTGAACTATCAGATGCACTTTCAGCTTAAGCAGCAAAGCCCACCAGTACAGTTTTTCAGCCTATGCAGTCATTTCAGCCTAGCAAGACTCGCGGGTAGAGGCAGCCTGATCCCCACACAGGGCTGACATCCTTAGGGCGCTGGGGCACCACTGGGTGTTGGGCTCTTTTATTGATGATGCAGTGACTGTGCTCCAACAGTCATTACTTGAACCTGTGGCCTTCTATCAAACTCAAGGCTACAATGTGGCTGCTTTAGGGTTTTTGCAAGATAGGCCTTATGGTTGCTTCTTTGGCTCAGAGAAGGGTTTCAAAGATACATTTGCAGAGTAAGGTGCCATCAACACAATCCCTGTGCAAGTGAAAGGCAAGTTCAACCCAGCCAGGTTTGCTGTGCCATCTTTCCTCAAGCAGATTTTTATCCTGATGTAGCTGCTGTTCTCCTGGATTAAGTCACTTTGAAAGAAGTGATGCCTCAAGAGTAGGCTTAATCAACTCTGAGCTGAAAAAATAATCCCAGTACAGAAACATTGAAATCTGCTTCTTGCTTCAAGGAAGATACCACATGAATTTTGCTAACTGTCTTTCCAACCACTCACATCAATTGATCTTTCCTGTTCATTAGCGCCCTCCCTCTCCAGCGAGGGGAATAATACAGGTTCTTGAAACTAAAACCCCGTTGGAAAGAGCTCTGCTACCTAAATTGCTGAATAAGTGGAGCAAACAAACTCAAGCCCATTATTCTCAGAATTTGAAAAGCAAGAAAAGGTAAAGCTGAATTCAGAAGATGCCTTCCTAACAAAGCACTAGTTTCATGAGCATTTGCAAAGGGATTCCTGCAAATACTGACGGCATTTGTAAACTGGAAAGGTATCATAGCCTGCATGACAAAGTAAGTACCACTGGGTCTATGAAGTCCCTGGGAGTTCTGCCTTGAATACTGAATTTGGTGCTATGTACTTCCAACTCAAACTGCAAAATACCCAAAACAGAACTATAAAAGCACTGACAAGGGAAATGCATCATCTAGCTAGAAATCAAATGCCCTAACTGCACGTCTCTAGGAGTATTCTGAAAAGAGTAGCTGTAACGTGAAAAAAATCAGTGCATCTAAAAAGAGCAGGGAATTTAAACACAGAGGATACGTTTGGTAGATGAACATCACATTTGCAAAGTTCCTTGAGAAAGCAGCTGATAGGGAGGCAGAGAAAGCACTGGGCTACAGAGAGCAAGAATCGCTTGTTTTGCTTTACCCAAGGACTTTAGATTCCAAAAAGTTAAATAGGTGGTCCTGTAACCAGCAGTTCTTTCTTTTGTCCTTCCAGTTACGTTGTTAGCACACTGAAGATGGCAATCTGTCCCTAAAAGTCTTGGGTTTAGTTAACTAGAACAACAGAACACTTCTCAACAGAAGAGAGAGAACAGATAAGGAATCTTACCTCTTCGTTTTACCACGGGAACCAGCAGCTTCCTGGGAGGTTCTCTCTATTCTCTCCTTAAATGCTCTTAGGACAACAGGGTTCTTGCATGTTTCAGCAACAGAGAAAAAAGAAGCTGGAAACTTCATTAATATTTCAGATCAAAATTTTCAAAGTCTGGCATGCAAAGCCCCAAGCACACACTAGAAAAGTCACATAATGGCAGAAAATGAATTTTAAAAGGTGCTAATTTTGTAATATGTCAGTTAAGACAAAGCTGTTTCCTTGTGACTATTAAAAAAAATCCCCACCTTTGCTATGTTAATAGAATTACTTTAAAAAAAAAAATTGAAAATGACTGACCTTTGTGTCAGTACTGCCTGCCAAAAAAAGACTTGAACTATAACTGGCCTTCATTTCCTTTAGTGTTGTGCAAAGCTTGTCAAACTTGCAAACGCTGCTGCCAAGAGCTGGGTTGGATTTCCAGGAGTCCTCTTAACTGCACCATTTGGATCTCCAATTTCAGACACCTGGGAAGCTACACTGCACTTTTCAGGAAGCAAGTCTTCTTCATGGATCTAATAAGAGGGAGAACAGTTCCCAGTAGTTCTAGAACATTTCTACAACACAAGGGAAGCGGGGAAAAAAAACACACAAAGGCTGTTACTCCACTCCACTTCTTCAGTCTAGACATATTCAGTTGTACTGGAAAGAGCCACTGGCACGATGTTTGACTGACCCCAGCTGGCAGTGCTGACTGTGCTCAGCCCCACTCCGTCCGACTTAAGGATACTGCAAAGCATTACCCTTCCTCACAGACAACTAAAAATTGATCAATTTAAAGACTTAAGTTTTTAAGTCAAATTAAACTATTTACAAGCTCAAGTTTCCAAGTCCAAGACAGAGCAGCTAATAATTAAGGGGAAAAACTATTACTTTTTTTCTCTGAAAATAAATAAGCACTTTAAGCATCTTACCTTGGGAATTGCAGACTAGCTAAATAAATGTAAGGCATATTAGCATGTAAAACAGGAAAAATGATGTTCATTCCTCTGAAAATTGAATGCACAACAAGGGTCATTCTTTCCCAGCTTGTGAATTGTTTTTAGAAAGCCATCATTCTTTGCACCTTCAAAATCCTCTGATGTGGCTGACCTCATTCCTGCTGTGGTTTAGGTTCACTGTAAGCAGTAAAATCATATGCAAGGATTTCGTTTCTATTGTCTTCCTACATGTTTGGCAACATTGACAACCGAGCAGCACTGTGCTGCTCCGTGTAGCAATCAACAAAGTGTACAAAACCACTGGTAGGAAGCTAGGTGGCATTGGCTCACCCTGTGAGTAAAACAGCACAAACCACACGGGTGCCTCAAACACGCGGAGATACATTTGCACTTGTTAGTTACTTAATAAAGCCACTGCTTGGATCTTGCTGTTTTGGATGATGACGTGGGAGCGCACACCAACAGGCTGACCGCAAACTGCCCCTGCAGCTCAGAGAGCTGGGCCCTGCTTCACACACCAGGCTCTGGCGCTGCCTGCCTCCACCATGCCTGGGACCAGAGCAGTGACTTCCCAGATGTATTTCCGTACATAAATTCAGTTTAAACCTTGAGGGTTGGAGTGCCACCGTTCCAGCAGGGTTCCAGCAATTACAACATTGAGCTAACTCTTAGAGAAGAGAGGTGACTGATTATTTTTGACTGCTGGAAGAATTCCTTGCTGCAAGCACCATGCAGTTTGAGGACAGCACCAGGGCTGGCATCGGAAAACACCTGCAGAAGCGCAGCCTTCAGCTCTGAGCATGTGTTTGAAACAAACAAGTGCCCAAATACATGGTGTGTTGGCTGAGCCATAGCTGGCTGACAGCCACCCAGCTGCTTTCTCACTCTTCTTCAACAGGACGAGACCTGGCACAAAGATATTGACAGGGAGATCATTTAGCAATTGCCATCATGGGCAAAACAGACTCAGCTTGGGGAAGATTAAATTAATTTATTGCTAATTAAAATAGGACATTGAGAAACAGACAAAAGTACAAACACCTTCCCCCTACTCCCTTCTTCCGAGGCTCAAATTCACTCCAACCCTTCTACTTCGTCCCCTCTCCAAGCAGCACAGGGGGATGAGGAAAGGGGGCTGCAGTCAGCCCATAACACTTCAACTCTGCTGCTCCTTCCTCCCCACACTGTCTGATATGGGGTCCCTCCCACAGGATACAGACCTTCACGAACTGCTCCAACACACGTCCTTCCCACCAGCTGCATTTACTGCTCCAGCGTGGGCCGCCCACCGACTGCAGTTCCTGCTAGAAAGCCTGCTCCTGCTTCAGCTCCTCTTACAGGCTGCAGTTACTGCCAGGAGCCTGCTCCTGCGGGGGCTCTCCACAGGCCTCGGCCTCTTTCAGGCCACATCCACCATGGGCTCTTCCAGGTGCTGCAGCGTGGAGATCTGCTCCACCATCATACCCCACGGGCTGCAGGGGGACAGCCTGCTCCACCAGGGTCCCGCCACAGGGGAACTGCTGCTCCGTGCCTGGAGCACCTCCTGCCCTCCTGCTGCACTGACCTTGGGGGCTGCAGGGCTGCTTCTCTGTTTTCTCAGTCCTCCCTCTCACAGAGGCTGTACAGCATTTTTATCCTTTCTTAGATATGTTAGTACAGAGATGCCACTAGCATTGCTGATGGACTCAGTTTTGGCCAGCAATGAGTCTGTTTTGGAGCTGGCTGGAACTGGCTCTAACACAGGGCAGCTCCTGACCTCTACACAGAGGCCACCCCTGCAGCACCCCCACTACCAAAACCTTGACTTAATTGTGTATATTGGGTTTATCTCAGAATCCTCTGGGTTGGAAGGCACATTAAAGATCCACTCCAACTCCCCTGCACTCTCTCCCAGTTCTTCATCTACCACATGTGAACCAGAAAATGTTACCTCTCAAATGGACTTGAATTATTGCTTGCTAATTCCCCATGAGATTTGATAAATATGTTTTCCCATTTCAATTTTCATCAGTAAACAGCTGTTTCCATAATGAACTATGGAAACTATTCTTGACACAGGCTAGACTTATAAAGTGGGATAAAATCTTAAGTTTGAAAGCCCCTGTTGTAAAGTACAAGTAAGCATCTATTAGGAATGTAGTGAAAACACAACAGACATGAGGTAAGCTTTCATCTCACTGGAATAAGTAACATTTGTATCATGCAGAATACATACCACATGTTATTTATTTACTACTCAAACATAAGATACAAAATTAAAGGATAGTCAAATTACTTGTAATAATAATTGGCGAGATCCAGTGGGCTGATAGCCACAGCACGATGTCAGTAAGTTCAAGACAAGGTCAACTGTTTATTGCCCCAGTAGTTCCTTGTGGAAAACCATCACATTGAGCAGTTACATGGAACAACCTAAAGCTATGTTCTTCCAGTAGGTTGTGTTCCCACCCACAGGGCTCACCACCTGCCAGAGAGGCACGTTGATTTGCTGGGGATCACTTTATTTCCACTCACAGCAACTGGAATCAGCAGCTTCCTGTACTCCAGAGGGAGGTAACGCTCTATCAGCACATGCAACGGCATCTTGTCTGTCACCAGCCCTTGTCTTTGTTCAAAAAAAAAAAAAAAGAAAAAAAAGCAGAGAAGAAACAGAATTGTTAGTGTTTCCACCCAACATCAGAATAAAGTTTTTGAAGTTTTCTTGCACTGACATTTTGACATTTAATATCTGAAACGCGCAGGCTATGGCTGCTTGTGACAGAAGAGCTATATGCTTCTACTTGCACACAGCCATCTCAGGTGATGTGTTTGGTCCTGCATGTGGTGCCAATCCCGGACTTGTTTACATATGAAGTGGACCAGAAGAGTCACTGCAGAGCAGCTCCCCAGAGGTGTGTGTTTTCCACAGTGAAAGTCAGCACACGGATCTATAGCAGTTGATTACTTTTTAAATTCACAATCCACCTGGCACGTGATAAATTTTACTATTTAAGGACATGCACGGAATGATGCAACAGAAGCAAATATCCCATTATCCAGATTTTTTTATAGGCTATTCACAATTCAGAGGTGGTTGGCATTTTCAAATTGTGTAGTTTTCTAGTACACCATTTAGCTGACTGCCCCCCCCAAAAAATCAGTAACTCCTAGTTTCACAGAACAAAAAAAAAAAAGCAGCCTTTATCCACACTGTCTTTCTGGAAGGAACAGAAATACTATTCTTGTTCATGAACTGGCAACAGTTCTTGATCTCTTAATGATGCAGCAGAAAGACAAAAAAGCGAGAAAGGCAGAATAACAAGAGAACAGAATCCTCAAACCTGGCCAACTAACTCATCACTCCTCTCAGCCTGTTCATACTGATTTCAAACACCTGTCAAGTGTGAAAATAAAATCTCTAGATTTGGACAGCAACAGATTATTATTCTTATGCAGCAGCACCAGCTCCAGCTGCACAAACTCAGGCAAAACCATTGTCTTCAATCAGGTACACCCTACAAAATCCCTCAAACATCTTTAAAGTAGCATCTGAAAGAAATTCTTCCAGTGGAGACTAGGAATACCGACTTAGATGACTTTAAATGAGGAGTGTGAACTGATTCAGGCCTGAGAGTTTTACAGAGAGCTCCCCAACAGAACAAATCTCTCATGTTTTGGTCATAAGACAAAGTAAGTCCAGTCGTTAGATGGGGAAGCTGAGGGAGCCCACGGGAAGAGCCACAGTGAAGAGGTTCTGAGAACAACTCATGCAGGCTGCTGGCCACTCCACCCCTCCAGGGGTCCTGAAGTGGCAATAAGAAGGGAAACACCAGTGTTAGAAGCCAGGCCGGAGGGCCCTTTTCCTGCTCTGATGAGGAACTATTGGTTTGAAGCCTAACTATTAGATTCTGCAGAAACAGGATGAGTAGGATTTTGTTCAGAGGAGCAAGTCAAACAGCAGGGCAGGTGCAAATGCTCATTTCAGTTGCAGGTGCTTTAGCAAAGCAATCCCTCAGGGGTGCAAACAGTGCAGCGCAGCCCAGCCTCTCACTTAACTGTTGTTACTCTCCTGCTTTTTCTACCTATACCACGCACTTCCCAGCCATAACTGCTTGACCTTAGCACACATCCCCTTCCTCTTGCTACCCGTTTCTCAGACTCCTGCACTTCCAACCACTATTTTCTCCTGCCCTCCCACCCCCTTCAGCTTGGAGTATAAAATGCCAAGTCCACAAATGCCCCTTCTGGCACAAAAAGCCAAGCTGCATCATGCAGAGCAAACCACAGGACACCGCGCTTACTGTAGAAATACTGCTAGCGCACAGCCAGGCAATGTCAGCCTTACTGGGCTTACTTCTGTCACCACAGAACACCACTATGGGTCACTGACATTCCTCCTTTACCTTCTCATAAGGAGTTCCAGGTCAGCCATCTCCACTGTCTTCCTCCCTGCGTGGTGGGCGTAAGCTTCCAGATCATTGCTTAGATGTTTGAAGTATTTCTCACAACTGAAAGAGAATTGAGGACAGAAGTAAAACCAGGCTGTGGAGGGTACAAACACCAGCCACTCACTTCTGTAGGGCAAGTTAAACTGCAGCAACTCACTGTGCAGGTCACAGCCCGCCAGGGGAAAACTGGAGGAGAAGAACCACTCCAGCCCAGGGAATGAAGTATGGCTTCTCAGCCTGGGATTTCTGGACCCCTGGGAACTGAAGATGGCAAGGTAGCTGTGAAATAGCAATGTATTTGGCAACCAGAACCTTGCCCAGAATTCTCACATGCTAGAGCAGGAATAAACACAGCTGACAACTCAAAGTTAAAGATGACACTGTTAGGTTCTTACGGTGACAGTGTTGGAACAATCCCCAGATTTTACTCAGGAAGGTAACATGCTCCGAGGATTCAAAAAGCTGAGAAACCCTGGATGCAGATGTAATACTGCACAGCTGGAACAGCTTCACCTTGCCCAGCCTGACACAGCGACCATTATCCTGAGCCATCCAGCTCACTGAGACCGCTAATGATATTAGTGTGCTGTTAGGTAGAGAAAACTGAATTGTGCGTTTGTACCAGTTTGGGACACACGCTAGAAGCTCCTAGAACACAGCACTGTTCACTGATACCCACACAGCAGCCAAAAGCACCTAGCACATTTCTGTCCTCGTTTTAATCACACCCCCTGTGGATTTCCCACCAGCAGAGCAGCAAAGGGTTAAGGAAGAGCTGTCAACTTACCATCAGGTCTCTGGATGAGTTTGTTATTTAAGAAGAGAAAAGGAAGGAAAAGAGGATCAAGAAGAGTAGTAGGAAGAAGAGTTTGCTGTTGCTTACCATTTTTCAACAATTTTGTAGGCATCTCTGGCCACTGGCATTTTCGCATAATGCCTAAATATCTGCTTTATGTAACTGCTTGCTAGCGCAGGCTCACGCTTTTTCTCTTGTGACGTTCCTGAGCTCTTTGGAACAGGCTTAGCCCGCCGTGGCTGCAGGGGAGACCTTTGGTGGAAATTGAAAATTCACACATCAGATGAACAAACACAGGGCACTGGGTACAGGCAGAGAACACCGAGTTGAGTTTGGGCAAACCTTACGCTGAATTTGAAGGGGTTAAAAGAACTACCACAAGCTCTTAATTCTTTCTCCCTCCCAAACCCTCAAAACCCCCACAGCCACAAAGCACAGCCTTTGCAAACAGTTCACATAACATTACAGCCTTGGGAGAAGCAATTCAGGTTCAAGTTTTCCCGAGATTAGCATGCTATCATAACAAATAACCAGCAAGCTACAGTTCTCTCCAATACATAAATGCAACAGTGCTACAGCTCCCTGAATTTTTCACTCTCCAGGACAACACAAAGTTTGATACAGATAAAGAGATGGCCTGTGGATGCAGAAGGGAGATTCTGGTCTGCAGGGCAAACTCAACAATTCTCGTTGGTTGACAAGACTCAACAGAAGCTCTTCCTTTGATACCATTTCCTTCCATAAAATGGGAAGTGCACAACTTTTACACTAATAGGAACATTTTGTTTAGCCTTTTCTGTATTCTTTCCCTTATGCAACTGTTTTCTGACCAAGTCCCAAATTAAACTACTACTGCTTTCCTGTCTAAAAAGGAAAAATTGTAATAAAAAAGGGGAAGTAAAATCCCAGTTTCATTCAGTAGGCAAGTGAGAAACAACTGAAAAGACCTTGAATCTCAGAGTAACGCATAGAAAACCCACCCACACAATGCATGTATCATTTGATGCTCTCCCCAGCCTACTAACATGTTTTTCTGACAGAACCTTGGAGACAGGGGGAAGAGATCAGCCCCAGTGATGAAGTACATCTAGTAATAACAAAAGTCATGATCTAAGTCATCTTTCCTGTGCCTCAGTTTGCCCATTTGTGAACTGGAACCAAACAAACATTTGGTTCCAAGGAACAGGGCAAAATTGATTATTGTAGACTGTAGAAGATTTTAATGCTTCTAAATGAAAGGACTATGGCCCTAATCCGTACAATTGATCACAGTAGAACTGTACCAGTAAAAATAGATTATTTTATAGCAGAGTGCCTTAACCAAGGCTCTCACATAGTCATCACTTCACTTCATAACCTAGAATATTCCTCAGGCATTTAGCCTATGTAGTGATGCCCTAGGAAGTAAATACACCAACCTGGAGCCAGACTTCAGTACATGAAGTGCAAACAAATGCGGTATCGTAGAATTGCAGAACAGCTTGGATTGGAAAGCACCTTAAAGACCACCCAGTTCCAACCCCAATGCCACAGGCAGGGATGCCACCCACTGGATCAGGTTGCTCAGGGACTTGTCTAACCTGGTCTTGAACACCTCCAGGGATGGGGCATCCACAGCTTCTCTGGGCAGACTGTTCCAGTGCCTCACCACCAGAAGAATTTCCTCCTAACCTCTACTCTAAATCTCCCCTCTTTCAGTTTAAAACCATTCCCCTCGTCCTGTCATTATCAGACTGAGCAAAGAGCTGCTCTCCACCTTTTTTTTTTTTTTTTTTTTATAAACTCCCTTTAAGCACTGAAAGGCCACAACAAGGTTTCTCCAGAGCCTTCTCTTCTCCAGGCTGAACATCCCCAGCTCTCTCAGCCTTTCTTTGTAGGAGAGCTGCTCCAGCCCTCTGGTCATCTTCATGGTCCTCCTCTGAACCTGCTCTGACAGCCCCGCCTGCTTGTGCTGGGGGCTTTAGACCTGGACACATCACTCCAGGTGGGGCCTCACAAGGGCAGAGCAGAGGGGCACAATCACCTCCCTCCCCTGCTGCCCACTCCTGGTGATGCAGCCCAGGATGAAGTCAGCCTTCTGGGCTGCAAGCACGCACTGCTGCCTCACATCAAACTTTTTGTCCACCAGAACCCCAAGTCCTTCTCTGCAGGGCTGCTCTCAATAAGTTCTTCTCCCAGCCTGTCCTCATGTCTGGGATTGCCCCGACCCAGGTGCTGCACCTTGCACTTGGACTTGTTGAACCTCATTAGGTTCACATTAGCCTACTTTTCTACCTTACCCAGGTACTAGGTACTTTTTGTGCAACAATTTTTGTCATCTAGCATCTGAACCTACAGTTATGAGCAATTGTTAGCACAGCTTGAGAGCCTGAAAAGCTGTCATCTATAAATGTCCAAAAATTCCTATAAAGAATATGCATCCAAAACCAGACTTTTTTTTTGGCATATGAGGACTAGCACACTATACAGAACAATTAGTATTCAGACATTTCTTGTATATAAGAAGAGCATGTCTCAGTGCAGAATCCCAAAGCAAATCTACATTTATTCAGTTATAACATAGCTCCACATCAGAGTATCAGCAAAGACTCCTCTTTCTTTTCTCTCTCTCTCTATATATATATAAATAAAATACTATTTTTGATTAGAGCAATAATTGAGCTTCTACAAGCATCATTCATCTCTGTTCACAACAGCATAGGACAAAAGAATCTCATTTTATCGTTTATTGCTTCAATAAATTGACAGAGACATGGGCTAGAAGATTTCTTCTGTTCCCAAGGATCTGCTGTTACTGGTTCTCCAGATGGCTTCACCAAATTTCTAGTTAAAAGGCTGGCAAAGTTCTAACTATTTTAGGGTAATGAAGGCTCACTTTCTGCCTCAAAGCAAACTTCATTTTATACTTACCACAGGGCAGGTACATACAGCTTTAGGTTTCAAAAGTCAATACAAATATGTCATTTAATGTGATCACCGTAATGTAATCTATAATTCTTCCTCTCCTGCAAGGGCTTCTGCATCCCCTCCAGTAGGGGCCAGCCTACACCTCCTACTGTCCAGTGCTCCAAGCTAGCCTAGCAGTCAAAGAACTGCTAGGAAAAGGTTCTGGTATTCAGCTCAAAGAAGCATTAAATTATCCATTCATCAGAAAGCTTTGAGATCTGCTCTGGGAGAGTGCTCACATTTACCTGATAGAATTCTTTATCCAATCACTAAAGCCATGGATGAACTCAAGAATTCAGGACTGCTTAGTATCTGCTACAGCTGATGAAGGACAAAACAACTAACAAAGCTGGGTTCTCCACGTAGGACAGTTGTCAGGAATGCAGATCGTTGGGCTCTCTCCTGCTACTTGCACCCCCAGATATGCTTCTACTGGGCCACTGCTGAAGGTTGCTTATACTTACTCAGGAGCAGCAGGTTTTGCAGGACGTGGAGTTGACAGCAAGGGAAGTGGACTGTAGGCTGCGGCACGAACAAACATGGGTGTCTTCATGGAACCCTCTAAGGAGAAAAAAGAAGTACCAGTTACTTGAGGAACTGATATCTATTTTCAGTGTTCCTGCAGCAAGCACCACTGAAGCAGACAGAATTCTAGCTAGCTTTCCACATCTGCTCCAGTGCCACAGCCCACACCCAGGCTGTGGTTCCATGGTACCCTAAACCAGTGTGACTGCTGGCTGCTGCAATTCCATCCACTCCATCTCCTTCGGTGGCTTCCCTCATGCCGCCTCCTGCCCATCAGGTTGGGCTGGACCAGTAGGCTGGGCAGGGTGTAAAAAAGCACAATAGGAACACGCAGCAGGGACTAGACCAACTTAATCTGCCGAGAAGCTGCAGCCTTTTTTCCCCAGAGAAAATTTCAAAGTCTGAAAATTACCTCACTGACATCTTCTTAAATCAGCATCAAATTCCCCTGAACACGAGGATGAGCAGAGCAAGAAAATCACATTACAAGGGTCTATAAGCATCTCCCATACTCACACTGCTCTCCATGAGTTCTTCTCCCAGCCTGTACTCGTGTCTGGAATTGCCCCGGCCCAGGTGCAGCACCTTGCACTTGGACTTGTTGAACCTCATTAGGTTCCTTTAGGATGCCCTTAGTTAAATTTTTCATGTCAGGTTATACTATACTTTGTAAGACCAACCCCAAGCCACCAACACATTCTGAGCATTCTCAGATGTGGCCTTAATTAACTGCACGTCCTTAGCACAAACACTCCTGGGGCAATGAAGCAGACTGATAGTGTCTGAAGAACTTCTAGGAAGCATAATTCCTCTCAGCTTTGTGGAAAAATCAGTCTACTCTTCTGGTTAACTGGAAAGGAAATATTTAACTACACAAACAGAATGGGGTTCTAAATTAGCTTTCAAATCCACAGTGCCATAAACGGCTCTGAAAAAGAGCAGTGCAATGCTAAGACGTTTTTAGTGCAGGATGAAGATAGGAGTCAGGAAAGAAGGATAAAGTGGAAGATATCTCTCTGTCCCTGTATGAGACCATTCTGCATTCATTCTCGTACATTGTGAACATTTCCACTACCATTATCTCAGAAGTACATGATTACCAGCAGAGCACCCAATAAGCCAGTAACAATCTGCACTTCCCCTGAACAGCTTCCCCTGGACTATCCGATGGACTAAACAGTTGATCGTATTATTATTCCTTCAACTTGTTGGCAGATACCAGACGAAAAAAAAAATCTTAGTTGCCTTCTGCTACTGCTGCAAAAGTTTTCCTACCTTTACTCTCCTGGCCTTCTGTTTCAGCTTCATCCTCAGTAGATTCTTCTTTGGGACCATCCAGTTCTCCCATGACAGCTCTGTCTTCTAGTTCATCTGCTTGCTCAACAGCTTCTTTTAATGGCTTTGTCCCAGATTTTTCAAAGGAGGAAAAAGCACGAGAATGCCTGCTCAAGCTGCTGGCTCTAACGCTTCTGGCTATCTCTTGTTCTGGATTTTCAAAACAGAAAGAACGTATCACTGTAACAAGTATCACATCCAAAATTTCAGGGCACTCATAAAAATGAAACCCATCTTCCCATTCCTGACAAAGTTGCCACCTATTATATTCCTATCTTCAAAGATTAGAACGCCGATATATTAAGCTAGGTAAGGTAAGCACTGATAAATCCTTGACTTTTCTCTTTGCTACGTGTAGGTGAACAGAGAGCATGTAAAAAACAGCACTTGGTAGTGCAGAGAAACCCAGGAGACTTGAGTGAAGTTGTTATCTGAGCTCCTTCTAAGTCAGCTTCTTTTAATAAAAGGAACAGCATAGCAGCTGTAGTATAAGGAAAGATGGATCTCCCCTCAGGATAAGCAGGACCAAAGCTTTTGGGCAGCATGTTGAAGACAGAAAACCCTTGTAATATATGAAAAGTAACTCGGGAGATCTTGATTTGCCAACACATTCAGTGGGGCTCCACGTTTTACCAATCTTTCCTTGACTCAAACTCCCACAAGTAAATTATAATTAAATAAGCTTTCTGCAACTATGTATTTCTAAACACTATTCCCAATAAAATTTTGGCTTCCACTTAAGCAGTAAGACAGTCTTTCAACTGAAATGTCAAAATTAGTTGGATATTTTTCCAGCATTTAGCCCAGACTGCAGAATGCAGAGAGTTAACAAGTCTTTGTCCTAACACCGATTCCAATAATGCAGCTTTAGAGGTAATTTGATTGTTCTCACCAGCTTTGGGAGAATCCTGGTGTTTAACGCTGCCTTCCGCTACTCCCCCTTCTTCTGGGGTCACAGTTAGCTGTGATTCTGATTTTTTTGTCAGTTTCTTCTCTAGATGTTCAGAATATCCAGCATTTGTATGATGTTCCGTAGCTAAAATAGGAAATACCATCATCAGTCTCACCTACCAAAAAAAAAATAAACTGAATGCTGGTGGTTAATTGTAACAATCACTAAAATTTGCTAAGTAAACTCATCGATAGCCATAAGGTATAAAACAAGGAGGAGATGCAGTTTCCTTCCAAAAACTTACAGTGCAAAACTTTTCCTGAGCTTGCCACCTATTTAGGGTACACACTAGATTCCGATGGAGGAAGGAAATTTACTTAACCATAACCAGAGCTCCTCAAGATCTATTCTCTGTGTACTCTCACTTTTGGTGATTATGTGAAAATTTTTTTTTTCCCTTTAAGTCTAGCAATACCTAGCGTTTGTGCCCACATTCTCCCTCCCATTTTCAGCTCCTGGGTACAGATGGCTAACCACATGCCCAGTTTTTCTGAATAAACAATGTTAGAAGAGATACATTGCACTACAAAGAAGAGAGCACTTAGCAGTGTTTTGACCATCATTGACAATCCTCTAGAAGGCAGGATGAAGAGAAATAAAAGGACACATGACTTGCATGTCCTTAAAAACCTCAGCTGCTGAAGTACTCCTTTACCCTACATACTTAAACTATCATCCACACTATTACCCCATAGCTCAATTCCAGCAGAAATACACACAAGTCGTTACTTAGAAAAATCTTACTAGGAGTGGCGAGTGCCACTCGCTGAAGGGTTTGGAAAGCTCAGCTAACCTCAAGGGTAGAGCCAGAAGCCATAAAAGTGGATTTTTACCATTCTGACTAGTGACTGGGAGGTTTCATGCTCAAAATTACAAGTGCCAAGACGTTGGGAGCCCTGAGCCCTGGTGAAAAGGACAAGGAAACTTGGCCAAAGGCGGAGCAAACTCACTAACAGCAATTTATTCACCAGAATACTTGGCTCCCTACAGCAGTGGAGGGGAAAATCTTGCCTAAAGTTAACTAGATTTGTGGGGAAAATGCAGATGCTCAACTGAACATTAAGACTGCCTGGGGCACACAGGCATCAGTGATACTCCTACACAACCAGACTACTGCAGGGATACAGCGCTGTAACAGGGGAGTACCAGTTGCTATTGATATATTCAAGTCTAGTTTTTACTGACTTGATCAGCTGTGGCTAGTAGCAATACCTCCTTCAGTTTGGTACAACCTGCCAGCTGTCAGTGCTCTTTGCTCTTCTCTAGTTTCTGCACTGACTGATCATGGAGCTATTTGTTTCAGTTTGTCTGTTCAATCATCTCCTCCACGCTTGCTCAAGGGTTTTCCTTTTAAACTTCTTCTATTTCACTCCCAGAGCGACTGTCTTTTTTTGAGGTGGCGAAGTCCTTATATTTTGTCATTCAATGTATAGAAACTGCTCCACACAATTATCATTATCATTAATGGCAACAGTTTTTCTCTGCTCCTTCTCTAGTTCTGTTAAATCTGTTTTGAAATGTAGAGGTTAGAACTGCACATGGTGTTCAAAAGGAGAGCAAGACAATAGTTTCCAGAGTGACACAGTGATGCCTACTGCTTTGTCATCTCTTCCTTTCATCATTTTTACGTTATTTGCTTTTCTGACCATACTCTAACCTTTATGCTGCCGTTCACAGAACTTTAACAATTCTGAGGTGACTTTCATCAATCTCAAGTCACATCCCATTGAAACTTCACACTTCAGAGATGCACCCAAGTAAAACTAAAAAAGGACAAAAGAATCAAGAAAGACTGCCAATTTCATGCAACCATTAATTTAGAAATGCAGAGGAACTGCTGCCTTAATGAACCTCAGTATGGGTGCCAAGTTTTTACTGACTTTTTCTATGGCAGAAGGATTTCAAAGAAAACAGAGAACGTACTTGTGGAACCAAGCAACTTGCACGATTTGTGGATGCCCCATCCCTGGAAGTACTCAAGGCCAGGTTGGATGGGGCCTTGGCCAACCTGACCTAGTGGGTGGTATCCCAGCCCATGGCAGGGGGTTTGGACTTAGATGATCTTTAAGGTCCCTTCCAACCCAAACCGTTCTATGATTTGCTCTCTTCCAGGAACAAAAAGGTCAGTTCAAGGCCCAACATCTTTGTGACAATCACTGTTCCTTAAGGCAGGGCAACCTTGAAGCCCTTGAAGAGAAAAATATGCCGGTAGGTACTGGAGGAAAGTAAAGGCCAACATGGCTTAAATAAATATAGCAAACATTAAAATGTGGGCAAGCAGAAAATGATTAGCTGGGCATATCCCTTGCTAAGAAAGAGCTAATCACCCTTCCTCCTTTCCTACAGGAATATGAGCAGTACCATGGAACTACACAAGAACACAAATTTATTCCATTTGAAGTCGCTGTGAACAAAGCGAATACTGACAAAGGAGCAGATGAGTGAGACACAGCCTGCTTTTAGAAAGCTTGTCTGGAAATGCTCACAGTGTCTCTGATATGATTTGAATTAAATTATCTCTAGGATCTACTGCATAATAAAGTCTTATTTCACTCTCCAAGTCACTGAAAACCACTTGTCTCTAATCAGACTGAAGTACTCCATTACTTTGCAACACTGGAAGCAATTCTTACCCACTTTGGAAATCTCTTCCTGTTCTACTTCATTCACTGCATTAGCCTGCTCTTCTTCTTCATCGCTTACATCTAGTTCTTCAATTATATGGGACACAACTTCTCTCAAAGACATGCTGAAAGATCTCCTAGGCTTTAGAATGACTCGACATCTACTTCTGGATGGCAAAGAGGAGCTCCACCTACTAACAGCTAGAAATTGAGAGCATTAATGCTGCCCCTAGTATTTTCTTAAACTTTCGTTTCTGGTAAATAAGAAAACTATGCAGAGGGAAGAATACACACAGGAAACTGCTCTTGCTTTCCTCAAAACAGTTTTGAGAATTTGCACTGTGTCTTAGGAATCAGCTGGAAAAGCCCTTGCAGATATATTTTCAGATCATACTGAGGAGCAAGATGACATAAGCTACCTTTGGTAAAACAAGAGAAATCCATAATCATTAACTTTTGACATTAATGGCTTACGAACTCCAGCATCTTTGAGACAGGCTCTCATTCTCCTTCCTTTTCCTCTTCTTTAATCCAGTCCTCTGTTCCATGTTCTCCCCACTTGCCTTTGTGTTATCTATCCATTTGTCCTAAAAGTTCCTACCACTGGACTCTTCAGAGCAATTAGCCTTTTTCTGTTCATTTCTTCCCTCGTTCTTTCAAAACAATTTTTCCCACCAAGCTTGCCTCAGGCAACCCTCCAGAAGCAAAGTATAGTGCAATAGTCCACCAGGACACTAGGCATTAATTAATTCATAAGCTTCCCATGGCAAGACCTCCATTCCTGGCTCAAGCAATACCAAGTACACCAACCATTCTTTAAATGCTGTTTATGTGGCCTGTGGGAAAGGTTTGCAGGTGGTTTTGTGCTGTTTCACACATCCCTGAATTAGAGATAATGAGGAAATAAGCAATAGAAAGAAAAACTTGAGTAAGGTCAAGAAAAATGAACTTGGCTACAGTGTTAAAGATGAGCTTTGGGCAGTGACCAATTGCTGGCTGGCTCAAGGCACGTATCTGAGGGTCTGTAACCAACTGTATGACCAATTCGGGTGCGTGGACAGCACATGGGGTTACAGGGAAAGTATATGTAGTTGAGAAAAATGGCAATAAAAGCCTTCTGTTCAAGAGCCATCAGGAGTCCGTGTCTTTCATCCCTTCAGTGGCCCTTTTGACAAAGAATCATTAAAAAAAATGAAGAAGAAACATTGGCTATCTGCATTTAAATCAAAACTTCTGATTTCCAGGAAGAACTGCACAAAGCTATTCGTTACAGCAGACCCTGCCCTGGCTACCTGTACCAGGGTCACGGAGCAGAAAATGTAACGGTTTCAACCACACCTCGGGGTCTGCCCTATGCAGAATGAGGAAAAATGAGTTCCCATTTACACAGCAGCCAGCTCAGCAAAGGGCAATTAAGACAATTAAGGGAACACTGCATCTCTCCTATGAGGAGGGGCTGAGAGAGCTGGGACTGCTCAGCCTGGAGAAGGGGAGGCTTGGGGAGATCTCATCAACATCTGTAAATACCTGAAGGGAAGAGCAGGGAGGACAGAGCCAGGCTATTTTCAATGGCACCCAGTGCCAGAACAAGAGGCAGTGGGCACAAAGTGTGTGAGTACAGGAGGTTCCTTCTAAACATCAGCAAACACTTCTGTGCTGTGAAGGGAACCAAGCACTGGCACGCGTTGTCCAGAGGCTGTGGAGTCTCCCTCCTTGGAGAGGTTCGACAGCCACCTAAACGTGGTCACTGGGCAACTTGCTCTGGGTGGCCCTGCTGGAGCAGGGTTGGCACCAGATGGCCTCCAGAGGTCCCTGCCAGCCTCAACCACACTGTGATTCTGCAATTTCAGGTAATACCTGCTACCCCCAGGTCGTAACGCATAGTACTCACTGCCAGCCACCTCTTCTGAATCAGAAAGCTGTTCCATTGGCTCACTCTGCCGCAAATGACCTTGCTCATCTTCTCCCTGGTTCACAGATGTTTTCTGAGATACGTGAGCCATGCTGTCCACATGTTCATAATCATTTATTAACTCTTCCTCGGAGTATCTTCGGGTCCTTCCCTCATCTGTGCCCACACTGGATACCCGGCCCGCAAGCTTTCCTTCCTCCTGAGTCACATTAGAAATCTTGCTTCTCTGCGCTGGGGTTTTTGATTCTGACAGCTGTGGTTCAAGAGCAGGAAGTTTCTTTTGGTTCTGTTCACCAGGCTGAGGTTGAACAAACAGCTCTGTGTTATTCAGCATGATTTCTGCATCGCTTGTCAGTGTGACTGCTTCAATGGTGGATGCCGTTTGCAAGTCCACAAGATAGTTTTGTGCTGTTTAGAAAGTTTTAAAACAAGTTTTAATGCAAAAAAACTGTTCAAGATCATAGGGACACACATTTAGTACCAGGACTTCCATATTCAAAACCTGAGTTACTTAACAGATTTTCAGTCATCCTCAACAGAAACTATAGGGCCACTGACGAGTGTTGATAACTTCCTGTACCAAACCATATCCCCAGTACCCATGGTCACAAACACCAGCCCACACAGGAAACAATTTGTGTGGTGGTATTACCAAGCTGAGTGGAGCACATATTAGAAGGGCACAGAATTGAAGAAGCTACAGGTGCAGAGCCTTGTTCTAAATCTTGCCTCCCAAATTACATTGCATTTCTGTGAATATGGTAACAGCCTTTAAATCCTAAAATACAGATCACACTGCAGTAACCGCTTCTAGAAGTCACCATATATAAGGCCCTCCCTCCCAAAACAGAAGTAACAGCACGAAAGAAACCTTTTCTCTGCAGCAAGTTCTGTTCCACTCCACCTTCAAAAGCTGCAATGTCGATAGGTTTACGATTCTTTGGCCTCCGGAGTAAGCCTCTCTTTTCAACAGTGTCCGGTGCAAGCACAGAACCAAGCGACATGTGAAGAGATCTGCAAAAAGAGAAGGGCAGAAATTGTTTTCAAAACCTGCACGCTCCCCTTTTGCCCTCAGATCACAGACATAAGGCCACTAACAGTGAGACATTTCACAAACCCCTTAGCTAGGAAGAATTTCCCCCCAGAGCCCTGGAGATTACATACCAGCCTACCTTAAGCAGGTATTCCAATCTCATTGTATCACCTAACATCAGAATATGTATTACAGAAATCAGGAAACAGACTGGTTTTACAGCCTCCTGCCTAGAGTGGACCGCAACAATGTATCTGACAAAAGGCTCAGGAATCTTTAACAATCAAATAATTAAAAAGGCAAACATGTTTAAGAGTAAAGATGTCCTCTAGATAAGAGCAGGGAGGTAAAAGAATTGAGTGCAAGTCTAAAAAGCTGCTGAGTATCAGCACTCACAGCAAACTACCACTAATAACACAATATAAACTTTTTGAGATGGGAACTAAGATAGCAGCATAAAAAGCATGGGAAAGAACACATCCGAATGCTCACATTTTGTACCTTAAACAGATTGGCCAGCTTAACTATCTCTTGTCCCTCTTCCTAGGCAGCCCAATCAAAAAGAGGGTTCAGGATAGAGAGGATTAAAAGATAGCAAGTACAGCATGCAGCCTTATGAAACACCTTGCATGGGACCACGAGCAAAGGCTGCAGTGAGAAGCACGAAAATTTGCTAACCATGGCTGGGATTGTTAGCACTGTACAAGTGCAACAGAGGAGAAGAAATTCTTGACTTGCCAACAAGCCTTTTAAAGTCCAGGGAGTTTGGACTAAAGACTGCATCAATGCAACTGACTCGGTAAATCAATAACAGGTAGAGATACCATTGTAAGGTATATTATGCACTGACTTACTGTTAGAAACACGAAGAATAGAAGGAAAAAAAGGCATGATCCTAGTCAGTAAAAAGAGGAAAGGCGACACATTCATATGAAGGCAGGAGCAACAGCAGCAATACAGGCTAGGCCAACCTGGGCAAACACTACATAGCCACAGTTGCAGAAAATCATAGGGCACATCATGTACTTCCTTCAAGTTTCATTACCAGCGTGGGAAATGACTGTATCATTACTAACAGAGCTCTTTATTACAAATCCAGTTATCTATCGTGTTGTTCACAGCTACGGAGGTGATGAATCAAGGCAGCTGTAGTTAGGACAGCCAGAAGTTAAGACATTTTGTTTTAAACTCACCGAGCCCAAGTGCTGTCCAGCGTTGAATGGGCTAAAACAAAGTTATTAACACATTATTTGAGAAATTACTCTCTACACAATGCTCTACAGAAATAACACAACAGATCAATCTCTTTCTAGAAACAGTTATGACATAATTCTCAAAAGCTACATTTCAATGAGAACAGAATGAGACAATAGGTTCACTTTACAATCTCTTGTCTGCATTCCTGAATTGCTCATTAGAATTCTAATAAGGAGTTTCTAAAAGGGTGATAAAACAAAGGCAATTTAGCCCAGCACATGCCCTTGTACTCAGTGATATTAATCTTGCCACATTGATAGCAAGATGCTAGGGCCTCAATCACAACTCTTCAGCAAGCCTTTATCTCCCATCATTAAAGCATCTGGAAACTTTAGAAATAGAGCTAGCTACTCCAGATTGTCAGTAAAACTGTAGCTCAAGCATGTTCAACCCACAAAGTCCCAAAAGTACAAAAGCAGACCTGGACAGCAGTGGTCTTGCTCATCCCAGTAAATACCAGAGCACATCGCCTCTGCCTTTTACAGAACTGCCCCATTTCTTACCAATACAAACACGTTTCAGAGCAGGTATCAGGCTAAAGAAAGATGAGTCAATTTTTTGAGCACAGGTGAGTCAGCATGGGATTCAGCTCCGGATTAAAACATCCGAACACAGGTGTCTGTGTTCCCATTATAGACGAACACAATTAATCAAACGTAGGTGTCTAGTCTGGGCTGGGCTCACTCACTCTCCACACTCCACTACCTAGAGCTCATTTAAAGTTTAAGAGCACTTTAGTTACCCAGCGTACATGCAGGCACAATGATTTAGGGGTCTGTAAATTGGAGCCGAATCTCACCCTTCATTTCTATTCCAGCTGCAACTGCCAACAGAATAAGTAAACTCAGGTGACCTGTTTTACCTTTCTGTCTCTGTTAAACTGTAACTAAAATGAAAATGATATTCACCATATTTACAAACTTTGTATTAAGGGAAAACTTATTCCAATATAAAATATCTCTTTTTATAAAATTCCAAGACACTTTTTCCTCAGACACAGACTGAGCAACTTATTTGACAAAAATGCAATAAAACCTGTGGAGTATCTTCTATTTTCGATTGTCTGGAACTTTGAGCGGGAGAAGACAGTGACTTATTCCTTTGGAGATGCTTCAAAACTCAAAGAGCACCAAGGTGGAAAAACAATCACGAAGTCACATACAACTAGAGAAGAGCCAATGACTTAGCTAAAAAAAAGAACTGTGTTACCTTCTCTGCTATCCCCTTTGCACATAATACTGCAGTCTTGCTTCCAAACATCCAACCACTCAACTGAGAAGTTACTAAGAGCTACACTGCAGCAGATGAAGATCAACTGACAGCAAATGCAGCAGAAAGCAAGATGATTTCCTACTGTGGCCTTACCTTGGTTCTGAGGAAGTCGCTTGTCTGCTGCTCTCTCAAATTCAGAAATGCTGAGTTTCTTTCTCTTCCTAGTCATATGGAATGTAGCGATAGATGTATCCTCAGGAACAAGGTCTGGCAGTTGCAGTTCCACCCTACCAATACAAACCGAGCCTTTAATAAAGGACAGTTCATTTAGGTACCCTAGAAAGGGTACATTACAGGGTAAATTCCCTGTAAAGCTGCTAAAAAAGCAAATGGAAATTATTTGTCCTTGCTGCAGCAGAAATAAGGAACTAGTCAGACTATCTCAGCAACGGCAGAAACATCTCATTCCCTCCTACTACCTCAAATTTCACCAAGTAAGAAAATCAAAACTAAAGTGCATATTCAGAATGACAGGGCTGAGAAACTTCAAGCTAGAGGGGAAGATTGGCTCCCAACAAACTCCGCAGTTCTCTTCTGCTGACAGCACATAGCAGCAATTAAATTTGTCAAACCTTACAGTGTAAACGAAAAAGCCATAATCAAAACGTTATGCATCACAAACACACTGGTGCATGGAATAGATGCATAATACCCCAGTCAGGCACAGGATGGGGATCGGAAATTTTCAGAGCTGCCTTGTTTTCCCTCTTTACTGGGGAGTTCCAAGAATCCCGCACATGAAGGTTGGTGAACTGTTGCCAGCCTTTCACACAGCGTCCTGCAGACACTACAGGAATACTACAGAGCAGTGTTCCTCCTGCAGCCAATAATGCACATTTCAGAAGCAGCAGAATTCTGCATCCTTTGCTGTGACAAACATGTCTTTGATATAGCAAGAACAGGGAGGTGATGAATACAGAAACATAGAATCCCCTAGGTTGGAAAAGACCTTCAGGATCATCACATCCAACTGTCAACCTGACCGATCCAAGTCCCATCACTAAACCATGATCCTAAGTGCCACGACCCCATGTCTCTTAAATACCTCCTGGGATGGGAAATCCACCACTTCCCTGGGAAGCCTATTCCAATCCTAGACTGCTCTCTCTGTGAAGAAACTCTTCCTAATGTCCAATCTAAACCTTCCCTGGTGCAACTTGAGACCATTCCCTCATGTCCTGTTACTCGTACCTGAGAAAGGAGACTGAAGCCCTCCTTGCTGCAGCCTCCTTCCAGGGAGTTGCAGAGAGCCTTGAGGTCTCCCCTCAGCCTCCTCTTCTCCAGACTAAACAACCCCAGTGCCCTCAGTGGCTCCTCACAATTCTTGTCTTCCAGTCCCTTCACCAGTTCCGTTGCCCTTCTCTGCACATGCTCAAGCAGCTCAAGGTCCTTCTGCGAGTGAGAGGCCCACGGCTGAACACAACATTTGAGGTGCGGTCTGCTCAGGGGAGAGCTGCGGACAAGGAACAACCCCGTGTCCTGCTGGCCACACGTTTCTGATGCAGGCCAGGATGCCATTGGCCTTCTTGGCCACCTGACATTTTGCTGCCTCATGTTCAGCCGGCTCTTGACCAGCACCCCCAGGCCCTTTTCTGCTTGGGCAACTTCCCAGCCACTGCTCCCCAGGCCTGTACCGCTGCACAGGGCTGTTGGGACCCACGCGCAGCACCCGGCACTTGCCCTGGTTGGATGTCTTGAGGTTGGAATCGGCCCATCAACCCAGCCTGTCCAGATCCCTCTGCAGAGCCTTCCTGCCCTCAAGGAGTTTGACAGTGCCACCTACCTTGGTGTCACTGTGAACTTAGTGAGGGAGCACTCCATCCCCTCCTCCCAATCACTGCTAAAATTGTGGAAGAAAACTGGCCCCAGGACGGAGCCCCAGGGAACGCCAGAGGTGACCGGCCACCGACTGAGTTGAACCCCATTCCCTGGGAGCCTTTGAGCCAGTTCTGCAGCCAGCGAGCCGTACACCCATCTGAGCCCTGAGCCGCCAGCTTCTCCAGGAGAATACCGTGGGAGGTGGTGGCAAATACTTGACTAAAATCCCGGTAAACAACATTCACAACTTTGCCCTCATCAGCTAAGCAGGGCTTTCTGTCATAGAAAGAGACCAGGTTATTCACGCAGGACCTGCCTGCCCTTCATAAGCCCACACGGGCAGCTTCTGATCACTCACTTGTGCCATATGTGCCGTGTGATGGCACTCAGGGTGCTCTGCTCCGTAACCTGCCTTGGCGCAAGCTCAGCCTGACAGGTCTGTAATGCCCTGCAGCCTCCTTCCTGCCCTCCTTGTACACTGGAGTCACACTGGCCAACCTCTACTCACCCGGGACCTCCCTGTAGATTATTGAAAGTGGCAGGGCAAGCACTTCCACAGCTCCTTCAGCAGCACCCTTGGGTGAATCTCATCTGGCCCCACAGACTTATGAATGCTCAAAGAATATAGAAGGTGACTTACACTTTCCTAATGATGTTTATAAGCCTTTTCCCCTTAAAAAATATATTGTCTATCTGCAAGAAATGCAGCTGAATTTCATTACTTATTGTGAGCAAAATGTAAGCCTAAGCATTAGAATTAACTGCCTTGTGACAGGGGAACAAACATAAAGCAGTAGGGAAGAAGAGATTGCTTGTTTTTCACATCTGTCCTGGAAAATGATACACGACTGGTAAAAGTTACGTGCTCACAAATACAAGAAAGTTCACGTCAACTAAAGGAAGGCTGTAGAGAAGGATTAAAAAAAAAACTCTACACTTATTTAATTGCAACAACTAGCTAACATATGGAATATAAAAGTTGCAAAGATACAGTCACCTGATATTTTCCTTTCAGACAGGCTGATGAGAAGCACATTGAAGATGCGCAGAAACTACAACAGGCAAAAATCTAGAAGGAGCTGAAATAATATTGCTTCTCTTTTCGACTTAAGAGAAAAAAGCTACCACACTTACAGAAAACTCAGACTTCCTCATTTAAAAGAGCAGAAAGATAGAAGCCTGCTTAGTATTTTTACAGGACCTATTTAAAGTTGATTATTGTCAACACAAAAAGTTTAGTTATAAAGGAAATCAAATAATCTATAACAGGCTATTCTACTTTGTAATAAGCAAGAAGTTGGGACAAATTGGCTAGAGTCACTAAAAACGTTGGAAGTTTGGACAAAGTGGCTAGAGCACATTAAGATCTACCACCACTAGTGGCTTTCTTCTATTTGACAAAGTGGAATGGTCAGGCCTATTAGCTCAGCATATTAAAGGACGCTAAACATGAAAAAGGCAGCTGAGCCTCAGGCAAACTTCACCTCCAAACCACGCTACAGGACATCAAGTAACCCCTAGCAGCCCAGTACAGGAACAGTCAAGAAGCATTAACACTGTAAAAAGCAACAGCAACCTGTTTTCTGAATCCTGGACGTTGCAGCCACTCATTCCCACACATTACTCCCCAGCATTATCAGCGCATAGCCTGTAACCTTGCAAACACCTAAGAACTTCTATTCTGGTATCTGTTACAGATAACTAAGACGAGCAGACTTCCATCGGGCATCTTACAGTATCCAGCACTTCCACTGGAAAACACTAATAAGAGTCTGCATTTAAAAAGGGGGACTAGGTACAAACCCATAGTATTTACTGGTTTGTTCCTCAATCCCAGTGATTCCTTCAGAGCAGGAGAGGCTATTTCTGAAAATCCTGAATAAGAGAATGCAGTTTTGATTCTTGAAACAGAAGAAATTCTGCTCCCCAATCCCAGGGCTGTAGGAACTGCAGCTATGCTTGGTAGCGTTAATAAAAAAAAGTTACTTACATGCTGGAAGTCCTCCGGGATGGGGGCTCTGATTGAGCATCTTCTGTTTCTTTGTGTTCAGCTACCTGAGGTGCTAGAGGTGAGACTTGTGGTTCTGTGAACAAATCAAAACACTGTTTCCACAACTCAGTCTAGCAAGAATGTCAAAAAGTAGCTGTTGTGGTTTAACCCTGCCAGCAGCTAAGCACCACACAGCCGTTCACTCACCCTCCCCCCTCCCTGTCTGGGATGGGGGAAAGAAACAGGAAAGTGAAGCCTGTGGGTTGAGACAGAGACAGTTAATTAAGACAAGAAAATAATAATAATGTGTATGAAACAAGTGATGTACAATGCAATTGCTCACCACCCACTGACTGATGCCCAGCCTATCCCTGAGCAGCCGTTGTCCCCACCCCAGGCAGCCACCCCTATCTATTGTTCAGCATGATGCCAGGTGGTATGGAATACCCCTTTGGCCAGTTGGGGTCAGCTGCCCTGGGTCTGTCCCCTCCCAGCTCCTGCTGCACCCCCAGCCTGCCCGCTGGCAGGGCAGAGCGAGGAGCTGAAATGTTCTCGGCTTGGTGTAAGTGCTCTGCAACAATTACAACATCAGTGTGTTACCACCACTCTTCTCATCCTGATCCAAAACACAGCACCCTAGCAGCGACTAGGAGGGAAGTTAACTCTATCCTAGCTGAAACCGGGACAGCAGCAAAGTGTTAAATATGCACTATGTTTTTTAAACTAAGTTTATTAACGAGTTAAAACAAAGAACTAGTGAAACCCATTTGGGTTCTACTCCTAGGAAGGCTGCCACGTATGACGGCAAACGGCGGCAGCAGGGCTGAGGTTTGAGACGAGTACCGCCGGAGCACCTCCGCGGCTCACGCCCCGCCCCACAGCGACCGGCGGCACCAGGACTGTGGGCGTTCGTCGGCATCAGAACATTGAGGGAAGAGAATTTTCAACCATCTTCAAACCCGCCCGGTTGCCCCCCGCGCTACTCACGGTTCTGGATGACCCTCCGCAGCAGGCCCCGCGGCGTGGCGTTGTCCAGCTCGGGGAAGGCGGCTGGCCGCTGCCTCGGCGGGGCTCTTTTGACGGCGGCGTCGCCCTTCCCGGGGCCGGACCCACCCTGAGGGCACACACCGGGGGCAGCTCAGAGCCGGGCCATGCCACCCCCCCCTTCCCGTGCCCGTGCGGGACGGCCCCGCCGCCTTACCCGAAGCCGGTCCCCGAGGCTGCGCCTCCCGCTGCGCCTGGCCTCGCGCCGCGCCCTGACACCGTCCATGGCGGAGCTGCGCCCGGTAACGCCAACGGCCCCGGTAACGGCCCCGCTAACGGCCGCTCCCGCCTCCCGCCGGGCCACCTCTCGCGAGCGCGCGGCGCCTCACGGGAGGCGGGGGCGGGGCGGAGGCGGGGCGGCCCTGCCGCCGGCGCGGTGCACCCTGGGAGCCGTAGTCCCGGGGCGCAGCGCAGTGTGGGGCGCGTAGTTCCGGCGCGGCGGCGGCGGCGGCGCTCGGCCGCCCGTTCGGCGCGGTGCATTGTGGTCCGCGTAGTTCCGGTGCGGCCTCGGCGGGCGGCGTCGGCGGGCGGCGAGAGGCCGCGGTTGGCCTTGTGGGATCTGTAGTTCGGCGGCGGCCCGCGCCCGCTCTCCCCGCCGCCGGGGCCTGCCGCGGCCCCCCCCGGGAGGCCGGCCCGCCATGCCGGGCTTCACCTGCTGCGTGCCGGGCTGCTACAACAACTCGCACCGCGACAAGGCGCTGCACTTCTACACCTTCCCCAAGGACGAGGAGCTGCGGCGCCTCTGGCTGAAGAACGTGTCCCGGGCGGGCGTCAGCGGCTGCTTCAGCACCTTCCAGCCCACCACCGGCCACCGCGTCTGCAGCGAGCACTTCCAGGGCGGCCGCAAGTCCTACCTGGTGCGGGTGCCCACCATCTTCCCCCTGCGCGGCGTCAACGAG
>CM021707.1:765403-781849 GCA_011074415.1 Stictonetta naevosa
AGGGCCCCGGCCCCGCCGCCGGGGCCCCGGCAGGGGGCGCGGCCGAGGACGTGAAGCCCATCGACCTAACGGTGCAGGTGGAGCTCGGGGCCGCGGCTGCAGCCGGGCCCGGCCCCGGGAGGCTGCCGGTGGCGGCGGCGGTAGGGGAGGAGGGTCCGGTGGAGGGCGGCCCCCCGGACCACTCGTACTCGCTGTCGTCGGGCACCACGTCGGAGGAGCTGCTGAGGAAGCTCAACGAGCAGCGCGACATCATCGCGCTGCTGGAGGTGAAGATGAAGGAGATGAAGGGCAGCATCCGCCGCCTGCGCCTGGCCGAGGCCCAGCTCCGCGAGGAGATCCGCGAGAAGGACCGCCTGCTCCACGCCGCCAGCGCCGGGGCCCGCAAACGCCACGGGCTCTGAGGGCGGGGGGCGCCCGGCCCGGCCCGGGGCTCCCGGCCCGGCGGGGCTCCGGGTGGACAGAGCGGAGATGGGCCCGGCCGCGGCCCCGCTGCCCCGGGCTCCCGCTGCCCGCTTCCCCCCGCCCCGCCGCCGCCGAAGCCGCCCCCACGGAGCTCAGCCCGCGCCGTCGGATCCGGCCGCTGCCGAGGAGCTGCCGAGCCCCGTTCTGAACGCGGTGCTCCCCCGGAGCTAACGCTGCCCGCGCCGGGCCCTCCAGCATCCCCCGTGGGCTGGCAGCGGTGGAAAGAAAGCATTTGTTGTGGTTTAGGGTAGATGGGTCCCCATGTCACCACTAAGTGGACGTAGGGTATCGGTTTTCAGCAAACAAATTCGCTCCTGTGCTGGGTGAGGTTAACAGGAACGCTACCCCCTGGAGAAGGCCTGTCTGAAAGCATGGTTGGCACTATACCCGTCATAGGAATGAACAACAATGTTTTGCTTGGCCTCGCTTAGCAGAGGCACGAGGAAAGCTTTAGAAACCCTCTCAGGGTGCTGTGTTTCTTCAGTAAATTACTGATGCCATAAAAGACTGCCGTTTCTAGTGTGAAAGAATCCCCAAATTAAAGAGTGCTCTTGTACTATGTAGTTTTTGCTTTCTCCGCAGTGCATACGTATTTGTTACAGATGTCTCGATGCTCTCAACACTAGCAAGGATTACGGTCTGGTACAAAGAACCTGGTGACATTTGATGGCTGTAGTTTATCTCGTTGGCTTAAGAACTCCCTCTCATGAAACAGAAGCTTTGTAACGTGTTGGAATTTAAATCCTTGGCTTTCGTTCAGCGAACTGGGATGAAGCAGAAGTCAAGCAAATTTATCTGCAGTGGTTGCAAACCCTTGCTGTCTAATCCTAAAGTAGTTGGCATGACTAATAATCTGTACCTTAGGCAAGACCTTACTGAAATGTGCTTGCGTGTTCTAAACTGAGATGTAAGAGTATTGTAACAAATCTACGTGGAATGATTGTGTAGTTTCTGTTTCTAGCCAGTATTAGTCCCCTCACTTTCAGTGACAGGAAACCAAATCAAAGTTGGCTAGAAAGCTGGTGGAGCGAGGGTAGCAAGGGTACTAGCTTGGCCTGAGCGCGGACTTCCAGATTAGCCAGCAGAACGGATCCGGCAGTGCTTTCCAGGAGGAGGGCATCTGGCGCGCCTCCGTGGCTCTGTCTCTGTGCGTGCTTAGGGGGCAGTGATGTGTGTTGAAAACAAAAGGCAGTTCACCACAGTGTGCCCATAACTCCTTCTGAGGGAATGCCCAGACAGCTTCTGGGGCTGTGAGATCTTCTTCCTCCTGTACTCAGAATGTGTTACGCTCGGTAGGTCGGGATGTCAATTTTACTAAATTTTATATAAGTATTTTCTAAATGTAAAAAGTATCTTTAGTTTGAAAATATTGTAATCTTTGTAACACTGGCTAACATAGCTTTACAACTGTCCGTTTCAATGCTCTCTGTATGAGTGAACAAAAGGGCACATTGGCATTTGGTAGCTGGAGGTTTATCTATCGATCATGTAGCCAGTTCAGCGGAAGGCATTGGTTGTCAGAGCCTGCTATGTGATGCATGGGTCATTTCGTTATTAATGTGTGTACTGAGTTGGATGGTTGACCGTGAGGATACTACAGGCCTATTCATGTACTAAGTATTTCCCGTTATTTCATTTTAATTTATTTTCTCCCATCTGATATGTAGCTCTAACTTCAGCTCTGTGGTGTACTGATTTTCCTGCAAGTCAAGTAAGCGGCAAGGTTTTTTTTGTTTGCTTTTTTCTTTTTTGTAGGGAAAGCAGATACCTGCTCTACCATCTGATTTAGCATACCTAATTGGTCCAGCAGATCTATGCTCCCATGAAGACAATAGGCAGCACAACGTCTCTCCTTACAAACGAGACCATTTGTGCACCCTAGCTTCTTGAGAACGTGCGCGTTGTAACAGTCATGGTACTTTTTTTTTACCATTGGAATGCACTTCAGGATGTTCAGCCATTTGGCCTGCTGGACTGGTTAACTGCTGGACTGTTTGACTTCTCCAGGTTACACTGAGGTGCTAACATGCTTAATTTTAATAAAGTATATTTTGTTTTGTTATGTTTCCTGCTTCCATGCTCTGTAATTGTGAAGGGTTCACAGAGGGGTTGTTCCTGCAATTGGACAGGTATCGTTCAGCGTGTTGCAATGTGTTCTGTCCAAAGTAGCAAAATGTCCTTCTGTTTAACCAAAGGAACTCTTTAATTTCCATGAATAATGATCCATTTAAAAAAATAACATTGCCTTTTGGTTGGCAGTAGTAGTTCTACAACATCCTCATCTCCGGACATCAAGTTTCCTTTTAAATACTGACTCACTGCTTCCGCCCTCTCAGTGGGGGTCAGGTTTTATCAATGTGATAGTTTTGATTTGCTAAACATTCATCTCAAAGACTGGCGTACCAAATGAAATGAAAACAGGACATCTGCAGCTAGGCTGACTGGATTTCTGAAGGGTTGGTGGCTGCAGCTTGACTTCTCTTTTGGAATGGTTTTTATTCCTCAGGAACTCCACAGCTGCAACAGCCCGGAGTTCACTTCACATAGGGTGAGGAAGAGGAGTTTGAGGTCTGCTCAGTGCAATCATGTGCCTGTCTGCTCAGGACTAGAGCTGTTCTGATGAGTGAACAGCTACTACGACAACAAACAGCCTCGAAATAGTCAGGAGCACTTTGAGCAGCGAGAGCTGACTTCCCACGCAGTACTTCCACCAGAGGGACAACACGAGGCTCACGCACCACACATGTGGCTGAGCAAGGGGAAAGCATGGCCTCCTGAAAACCAGCCCACTGCAGTGTGCAGGGACGAGCTAGCATGTAGCATCTGCAATAGAAATGCGTGATTCTACTTCCCAAAGTTCCTCATTGCAGATTATTAGAACTATTAGTGTTTAATAAGTGTAAGGGGCAATTGCAGCTGGTGCTTCACACATCCCTTTCTTGTGTTGAACTAGAAACATTAAATGACAAAAGCAACAATTTTTCCTCTTGCATACTTTCCGCCATTTGCTGCTAAATTAAGGTAAGTGAGCAACTGTATGGGCAGTGAATTAAGAGGCTATTTCTGTGGGAAGGTATCTTAGTATGTAAACAAATAAACTGTTATTGTTCAACACAAATGCTTTTTCTTCCATTTTAACTCCTCACCTTTCTGCATCCTGTGTTCTGATCTGGCATATACCCTCCCAGTATTCTTCAGCCAGCACCAACTATCTCTGGTTGCTACATTCCTGTGTGTAGGACTTAATGTTTAGTTAGAATCGTTCCAAGGGAAAACCTTAACTGCATCTTCAGAACAAAACAGGGGAAAGACGCAAAGAAGTTTCTTTCCAATGCAAAACCCTCTCTCCTGTAGATGAAACCCTAACCAACTTCTCTCTATGTGCATGAACAAGGCTTGCTCGATTCACCTATATTTTAAAGAACAGTACTGCTCCCATTACGTTATTGGATATACAGTTGTTTTCATGACTTCTGACACAGCATCTTGCCAGGTGGGTTCCTCCACAAAGAGTATTCTCCAGGGCTCTGTTCAAACCGTTTATCTGCGTTACCTACTGCCTCTGCTCACAGTCCTGCCCTCCACAGTTCCTACTCTGCCTTGTGACCTGAGCCCTGACGTGTCCAGGACTGAACAGGGCAGAAGTTACTGTGCCAGTGAACATCATTATGCAGAGGCTGGAGGCTCCTCTGGGAATTGGTGTTCTAGAAAGCATGGACGGATAGGCTGGGTGGTGAATGTTACTCTGATACAGCCTCAGACTTCCCTGCTCTCTGTACAGAGAGAATAGTTAAAATTCTGGGCTAGGTCAGGGCAAAATTGAGAGAGAAAGCACCAACAATTTCCAAATTTCTGCTCCTTGCCCTTTTCCTTCTCAGCATCCCACCACATCTCCTCTTTTCTGTCATGGCAGGGGATTTGAGGTCTGTGTGGGGCACCCCCCTCCTGTGCAGGCTGGCTGCCCTTGCTACTCTTGACCAGAGCCCAGGCAGTCAGAAAGGCTCCTGGTATCATTCCTAGATCCAGGCAGCAGCAGCCTCCCAGGACCAAAGGCTAGGAGAAGGTATCTAAAGCTTTCACTTCCATCCTGAGCATAACAAAGGAGCACTCCTAGGGTCCTTCCCAGCCTGGGGCAGGTCGCAAACTCAGCATTGCCTAAGGCCTGGGTAAGAAGCTGCCAAGGATAATCAGTCAGGGTGGGTGCTGCCCAGCCAAACGCATGTCTTTGTTGTGCGCTTCACAGAACAGTCTGGTCTTTACTGTTGTGCTTATTCTAGTTTTTAGACTGCCAATTTTCTAGGGTAAAATTTCTCACTTATCTACTTCCACAGAGCATGCAGCAAATCAGGGCTCCGACGCTGTCTAGGTTCCTAGGAGACAACATTCTTAACCACTGCCAAAAAGTGAGGAATCTGTTTAACACAGCTGTTGTCCAGTCAGTTCTCACTTCAGAGGCCTGACGGTTTCCCAGCAGGAATGCTGCAGTTCAGACAGGTGGGCTGGGACAGCCCCAGCCCCCAGGCAGGTGGCTGCAGGGCACCAGCCACACCTGCACCAGTCCCACAGCTGATCTGTGCAGGCAAAGCACACCGTGTGGTGTGCTCTTCTGGATGATGATTTTACCACCTGCTGGTGGGCCTTCACAGCTTTGCTCTTCTCCCTGGGTTAGGGCACAACCTTCAGTACACCCCTTCTGATAGAAAATGCTTTAGAAACAGCTCTCACGCACTCTAAAATCCAGTTACTTCCTTTCTCAGCATGATCCATTCAGCCCTCTGCATCCTGTTTCTACTTTTTCCCCCAAATCATATAGCAATTCACTCTCAAATTCTTACTGTCTGTCCTTCAAATATTAAAAACTACACTGCACAGAGCAGAAAGGAGCTACCATGGATGGACCAGCACATCCTAAAAGATACATATCCCATTATCGTGGCTACTACAGGAACAGTAGAAGGAAATTCAGTACTGTTATCACGAGGCCTGCAAGTTCCAGATGGGCCCTGCATTTGGAACTGACTCAACAACACAACAGATACAACAAGGGATCCTACAAGGGTCTATGTAATGCACATCACTTTGCCTCTCCATGCGAAGAACAAATGAGTAGATTTTTCCTGTATTTTCACAGGTTGGCATAGGTGTGCAATCAGGCCTGTTCCTAGGTGCTCCTAAATAAATCTGGTGGGTCAGGGTTGCTGTGCACAAAGTATTTACCTGTATAAGTGTCACAGACTCCATGACTTAAATCTGTTTGGTTTTGCTCATGACACAAATCCTTAAGCTGAGTCCACACGGACCTCTGGTCAGGGTGGTGCCAGGGAAGCTGACAGCTCTCCCTGGGCAAGGAAGACGTTTCCAGCAGCCACAACGTGCAGAGCACATGGATGCATGGAGGTCTGCAAACATCATGATAAAGGCAATGGAAAATTTCATCTCATTTCCCCTAGGCGTGAACCAGCACCTAGTAAAAAAAAGAAGGGGGGAAGAGAGAAATACAAAACAAAACAAACAAAAAACACTATTTGTTGTGCAGTTATTCTTCTGTTGGACTCCACTAGTGAAGTATCAGCTCCCTGCATTCACCGTTTCCAGCTCATGTGAGGGAAGAAGCCATGAGGCAGAGACAGGTACAGTGCTGGTACTCAGTTTTACCTCTTTCAAATAGGAGAAAACTCCCAATAAGTGAGAAAACGTGGAAAACCCTGACTGGCTCTTTCAGTGGCTTGTCAGACAAGCCTAGGGAAGAGGCTCAGTGCTGGCCACCTTCAGTCTCCTTTCCGATTTCCTCAGCCTTCAGCAGCAAGCCCAGGCAGACGTATTAAGGACACATCCTCAATGCTGCCTCGAAGCAGCAGATGGGCAGCGCTCGGGTTTGTAGGCAGAGCTGGGGGCCTACAGAGCTGGGCCAGTGCTCATTAGTTGGCACAGGACAGCAGCTGAGCTATATTTTGGGCTGTCCCATAACCCCAACTGCCGGGTCGTGAAGAGTTCTGCACCTCCATGAGCCTCCCCTGCTGCTGCTGTGGTGTCTGCGACCTTATCGCACTGCACAGGTACCTCAAAGGAGGCCGTAGCAAGGTGTTCTCCCACATGCCTGGTGACAGGACGAGGGGGAATGGGCTAAAGCTGCACCAGGGGAGGTTTAGGCTGGATATCAGGAAGAACTTCTTTAGTGAAAGGGTTGTAAGGCATTGGAATGGGCTGCCCAGGGAAGTGATTGAGTCACCGTCCCTGGAGGTCTTTAAAAGACGTTTAGACGTAGAGCGTAGGGTACAGTTTAGTGGAGGACTTGTTATGTTAGGTCAGAGGTTGGACTGGGTGATCTTGGAGGTCTCTTCCAACCTAGGTGATTCTGTGCGATTCTGCGTGCGGGACCGAGTCAGTGCCTGCAGAAGAGCCACCTGCTTGGCAGCACCTATTAGAAGTCATTTTTGGACCACCCAACTTCTTTCCCCAGAAGCGAGCTGGGCCTTTATTCAGAATTGGTTTTAGTGGTACAGCTTTTGTCAGGGGCGCTGACTGAACTTCAGCAGGCGCAGACCCCGCTGCCGGGAGCTCCTCGCCCGCCCCCTCCCCCGCGCTCCGCCACTATCCCACAGTGCTCCGGGGCCCCTCCCGCGGGCCCAGCGCCGCGCGGTCTCCTTCCTTTCATTCAAATGAGCTCCCGCGGGCGGCGGCGCGGGGCACGCCGGGACTTGTAGTCCTCCACGCCCCTCCCCAGCGCGCTCCGCAGCGGCCGGCCGGACTCGCTGTCCCGGCGTGCCGCGGGGCGGGGCTGGGGCGGGGCGGGGAGCGCGGGCGAGAGAAGCTGAGGGGGTTCGCGCCGCGCACGGGGCCGCCGCCGCCGCCGCCATAGTGGGAGCCGCGGGGTGAGTGCGGGGGGCGGCGGCGGGGCCGGGCCGGGGCCGGCGGGGCGCTCCCGGGCCGGGGACGGCGGCCGGGGCCAGCCCTGACCTTCCCCGTCTTTGAGGCGCGGAGCTCGGAGGGGCGGCGGCCGGGGCCCGGCGCTCGGCGGCTGAGGGAGCGGGTGGGACCTGCCAGGGGTGGGGTGGGGGTGGGGGGGACGGCCGAGGGGCGGCAGGAACGTGCCGCCGGTAACGGCCGCCGCGTGTCCGCGCCCCGCCGGCAGGCAGCGAGGAGCCCGGGGCGGGTGCTCGGCGCCCCGCTGGGCCCCTCCGTTCCTTCCGCTCGCAGCGGCCGGCAGCCGGGCTGCCTTCTGCCGCTTCCCGTCGCCGCCTCCAGCTCCCGAACGGTGCCGGAGCGCGGGGCGTGAGGGAGGGGCTGTGAGGGGGCCGAGCGCTGTGTCCCAGGCTCGCCGCAGCCCGTGGTCCTCCTTCAGCTCCATCGCTTCCAGAGGTAACGGGGTCCGCGTGTGCCTCTGGTGTTGCAGTCCAGCCGGAACGAAGGGCAGGTAAATACAGGTAAATGCAGGTAAATGCTCGAGGCGGGCAGGGTCCGGCCGCGGAGCTGCCGCTTGGAAGTTGAACCTCATCCCTTAGCCAGCCTCCCTCTGGGGTTAACGCCTCTTCTGATCCCTCCTCTGTGAGGAGCTGCGCTCAGGCGGTGCTTTCTGTGTTCGCTCGGTGACTTTCAAGTTTTGATAGTGACGGGAAAAAAAAAAAAAAAAGGCATTTCACAGGTTAGTGTGTGGAACTAGAGAAATGAGTGTATATGCCCTCATTAGCAGTGACACATCTATTTTGAAATACGTCTTGGCTTCCTTTTGTACCACTTAACTGCCTTCCAACCAGACTCCTAACTGTCACTATGTGTTCCTCCCTACAACATTGCAAGGTCTTCAGTAGGTGAGTTGAAATTTATTTGCTTTAACGTCAATTTTTCTTCCAGTTTTTTAGAAAACTGAAAATTCGAACGACTTCCTGCAATTCTCTGCTGGGGTTTCTTTGGTCCCTGTTGTAAATGAGAGGAGCGTAGCAGTTAGTGGAGTAGTTAGCAGAGTATAGTATGTTTTGTGTCGGCGTTGCAGTACCTACTAAGTGCTGATAACACTCTTAAGTATGATTTCTTTGTTGCTTTTAAACTCCCAAATACTGGAGCATCACAGGCAGCTTTAGTATTTGTGCATGACCAAGTTGTGTGCCTCCATACCCAGTGTCTGGAAGTAGGAACTGTTGTGAGCTTGTAGGAGAAAAAGGAAGCAAAGAAGAATAAAAACACGGGGTTTGAAGCATGAGGTAGGTAGGTAGATACCGCACAAAAAGTTCTGGGGTTTGTATTTATTTTTTTCTCCCTTGTCCTTCTTCCAGGCGTGTGTTGCAAACCTGAAGTTTAACTAAAAATCCAAGACTGTTCATGTGGAGGTGAGGCTTAACAAGCCATACTCACACACGAGAAAACTATTGGTAATAACGCATGCTGGAGATTTTCTTCCATGTTTCCATGACTGCTGTCAATCGATAAGAAAGGAAAGCTTTGCCTAAACCTAAAATGGGGTAATATAATGCAAAGTTATCTAGGTCCTCTTGCGTTTAGCACCACACCAAAGTACATAGAGCTGTGTTTTTAGGGGTGAGCACCTCTGTGCTGTCTGGTTCAGGGCTGTTATTCACACAACTGGCAACTTGGACAAGCATACAACTGATTGCTTTTAAATATGCCAAACCTCAGCTGTGAACAGTAAGAAAACTTGCAAGGCTCAAATTGCAGTTCTTGATAGAAGATCTATCTAGAATAAAAGTGAATACTGAATATTACTTAGCTACAGAATCTTTCTGTACACGAATAAACCTTATGAAATTTCAATTATTTTCTACAGAAAAATGGTTTGACTGAAACATGGTATCGCTGCTTCCATAACTTAAAAAGTAGTTCTTAGTTTTCTCTTAACCTGAAGCAGCTGTCATAACAGTCATGGATAGATAGAAATACCTGGTAGTCTGCTCTTTCTAGGAGACTAAATGTTACATTGTCTGCCTATAAGGTAAAGAAAAGTGCGGTTCAGCTGTGTTCCTCCTCCATTACCTTAAAGCTGGCCAGGCTTGATTGAGTCCCTCCTGGGGAAAAGAGAAGCAACTTCAGCCATGTAAACTTGAATTCAGTTCCCGGATTGCCTCAAGAATGGTGTGAAAAATTGCCAGATGTGTTGTTCTGACTTAACAGTAAAACATTATTTTATACATAATCAGGTAAGCCAATAATAAATAATTTAAAGTTGCCTAGGCTGACACTTTGGCTGTTGGGTCGTCAGGTTGCGGATAGGATGAGCGTCAAACTGAAAGTTTTTCCAGAGTCTTCCCATGTGTTTTGCTTAGTAATCTAAGTAGCCCTGCGCTTGCAAACAGCTGTAAACAGAGCAATATACTTCAGGCTGGCGTAATTCCTGCATTAATTTGTTTTGATGAAGTTAGAGGAGAAGAAAATAGAAAGACTGAGAAGTGGAATGTCAATTTTCCGTATTTTTCCTAAGGAAACTGTCTGCTCCTTGTCACTCTTCTCCGTTCTCCCTTTCCATCTTTCTGCTGTGCACATACCCAGACTTAATTATTTCTAGACCTCCAAGCTTACTTAGCATAATGGAATTTCTTGCGTGATGCAGCCCATAGCAATTACAAGGTGAAAGCCTGTGTTCAAGCCAGTAGGTTCTGATTGGCCTGGAGCAATAATTTTGAGATTTTTAACCTCTGTGGATCAGTGAGCTGCTGTGGAGATGATGGCAGAACATACCTAAGAGAAGTGTTTTTTTCTTCAAGTTTGCACCTCGACTGGAATTTTGAAATGGTTTTCAAACTAAGAAATACTGACAGCTGCTAAGCTGGAATTTCTCCGGAAGTGATGGAGCGCCTGTAAGGTCAGTGACTGGTAACGGGTGGTGTCCCCGTGTCAGCGCCCCTATTTCATCCCCCCTGCGTTCTGCCTGCCCCGAGCTTTCTTCGTGTGGGAAACAGAAGGCCTGAGGGGGCTTAGCCCTAGCCTTCTGCTACTCGAAGGATGCGCATCAGGAAAATGGAGCTGGGCTTCTCACCAAGGCACGTGCTGGGGGGCTGGAGAAAGGGGCAGAAGCTGAAGCAAGAGGGTTCTGGTTGGACCTGGGGGAGGCTTATTCTGCAGGACAACAGTCAGGCAGCTAAACAGATTTCCCGCAGGGGTTATGTGGTCTCAATCATCATTTTTTTGGGATCAAAGTAGATAAAAAGGCGTGGGTGACGTGGACTGATCTAGCTGAATCTGCTTTGAGCTGGAGGCTGGAGCTCCTGAAGTCCCTTACAACCTGAATTATTCAGTGACTCTATGGTAATTTGCTTAGTGTCTTCTGTTGACAGTGTATGTCTTTGCTAGAGGCAGATAATCTGCTATCAGAGGATTCTTGGTGTAGGTATTAGGTGATCTACCTGTTTGAGAGACCATTAATCCTGTGATACTGGTTCTGTTGTGTTCCTAGAATGTGTGCATAGGAGAAAGTCCGGGCTTTGCATGTTTTAGGGGCAATAGAAAAGAGACTGAGGGAGAAATAGCAGAAAGACTATTTACTTTTTTTCTCCAGCAGTATCAAGATTCTCACGCTTTCATTCTGAGCGGTCAAAACTACACGTGTGGTGGTAGGTGCATGCGCAACAGGAACCGAAACCACTGCGAGTTCGTCCATTGTCTGTATTTGCTTCTGTTAATCAGTAGCGAAGGGTGCAGCGGCTGATGGGCTGGGTGATGTTTGCCATGGCTCCACAAGTGCCTCTGGACCTATAGCACCCGTTAAAGGGAGCACTGGCGCTCTATTGTGCTGATCTTCTCATCTTCCAGCAAACAGCCTGCCAGCTTGGTGTGCTTCAGCTTGAATCCTGTCTTAGAGCTTAACTTTGGTGCAGTGCTGTGTAGAGCCAGCTTTCATGTTCAGGGAGAGCGGTTTGTTTGTGCTCGGATCACTTAGGGAGGCAGTGTAGTCGTACTCGGGAACTGGATGGTGATATCTTCCCTCTCCAGCAGCATGTTAGAGTATGGGTGTGAGGCTTCTCTCTTTAAATTGTCTTTTTTGATTTTCTGCAGATCAGGAGGGCTTTCCTGAGCTTATTTGCTTGTGCTGGTTGCTCTTTGATTCCTTGTAGCTTCCTTGTCCACCTCACAGTGTGAGTTGCGAAAGGATACTGCTCATTAGTGCTCATCAATCCTACATACATATGACACTAAACACTAGTTTTCATTGTCATTTTTGGAAAACGTGTGGTTCTTACAGAAATGCCGGCATGCCAGGCTTGAATTCAAGATCTGGTTGTGGTAATTGATAGCAGTCAGCTTACATATGGCCTGCTCTGATAACGCCGCAAACACCACCGCTGCTTGGAACAAGTGTTTGGTCTTTCTCCATCCTGCAGAGGTGCGATGACAGGCCACCTTCTCCAAATGTTTCTGGTGCTTCAGGGAAGGTGATCTGATGGTTTGTCTGTCAACAGGTGCCAAAGTAAAGAGGCGGCTTTTCCTCGAGGCACACCTCCGAATAGCTCTGGTGATGCCACTTGAGGAGAAGGACGGACTTTGCGCTGCAGCGTGTGGACAGAATCACCTCCAGGTTGCTCCGGACAGAATCACCTCCAGGTTGCTCCGGACAGAATCACCTCCAGGTTGCTCCGTGGCTTCTTGCTAAGGCAGCAGTGGGAAGAGTTTTCAGCCAGACCTTGGGCCGGAGCATGGGCCTTTTGGAAGTCCCTTTCCTGTTGGGGGCTTTGCATTTAGGAAGGGCTGGTATCACAGCAGACTGGGAAGTTTATCGTGGTGTAGGTATGAATTCCAGATGTTGAATGCAGGAGCTTTGCTGTGGGGTCAGGGATGTGGCAGTGCCAGGCTGAGCCTTGTGCTGGCTCTGGGACAGGGATGCTGGGGATGTGCCTGGTGCCACATCGGTCAGGAGTCGTAGGGAGCGTGGCAGGACGTGCAGAGGGCAGCAGTTGGTGCTTGAGGATGTCAGGGTGTGACCTGGCAAAGGAAAACTCGGTGCAGACCTCGCTGAGAAGTCCCCGGTACAGCAGGGATAGAGTTCTGCAGTGTCGGCATGTACCCATTGAAGGGAAAGCTGCTGGCAGCTGCAACTTTTGTGCGTTGCATTGGGTTTCAGTTTGAACACTGACTGCTGGCTGGTGTTGGAGGTGGGGATAAAGTCTATAATATGAGCAGATTCCAGGAAATTTAACAAGTAATGTGAGTCAAATTATTACACTCCAGTGAAGCAGACTGGTAGCTTCGCTGCTGAGCTTCTGGAAAGGAGCTGTTAATCGAATGGGCTGTGACATCCCTAAGTGGGTGCAATGAAGTAGGCTTGGCTTGAAGTGACAAAGGGGAAAAAAAAATACCTTAATGAAACTCTCCTTTTTCCATGGGGACTTGAGGTAGAATATCTAATAATATTCTTATGCAGTGGTAACCTTCACAGGTGCCTTTAAAAGGACAGGTGATGCTCCGTCTTCGGTGCTTTCTAGCTTACTTGAAACCATTCTTCTATCTGCTTTTAATGTTAACTGAGTGCTCTCGCCCCCATAATCAAACTTTGAGGGACCTATGGGTAGATCTGGTTGAGCTGTGATGGCATCAGAGCGTGCTCGCTCTTCCTTGCTTTGGAGTGGACGGTGAAAGCCTTCTCCGTGATGCGTGTATATTCTGTACCTGCCTAAAACAGCCTGGTAAAGGTAAAGGGTTGTGTCTCACTGAAGGGACTGGGCTTGGTGGCACAGATCATCCCTATCTTGTTTGTTTTCTCTAAACTCCGCGTGCAGGACACATAAGCTGCCGCTAAGGAAAAGGGACAAATTGGAAAAGGAAGATAAGCATTTTGGGGGAGAGTTGAGTATATTAAAGAAAGCCGTGTAACCATATATAATGGCACGGGGGAAAAAAGGTTATAAAATAGAGGGTTATTGATTTCAGTAGTATTTTCTGAGTTCAGTCCTTGCTTCTCTGACAAAACCAACACTGTGACTTGTCAAACTTATACTAATTTATTTTACCTACCAAAATTATACTAATTTATTTTACCTACCAAAATACAAATACCTCCTTTCAAGAAGGGGGTGGCAAAGTTGCATGCTAATTTTAGTTTTAGAAACCATAATACCACTTTCTGCAATTAAAATTCAAATCCCTTAATTTCTGCCAGTCTTAAAGGCTTTCTCAGTTTCAGGATTGAACAGAAGGCATCTGGTGCTTGCATGAGGCTGTTGTGCCTCGAGGAGCTGGAAGTTTCTGGGTGTAAAGGAGAGGCAGGGCTAGCGTGCAATTGATCTTAGGTTTGTGTGATTGCAGAGCTTTTAAGGTGAATATGTATCGTACACGGGGAAAAGTTTCACTTTGAAAGGGCTAACTTTTTTTTAGCTTCAGAATAAGCTGGTGGTTTGCCATTTGCTAGTTCATCTCAATGTTAGGTGCATGGCTGTTTAACTAGATTGGCGTTTGAATGTTTAGGAGAGATGTCTGATACCTCCCTAAGTTCATGGAGTGGAGCTGAAGCAGTGCTGGGCCATAGGAGCTGAATAGCAGGAATTTTCACTTGGGCTGTTTGCTCTACCGCAGCTAGCACCCCGCCACTGCGAGCTGTGGACCTGTAGGTACCTTCAGGCCAGGAATGCAATCGGCAGACTTAAAAACTAAATACCAGTACGCCCGGTTTTCCGCGCAAGTCGTGGGAGTCTTCTCGAACAGCACAACTCACGGGGAGAAGTGCGATGAGGACTTCAGAAAACTTCTGCAGGAACTGGAAGGGAGACAGCAGGCTGGCACGCTCGTACGTGATCCAGGCTTTCCTCCTCTCTCCAGTAAGCGTGTGTTGCAAAGACCTGGGGCTGTGCCAGGGACCGCTGCTCCGTGGAGCTCCCAGCTCGTGTGCCTTGCTGGGACGTGGATCAGCACAGGCTACAAGCTGCTCTGCCAGGGTTCATCTTCTGCTTGTAGGACCCATCGGGGGCTTGGGCATGAGATGGAGGTGAGGAAACGGGAGCAGATGTATATAGAGGTGGTTCTGCTGCTGCTGTCTGAGCTGAGGTGATCTCTCCGGTTCTGGTTGTGTTCCCCAGGCCTGGTCCCTAGCACACGGTGGGCGTGGGTGTATCTCTGGCTCCTGTGGAACAAAAGCAGGGCTGCACACCAGGGTCTCAGCTACAAGCAAGCTGAAACCAGTCCCTAGGACTGTGCTTAGATACTATTTTTGCTTCTCGTGTGATCTGCGGCGTAGAAGGGATGGTGTTAGGGGACACAAGATGGTAAGCAGGCTGTTGCGACAGCAGAAGATGGAAATCCTAGCCTGTGGCACATTAAGAATTCATCAGAGGAGGCTATTGTGCCATAGCGGGGACAGGGAAATGACAAAGCAGGAATGCCTGAGCCCGTAACAGTCCCCAGACTTGCCTGCAGTTCTGGAGCCTGGGCTTTCCTCTGCAAGGTGTGTGGTATCTGCAAGGTCTGCCCTGACAAGCGTGTGGTGAGAGCGCAGTGCTGCGTGCTTGGGTGGCTACTGGTTGTGGGGAGAGCTAAAGGGCCAGCGCGAGGAGCTCGTGCTGATGTAGTTCCAGTGGGATTATTTGGGGCACTCTTAAACCCTAGCATGCCTGTCCAAGTGCAGGACTGTGGGACCTCAGCGGCTCTGTTGTTTGGGAAATCTTTGCTGCAGTTGGGGAGATCGTGCTGGCGCTGCTCAGGCATAGCCTGGATCTGTCCTGTGCCGGGGGCTTCTGGTAAATCTGAGGTGTGGGATGAAGGCTGCTTGAAATCAAGGAAGTGACTTGAAGGAGGTTTTCTTTCAGTGTAAATCTCTTAATACAGGCTGAAGTTTCATTTCTACCTCTGCTCAGGTTAGGCTGCTGTGTGGCAATCGTGGAATGCAATCAGCACAACTTGTTCATTTGTAAACTTGTCATTCTTTTTTTCCAAGTGGAGTGACTGGGGTGGGTAAAACTCCTTCAGCTTGAGCTTGTATGAGTAAAGTTGAAACAGTCAAAAGCCTAAAACATGAGAAGAGCTTTCTTGTCTGACTGCACAGCTAATGCTTGCCGTGGAGGTACTGTGAGTTTTTTTGCTTCTGTTAGGGATTTGTCAAATTTTAAGCAGTTGTCAGTAATTAACCTTTAAAGGAAGCCGGAATAACCATTGTGTCTGTGTCCCAAAACAGAATCTCATGTCTGAGACGCTTTTGAGACTTGCAGTGCAGTACAGACCTGTAGCTCGGGGGTTCCTGGTCAGGTACTGCAAAATGGGACTGAGGCTGGGAAATGTTGATGTTTAGCCAGTATAGCTCAGTTTAAACTCGGATCTTAATGTAATGCAGTGTTTTCTCTCTTAGAGAGGTGTCAGGATAAAGAAAACAATGCACGTACTTCCTTGAAAAACAAATAACAGAATGGTAGGGCTGCACTGATCTTGCATGATGATTTCTAGACCTGAGTCTGCTTGGTCTGCTGCACATGTTGTATGCTTAACCCTCTAAAATAGCGAGGCTCATGTTCACAAAGCTGGTACCTTTGTGTTTCTACTGCATTCCTTGGGAACTGCAGAGTCTCTTGCCAAGTGAACGCAGGGACCCATCCTACATATGGCTTCAGGAAAAAAAGAGGTGAGGAAAAACAATCAGTGCTAACAAAGCCCGGTAGCATCCCTGGGAGGGCCGGACTCCTTAAGTAGCTTGCGAACTGCTGCGGTCTAAGAAGAAATCAATTGATCTGGAGAGGTGGATCTTGGTGGAGCCGGGAGGAGTGGCACACCCAGTACAGCTCAGCTGTGGAGAGCTGGGGACACTCAGGCTGTTAGCTTTCAGTTGAAAGGGATGTTCTGTTAGTTTGGATAACTCTTGATATTTTACCACCATGTCTTGAAAGTGCTACAGGTTCAAAGATAAACGTGGCGTATGCTTCAGCCTTAGTGACAGCATACGTGAGGAAAGCAGGTCTGAAAGTAAGCTTGTGTTATGCAGATAGCTGGTGGCAGTGGGTGAGCTCCTATTGTCTGCCACTGAAAGGACGCTTCCTTAGAGGGACCTGTGGATGGTGGAACACG
>CM021707.1:782249-835955 GCA_011074415.1 Stictonetta naevosa
AGCAGGAGCTAGCCAACTTTTTCAGAGGGTGTCACTTTTGAAATATGTGAATGTAAGGCGGTAACACTTACTCATCTTGGTTCTTGCTCTCCACTGCTGTATGTGGGTTGTGACCTTTCACTGAAATAGCTCTTGAAATCATCAAATGCTCTAAGTTAAACCATTTAGTATCCAAGATTTTTATTTCTCAGAGGTCCAGGATACAGAGGAGATGATTGTCCTATGTCTTATAAAGGAAAATTTTGGCCAGCTGAGATGGTGTGTTCACTGGTGCTTAATACACCAGCCAAGTGTCTTGAGGATTTATGTGATCTTTCTGATGATTTTTTGTTTTGTTTTACAGTCGCTGGCTTTGAGTGAGGATTCAGAATGGGAGACAAGCCTATCTGGGAGCAGATTGGGTCCAGCTTCATACAACATTACTACCAGCTTTTTGATGCAGACAGGACTCAGTTAGGAGCAATATATGTAAGTATCTAGAAAAGGGGGGGGCAGTGCCCCTCTCCCATTGTCTGCCTAGATTTCCCTATTTTGATGTGTGGGAATACATAGGATGGGGTAGTGGGTTTTATCCTGATTCCAGAATATCAGTCAGTGCAACTGCACTTGCTGAACTTGTATTTTTTTAATTTCTTACACATTTACTTGCTATTTTGAGCTCTGTATGCCTCGTCAATAGGCAGTCAGGCTCATAAAACCCTTGGTTGGCTGTAGATAGAGACTTGCAGTGCGAGAGGCTGGAAGCTACCTTGTGACAATGTTCTGTCACAGCAAATGTGCTAGACTTAGTTTGCCAGTAATTTACAGTCTCAGATTTGCTTGGATCCCTCTTCACTTCAAGTGGGATACGATTTCTGAGTCCTGCCCTGTGTTTAGCAGTACTTGCAGGTGTTTCCTGGATCTCATGCTATATTAATCCTCATAATGGTAACTTGATTTTAAATTTTTGAATTCAGTTTAAATTTTTACATTTGTTTTAAACTTAAGCTCTGTTTAAACTTCTTCAATAATTGATTTGTTTTGCCCCTCATATGGAGCAAAACAGACTATGTTTCCAAAATTAAAGCCTGTAACTAAAAGGCCTGGGGAACATCAGCTTTTAGCTTTGGAGGAAGACGCCTCCAGAATATGCAAAGTGCTCTGTGTATGGAGTTTGATTGCTGCTGGTGAGGAATGCTGCTGGGTGGCTGAGCTGTTTTAGCAAGACACTCAAGTCTTACAAGCCATCTAGCAGCATGTCCTGTTTTTCTGACCCTTGCTCGATGAATCATATGAAGTTTCACCAGTCCCTGGGGGATTGAAGCTGTTGCAGGAGCACCATCTGATGCCCCTCCCTACACCTCAGCAGTCTCCACAAGCGCAGGTAGCATTTACTCTTTGAATTCTTAAGTACTTGCTATCTGCTGGACTGCTGCCTTGTTTTGACCAAGAAGCTGCGAACAGAGCCCATAAAGCAGGAAAAACCGGAAGCCACAGTTTAATCCACAGCTCTAAATATGAAGTCAGTAAGCAGTTCCTGTCATGCCATTACCAAAACACTTTAAATCCCTAGACTGGTGATAAGTACAGACTAATTTTGGAAACATGGCCATCACATGCAATGAACTGCTTTTTCTACCCTTGGGGCTTTTTTTACCTTTCATCATTCAGTGGAGGTACCTAGGACAGTGTTTCATAGAGTTTGTAATCCACGGAGGATGGGACCCTGTTTTGTGTAGCTAAAAATTGCTGGAGTTAAATGGAGTACCAAGTTTCTGCATTGTTTTGCAGTTACTTCCCTGCAGCTGTTTTTGCAGGAAATGCTGTAGTGACTTCTTTGCTCTACTTTGGGCGTGTGGCTCCTTATAATGAAATATTTTCTTAACTCTGGATGTTGTTTTTTCATCTGTAGGGGTTTTGGGGTAGGAGATGCTTTTTGTTTTGAAGCAGTTGCTCTCAGATTATTGATAAGGCAAGTGGAGGTGACTGATAGCAGAGAGATTAATTAGGTACGGTGTGAAGGTGCAGTTTTAGAGCTTGTTTCCCTCACGAACTTCATCTGTCTTTTGCTGCTCTTTGAAACACGGGAAGGGTCCTGCACCACAATGTGCTTACCTGCTATTTGCTGAAGTGGATTCAGTAAGGCAGGTTCTGGGGTTCCTCTTCCTTTATGGCTTTCCATATTTGAAGCTTATAATTGGAATGCTTGAGAGAGTAGCCTTGTTCCCTGGTATCAACACCTTGCTTCTCAAGTGATTGAAATCAAGGGTCATACAAGATGCAAGTGATGTCAGCCAGATGCTCTTGTCAAGTGACTGGTTTACGCAATCTAGATTTAAGTCCATTTTCCTCTAAAAGGGACGTGTCTGGACTTAGGAGCAAGCTGTGCTCAAGGGATCTTCAGCAGCCTGTGTTCAGTTGCATCTGTGACCCTGAGATGCTTCATGCTCTTGCTCCTGGTCCCAGCTTTGTTGTTTTGGCTCTGCTGCACTGCATTGTTCCCGATGACACAGTGAAGACCAGAAGTTTTTTAGAATGGGTGTGACTGTGTTGTGCAGGCTCAGCACGCTTGCCTGAAGGAAGTGGCTTTTTGGTGCGGTGTGGATCAAAAACAAGGGTCTGAGAATCTACCACAGCATACAAATGGAGTTCTTTAGAGCCTGCCATTTTTTGCTGAGACATGCAGAACTTCAGTGAGATTTGAAGATTGGATAGGGAAGAGATAAGAACTGTGTTTCTTGAGGTGTTTCTATTCAGGATGTGGAAGGAACAAGCTACCTGTGACAGGCTGAAAAAGAACTTGGGCTATCATGAAGAGGGTGAAGGTGCTGTTTGGAAATGGCAGCTGCCAGACTTCAAATGGTTTTCCTCAAACTTAAAACTTAATTCTGTTTGCCAGGGTTCAACACTGGATCTGAGAAGGCAGAGAACTATTTTGGTGTGAGGTTACGATACTGTGATTCTGGTTTAAAGGAAGTATCCTAAAATTAATACGAAGTTTTTTGCCCGTTGCTGTTGCATCCGACGTAGCATGCTCTGTACGTCCTCCCTCATACAGTGGAAGAGCGGGTAGACTGAAGCATCGCAAGCTTTGCGTGCCACACAGGGCAGTCTGTTAGAAAACCTTTACAGGCACATTTTACTTTTTTGGGTGTGAGTAGGTTATGCAGATTGGTACCTTAGTTGAAAAAGCTAGATGGTACAACTCCTTGTCATATTTCTTCTGTCCATGCCTTTAGATTTTCTTCTGAAAGCTAACTTTGATCCAAAGGCAGGGACTTTTTTGCTGGTAGAATTATGATGATGGAACTTAATGTTCTTAATTTCTAGTAGATGATTCTAAACTCAGTTGCTCTTTGTGGTTTCTTTTTATCTCTGAGGTAGCTTCCGAATAGCTAGATTTTAAGGATACATACCAAGTAAGCAAAGACTGTTATCAAGATTGCTTAAAAGCTACCCTAAGCAAGCTGATGATTTTTTTTTCTTTTCCCCCCAGATTGATGCATCATGCCTTACGTGGGAAGGACAGCAGTTCCAGGGCAAAGCAGCCATTGTTGAAAAACTCTCTGTAAGTCTGTAATCCTCTACTGAATGTTTGGGGGGAGAGACCTGAAGACTGTAAATCAATTACCTCTGAAAATTTGCTTTAGACTTTGGCAGTTAAATCAAATTTTAATTTGTGCTTCCAGCTTATATCTCCTAAAACATTGTGGTTTAATTCAACGGAACACCCCACTATGTAGGTGCTCTAATGGTAGGACACTAGTTGACTCATTTAGTTTGCAAGGTTATTTTGGGATTGCAATTGCATTTGACAATATTAATTTAAAAAAATATTTCATAAGCTGATCTCTTGATCTGCAGGAATGAAGGGTGGTTTTTGTTACATTTTAAGCATCTTCAGGTAGTAGTACAGCAGACATGTTTGGATCTGCCTGTGGTGAAGGCTAAACACATTACTGCAGGGAGTTTTTTGTTTTTGAATACATGAACTTCAAATAAGTTCTGTAGTGAAGAACCCAGGTTCAGTGAAGCGTTCCTCAGAAGATATGATAGTTATGGTTCAGCACTTTGAAGCCACTTGTTCCCCTCCAAGTCAGAGGAAACTTCTTGATGTATAGAGACTGAAATTTTCCCTCTGTGTTTTAGTTAAACTTCTGCAAGCTTTGTGTTTATGAGAAAATTCATCCCTCTTATAAAAATTGATGTACTTAGAAGCTGTCGTGAGGCCCGAAAGTTTCTCTTGCAAGATCTGTGGAGCATATGCTTTGTAGCTCCTCTGACATTCTGCTCGGAGCATGGTATATCGGACAATGTGGCATAGTTTTAGGCCAACTCTTCTGCACTTTGAGCAGGAGGTCTGTTACCTGGGCACTTGTCTTGTTGCAGTTATTGCTCCTGTGTTGTGGAATCACTGCTTTCATCCATGGTATCCTTAACAGTGAAAGCTGAAATTTGCCCCTGGATCTGTGATTTAGATGCCTGCGTTGCCTTTAAGAATATCACACACCTCGAGCACAGTTTGCACCTATTCTGCTCTAGATGAGATGTGAGAACTCAAGCTCCAGAGTTGCTTGTTTGTTTACTGAGTGTTTCTTAGACCACTGGGCTACCAGCCATTTAGACACCCAACCAACTAAATATTTGCTTGGCCACAGCGCCTTGGACTACTGCCTTGGATCTGGTCCAGTGCAGATATAGCCTGTTTCCCACCAGAGTGTTTCATCTTTATCTTCCCTGTCTATGGTGCAAGTTGTTCGTAATGGATTTGTGTGCTTGTTGCACAGTGGAGGCATAATTCTTTGCCTCGAGGAAAGTTTGTCTGACGATGTCCATCTGCTTGAAAGAAGAAAGGCAGTATGATTGCTGCGTGCCCTTCCACTGCCGTGGCTTGTTATGGGACGGTAGCGTCTTACTCCAACTCTGTCTTTCAGCATAGCTCTCAGTGCTGAGCTACTTGGGTTTTGTTTGCTGCTTTAACCTAATGTTTTCTCCTACTTTGTGCTTCTGGAGTGTCTGAGCATGTTGAGCAGGTCACTGAAGGTTTGGTACTGGAATTCTTTTGTACTTTTGCAGTCTTGTTTTCAAGCATCAAGAGGCAGGGTTTGCTTTTACAGCAAGATCTCTGCTGTGTAACAGCAGCACTATGGCAGCTTTTCAGTCTGCTCTGCCAGATGTTGCTAGTACAGTTGGGTGAGGCTGCAGAGACGTTGCTTTGGCAGCACTAGTGCACCTGTACCCTTTTTACAGTTCACAGAGTGGGAGCTGCCACTCATTCCTTCTGTCTTAATGGGTGCTGGGTTGAGGAGTTACTTCAAATAGAGTGCCTGTTCTCCTTGGGGTGGCAGCCTGTTTTGGCTTGAGTGTTCGATAAGCCTTTAGTTCTAGCAGCTTCGTGGACCAGGGAAGAAGCTGGGACAGGTAGCTTGATTGATGGAATGCTTCCAGACCTACTTCAGTGATTGTTGAGATCTCTTCACATCTCTTGGAGGCAGAATCCTGCTACAGTTTGGGCATCCCGCATTAACCAAACCTACACAGAATCTCTGCCAATCAATAAGGTGGTCTTGGATTTAGCTTATTGGATGTTGTAGGATTCTGTCTCAGGATGGGCAGCTCAGAAGGTAGGGTGGTGTTCGCAGGATACTGTAGGAAGTAGTCTCAGCACCGCTAGGTCCATCAGAGAAAGCCAAGGATGGCTGCTCTAGAGGAGATAGCAGGAGGCATGAGAAGCAAGCTTAGTCTGCTAAAATGTTGAGCAGTCTTTGCTGAGCAGTCTTTGCCAGAAGTGAGTTTAAGCTACCCAAAAAAAACTATATTCTTGCAAAATTTCTCTTAGCTGACTTTAAAGGAGGCTTCCACAGTTCTGGTAGTGAAAGTCCAGACAAGTTGTCAAAGGACGCTAAAAGCTTTGCTTGTTGTGGCTTTTCACTTGTCAGCCACATTTATTGTACTCTGCATGTAAAGAAATCCTTCCTTTCAGTACAGGTGGGTATCCGTAAGCAACCATCCATCTGAGGTAGTTTTCCTTTATCTTAATCAGTGATCTTTCCTATCAGCTTACCCTACAGTGGGATTTCCACCGCTGTATATCAGGAGGAATAGCTTGTTTGACTGGCCAGCCAATGGGGCCCTTTTCTCAAAATGGGACAGCCAGGTGTTTGAAACAGGCGGCATCTTCCCTGGCCTCCTCTTTGGTTTCATACCCCCATTTTGGGGGGGCTCCTGAGTTTGAAGCCTTTTCCTTCCTCCATCTTCTCAGTCTCACCTCTCAGTCATGTTGTAATGCTGGAGGCTGGGTTCTGGGTACAACCGCATTCATTCCCGCTCACCTCTCTGCATTTTCAAGAGACTTTTCTTGCAGGACTTGCTCAGCAGGTAGCTGTTGTGAAGAGGTGAGACTAGGTTTCATAGTACTGTCGCTTGTCAAAGGAAAGGTGTGCAACATCCTAGCCTATGCTTGTGCAGGCTGGGCATGCGTATTGCACATTCAAGTTTAGGATGGTGACCCTGGAAAATACTCTGCTGGAAGCTACAAACGACTTGGCTCATTCTTTTCAGTTCATGGTAAATTGGGAATTACTGTCCTAGCTAAGAAGAAACTGCAGGAGTGTGCTTTTGCCTCCCCTGCTCTTCTTCCCTCCTGCCTGGCACATGGCAAAGATGTTGCCAGTTAGTGTTTTGCTTCCCCTCAGATGCTATCTATTATCAAGGAAAGAGTCAAATGGAAAAGTGGATGTGAGGAACTCAAATCTCAACCACTGGTTCTTGGTCAAACACCACTTCTTTCTATTTATAGCCACTATAAGGAAGAAGCAAGCTGGGAGCTGTTAGATCATATACTCTGTCAACACTGTTCTGAGCAGAGAAGCTTTCTGCCTTCATCATATGAACTTCCTGCTTGTAGATGATCTGGAGCTCCTAACGCTGTGTAATTAGACTAGGAAAAGGCACTACTAAATGGGTATGGTGACGTATTTCATGTATTTTGGTGCTTTAAAAATACTGAACTGGTGTGATCCAACCCAGCTCAGTATTGTTGAGCCTACAATGTGGTACTACTAAAATAGTCAAATACTTGACAATGTTGGATTTGTTTTGCAAGTTAAATAATGCAATGACTCCATTCTTTATTTCGCTCTTTTCATTACAGAGCCTCCCTTTCCAAAAAATCCAACACAGCATCACAGCACAAGACCACCAACCTACACCTGACAGCTGTATACTCAGTATGGTAGTTGGACAGCTTAAGGTAAACTCTTTCCATTAAAGGGTAACAGATGCGTATGTCTTAAATTTTTGCAGGATACTAAGTCGTCTAATTTCTGAAAAGAAACTTTCTTGGGTGGGGAAGGAATTCTGGTAAGCTTGCACTGGGATGTCATTCTTCTGTTCAAGGTCGTTGAGTAACCGCTTATCTCTTCAGATAACTAGCAGTAGGTAAAATCATCTGTAATTTGGCAGTCATTTGTTAATGTCCAGCAAGTTAATGTGGTTTTTACTATGCACACAAGTATATAGCAAAATGTATAGCTCTAGCAAAGTCAATTTTTTCCTTACTCTGATACGGTAAGATTTTAGTGTCCTCAGTTACATTTAAAGTGTCCAAGTGTTCTTGGACAATAGAAGCACACCTAGTTTAACGTTCTCTTTGATGTGATATATACTAAATCACAGTTCAATTAATGTGTTTTAGCTGACAACCCTTCAGTAAGACCCTGCTTTTCATTTGTTATCTTAATTCTCTTAAGACACAAAAATACAGTCCTGGTGTTAATGTAGTCCAATACACTGGTTTGTATTCAAAACCAGTTCAACAATGGGAATGTTGCCTCTGAGCTCAAACACTTCTTGCTAAAAGAGCTGCTTCTTGTGAAGAAGTCGGAATATTTTTCAAGCTGCGGTATGGTTACATTGCTGTTTAAATTATGGAACTGAACTACATAAAACTACTCAATCTCCTGCTCTTCTGAGGAAATGTTGCATCTTAATATACCAGGGCTATAGACCTGTAAGTTAACGAGACTGCTTAATGAAAGAAGTCCTGGAATCTGCGTACAAACAACCAAAAAAACCCCTCCTGTATGTAAAGTCACTTGTAGGCTGAACTTGTACACAGTCGGCAGTGTTTATTTTAAAATCATGAAATCGCCATAGTTACATTTTTCAGAGTTAGTTTTGTCAGGGTTTGGTCCAGCTATGCTGTCAAGTCAGGACTCCAGAGTCATCCAACCTTTAGAGTTACTTTGGACCAAGTTTCTCTTAAGAAAGGAAGCCTAAATAGCTATTTTATGTTAACTCTCAATGTCACTTCTGGTATCAACGCGTTCAGACTTCCTCCAAATGTACAATTAACGAAGCGAAAATAGGACCAAAAGTTTGAATCTGCTTGCTTAGCTCTTCCCCTTCATGTTGTTGGGGGGGGCATCCACTTCTAAGCCTAACATAGACAGCTTTGGCTCTCGTTAAAGTTGCTCCTGCTTCCAAGCTGCAAGTTGGATTCTGGCTTTCTTCTTGCTCGCTCCTGCTTGCACATACTCCAGTAAGAAATGACAGCCACGTGTGGCCACAAAGCACTGAATTGCAGGGTGGGTGTGAGGTCAGACATGCTGATCTCATCTGTCTGAGTCCTGGGTGTGCACAAAACTTGGTGATGCAACCAAGACTTCGAGTCAATGTCTTGGGCTAGTGACAGCTGTGTTTGGTTATGCACAGTCATGTTTTTAAGGTCATTGCATAATCACCGAGCAGGTTACAGCTTGCAGCAGCGATTTTGTGTTGAATGCTAGGCAACAAATGCTGTTTCTTAAAAGTTTGGGTTTTATTATCCTTTAGTACAGTCATTAGGGTGGCAGATGCAGTCAGAGCTTTTCATAGATAGCAATTCTTGGAGTAGTATTTCTTACTGTGCTGTTTTTATACTCTGAATAACTTCAGCGTGTCGAACCATACCTGAATAATTCAGAGATTGTATGATAGTGCATCTAGTTACTTGGAAACAACGTACTGGATTGATTATATGCTTATTGTCACTATCAAATCCAGCTTGTTTGTGATTTTTATATTTGGAGAGCCACCTCTTTTTCTCCATTCTTCATCTTAGCTTTAAAAAGTGTAGTACAGTGCTTGGAAATGCTGCTCCTCACTGAGGAAGTGTCCAGGAAGTCCAAATTTTTGGAGTTTTTGCTTCTGTCTTGTGTGCTACTCATTGTTACAAATGGACAAATGAAATATTCAGCGAGACTCTAGCATGTGTATAGTGTACGCATGCTAGCAATCATTTTAGCACATCTTAGTGCTGTTTAGATGTGATAAAAGTGACAGAACAACGGGGTTTGGTAAGTAACTCCCTAGAGTTGGTAAGTAACTCAACCCGTCTCTAGATTGGGTTGAACAGGGCATGATGTAGTACAGAAACACGGAGCTGCATACTTAGCTTTATTTAAAGGTAACCTTCTTAATGGTGTGTCTGTTCTTCACAGCTCTAATATCGTTGTTTAAAGGAAAAGGACAAAATTTTGCCCAAGGAAGAGGACTTTCAGGAACAACACTATCAGGGCTTGAAGGGATGAGCCCTACTTACTTTGAATAGTTATCCTATTCACGTGACTGAGCCAAATTCCTGAAAGCTCAGCACAATTAATGTATGTGCTTTGGAATTCTCTCTTTGTGAAACCTGCCTCGTATTCTGTAGTGAAGGAGCTTGCATAATGTTTTTAGTAGAGTAATACACGAAAGTAACTAGGCTAAAGTACCTGTAACATGCTGCTTCTAAAACGTCATTCTTGGCATGATGCTTATGTTTACAGAGGCCTCAATTGATTGAATTGCTCATCTAGAAAGTTCAGAGGGAAACTCATTCTTAATTGAGCTGTATGTATCTTTGGCACTTCTTTCTTAAGCCATTGTATTTTGATCTTGTTTGGTTTTAGTGGGAAGAAAAAACGAATGCTTGAAGTAAAACCTTCTATTCCCCTGCATATACTGTGGGGTGAGCTGTTACAAACTGTCCCAAAGCCTCAGCTCTTCTAGCTATACAAGAATGGTTCTGAGGGCCAAGGACTACTATTGTCAAATGTTTTTCCTTACCACAGCATTATGCCTAAGATGACCTGCAATTTTTTCTAATCCTTTGGCCTCTCCTTTTGGAGAGTGATATAAGTGTAGTCAATTGAAATCATAACTGCCCCGTGACAAAGCCAGGATGTGTATCTGCTGCCGTGCTTCTCCAGTCTACAGCCCTGTGAGCTAATACATTGCATTTTTACAGGTCATATTGGTCTCTTTGGGAACAGATGTCAGTCCCTTCAAGTGCAAGTTGCAACAGTTTCTAGAAGACTTGGGAGGGTAGTAGAGCACTTGAGTAGGGTGAATGATGTCTCTAAGTGAGACGTCACTGGCAGAAACTGTACAGTAACTGTTTTTTTCAGTAAATGTTTTTTCATTGAAATACATTTTCAAGTAAACTTGCGAGATCCTCTTTAATGTTCGTTGGGATAGGTGGTAATGTTAATCCTTATGTGGAGGGATAATAAATGTACCTCTGCTTATTCTAATTCTGTTCTCATTTTTTATTGCTGTTCATTGTCTGGCTATGTGCATCCTTATTTAACTAGGAAAAGTAAGCATCAGTTTCAGCCTTCAGGAGTGAGTGTCACTTGGTGTGATGCTAGTTCACCAATGTTCATCCAGAATATTACCCAGTGTTTTCAGTCTGCTTCACCTGGTAACTTATTTCTCCTCCTGTCATGCTCAGGCAGATGATGACCAGGTTCTAGGCTTCCACCAAACCTTTTTGTTGAAAAACTTGCAAGGTGCCTGGGTGTGCACCAACGAAGTCTTCAGGCTAGCCCTCCACAACGTTTAACCTCTGCCTTGCCTCTGCTCCCTGCAGTCCTCGCTGTCCTGGTTGAGTAAGGAGCTTTCTTCTCGCTCTTCTGTCAATGAAGCTCGTGGTGGCTGAGAAGCATGGCTGTGGTTTGCACATTCTCAGAGCAATGTGGAAAATCTGCAGCTCTACCCAAGTGTGAATTTTGAAGTGTTTGTTGCAGAATTAATTGTGATAACTAATTGTTATGTGGTGCTTCTTGGTCTTAAAAGGGAAGGGAAATTTGCAACCCAAAAGACTGTATGTTTTTGTAATGCATGGTGGATACTTAAAGCATTGCTTTAAAGCCTGTTAAATGAGGCTTAACATCTGAAAGAACCTGTTATCTTCAGTCACTAGCCTCTCCTTTGAGATAAAGATAGCTGCAAGTATGCACTTTTAATCAATGGTTTCGGTGGGGTGGTGGTGAAAGGAAAGTAAAATCCTCTCTTTCCAGATGAGGAGAAAAGTTGCATTTTTTCTACTAGTGCTCAATAGTCTTTTTTTTAGCTAAAATTGCATTCTAAGGTAGAGTAGCTTGTAATACTCTGAGTAAGTCTCTGTAAGTTGAGGACTTCCTACAGTTGTGGGCCTCAAGGCCAGCAGGGCTGTAGGAAAACTGGGAGAGGTCAGAAAGCTGCCAAGATTAGCAGTATTTGACAGCTTGGTGAGCCTGGAGAGCAGGTGGCTGAGGACAGTACACCTGCAATGCACGTGGAAAGTAGTGCGGTACTTCCACTGCTGACTGGTAGCTGAGTATCTCCAACAACCTGAAGGCAAGCTCTTGGTGGTGCCAGACAGTGTAACGAGGGACAGTGGTAGCAAACCACAGCTTGGGAGGTTCAGATTGGACACAAGGGAGAAAACTTCCTCTTCAGAACAGTGAAACCCTGAGAAGTGTTGCCTGGACACACTGTGGAGTTCTTGGAGGCTTGTGAGGCTGCTAGTCAAAGCCGTAGCTGATGCAGTGCTGCTGGCAGTCCTGCTGTTTTGTGGCTTCATTGTGGGAGGTGGCCATATGTAGAACAGCAAGGGTTTGGGGAAGAACTTTTAATCTTTTTTCGTATGGCCAGTCTTGAGTTACATAAGGAAGGATGAAATTCCTGTCAAGCCAAAGCACTAGCAGATGGGGAGCAGCTGCGCTTAGCGCACACTGAGGAAACCTACTCTAAAAGCAGCGTGTCAGCGATCTGTTTTTGCAGAGGTACGTTTTTAGTGTACACTCATGTCTGTAGCGAGCACACTCACGTTTGGTGAAAATTACTTGGGCAACCTCTAGTAGTTGCCTTGGTGACCTAAGAGGAAGAGACCAGAGGGCAACTGGGACTATGCTAAATGCTTATTAATAGTTGCAATTAAAAGTGGTTCAAGCTGGTAAGATTCTCTAGTGGTTTAAATTAAACCATTGGAAGGGAGCTGAAATGATCATGAACTCATTCTGGCTTAGTCAAAAGGGATAGCATTAAAAAAGTGCTTTACAAAGTTGTATTTCAAACTGTAATGCACAGCCTTCTGATGCTACTCAGTTTTCTTAAAGATGCCTTTGTGTCCAGTATAAACCAGCAGTAGAGAGACCTTACTAGGATTTAAGTGGTGTTTGATACCTAGGAAAAGCTAGAAATGACACAAACCCACAGGTTTCTGTGCACAGGCCACCTCTTCAGGATGGATAGGCAAGCATCTTTCTAGGCAGATCTAATGGTGATGGCAATTCCCCTGAAATAATTGGCGTGACTGCTGTCTTACATGCTATTGAGCTAGATAGATGGCTAGTCTAATCCAACACAATTGCTGTGTTCACATTGTGCTGATCACCATGGAGCCTCTGCCTAATGCAAAAGAAAGCATACATCAGCATGACAAAAGGCCGCCCAGTTCATCCTGCAGTTGAACAGTGACTTTATGAGCACTTGCCTGATTAGAGGATTTTTCTTTCATTAATTTGTTTACTGAATATTTGAACGTCCTGATACTCCTGGCTTTAGTTGGTGCTTTCTTATTCTTTGGCTGCAGGAAAGTAGTTTCCTCATGTACTTTGTCCTTCACGGTTTTACAGTAGGCTTTATAGTACTTGGGTATCTTTCCCATTCTCCCACCCAATCACAGTTTTTGCAAGCTGGAGAGCCACACTTAGTTTACTTTCTTCAGTAAGAAACTTGTAGCTGGATTATTTTTTTACCCTTTTCTGGCTTTCTGGCCTTTCTTTATTATACTGCTTTTTTTTTTTTAAAAAAAAAAAAGTAATGCATGCAGGATTTGGTATGTGGGTGCTCTGTGCGTTTCTGTGGTTGCGTAATTATGGGCTTTGGTCTCTTTTTTCCTAATAACTGCTAACACTGTTTGCCTTGATAGCTGTTGAGCTCTGAGCTGATGTTTCTAAAAAAAAAAAAAAATTACTTGTAATGATTTCAGTATCACTTTTCCCGAGAAGCAATAGCTAGTCTAGCACCCTTGGTTTTCCTCCATGGGTCAGCGTATCCTGACACGATTTCATATACTATTTTTTGTTGTTGCTCTGAAATAGATTTGAATGCTCCTTTTACACTTCAGTCATGCACTCGATCTTACAGTGCTCTGGCAGACTTCTTGCTTCATGATGCAATTGTTGTTCTTACCAAGTTGTTCCTCAAAGTTGACTTGTTCCACAGCCACTTTATCATTTATATGAATCTTATATTTTTAAAAGATTTTGGTTATAGCAGTCTCCTTTATTCTTCAGTCTTTTTGCATTTGCTTTTCTTGGACAGCAGAGCATCGAGAGTAAACATGCAGCATTTCGACAGTTTATTTCATGTGTTCCTCTGCGTGTTGCTTTTCAATACTTTATGCTTTTCCCCCTTTTCTTAATTTGCAGTAGTTGCACTGAAAAAAAGCTTAAAATCCTCCCCAAATGCCAAATTGAATACATTATAGTCAGTATCAGAGGATTGCTTGTGGCTAGGTCCTCCGAGCTGTTCAGATTAAGTTCTGTTGTGATTTCCAACTGTTATTAAGGCTTTAATTCCTGCATCATATCTCTGAGAAGGCTGGCAAACATCAGATGGGAGAACTAGACTCCCTACAATACTATTTTCTACTTTTGTAGTCCCTAACCCCTGTAAGTGCACTACAACCCACCTAGCTGAATTGGTGGAGGCAAAAGTTGAGGCACTGCTGGGAAGATTTCACCGTGCTCATTAACACCTCACTGCAGCTGTAGCTATTATTTTGCTCTGAGCTGTTTCTGGGCAGTGGGTGTAGGAAGCCCGATGTTGCTGGCCAGTTGTACTGGCTCAGGGAAACGTTTCAAGAGCCATGCTTGTTACAAAGATCATTCAGGCAATAGTGTTGCTGTTGACTTCCTGAGGAAATCCCTTCTGCCATCAATCCAAACTACAGCAATTCCAAATTAATTTGAAAACGCATAGTCTTGCACTTGGTTCCTGGGCGAGGTCCGAAGAAAACTTGTGGCGCAACACAGTGAGGCAGGCATGCCTTTATCTGTGTTGTGAAGTTGCTGGAATGAGAGGTCTGTAATTATTCCAGAAAACCCTAACAGCCTATTGCAGGATTTCTGTGTCATTATTGGGCACTAGGTGTTTGCAAGCAACTTGGAACAGAATCTCTGGTTGTTAGTAGCTCTTGAGGCACTAGGTATCTTACAGCATGTGATACCATCGTTAACATTAACTTTTAAGTTGTCTTATCGTCACTCTTAGAGTACATTTATCAAGAAATAGCTTTCTGAACTTTTTTTCCTCTCTTTCCACAGGCTGATGAAGATCCTATCATGGGATTCCACCAGATATTTCTATTAAAGAACATCAATGATGCCTGGGTTTGCACCAATGATATGTTCAGGCTAGCGTTGCACAACTTTGGCTGAGCTGGCGACCCCGAGGCACCCGTGCTTTTTTTTTTTTCCTCCTCTTCTCTTACTGATATTATTCACACTCACGGAACATTCCAAATATCATACACAAACCTGCAGCACTGCAGAGCGCGAGCAAGCAAGACCTGTGACCTGCCCTTCTGCTGAGTTTACATTGTCACTAGATGAGTTCCTTGTGCATGATGTTTGGAAGTTAGACTTAGCTGCATTTGACAAGAGAAATTTGTGTTGTACCAGCATGCCTCGGAAAGAATTTATAATGCAAAAGGTTGTTGTTTATGTACTGACAAGACGCTCTATAACCCAAAGAAATGAAAGAACAGCAGCCTGTACAGCCCAGTTATTGATTTGTTCAGATGTTTCAATGCTACGTTACACAATAAAACCATGAGATTTTCTTAGCAGTTTAAATTGTTTTAATGAGTTGGATATCAAGTATGTGATGCTGCTGCTTGGTTTGGATGCCCCTTTTCTGCCTCCTCGGGAAATGTTTATGAACCTAAAACTCTCAAACTGAGAGCACTTGGATAGTTCTATCTGCAAAGGCAATTCAGGTATTCCCTTGGTCATGCAACTTCTCTTCCCTCCTTCTTAGCAGCTGTTACAACAGAAGCTTCTGGCTCAGGTTTTAACATTGATTGACAGGTTACATCTCACATCTCATCTGTTTTATTTTACCAATGCACAAGCCTAAAATAATTCATAAAGCTGACCATTGTGGTAGCCTGTAGTTAATCTTTGTTTCTCACGTTAACACTCAAAGCCAAAGAAGCTTGTGTTTTCCTCTTAAGCAGACATGCATGATGATTTTTCTTCACAAGCCGTCATGCATGATGATACCTCCTGTAGTGTCCTTGAGTTTCTATCCTGCTCTTAAGTTCTGGCCACATTTGTGCTCTGTTGCACTTCTAGTATCCCTTCATTATAATTTGAACTGGGAGATAGTACTGCATTTGCTACTCAGGATTTTTTTTGTACATGGTTGGCTGTCATGTGTCTCTCTGCCCCTGGAGGTGGCAGCATTTCACTAGCGAAGGGACTTACTAAAATTGTTTTCCCTCTTTCCAGCATGAGGTGGCATGTGAGCAGAGTCACATATGCTTTACCTCCAGACCTGACTAAGCCATTTGACCCAGTTTTTCGAGGACTTAGCCGTCTAGCTGAGGTCAAGCATTTCAAGTAGATGGAAGCTGGCATTTCCCTTTTCTTACACTTCTCGGAAAAACTCGGGGCTGCATCCCAGGCCAGGTCCCAGCTGGGCGGTCAGGCAGGTCTGGTGTTTCACTTGGCATGGCCCTTTGTGGAAAGCTGTTAGGGTCCTCCTCCTCTTTGGGTCTGAGGCCTGTCCATACACCCCCTGTGCGCTGCCTCGCTGCTGTTTCAAATCCAGCGGTGTCCTCTCGCTGCTTCTGTGCTAGGGGAAGTTGCACGGGAAGCTCACCCCCGAAGATATTAGCTCTTGTAGGGGGACGGGGCGCTCCGCAGGGACCTTGCTGCTGGAAGCGAGGGCAGGGCCCGGGGTGGGTCTGGCCATGGGCTTTGTCCCCCCCTGCGGCCGGGGGGAGACCCCCCGGGAGGGGCCGTGCGGATTTACGGGGCTGCCCCGATCCCCGCCCTCCTGTCGCGCTGCCGGAGACCGACAGCGGCCGGGCCCTCGTCCCCCCACCCCGTCCCCGTGAGGCCGCCCGAGGAACCGCAGGGCTGAGGCCCGGCCCGAGGAGGTGGGGCCCCGCCCGGAACCCGCCGGCCCTGCCGAGGTTTCCACCCGGAGCCCTGGCGGCGAGGACCGGAGGCGGAAGCGTGGGCGGTGGGGCCGGGGCAGCGCGGCGGCGGTGGCGGTGCGGGAGGCGGCGGGCCGGGCCCCATGGCCTCCTCCAACAGCATCGACATCGAGGACGCGACCCAGCACCTGCGGGACATCCTCAAGCTGGACCGGCCGGGAGGTGAGGGAGGGCCGGGCCCGGCAGCGTGTGGCCGCCGCCTCCGGGCCTGCGGGGCCGGGAGAGGCCGCGGCCCCCGGGGAGCCCCGCGGGGCGCTCCGGGCACCGCCCGCTGGGCACCGCCGCCCCTCCGGGGCCGCCTGTCCCGGCTGCCCCCGGCCGGCAGCGGCCGTGCCGCGGGGGTGTCGACGCCGCCCGGTTCCCCGCCGGAGCCTCCCGAGCGTCCCCCCGGGTGCCCGGGCTCCCCGCGGTGGCTGCCGCCCTCAGCCTTCCGCTTTTTCTTTTGTCTGAGCCCCAAATGGGATTCCCGGCGCAGGCAGCTTCTTGAGGCGTTTATGAGTTTTCTTCTCTTCCCTCGAGCCGCTGTGCCTCTCCGCTTCGCCTTCACAGGGCTGCTTCCAGCTGGTGCGAGTACCAGCGGTGATGGGCGGCACTCGGGTCAGCCCCACAAAACGCGTCCCCGCTGCCTTGCGCCCAGCACCAGCCCCCTCACGGCTCTTGGGCCTGCTGCAGCCCTTCAGTCAAACCCGGTGGTCTGAAGCAGGCTGAGGTCGTGGGTGTTCTGTCCAGAAACCAAAGGTCTGGGGGCACAACTTACGCCCACGTTGTGCTCCCGTTGAGGAAATGGAGCTTTCAGGTGTCCTCACAGTCCGCAGCCGGTCTGTCAGTGCAGCTGTGCTAGCTCCAGAGCAGCTGCCGCCTGTGTGGGCTTTGCTTGGCCCCAGGGGTGAGAGGTTGGGCGCAGGGCTGTGTGGGACAGGGTGCTGTTGGGAAGCAGCTGGAGTTGTCACCGCAGGAGAAAAGAAACTTGGGTTTCTCCTGAAGCAGCTTTTCTTGCTGGTAGAAGCAAAGGAGTTCTTTACTGAGGATGCCTTACTTCTTTCCATGCTGCTTCTTTTGTATTCGTTCCTGTCCCCTGCATCTCGTTCTCCGACTTTGTGCATAAGAAAGCAGCTGAGAGGAAAAGGAGCACCCAGGCGGTTAGTCGGGCTGTAGCAGACCTGCAGTTGTTCTTAGCAGGAAGCGCTGCCCAGCTAGTAAGTAGCACATAGACTTGAAAGAACAGGACAAAATGAAAATCAAGAAGACTTGTTTGCCAGCTGAAAGCCTCAGAGCATCCTATTGGGGTGTCAGAAGGAAGGGAAGCTTTCAAGGCTCCTGAAAGAGAAAAGAAGCAGCTCCACAAATCACGTCTTGTCTAGCGGAAAGCTTCTGCGGTCAAAGTCCTCTCCAGTTGTAGTTTCTGTCGCTCCCCCTGTGGCAGGTTTCCCCATCGTGCAGAGAACAGTGTAGCTGCTCTCCACGGCTGTTAGCCCTAGGAAGGTTCTGCCATACCAGCTGCAGGTGGCCTTGAGCAGCGTTTTGTTATTCTGGGTGCTGCCCCAGCGGATGACAAGAATCACTCCCTGCTCTAAAAAGCTTACAACTGTCACGACGCTTCGGTAGGTTGTTGGGGTTTGGTGATTGTGCAAGTGCCATCCATGGTCCATACACATTCTCCTGACGCGGGTTTCTCTGGGTTTCGGTGTGCGTCGTTTGCTGCTTTGGCAGCCACGGCCTTTTTCTGCTGTCGTGCCTGCAGCAAGGGGGAACGAGTGCTACCTGCGCGCGCCCTGCTCGTGTGCCTGTCGGGGCAGCGCTCTGCTCGGCGCGAAGGAGCGTCTCCTGGTGAAGGTGGTGGGAGCAGGAAGCATTCTGTATCCTGACTCTGTTCCTTCTTTCCTGCCTTTCAGAGAGGTGATGAACGTAATTGGTGTTGATTCCGTTTGAGTCCAGTACTAGTCTTGTTAGCGCTGGGTTTTGTTCATGTGCCTGCTAGACGCTGAGCCTCTTCCCTTCTCTTCAGGACTGTGTGCAGGCCACACCTTTGCTTGCTTGCTTCCCTCTAAGACTAAGATGGGCCAAGCACATTCCTGCACTTCAGTGTCCCGCTGTGGGGTGTTTCCATCAGCCTCTGTGGAGTGTTTTCTTCTTCCCCTTCCCATGGAGCTGTTGTTACTGTCCGCAGAAGAGCAGAGGTACTTACGTGAGCCGTTCCTGCTGCTGCACATGGAGGAAAGAACGTGTCGTCTCGCTCTGTCAGCCTGGGTGCTTTTTCTGTGTGATTACTTTCCCGCTTTTGGTCGCAAAGGATAAATTGCAGCGGGTGGAAGCTGCTGCGGCTGGACGAGCGCCCACCACACGCTGTAGCAGTGGTGGGCACAGCCCCAGTGTTGCAACAGCAAGCGTGGCACAGGTGGGTTGGGTGGCCACAAGATGTCATTCGGTGACCTGCAGTTTCCTCGTGCTGTGCGAGTGCAGCTGCTGTTCCCTTCGTGCAGCGCAGGTGAACGGAGGTGTGCTCCAGCTGGGTGCCCGAGCAGTCTCTGCCAGGGGATGCCCTGTAGCTGCACGGGCCTCTTGTGGCCGTGGTGTAGCTGCGGCTTTAATGACCGTGGCAGCTCTTAAATAGTAGTTTGGCAAGTTCAGTAGTTGCAGTTGCTTCTGTAGACAGCAGCGCTCATCCTGATGCATGAAAGCAATTAGGTCTGTTTGGTAATAGAAAGCTTGCCTTGCTTTCAGAGATGCCTCTTGCCCACCGTTAAGTTCTGCCATTTCCCAAGAGCTCGCAGCAGTTACCTGGCAACGGTGCGCAGAATTGCAGTTTTCAAAACCAGTGAAAATTTCAAGCGAGGATGTTGCTGAGACAGGTGGCTCTGACTTCCGAGCACTGATGTGTAAGTGCGAGGGGAGGGGGTTTGGTCTCCGGCGGGGATTGTTGGCTATTACCTTGCTAATAGCAGAGGGAAGAGTCTCCTGCACCCCTCTGCTATGTCTGTCCCCTTCTGGAAGCCTTCAGAAGGCATGGAGGCCACCAGGCAACTTGTTCTTGGCCAAATACATGAAGGCACAGCTGAAACACAACCAATGGCTGCTTTGCACAAAACTCGAGTGCTGCAAACTTCCCGTGTGGGGAGTAACCCAAGTGAGAATTGTGGGAATCCCAGAGGCACAGCTGCGCAGTCTCGTAGCGGGGTTAGCAGAACCACCTGCCTTTTGAGGTCGGGTCTTAGAAGCCAGTTTTGGAAAGTAACAAGTGTATTATTTCCAACCAACCCCAAGTGCTGTGACTGTATGTGCTTGCTGGACTTCAGAGATCTCTTCAGGCACAAGGGTTAAAAATGACACTTCAAGAACCCTTCGGTCCTGAACCTGACTGTGAGATACAGGAAATCGGAATTATCGTCTTAGTCCTTCTGATCCAAGAATACTTGCTCCTTGCACCTAACTTCCCTCTTCCCGTTCCTTGGTCTTTCTGGTCTGCTGGGAGTGCTTGTGTGAGACAAGACCTATGACTTCGCTCTTGTATGTGATACAGGTTTCTTACATGGGAGGTCTTACACATCCTTTTTAGAGAATAATACTTTTTTCCAACCAGTTCAATATGTCCTACCTGATAGATCAGTAGGACCTGATGAAAAACACCTGAAGGCAGTGTGTTTTACACAGCGCTATTTCTTTGAACGGATACTGTGCACGGTTGGTAATGCTTTTTCCTAGGTTCAGTAAACGAGAACCAGAGACCGTCAAATTCCTATAATGGAGACCTGAACGGACTGCTGGTGCCTGACCCCATCGTGGCCGGCGATGGACCTTCTTTGGCAAAGCCGGTGCATCGCAACATTTCTCTGGGAGCCCTGCAGGAGAAGCAAGTCATGTAAGTGTTGTTCTAAAAGGCTGGGAGTGAATAGAAAATGGTTAAAAATTGGTTCTGGTGGGCCTGGACAAGCATGCTGGGATCTGATGGTAAGTTTTACATGGAGTTCAGCTGACAGTTGTGAGTCAGAGCTGCTGGTCCGAGCTGTTGTGGTGTTTGTGATGCTGAGGCATGCAACCTGACATCCTTACTGTTCAGGAACTGAGGAATATTGACAGAGCTGTTTAGGGAGAAGGAGTGCACGGCTGGACACACGGCAGACATTGTGAGTCAGGGTGGAAGTACGTTAGCAGGGCTGGGGCTGAAACTCAGCATTCTCATGTAGAATTCCAGCTAGACTCCTGCAGGGACCCGAGAGGTAACTTACAGCAGTTTTGCACTTGTCAGAATATTTATCCCCCCGTGACTTAGAACAGCTGCACCTCAGCTAGATGTCTTCCCGTCTCTGCTGAGTTGTGTGTGCCCCAGTGTGTTTGGCACAGCACGCCAGGTTTTACTGTTTTTCGTGCTGTATGCAGGAGAACACGTGCATGTAGAATAGTTTGGACTTGTTCTTTGCACAGGAGTAATTCCAAACCCAGAACTGCTATCATACATCAGTCTAATTAGCGTAATCATTGGCTTTGTGCACTGACTCTTCTTAACATCAGAGCTCCTGTAAAAACCTTTTATTTGGGTTTTCTCTTTTAGTCTGGAGGGGTGATTTTGTGAGAACCATGAGCCACATGCTCTGTTGATGAAGTTCAGCTGGTTGGCTTTGGTCTCTTTGCACCTTATGGTGTTGGACTGTAGGCAACTTTAAGGCTACTTTAACCAAATTTAGGTCTGTGCTGAAGTCAGGCTAAGGGACTGTGAGAAGAGTCTGGAGGTTTTTAAGCTGGACAAACAAGGTGGTTGGCTCTCAAACCTGTGGTATAGTGGGAAGGGAGACTCATAACTGAAAGTAATTTCTGTTTTCAGTTGTTCAGCTCAAGCCTCCTAGATGCACAGATATTCCTTCTGTGTTGCTGTTAACATTATGAACAACAAATATCTGCCCTCTGTTCTCTTCCTTTGGAGTCCTGTCTCATCTTTTCTTCTTTGTTTTTCCTAAAAGCTGCCTTTCCGGTGATGACAGCTCCACTTGCATAGTAATATCAGCAAAAGATGTGGAGATAGTGGCCAGCAGTGATTCCAGCATCACAAGTAAGGCCAGAGGAAGTAACAAGGTAAGGAACATGACGAAGCATGGTTCTGCCTATTCTTTTTAGTCTCATCAGCTCAGCACTTGAATATTTTAAACAGAAATGACTATCTTCTTTCCTGTGTTGTAGAAGCTTGTAGTTAGGTAGAAGTTTGGCAGAGAGCTTAGCAAAGAGAAAACAATTGAAGCAGTATCTTGTAATTGATTGTTACTGTTGTTACAGAGCATGGCCAAGTTATCTTCTACTTCTCAGGAATAATCTAATATTCCATATTGTATCGTTTTGCTCCTTGATGTGCAATGAATTAAGGGAACTCAGAGATTGTAAATGAATACTGTTACCGTGTTATCCCTGTTTTGCTTAGGTGATACTGAAATTAAAAATGAAAGGGAGGATCACCGTCTCTGAGCAAAAAACTAAAAAGTATTACAGAAATTATGACAATGTATCAAATAAAACTGGGACTCAGTTTCTTGGAAAAAGCAAGTGCCAATGCAGCAAATGTTTTTGTATTTCAAAAGAGTTTCCAAGGACTGGGAATCCAGATGCAGTGCTAACAAGGAAGTAAAAGCCACGTTGCTGTAGTTGAAGGGTAGAGGGTTGTTCTGCAATATGACGCATTCAGTGAGTTGCATTCCTTCCTGAAGAGGAAGGAAATATTCATCAGCCCCCAGAACTTTGAATATTTAGGGCTCTGCTACCTGGCATTCAATATGCAATTCCTCTTACCCACCGCTGCTTCTAACAGTTGCCAGTGAAGCATTACAGACCTTTCCTAGACGAAATCATGTATTTGGCAAGTTTGTTCCAGACATTTCTCATAGTTTTCTTTTTCTTTCTCTTGAGCAGGTGAAAATACAGCCTGTTGCGAGATACGACTGGGAGCAGAAATACTATTATGGCAATCTGATAGCTGTTTCAAACTCTTACCTGGCTTATGCCCTTAGAGGTGAGGTACCTGCTCGTCTTGGATGTGATTTCTGTTGTTTTGCTCTGTGTATCTCTGTAAGAGGCAAAGTTTGCATCAGAAGAAAGTAACTGACAGTAAGTGAACCTCGTTGCAATACCCAGATCAGCATGCTGTTCTAACGGGAGTAAAAGCGCAGCTGGAGCTACAGGAGAGGAAAGAGTTGGTGGTGTGGGAGAACTTCCACTGGGCAGGAAGCTTTTCTGAAGGTAGAAATATAAGAAAGAGAGGGAGTCAGTGGGAGGGAGAAAAGTTGAAGGACTAAGTTGGTTTCACTGGACAGAAAGCTGATGTTCAGATGATTTGTGTAATGAAAGAATTCTGTAGCAATCAAGCCTCTTCGTCGCTAAGCACAGAAGCAGCCCCCTTGGTAATTTGAGTAGATAGATGTTTGTGATGGATTTGCTTGCATAAATTTAGAGTTGAGTTTAAGGCTAAATTTAGAGGAGGCAAGGAGCAGTGCAGAGGCAGCATGCTTTGTAGTAGGAAAGGAGAGAGAAGCAGGACAACGCAAGGAAAGATTGTTTCACAAAATATATGAAACAAACAAGCACTTACTCGTCTGCAATGTCTCCTTCTGCTCTCATATAACCACACGGTGTTTGGGACTCCCTTGTCTCTTTCATTTCTTCTTAATTCTAGCACCCATCAGTTTCTCTGGCCTTTTATGAAAACTAGTACTTCACTTCTGCATTTTTCTTAGCTGAGATTATCCTAGAGTAGGTGTTTTTAGGATGCCTTGCTTTTTTTTTTTTTTTTTTTAAAAAAAAAAAAGGGTGCGGTAAAAGTATGGAAAGCTGAGTGATCTGCTAGGGCTACCGTGGGCACTTAGAAGCAGAAACTATATGGTTTCCATATTACTGTCTGCATTATAGTGATATTTGTCTGAAATGGAAAAGCTGAAAACTTTGCTTAGAATATGCATGCAGTGAATCACATTCTTTTCAGCCATGCAAGCCAAAAAGTAATTGTTTCCCCCGTGAATGATTGAGCTACCTGCCTCTCAGTGACTCCTTTTGTCCAGTTACTGAAAATGGAATTGTAGTTAAAATTAATTCATTGTCAAAGGAGGTGAATCTTGGAGGCTTGGTAGCTTCATAATCATCTTGGGATAAAGATTTAGGTCTTGGGTTCAATGAAAGTGTCTTTTGTGAGAATCATGAGATTGGCTACATTCTAAGCAGAGCATCTTAGAACTTGTGGTACTCAAGGAACACTGCAGAAGATCTTGGGAATTAAGCTGCCCCTTACAAGGCAGGCAAAATCCCTTTTGTTGCTGTAGTTCCTTTTTGCACCAAAGCAGAAAAATTCGGTGAATGTTTTTACACATATACTGGGTCTTGAAAGGGCTTATTAGAGCGGTGTCTATTGATACGGGTTTTCCGTTTTTCAGTATGCTGCCAGCTGATGGCAGCTGATGGCAGAATTGGTGCTGGAAACGACAAGTTGACATCTGGGGGACAAAGGCAGCCCTGCAGGGAAACCGCACAGATAAATGGTGACTTTTTCCTTCTGTCTTTTCTGCAGCTGCCAGTAATGGCTCCGCCATGGTGCGAGTATTGAGCATCAGCACTGCTGAGAGGACCCTGCTGAAGGGATTCACGGGTGGCGTGGCAGACCTGGCTTTTGCTCATCTCAACTCCAACCAGCTGGCGTGCCTGGATGAGGCTGGCAACCTTTTTGTCTGGCGCCTGTCCATGGATAAAGACAAAATCCAGTATCTTGTCAAAGCAAGCCTCGCATCAATGTTTTTATAGGGGTTACATGTGAATACAACCTCAGAATTGCAACCTATTTCATAGCCTTGTCAGAACAGCACCTTGCAGGAGGGAAGTCAATAGTTCTGCCCATCCCAGAGAGTTTCAGATGAGTGTTTGTTTGATCAGCCTGTGCCTGTATTCTGCACTTGAAGCTGTAACTTGAAATTGTAGGAGTGACATCTCTGTGGCTCTGGTCTAGTAAAAAGTAGTTTCTGGTCCAGGCAAAAGTAGCCCAGAAGGATTTTAGTGTCAATCTGTACTTGCTGGCCTTAAACATGGACAATGTCAGCTCAGCCATGTGACAAAGTTTTTTACTCATATTTCTGTGGTTCTAGCTCTTTACCTCAGTTACTTTTCTGAGGAAGAAGTTGCAATACTATCCTCTCGCTCAGTAACTTCCTTCCAAACCTGTCACCCTAGTTCTTTTGGTGGTACTGGAATTTATTTTACTGCTTAATTCATTGCCCCAAATAATTTTCTTTTGAATGCTAGGAGTGACTTTTCAGTGCTTTTGGGAAGCACATCAGTCTGTGGGATGTGGTGTGTTGTGGCTTCTGAATTTTAATTGTATACAGTCATTCCAATAGCAACTGGAGCGAAGGTGGTTGTAGTTGTTTAAGAACTGATTTGTATGGATGGACCAGAGCACTCAGCCTGGGTCAATGTGGTTGCTTTTCTATCTTTCTGTGTTGTTGCAGTACTTAAATAATTTAATCTGTCCATCAGAAGTTGCATGGATTCAGTATGTGCTCATCCCATTCCTGTCTGGAGTCTGCAAGAGAAAGTTATGAGAACTATTTTTTACTTTTATTTTTTAACTTAGAAGAAAAATTGCCTGCCTTTTATTTTTTAATGAAATACTTGTACCTGATTTATTTTTGAATCTCAGTAAGCCAAAAAAAATTGAGGTTTAATAGTATTTACCAGAGGAGCAAACCTGAATAGGTTATTGCTGAGTATCAGTTACAGCCAGAAAGTTTTGTTTCTTAACTGTGGTGATCAGAGAGGAGATCTTGGTGAACATCAAACGGCCTGACAATACCCCACTGAACACCTCTCGGAGAATCATCTGGTGTCCTTTCATCCCAGATGATAATGAAGAGAATGGTGAAGAGGGAAGTCAAACATTGGCATTGCTGCATGAGGACAGGGTAAGGAAACGTTGCTTTTGAAAGATTGACCCTTATTACCGTTAGAGGGAGAGAATCTAATAAAGAATCCATACGGTTAGAGATGTCAAGGCTTCTGCCTGGTCCATGCTGGGGATCCCTCAGTAATGAGATTCAGGATTCCTCTCATCTGAGGAGAGGTTGTGCTGATCTTTCTCAGGGGCTCAGGAGGAAGGAAAGAGAACTTTAGCTCACCACCACATAGTGAGGACCACTAGCAACAACGTGGAGGGCCAGAGGCATCATCCATTTATTCAGGCTTGGCTAGTAACCAGGGGAGGGGGCTGGCGAGCAGCAACTATGACTTTGACCAGCAGTACTTACGTACAGCTGGGTGCCAGGAAAGCATCTAACGACCAAATCAGGTGGAGAAAGCAAGGTTTGTGTCACATAGTTGCCATTGGGCTGATATGTCAGGTAAAGGTGTAAGAAATTCTCGACTGGGTCAGACCAATGCTTGTAGAAACAAGCCTGTGTGTATACACGTTTGTTTTCCAGGCAGAGGTATGGGATTTGGACATTATCCGAACAAACAACAGCTCCTGGCCAGTGGAAGTGCCTAACATCAAAGAAGGCTTCATCGTAGTGAAAGGCCACAGCACGGTATAAATCTATTTCATTTTCTTTACTACTGTCACACTGTGATCACTGCAGATCATTTAGGTTCTCTTTGGGATTTAATGTGTCAGGCGCTGGAGTTCTTAGGACATTTTGCTGTAAAAGAAAAAAAGGGGGGGGGGAGGTTCTTAACAGTCAGTCCAGCCTATCACCCACAGCCTGCTACTGGCTACGTGCACGAGTTAATGGTAAGTAAGATTTGTTTCAAGAGCCAGAATGCCAGAACGGGTTTGTAGTCACTTGCTTTGAGTATGGCTCTTGAAACACTGTTGTGGTTTATCCTGGCCGGCAGCTAAGCACCGCACAGCCGTTCGCTCACCTTCCTCCCTCCCTCTCTGGGATGGGGGAGAGAAATGGGAAAGTGAAGCCTGTGGGTTGAGATAAAGACAGTTTATTAAGACAGGAAAATAATAATAATAATAATAATAATGTGTACAAAACAAGTGATGCTCACCACCTGCTGACCGATGCCCAGCCTGTCCCCCAGCGGCCGACCCTGCCACCCCTTTATATTGTTGAGCATGACGTCAGATGGTATGGAATACCCCTTTGGCCAGTTGGGGCCAGCTGTCCTGGGTCTGTCCCCTCCCAGCTCCTGCTGCACCCCCAGCCTGCCCGCTGGCAGGGCAGAGCGAGGAGCTGAAACGTTCTTGGCTTAGTGTAAGTGCTCTGCAACAATTACAACATCAGTGTGTTACCACCACTCTTCTCATCCTAATCCAAAACATAGCACCCTACCAGCTACTAGGAGGAAAATTAACTCTGTCCTAACTGAAACCAGGACAAACACCTGTATTTCCAAGAGCCTGTTTGACAACCTGGTCTGCATTCGAACTATGTTGTTATGTATTCCGGTAAATGGAACACCTAACGCTGTTGTTTATTGCTGGATGAGATAGAGAAAACTAAGCCCATCGTTATTTTTCTATGAATCCCTTCATGATTATAGCTATAACTGTCAGTACAGTGAACAAGGCCTGCAGCTGAGCATTCAGAAGGTGATATTTTGATTATAAAAGACAACTGAAAAGAATCCCTTTCTTAAACAGGATAATGACAATGTAATTGTATCACCTAGAAAAAACAAAGTACTTAATGCTTATGAGATGCCAGAAAATCCCAAATGAGTTATGTTCATAACATGAGTAATGGTGGGAACAGTAGCAGCATAATCTATTGCACTTAAATTTGCTGTTTGGATTGTTAATTATTATTATTACCAAAAAAAAAAAGTCCTTGTCAGTTTTTCTCAGAAGTTTTAAGTTGTCTAGTGAGACACATATTAGAAATCACTGTGATCTTGTGAACAAGCAGATGTTTTATCTGCTTGTTAATCAAACTTCATTGTGAAAAGAGTGTTCTCTCTCCTTGAAGAGCTATAAAATTACTTTTCTCTGTCTTTTTTTTCCCCCTTGGTTTAGTACCTGAGCGAGGGAGCTCTTTCTCCAGATGGAACTGTGTTGGCCACAGCAAGTCATGATGGTTTTGTCAAATTCTGGCAGATCTATATTGAGGGGCAAGATGAGCCAAGGTAACTTGAGAATTAAAAAAATGAAGGATCTTACTGTGCTGCAAAGCTCAGCTGCGTTTTCTCTGATAATTGTCTTGTTACAGGATCACCCGCAGTGGTCATTCTCAGGGCACTATAAAAACACAGGGTGAATGTTTGTAAAGTAATTTGTTAGTGAAGAGTGCTGTTATATCACTGAATATCACATGTGCTCACAGTTTGGTGAAGTTTGGAGAAAAGCAAAGAGCTGTTTCTGAAAACATTAATTTTTTGCTTTAGTCAAAGTCAGCCGGTTATTCTCTCTTGTAAAAAAGAGAGAATTCTCTTTTGCAATGCAGAAAGCTGCTCTGAGCTGTTCATCACAATGTTGAAATCCGTGATATGTTGTGTGGTTGATAAGATACCATACCAAAGAGCAAGACACGACTTTATTTTTTGGTCACTGTCTATGGCAGCGTGGTATGTTCTCCTTGGACAAGGGATAATGTGTTCAGATGCTACTTTTCAGCTTCCTCATTTACCACTCCATGCACGCTTGATGTTTTCTCTGATTCTTTCCTAGGTGTCTTCATGAGTGGAAACCGCATGATGGTAGGCCTCTTTCCTGCCTGCTCTTCTGTGACAACCATAAAAAACAAGACCCAGAGTAAGGCCCCAATCCTGTACTTTGCATATCAGAATTAGGTAGTGCCTTCGAACTCTGCCTTTGGAGAGTTCCTTGTAATTGCATTGTACTTGTAAAAATTTAGCTTTGTGGCAGGAGCAAGTCCTGTCATCTCTGTAGTAAGCATAGTTAAGTCTAGTGAAGGAGTGCCCTGGAGCACAGCCTAAAGTTATCTCAATTCTAGTGTCAGTTCCCTGAAAGCAGTGGCAGTTCCAAGTTGATGGGTCCTTTCAGGTTTGTGGTAGGCTCAATTTTGCCTGGCCAAAAGGCGAGGCCTTTTGTCTTTCAAATATCTATTGTAGTTGATTTAAAAAGTAGCTGTTTCTTTTCTTCAATCAGTTTTGGTCATATAGTTGTTGAGAGCTACAAGAGCTATGCTGGTTTCTAATCTTCCTTGGAAATGGAGATTTTCTGGGAACTTTGCTATGACATGCTTGTGAGGAACTTTTCTCTGAAATGTCCTGATGGAACAGGTGGTTGGTCTTTAAGAACTCAATTCTGTTGTGCCTACAGGGTTCCCTTCTGGAGATTTCTCATCACAGGAGCAGATCAGAATAGAGAACTGAAGATGTGGTGCACTGTGTCTTGGACGTGTCTGCAGACTGTTTGGTAGGTGTTGATACGCTCACTCCCCTGGAGGATTGGATTTTCTTTGAGAAATTGTATCATAACAAAGCTCTCAACTTCCAGCTATCCTTACTTTGTGACCTTAATCTCCAGTGGAGTCTACTCCAGCCTCAGTTAGAACCTCATCCTTTGCTGATCTTAGTTATTTGTTGAAAGCTATCAGGCTGTGGTAGACCGTCAGGCTAGGCTTCGGTAAGGCAGGGGAGGCTGATCCTTTTACACACTCTCATTCATGTTACCAAGACCTGTTATCTTCACTTTGGTCTATAAAGCACACATATAGCTGTAGCACTAGGAAACAAATTCCAAATTACACTCATTGAGTGCTTTCTTGTGTAAAAATACCAGATACCAATCTAGGATCTCTTCCTACTTTTGCTCTTTCTGATTTAAGTATTGAGAAGCCACTATGTCAACAGAGCTTAAGCAGTTTTACGAGGCTTATTTGCTGAGCCATATAGGTCAAGAAGTTCAAATTCCATCGTAGTCCATCCCTTCACTCAGCTTGCACTGTTCTTTGATTTTACTTTTATGCTGGTAGGTTGTGGCATCTATGATCACATGCACATGTAGAGCCGCTTCTGACACCTTAAAATGAGAAGAATGTGGCATACAGCTGAGTGCTGCTTTTTCTGTCTCATACTGCAGAAGTCCAAAGCCTATCTTGGTTTGGTGGGTTTTTGTTCTTAAATCTATAGCATTGGCTCTTACCCTCCTATGACTGTGGCATATGTTAGATAATGACAAACTGTCACCTTTCATATAAATGTTCAGAATGTATAACTTGATTCTATTCTCTGATTTCCTTTGCTGGTCTTGTGATGTCAGCACTGATTTCTGGCAATTATCCTTTTGTTTTAGTGGGTGGTGGTTGCACTGTAAACTCATTAAGATGTATTTTAACTAATTCAAAGGAATTGTTCTGGTTGTGCTAATATAACGTACTTTCTGTACCTCCTCCCATCTTGTTTGTGGATCTAGCTTTTCTCCTGACATCTTCAGCTCCATGAGTATTCTTCCCAGCCTGAAAGTCTGCCTGGACCTCTCCGCTGAGTATCTGATACTGAGTGATGTGCAGAGAAAAGTAGGTGGCTCATTTTTTGCTGGCTGTGTGGGTATCGGTGACAGAAAAAGAAATGGTCTTTGTGACTGGTTCTGCTGCCTAGATCTAGTCTTTGCATGTTAATAACTAAAAATGCACAGAGCTTGGCCTCAGCTATTTCAGTATAAGATGACAGATGGTGACAATTCAGCTGATTAATCCTGAGGAGCCTTAAGGATTATTTCTCACTCCAAAGTAAACTTCTTATTTGAAGGAACCTATGTCTGGCACAGCAGGACTGAGTTCCTGATCAACACTGACTTACACAGCAGTGTGGTTCCCTGGGATGTCCTCTTTCAGATTTAAATGTCTCAGACCTTATTCCTTGTGTTATTCCCATGCTTTCAAATCTTGTTCAGGTCCTAATGCTGTGCTCTGGAAGCCCTGTGACTTACCATTTCTGATTGTTCCAGGTCTTGTATGTGATGGAGCTGATGCAGAACCAAGAGGAGGGCAAAGCTTACTTCAGCTCCATCTCAGAGTTCCTCCTCACCCACCCAGTCCTAAGCTTCGGCATCCAGGCAGTGAGCCGCTGCCGGTTAAGGCACACTGAAGTGCTCCCAGCAGAAGAGGAAAATGACAACTTGAGTGTAGGTAGGTGACAAAGAGGATTTGGCTGCTGTCAGATCAGGTTGTTTCTTGACTGATTCTGGCTTTCTCGTGAAAGGCTTGTTGGTCCTTCTGGGCAACCTGATCTAGTGGGTGGCATGACCTTTAAGGTCCCTTCCAACCCAAGCCATTCTATGATTCTTTTACTCTGTAGGAAATGCATCTGTGCAGCTAGAGCACTTCAGAGAAGCACAGTAGGGTGGGTTACAAGGGACCTCTGGTCCAACCTGCTGCTTGAAGCATCTGGCAGTATTGTTGTTGCTGGCAGTAGATCAAGTCAGCTATGGTTTTGCCTAGCTCTCTCTTGAAGGCCTCTGAACACAACATTTGTGCCCCTGCCCTGGTGTCCTGTCCCTGGGCACCCCTTCGAAAGAAAATACATTCCTAATGTTCAGCCCGATCCTCCTAACCCACAGATTGTAGCCATTTCCTCTTAATGAGGCAGCAACTTCACTGAAGTGTTTCTGTTACTAAAAAAGCATTGCAGGGCTGTGCAGGCTTAAGTAAGTGCTTTGCTGATCAGTACCAGATTCGCTGGTCAGTACCTGAGCAGCGCTTCTTTTGCAGTTGCATAGGTTTGTCGCCTTCAGCAGGACACAGGGTGAAACCTCTAGCAATGTAGGGCTTCATCTTCCTCCAGAACAGTTTAACGTAGGCTCACAGTAGCAAAAGAGTTTTTGGAAGAATTGTCAGGATATATTTCTATGGCTGCTCGCCTGTGTAATTAAACATCAAAGGTGTGAACACATTATCTGAGAACTAATCAGTTGCTTTGGAATCGTACTGCCTGAGCCGTGTGCCAGGATGTGAAGACAATATGCAGTCTGAGTTGAGGGAAAGGGGGAGATATTCTCCATCACATATGGAAAGCACATTGCCAAGCCACAAAGCTTCTTGCAACAGAAATTAACAAGAAAAACTGTGTTTTAGAGAAGCTTCTGAGAGACAGGTGAGATATATTCTTCTGTCTATTACTATGACAGTGAAGCCCATGGAGAATTGTCCCATGCAAGCATTCCTTGATTGCTGCGTCTCTTTGGCTGTTAGCTTGTTCCTGAGCTCCTACCTTTTTGTTATTAAAATTTTTAAAGATGCTTTGAAAAACATCAGCATATTAGCATGATAGAAAGATTCCTGGACTATCAGAACAGCCCTATGATATATTTCCTTATGCCTATTCTTCTACATAATTACAGTTAATTCATGTCTTTGATACTAGAGGCATATTGCTCTGAAATGCAGAAGAAAAAATGACTGATATGTTTAGCAAGTCAGGAGCAGAAGCGGATGAAGCCTCAGGTCCCTGATTGTTGGTGTTTAGATGATTAGGATAATTTGCATAGGAACACTTAATTTAGCCTCTTTTTGGGGATTTTTCCTTTCTAATTGGACTCCTTTCTTAGCAGTGGGAGTGATACAGGTTGTGGCTGAATGTTGTCAGGGCTATCTAATGGGAGATTTTTACAGGGCTTTTCATAACTACAATTATTCAAGCCAGGACGGATGTGTCATGTTCTAGTGTGAACTTCTGTATGATATAAGCTAGTGTGTCTCTTAAAATATATCCAACCAATCATGTCAACGGCTAGTTTCAGACCTCAGCTTCCCCTGTTCTGCCTTGTGAAGTATACTTTTGCCTTCCATAGGACTTACTTGATTTGGTTAGAGTTAATTTGATTGCTCTCATTTTGGAAAGTAAAGAGAGTGTAGGATAGACTTTATCTTAACAGGATGAATTTACCTCTGAAGTGGGGCAGTGGTGAAGCTGTGTTGTGCTGTTTCTCTGCTGTATCCTCTGCTCTGGTGGTTTTTATAGTAGTTTGTTGCTTCTGTCCAACTTCATGTTTTACTTTTGTCTTATTTTCAGAAGGTGCTCAGGGAGCCGGGGCTGTTGAGTCAGCGGCAGGCGTGCTGATAAAACTCTTCTGTGTGCACACTAAGTGAGTATGCGTAGCAGCTACCATGGGCAGTGGTCCTAATCCTACACTGACCTGCAGGAACTAAGCTGCTGTTAGCTTACCAATTTCTTTTGCTCGTAAGAAAAGCTGCTTGGACCCCTAGGAACTTCTAGCTGTGGGGTATTCCATATGTCCTTACCAGGAAGGGGCCCAGCATGACGCCATGGCAAGCTAGTATTTTTGTTGCCATAAGTATGCAGTGACTTGAGAGTTCTGCTGGTGTGTAAGTCCTGGGAAGCACCTCTCATGTGCTCTGAGTGCCAGAACTGGGTGATAGAGCTGAATGGGGATCCGTTTCTGCTTCTTGCATCACAGGTAGAAAACACTAATGCGTATTCCATGGGAGTCAGTTCCATTAAGAGTTTTCTAACCTTTAGACTTTTCTTGGTGATTCCTAAACTAATCAGAGATGCTTCCTTTATTTTTTTTTATTTTATTTTTCAGGGCCCTACAGGATGTGCAGATTAGATTCCAGCCTCTCCATAGTCCTGATATGGGTGCATCTGTGCCTTCCCATGGCTCTCATGAAGAATTTGGTGAGTGTTTTTGTTTGGTCAATCTTCAGTATTGCTGAGTTTTTAAAAGTTGTGATTTCTTGGCAGGAGGAGTGAGTTGGTAGGCTTATGGCAGCTCTGGGTGTCTCTATAATAGTGGTGTCACTGTATAAAAGGTTCTCAGGATGGACTAGCAGACCACTTGGTTAGAGCCTAGGGAGAGTGTGGAGCATAGGGATACGTTAGGGTAGGAGTGCTAAGTGCACACTTGGGTTCACCTACCTAGGTGGTCTGCGCTGGTGCCAGGAACACGTTTGTCTCTTGTCAGGCAGAAGAAATCACAGTGACACTGGAGCTTTGGGGTAGGGGAGACTGGGCTGTGTGTAGCATGCTCTGGTGAATGTTCATTCTCCATTCTGGGATGTGGCTGTTAAAACTGGCACTGTGTTCAGAGAAGAAAGGAGGATTGGACCTCTTATTATCAAAGACTGATAACATCCACTCTTTAGCATACAAAGAGCAGGCAGAACACAGGGTTTGCCTTTCCCTTAGCTTTGATTAGTATGTTGCAAGGTTTTTCCTCATTCCTTTGGAACCTGGTATGGCTGGCAATGACATAAGTTCATACTCTGTGGAATTAAAATTTTACCTTTTGGGGAAGTTCCTGTAAATTAATTTGTGTTTTTCTCTTGGAAGCCTTTCCAGACCACATAGCTGATCTAGGCACAGAAGGGCTGGGATCTGAAAAAGGATCTGTTCACGGCTCTCAACCAGACTTGCGACGTATTGCTGACCTGCCTGTACCAGCAGACTTTCTTTCTCTCTCAAATGATGCCAAACCAAAGCTGATGACTCCAGATGCATTCATGACACCAAGTGCATCTCTTCAACAGGTAACCAGAGGAGAGTGCTGATGGTGGTGGTGCAAGGGATGAGTGTGGATTGTGATGCTTTTGGGAACTTTCTCTAGGCAGGTGGGCTAGAGGTAGGCAGGTAGGCTGAATTGATCGAATGCAAAGCGCTCAGGACCCACTGCTGTGCTTTTAATCCAACTGCATAAGGACATGTTGGCACGTCTGAATTGCTTATCTGGTCTATACTTGCGTTGCGAGTGCTGTATTTAGGTGCAGAACTGCTGGTGTAGCTGTGTCGTGTAGAAATGTGTGCGCTAAATAACTACCTGTGCTAGGAGACTGCTCTTACTGGTTTACACACATTGTTTGGGGTTGGGATATAGCTACAATGGCAGAAAACCCTGTCAGCTTGTGCCATCCCTGCACGTCCTGTCTGACAGGATCCCTTGAGAACGCATGTCTGAAATGATCAGGTAGGTAAATGTTTTGCATGAGATCTGCAACTTGGTAGTCTGGTAGCTCAGTGAGTTTTTTGAATCTGACACAGCAGACTTGAACTCGTGTGGAAGACAAATCTTCTATACTTGCTTCAAGAACTTCAGTATTGGGAAGCGTGTGAATAATTCCTTAAGGATTTGCAGATCTTTGTGAAGGGTAGCAAAGTCTCTTGGTGACGAGCCATAAGCAAGTGTCAGTGGAGCTCTGATGGAGCAGTCAGAAAACACTGAATTCCTCTTAATGCTTTGTCATATGTGCATGGCCTGCTGTGCTGCATCATGCACCTTTGGGTCCTGCTGGGCATTTCCAGAGGCTGTCTGGCACTGGCAGTGTGCATCTGTCTAACTTAGTGCACATTTCCACTGCCTCTTTTTGGATATACCAGCAAATGTAAGTGCAGGAGCTTGATGTTTCTTGGTCGCTCTGCACACAAACTCCATATTAGTTTGTTTTAAACCCGTTCACATGCTCTTGCTTTTTAGTTCTCTGGTGAATATGTACTGATTTTCTGTACTGAATTTGTAGCTGTTAAGTTTCTCCTCCATGTGCTTGTGGTATGGGAGTAAACACCTTAAAATATTTTTTTAAAGTGCATCCTTTAATCTGTTGATCTGCAAAATAACAAGGTGTGGATTCCACCGGTGAGAATCTGTGTCTTCCTCTGAGGAACAGATTGTCAGCAGTTACTTGCCATGTTTATATGGTTCTTCCAGGCAAGGAGGAGAGCGTTTGTGAGCAGCACTTGTGGCGTGCATGTCCTAAGGCAGGGCTTCCATCTCCAAAGAACGAACACATGATTGTCACCACAGTTTGTACGTGTACTGGAGGAGCTTGGGTGAAGATGAGCAGCACATGGAAAAGTGCAGAAATGGAGTTAGTACTGAGTTGACTGAGATAGAGCAAACCCCAGCAACAACGTGTGGAGCAAAGAATAAATGAAAATCTTCGTAAAGATTTTGATGTTGCTAGAAAAGTTGTTGAGTACAGAAGTTACTTGTGTGCCTTCCCACTGTAAAGATACTCCAAGGGAGCAGAGAGATACTGATGGAGTGATGGCTGCACGTTATTTGCTGCAAAAGAGCAGCTCAATATTCATATTCAATTTAAACCTGACTGTTGCTACCTATTTCATGGCTTTTTTCCTGCTGCCACTGGTGCCCAGGAGCTTTGCAGTGTGGACACAGCCTTGAGTTTAGCTTTAGCCCTGCTCTCTGCCATAAGCAGCATCAAGCATAAGAAGTTTGACTGAACAGGCTTTCGAAGCTGAATATGGGTGCACTTATGTTGGTTCCTCTGGAGGTATTTCTTAGGGCCTGCATATCCCACTGGGGTTTACACTGCCAGCCAGCTAGCTACGTGCAAAATGCTCTAGTGTTGAGCCCTGTAGAATGTTACTTTGTTCAGGGAGAGCAACAGCTCAATAAAAACAGTCAAGGTTCATGTGATGGGGATGGGGCTTGCCTTCGACCAGCCCTGAGCAGCCTAGCAGTATAACTCAACCTTTCTTTTTTTTTTTTTTTCTCTTCTGCTTTTGCCAAAGACTTGTCAAAGAGTTCTTCTGGAGACAAGGATCTCAGGCTGAGTACTGTTGCTGTATTACTCTGTTACATTTTACCCCTGTATATTTTCTTGTAGATCACTGTATCTCCAGGCAGCAGCGTCAGTTCCCTGACTGCAGTCACAGCCATGAGTAGCACTTCTGTCACCGATGCCTCTATGTCCAGGTAAATAGAGCATGTATTAAGTAATACATTTGCAATATTATTCTGCAGTGTGGGGCAGAACTGTGGTGCATCCTATAGGAGAGGAGATTGTTACCAGAGTTAGAAACTGGTCCAAGTCCCGAAGTCCCTATATGGGTAACTGTTTGCATCTCTGATGCAGCTTGGAGCATGCCTGTTGTTCTTCCAGGGTGCCAACAACAGTGTTTCATTTGTGCCTCACAGGGATTCTCTTATTGCATCTCAGTGTTGTTGCTTTACATGCTTCTCCCAAAGGGCTGTCATTGTTTACAGGTAAGGGAACACTGCAGCCACCAAGGAGATAATTGAGACTGTTAGGAAAATTTTACTAGCATTGAGGTGCCTTGGGCTGCATAACAGTGAAAAACTTCACTTCTGGGGGCTGGAAAATGGACAAGGACCTATCATACAGTGCACTGTTTCTCCCCGAACTCTGTACAGTGTAAACTGAAGATGTAACAGGTCCCTTTTATCATAAACCCCTCAAATTCAAACAGATTACAATGCTCCTCTCTTTCTCTTGCTTCCACGTGGTCTTTCTTTGGGCTGTATGGTGGCTGGGAGATGCAGTTGCTACTTGATAGGCAATAGCTGACCACGGTGGAAAGGAGGAGGGCTTGGAGAACACTCGTGAAGTTTGGGTTGGGTTTCTCCATTGACCTGTGGATCCAGTCTCCTCCCCTTGAGTGTTTGATATGGACCTGTATGGTTAAGTTGGCCTGCTTGATTTGTTTGTGTCTCTGTTTTCTGCAGGCCATCAGAAGACTTGACTGTGAGCCCCAAGATGCAGCTGGACACCAGCCTCACGCTGAGCAGCAGTAGCAGCAGTCTCCAGACTAGTCCTAGGAGCCATTCAGTTCTTATCCCGGGCCTCCCTGACAAGCTAACACCAAAGGCGCCTGTTCCAGTAAGGCTCCAAATGCTGCTCCTTCTTTCTCCGTGGGCCTGTACAAGCTGAAATTAGACTTACTTGGATATTAACAGGGCCAGCATCTGCCGTTTGGAAAACACAGCTGCTGACACAGATCTGCAGACAGGTTTACCAGTATTAATGGCACTTGACCTCAATGTCAGCATGTCTCTGAAAACTAGAAACAGTTCTAGCTTGTGCTGTCACTATCACCATGGTTAGAAACGGTCAGCCTTGTGTTCAGTGCTACCTGGGAAGGCTTCTTTCTCCTTGTTGGTCTTACGGGTCTGAAGTAATCATTTCCTATTCCTAAATTTTTCTTTCCAAGCGTGATGTAAAACTAATTAAGACAAACTTAAAATTGAAATAAGCTTTCAGTCCCGGAGACATTCAGTGTGTGAGAAAAAATTCAAATAATTTTCTTCAGACAGGATCTTCTGTGAAGCTATTTCATTTGCAATTGCAACGGCGGTCGTCCTGTCAATCAGGAGCTCATTTTAGTAAACAAATCATAACCTTTTGTTCCCTATTACCTGACACCTGATCCCCTCCCCTGTTTCCTCACTGGCTGAGTACTGCAGGTTCACAAGCTACTCGATGTTCCTCTATACCACATATGTACACGTTTTCATTTTTTCAACCCTTTAATTTCTCCCTTTTCTTTTTTTTTTTCCTTTTTTACGTTTTGAGAACCTGTGATATTTGTTTTACTGTTCTCACACTGCTCATCCTGTTTTTCTCAAGCTTCCACCTTATTTTGGACCAGTGAGGCCTTCTACTGTCCACTTACCTACTTAGCATTTCTCCTTATTATGACTACACAGCTACCTTGGAATACGGAAAAGTAATTCTCTACTGCAAAAACACAACTTAGTTTCTCACAAGTGTTAAAAGTAATTTCTTCCAGAGAATAGATTCTGGAGCAGGGCAGGGAGGTAGAACTAGTGTTGCATTTTTGTTTGAAAGTGTGTTTGAACTAGCGTTGACTTAAGCGTGTTGTTATTCCAGCTGAGAGGCAGTTACATTCATGGGTCTAATTCTGTGTTCACCTACATGCAAGTCAAGGAGAACGATGGTTGGAGGAGGGTTATGTGCTGAAGGGTCAGTAAATGTTTCCATGCCTTTAGTTGATAGATGTGGAAAACAAGACTGCTTTTGCACTGCAGTCTCATTACAAGTATTGGAGTCCTCTGTCTGCTGAGCAAAGGGGGAGCACAGGGATCACATGAAGAAAAGATACAGCTGGCTTTTTCCAGGGGTGGTTGACAGTGGCTGGCTTAAGAAACTGGTGGTTCTTGGGGTGTCTCCACGTTACCCTGAAGGCTCTTGTTTATTTTTTTTTAATTCAGGTCACACCAGGAAATTCCTCTCTAGCACTGGAACTGCAGGAAGTGGAGCCCTTGGTGGTGCCCCAGGCTTCTCCCACCCGTGAGCGATCGCCGGATGTCATTTCCTCTGCTTCCACAGCCATGTCCCAAGATATCCCAGAGATCGCTTCCGAGACCTTGCAACGCAGCTTCACAGCAGCTCCATCTGGGCTCCCTGCAGAGGTGCTGGAGCCCAGTCATCATGCAGACAGTATGGCATCTGCTGCCTCAGCCTTACATTTGCTGTCTCCGAGGAACCGGCACAATTCTGAGCATAGCCACCACTCTTTGGACATGCCTCCAGTGGAGGTAGACAGACTGAATGCTCCATCGTTACTGGAGACTGCTTTAACTCAGGAAAACGCATGTTCTGACAGCGTTGTGGGTCAGCCATGGCCAGCAGCTCCTGACATAACCAGAGAAACTAGGAACAGCATGGCAGACAGGTAATCACGTGGGTGTGTCTTACTTAGGGCAGTTTCTTCACACTTTGCAAGTTGCTGCCTTGGTGAAAAGCTCTTACGCTGTGATCAAACTAGAACAGTTTTCATCCCTCCTTTTGCTTAAAGGATCAGATGAGTCAGCCTTCCTCTGTATACGCTGCGTCCTGAATTTCCTAGGTCAGCTCTAACAGTTTGTGCTCTTACACACCTTTCAGAATGAAGGATCTCTGTTAAGGTGAAGTCTGCTTTACTGGCCTTCATGTTCACCTCAGAATGGAGACTTGAGCAGGGCTTTTTTTTTTTTTTTTTTGTACGTTATCTCTGGAAATAAAACTAGTTCAAGCTAAATTCACCTCGGGGTCATCTCCCTGCATGTTCTTATTGAACGGAATCAAATAGCACGTAATTGACAGATGGATTACAGGTTAATTTATTTCTCTTCTATGACTAGCTTTGTGCAGCTAGCATTATAAGTAAAGCACTTCTAAAAGTGAGGAAATAAATTACAATGTCTCTGTGGAGCAGGCATGTAGAATGGGGCAAAATCACGTCTGCTTGCTGGAAGCAAACCATTATGCTGGGAGCACTGCTACAATTCACTGCAAAATTAGTGTCCCCATCTTCTAGTTGGACTGGAATAGCAAGATGCATTTAGCACCTCCAGAGTCTCTCTAGGCCAGGACTGCATGCGCTGTGAAAGCCTTACCACCAAGAGAAAGCCCTCACCTTTTGCCTTCACAGCTGAGGATGCTGTTTTAGGAAACAGTCTTGATTCTGGTGGCTGTGGGGAAGTCACTGAGGCTCTCTCTCCATGTGGTGGTTTTGCTTTTGCTCATTATTTGAAGTTCAGAAAGTAATTCTGTGGGAGTTCACAACTCTGCTTAATCCCGCTTTGTCTTGAATTGTCTTTAATTTGTCTTTGAAATCTTCAGGATTTCTCATGTCAGAATATCAGATTGGTATCTCTGGTTCTGAGATATTCCACTTATGCACCAATATGAGGTGGTTTGTTTTGACACTGCAGCTCAGTTAAACCATCAGCATATGTTAAGCAACAAGCGCTTACTTGTATATAAAGATCCTGCATGATCAATTCAAATAGACCTGCTTTATGGCTGAGGAGTGTGTGCAATTTATTTTCAAAGCCTTTACAGAACTTGAACTGGGTTTACTGTTGTAATTCTGTTCCAACTGGTAGACCTAAACTGTCAAATTGGCACACTTCCCTCTGTGCTCTCCTTGGACACGTGGAAGAACTGAGAAGCACTTTTTTTTCTTCCCCCCTCAGTTATTAGTATGACTTGAGGAAAACCAGACCCAAGTGATGCTATTCACTGAGATACACTTTGCTGCCCATTTTTTACAGCAGATTATCTACCTCTCTTGCATGGGTGTTTGTTGGGACATTATGTTCATGGTTAGTGCCTGAAGCATAGCTGAGCTGCTTTGCCCTCTTACAGCCTCCTAAAAGACATGTGGAGAAATTAGTACCTTTAAACAACACTTGCTGCTCTCAGGATCTGTGCAGATATTTTGTTGTTGTTGAGTTTGGGTTTTTACTTCTTCTGTCAGGATCTCCCTTGAGAAGTGGTGTGAGCAAATAACCAAGCTGAAAGAAACTTTAATGATGGGACTTCCTTTTTTTTTTTTTTTCCTCCTCTAGCCCAAGGGATGAGGTTGAAGAAAAGCACAAGAGCTCTGCTTATCATCGACACAGCTACCACCTGCTGCAGCATGACAGCCAGGATGCTAGTGCAGAACAAAGGTACAAGAGTGCTCAGCCCCCTCTCTCGCCCTGCATGGACTCAGTTCAGGCTGCATTCGTGCTTCTGTCCCCAGCAGGCCTTCACGTGTGGGGTGAATGTCTTTGCTTTGTCTCCTGACTTAATGTGTGTATGCAGTCCAGCTTCCGTAATGTTCTGGTGACTTCAACTGATCACGACTGGCCTCCGGACACTGTTCAATTTACGGTCTGTAGGGGAGGGGTAGGCTGTACTGCCCCTGAGAGCATGGCCAAGCTTGGTTTAATTACTAGTGTAACCTTACTAACAGAGCAGTTTGTAAATCCTGTGCCTTAGATAAGGTAGCAAAGGTATCTTAGGAGTCAGTTTCTTCTTTCTGACATCTTTTCTCCCTCATGAGCCACCCTAAAGCTCCATGGGCAAGTCCCGTGTGCCTGGTGAGCTCAGACCTGTTTGACATCTGAGGGTTCATTCATAATCTTCACTTTAATTCAGAGTCTGTTTTGGATGGCTGGTCAGCAGCTGAAAGACTCCAAGGTACTGAGGTTCACGCAATTCCTAGGCTCAGTCTGATTCTCCTCGGTTCCTGCAATACTTGCTGCCTTGACCGCGCTCTCTCTGTAAAACTCCAAGGTTATGCTATGCTTGGGTTCCCAGATGGGTCAGTGGATGCATCCTAGGGTTTATATGCTAGTGTGTGTATGCAGCAAGAACAGACACCCCTTGCCATACTGCCTGAACCACAGTTGTCTGTAATGCAGAGACCCTGCAGATCCTGTCGCGCAGCACTCACGCTCAGCCTCGGCAGACCCAGATGAAAATAGAGCAGCCTCTGCTGAACTCTGTAGAGGTCTCTGTGTTAGAGATCAAGGTGGGAGGCATCCTCAGCTGAGTGACTCTGGATGTGTGTGGATGCAGAGCAGAGTGTGAACTCCTCTCCTTCTAGTGAAGGCTGATGGTGTCCAGTACTGCAAGTGATGTCCTCTCCCCTGCTGTTCCTTCATAGTGACCATGATGATGAAGTTGCAAGTTTGGCTTCTACGTCAGGTGGATTTGGTGCCAAAGCGTCTACGCAGAGGCTGCCTGTGAAGGACTGGAAAGCCAAGGCATCTCCTCGGGCTTCCCCAAAGCTAAAGCGGAAGGGCAAGAAAGATGACGGGTACGCGGGGCTTGCCAGGATATGAGTGGCTGTGGGACCAGCTGTGCAGGACCTGACAGAGCTGATAGCAGCAAGGCTAGGGTCTGAGGCTGGGTTCTGGCCAAGTGTTCCCAACCCTCATCCTGTTTTGCAAACAGGAGCAACCCCACAGAAAGTGTTGCTGGCTACTCAGACATGGGCTGCTTGTTACTTAGAGGTGTGGGAGGAGGTTGTGCCCTGCCTTTCCAACTGGGACTCAAAATCCAAAGTGTAGCCTGGGCTTCAGAAGAATTCTGGGGAGGTAAATTGCACATTGGGTGGGGGACACTGGATCCACTTGCCAGTTTCATTGAAGGCTTCATTGGAACTGTGACACTGAGTATAGCTTAATAAGGCCTCGATTTCTGCTTGGCTTTTGAATACTGGCACAGTGCCTGTGTTCAGCAATACCTATCCTTTGATACCTGCTTGCTGCTTCTGTGTGTTTCTAAACGTGCCCATATGAATGTCTTGCAAGGGAAAATTGATGACTGGAAAGAGCTGCCCATGGCAAATTAGGCCAACCTGTCTGCATTAACGTGAGGAAAGTAGCACAGCTTCCCTGAGGGGCTTTCTCCTCTTCTTGTGTTCCCGTGGCTCCATGATTTGGATCTCTAGCTATGCAGGTTACAAAGAAGATGGCTTGTGGTGTTAAATTTCTGGCTGTGGTCCTTTACTGTGACACCCAGAAGTTCTTAGCCTCAGAAATGCCTTTCATTTTTCCTGCCTTAGTCCTTTTAAAGTTGCTGAATGGATGCTGTCTGGGAAATACAAATGCGTACTTTCCTTCTAGTAGTGTTTGTTCATAATTTGTGACTTTGGAATTGTACGATATTAGTGGATCAGTTCAATGTTTTTCTTTGTTGTGCTGTATGTACTGGAATGCATCACTGCTTTCTTCACCTTCAGAGCTGGAATCATTCTGGATGATTTGAAACTCATTAATTCTGTATTTAACAAGTGGGTACTAGTTGTTTTTTCTTTCCTAAATATTAGGAGACCTTCAAAGGCTCTTTGGCAAAGCCTTCCCTGGCTTTGAATTTGGAAAAGTTTGAAAAATCAGTGTATAGTGTTCTTTGAACAGTCCTCATTAAGCCTTGGCTCAAATCTGTTGTGTGTTGAAAGCAGCCCTGTGAAGGGACCAGTCTGTAAGGATGTTAAGGGCCTGGAAATAGTGGAAATGTTGGAGTTGCAGTGCCGTGGGGACTGGGACTTCCGTACTTCCCTGTTGCTCTCATATTATACTAGGCAAAACAGACGCATGAGCTGGGTATAAAATCTAAAGCAACCTGTAAAGTGTGGGATCTGTTTTGGCAGAAGACATGATCAGAGCAGTTAATTGACGTAATTGAATTACTGCTTTTCTCTTTGACTCCAGGGATGTGAACCAGTCACCAAGATCATCCAACAACCAGGTGAGTCAGAGCTTCTCCTGCCATCCCTTCCAAGGGCCTGTGCTTCAGTTCTGTTCACTGTCAGACTAAAGACCTGCTCCTTGAAGTGCCGTGGGTCCCCTGCACTTGGGCTTGGCATTGTTCCGGTCTGTGACTTGTGCAGCAGAGAAGGAGATGCTTGATGTTGTCCAGGCTGGTGGCTTCATTTTCACTTCTGAGTGTTGATTTGCATTTCTGTGTTCTCCCAAGCCCTGTTTCATCCAAAATTTTACCAGTCCTTTCCTCCTCCCTGTTGAGACAACTTGCATGCATTGGCAGCAGGATAAGCTGTTCCCAACAAACTGAGGATCACAGTGGGACTGGTTGTTGGAGTTACTTTTCCCTGTTGTTAGCACTTTTGTGTCTGTTAGAAAATGCGCTCAGCAGGGTTGTGTTCACTTTTTAAACTGCGCTTACATGTGTGTGTTTCCTTTTAGACTTTTTGAGCAGCTGAAGAGACAATTGTAGATGTGTACTTCTCTGGTTGCTTGATTATTCACAAATAAATGAGAGAGCTGAAAAAGTGCTCTAGGAAAACTCTTCCTTATTCCACTGATTGCACAGCTCCTCCATAAGCATTTGAGGTCCTTATCCAGAGACCTAAGCCCACTCTCTCCGTACCTGGCCAAAAGCGAATAGGATCTGTCTTCTGATCTCTTTTAAATGCCGAAACTTTGAAGGGGGTCTTGAATCTAAACAGTTCAGGATATTCAAAGCAAACATTTGTGAATTCCGTGTGGACACTTCTTATACCTTGCTTTATCAATTTATTTCTTGGGATTAAATTCTTAGAAATAGGCATTTAAGCTGGCCCAGTTTCTGCTTTGTGTGTTGTGCTTCAGTCTCCAGCACAGGGCTCAACTCAATACCTAGCAGAAAGCTTGACTGACCTCTTCTCCTGTTAGAAATGAGTGCTTGTCCTCTCCACACACAGGTGACACCGGAGTTCCAGGATGAGCTAATGTGTATATTGAGGAGCCAACAGCGGGAGCTCTCTGAGCTGCGTCAGAACCAGATGGAGCTGCTGCAGAGACTCACTGATCACCTTGATGCCATTCAGAGCTCCCTCATGGGCCACGTGGAGAGGGTGATTGACTCCCAGCAGGAGCAGGAGCGTATCCTTGTTTGCAAATGGTGCATGGGAATTACGGAGTGGAAGGCTGCAAGGCAGACTAGAAAAGTGAGGAAAGCTGAGGAAGTTCAGCAATCTTAGTAGCATGAGCCGTGGGTGTCATAAAAGGCCTGGATGCCGTATAACTATTTCAGTTCCTCTCGCTCCTTTTCCAAGGGAAAGATGTTCAGAAGTAGAATGGAGAAGAACTGCTACTTCCTCTATGCCCCTAAATCTTCAGGTAACCTATGACGGCCACAAGTGCTGCAATGCTGGTCTAGTTTTACATACAAGTTAGTGGGACTGTTGCCATATGCAAGATACTGGTGTACCGTCCGTTTCTGTGATGATGTAACAGTGATTTCTGTTTTCTGTATTGGTCATGGATTTTCCTTTTTGACCATCAAGTTGATATTTTCATAGACAACTCAGAGAGCTTTCTACTGAAGTTCAGAGTCTGGAGTTAGAATGAATTTTTCCCATCTGCATAACTTCCTATCTGTGCTGAGTTTTGCCAGCAGTTGAACTCTTTTCATTTGAGTTGAACTCTCTTCAGTGGAGAGATCCACCTATGTGCTTTGCAGCCAGGCATAGTTTTAGTGATGGTGAATAATTTTATACTGAAACTTTTGCCATCTCTGCTTCTGGCTGATTTGTGCTGAATGTCATACACCTCCATGGTGAATCTCGCTCTTGCTTTCCTTCTGTTTGGGAAAATGACTGTGTATTCCTGTAAGTTGTTCTTGCCACTGCTTTCTTAATTTACTGGAAGATCTTGCCTCTTTAGTTCTGTGGCCGCTTACTTTATTTAATAGCGTTTGATAGACAATGATCTAGAGTGCTTTTTTTCCTCCTAAAGATGAACACGCATCTCAGTGCATGTTAGCTCATGAGGTGTGACTAGATTTTATTAGGCCTGGGTTTACAAACGCTTCACTTATGACCAAATCCATCCTGTAGATAAGTTTTTACCAGTTTCACTTCCAATGTGTGTTGGACTCTTTGTATATTGGTTTTGGTCATATATTGGCTGGGACAGAGTTATTTTCTTCATAGCAGTTGGTATGGTGCCGTGTTTTGGATTTTGACCAAAACAGCTGATAGCAATAGCTGACACATCGGTTTTAGCTGACCGGCGTCACGGCCTTCTCTGTTTCTCATGCTGCCCTGCCAGCAAGTAGGCTGTGGGGGTGCCCAAGAAGCTGGGAGGGGACACATCCAGGACAGCTGACCTCAGCTGACCAAGGGGACGTTCCGTACTATATGACATTGTACTCAGCACTAAAAGTTGGGAGAAGAGTGAGGAAGGTGGATGTTTGGAGTTACGGAGTTTGTCTTTTCAAGTAACCATTATGCGTGATGAAGCCCTGCTTTCCTGGACGTGGCTGAACATCTGCATGCTGATGGGAAGTAGAGAAAGAATTCCTATTTTGCTTGGCTTGTGCGAGCACCTTGTGCTTTACCTATTGAACTGTCTGTATCGCAACCCATGACTTTTCTTACTTTTACCCTTCAAATCCTCTCCCTCATCCTGCTGTGGGGAGTGAATGAGTGGCTGTGTGGGGCTCAGCTGCCTATGGGGGTTAACCTGCAACATGCTGGGAGCACTACTGTCAGTCTTTTAGCTGTTTGGTTTCTCTACCTTGATTTCCAGAGCTTTTTTCTCACCCTGATAATTTGTTTGAGAGCCCTGTTGTTTCTAGGGAGGTATCAGCAACGTTCTAGACCTCTCTTTCACCAGAGCTGCAAACTTCCTCTCACCGCGCCTCTGGAGGTGAGGCTAGTGCCCATCCTTCTAGGACGGGAGTGTTGACGGTAGGGAGGAGATCTGTTGTTTGTGATCCTTAACATGCATGCTCGTTAGAGAGAAGACTGGACCGAGCACTGACGGAAGGACAGCAGCGCAATGGGCAGCTCCAGGAGCATCTGTCTCAGCAGCTCTCTCAGTCCCTTTCCACTGCTGTGTGTAACCGTCTGGAGAGGACCGTTCGTGAGGAGATGAAGAAGACAGTTCCCCAGTGTGAGTTTTGCTGCCTGGGCTCTGGAGGTGGATCTGTGCAGTTAGCCCAGAAGGGGTGGGTGGAAAGCGTGCTGTATGAAAGTGGTGGTGCTCCATGAAGCAGGAGTTAGGTACAGGAAGACTAGACATTGCACTGTGAGCTGCTGCGGGCCCCACTGTAGTCTGAGAAGAGTTGTGGGGTGGAAGGATATGAGGCTCCCAGAGGGGGGAATACCTTTCCAAATTGCATGGTCTGATCTTCCATTATAATTCACAAAGCTTTTGGAATCTACTCTGTGGAGGAAGGCGAAAGAGGCTAATAGATTTGTAAATGTTGTGATTTAACAGAAGCAAACTTCAGCTTGTCTTTGCTCTTCCTTGACACACTATCATCATCCGTGTGAATGTTTGTAGTTTGTAGAAATGCGGGTTGGAAAATCTTCTGCAGTCTTTGGTATCTGCTGTTCTGCTTGAAGTAGGGTTGCCCTCTGTCCTAAATCAGGTCAGCTGCGACTTTGTCTGGATGAGTCCTGAAAGCCTTCAAGGTTGGAGATTCCACAGCTTCTCTGGTGACTTCCAGAGCCACACCAACTTCCTGGCAAAAAGTTTCTCCTACTGTCCAACCTTAGCTTCCCAAGTCAGAGCTTGTGACCGTTGCCCATACCTGGGTCATCAGGCACCTCCAGGAATAGTTTGACTTCATTTTCAGGTTTTGAAGAGTGACACTAGGCTTAAAGCTACGACTTTTGACATGTTTCTGTTCTGACCAGGCATTTCCAAGAGCATGGACCCTGTTGCTAGCCAGCTGAGCAACACTATTGCCACCAAGCTCACTGCTGTTGAGGGGACGCTGAAAGAGAGCATCACCAAGCTAGTGAAATCAAAGGTAAGGAGAACCAGACCGTAGGTATTCCCAAGGACACTGAGTTGTGACCTGCCTGGGTAGTCACTCCTCATACCTCTTCCACTCACCTATGTCTCCAGGTGGGTCTGAGGTCACTTTAGCTGCCTGCGTTCATAGCTCTCTTCTGGTCTCATCAAGAGAGCAAGCTCTTTGTGTACTCCCCTGCCTGCTTTGCCTCGTTAGACCTTTCTTTCATTTACTGAGCTGTTCATTTTCTATTAAAGCAGAGGCTCTCGCTGGAGCGGATTGTTGTAGGGCCACCTCAGTTAGCCAAGCGGTGAAAGTTTGACTTGTTCTTTTGCTCGTTACACTGTTCTCCATTTCTACATTACTTAGGGAGCAGCAGCTTGTCAGTTACATTGGTGGGCAATGGTGGGTAGTGGGAGGGGAGGAAGGAGAGGAAGAGGAAAAGAGCCATGCCTGACTGCACCACCCTCCCTTGCTCTCAAGCTGAACTACAGGGAAATGGTGATGTTCCTGGGTAGTCCCTCAGGCAGCCCCTCAGCAAGTAGATGCTCTGCCTGCCGTAGTCGTGGTGGAGCTTAGAGGAAGTTCAGCTGCCTAGGGAATTCACACTTCTGCCTGACAGTGGACTGTCCTTGTCTGGTGTGGGTGTGTTGTGGGAACATACAATATTTGTTCACATCTTTATCCTGCAGCAGGCTGTTGTTAATTTTCTGCAACCTCTTCTGTGTGTGCTTGTAAGAACCTTACAGATAGCATTGTGAGGGCAACGGCTGATACCCTGCAGGGGACAATCCAGTCGGCCTACCGGGAAGCGTTCCAGAGCGTGGTGTTGCCAGCCTTTGAGAAGAGCTGCCAGTCCATGTTCCAGCAAATCAATGATACCTTCAAGCAGGGCACACAGGAATGTGAGTAGTCTTTCTAAGTTTTTTTCTACACAGCACGTTCATGGTGGAGACTGACAAGTTGACATATGGCTTTTAGAGTTTCAGTGGTAACTGTTTAACCTCTTAATCCATCTGTGTGGTCTGAAAGCATTTCCTTCCACTCTTGGGAAATGGAAACATGATTGAGGAGATTTTTATAGGTGGTATTATAAGAACAGAGATTTACATCTGGTCTTTGTAACCTATGTCGCAAAACACTTGGTCTCATTGTGTGACTTCATCTCTTGAGTAGCAAAGCCCAGCTGTAGATTTACTCCCACCCTAAAACCCAGCTATAGAATTACCCCCATCCTGCCATCAGGAAGGTGATGTATGTAGAAGGCAACACTCCTGTGTAATCTCAGATGGCACGCAGAACTGGGGACATCTAGAGAAGGATACAGGGATGACCAGAGGTTAAATGGTGGCTGAACAATGTAGTCACAGTCAGCCTGGAAAAAAGAAAACTATACCCCTCAGTAAGGAAAGGTGTGCGCTGATGCACTGGAGAAGATTTTTTTCTTGTGTTTAGGTTTGGTATCCAGTTCATTGGACTTCTGGGAGGCCAGACAGGTATTGTTCTGCAGGGCTGTTCTCTAAGTGCCAGCATAAGCAACTTCTGTTGTCCCTAGACCTGTAGAGCGTCTCCAGCTACTGTTTATTTTGCACCCTTAGTTTTCCTTACAAGTCTCCCACAAGTACATAGAGCTGCTTCTCCGTTTTCATCAGTCCGGTTTACAACATAGTTAAAAATACAGCTTTTTGATCTCTACAAACATCATTTTTTTGACAAAAAAATGTTCCTCTTCTTTCTCTTACTAACTTAATTGGCATTGAACTCCATCAGTAGTGCAGATTACAACTCATATTGTGTATGAAATACTCGCACCCCCACCTTTATCTTGCTATCAACAAACAGTGCCTGTAAAGGTCTATTGCAAGAGGATTCTCAGCTTTACTGCTGTGTCATAAAATCCCGTGCGATGCAGAGGATGGAAGCAGGGTTTCTATGTTAGCATAGCACAGCCCAAAAAAAGGCTTGTGCACTTTCCCTTCTCCCACACTTGTACACTGGCTCGGTCACTGGTTCTGCTGGAGAATGTGTGGAGCCTGGCAGAAGAATTTTGTCCCTGACCACCTCTACAGTTCTGATGGACAAAACGTCTTCCTCTTTGGTTGTTGCAGACATCCAGCAGCTTGAGACTCACATGAAGAACAAGAAGGCGCGAGAACAGGAGGCCCGGGACCCGTTGCTGAATCAGCTTCGACAGCTCATCAGCACCTTCCAGAGCACCACCGAGCAGCTGGCTTCCACTGTCACAGCCAGCGTACATGCTGAGGTGCAGCATCAGCTGCATATTATCGTGGGCAAGTAAGTTGGCAGCCGGGCTTGTTGAAAGAGATGTCAGTGAGAGGCACGGGTGCATAACGAAACCTCTTCCTGCTTCATTGTGGAAATGAGCCCTTTGACCCCAGTGCTGTAGGGCTGCTTGTTAGATCCGTGCACGGTATGACGAAGCACGTGGGCTGGTGTAACTGTTTCCCTGTAAGGCACTAAACAAAGACCACAGAATATTTCAACCAGCTGTACCTCTGCTGTGTGTGGGAGCTTGGCCCCTGCTTTTCACAGTGTCCCATGTACATGTTGGAGGACCTAAGGCAGCCCAAAAGCACACTCGCATCAGACTAGCCTTTCTGTTCTGAAATGATTTTTGGGTCTTTTGAAGGCTTTTCCTCTTTACTCTGTGTCCTGAGACATACCAAAAGTTTTGCAGGCTGCTCTGTCCTCCCAGCTGTTCTGCAGCAATTCCTCTTGGCTGTCCTGGTTTCAAGATGTGATCTTGGCAGCGTGTGCCTTCAGCATTTGCAAACCATGAAGCTGGTGGCAGGTCGGCAGCATTAAGACTGGCTTGGCTGGTGGTCACCTGCAGGGCAGAATGCCCCCATCTATTTTAAGCTATCGGAGCATATGTCTGAGTACACAGGGGTCATCAAGGGAGAGCAAACGTGCCAGGAAGGATACCAGACTAAATTACAGCCTTGCTGCATGTGCTGTTTGCTCCCAGGGAAGCCCTGCTACTCTAGCTGCAGTAGAGCAGGTCTGATGCTTTTGTACCCTTTGTAAGAGGGATCCCGCTCTTGGGGGAACACTGCATGTAAGAGATTGATGTAGAAAGCTGGGCCCTTTCATAGATGTACCTAGAGCCTAGTCACCTTGCTTGTAGGCCAGATATACAGTGTTTTAAATCTTTGGTATAATAGGAATTAATTATTTCAGGAATTAATCAATTCCCTGGAGCATTACTTTTCCACACTGAGTCTCAGCATCTTCAATGTGCACCCTGGGATGTTGTGTTGTTGCCACAGTGCTTCCTTGGGCAGCATGTTTCTGATGCCTGTGCCTCAGAACAATTTGTATCAACCCTTTGGGAGCAAGCAAGCAAGCCTGTGCTTTCTCACTGCTACAAGCTTTGCTCAACGTAGTCCCTCAGCTCTTCATTTTCAGATAAACCTTTGTTTTCTTTCAGCCTGCAGGAGTCTATTTTGGCCCAGGTGCAGAGAGTCATTAAAGGAGAAGTGAGCCTGGCTATGAAGGAGCAGCAAGCAGCAGTGACCTCAAGCATTGTCCAGGCAATGCGCTCAGCAGCAGGGACTCCGATCCCCTCTGCTCATTTGGACTTCCAGTCTCAGCAAACTCACATCCTTCAGCTGCTCCAGCAGGGGCACCTCAACCAAGCTTTCCAGCAGGTACAGAGGCTTCCTTGTAGTGAGCAGCACTGCTTGCTGGGGGGCAAAGTGAGGGGAAAAATGGCTTCTTGAGGTGGGGACACAACTCCACAAAACTCAGAGTTGGCTGAAAAGACCTGTGGCTGCAGACTGCTGAAGGGGTGCAGTTGCAGTCACACAGGCCAGGCCAGAGCTGTGTCTGCACCATGATTTGGTGGCAGTTAAGTTCCTTCTTCCTTGCACCGTCAGGCCAGGATCAATGCTGCAGTAAGCCAGATGACTGCCATCAGCACCCCTGAAGAGCAACAGCTTCGTAAGCCTCTCCAGGCAGATCTGCCAGCTGGGGCCTGACCTGTCGTTGCCTTTGACTATCTAGGCAGATCCATTTGAGCTGCTGCAGACACACTGCACTGGGAATAGTAGCAATGCTGTGTTGGTGAGCTGCAAACGTGGCCCTGTTCCATGCTGCTAACTGACCTGCTCCCCTCTGTCTTGTGGACTAGCAGTCCTCCATGATCAGCTTAGAACAGACACAGGTGTCTGAGTGTAGACGAAACCTAAACAGGGTCCTGTTTGCACATACGGTGGGGTTTGCAGAGAGCTCTGCTCCCAGAGGAGGCTGGCAGACACTGAACTGCCCCAGGGCAGATGGCTGTCCCAGGCACTGTCCTGCGTTTTTCACCTGCCTGTTTCCTCTCCATCTCAAGCTGTATCTTCCTTGCAGGCTCTAACAGCAGCTGATCTCAACCTGGTCCTGTATGTTTGTGAGACAGTGGATACTCAGCAAGTGTTTGGACAGCATCCATGCCCGCTGTCCCAGCCTGTGCTGCTCTCTCTCATTCAGCAGCTCTCCTCGGATTTGGGTACTCGTACGGAACTGAAGCTGAAGTGAGTATGATCAGAGCACTGGGTTTGAACCTATGCAGATGTATTCCTGGCTCTGGCTTTAAACTCGCTGTGTGTGAGTGGAAGGTGGTGCTTCTACAAAGGCTGCAACTTCTGCGGCCTGTTACAGGCAAGCGAACATCCCGTGATGACTTCAAAAAAGATACAGGCATTGCAACAGAAAGCTTTGCTGCCCAGAGGTAGTCATAGAAGGGGTACTTAGCTGCAGGTCCTGTTAGCTCCTAGTATTGGAGTCTGCAAATATTGTTGGCACTCTGTACAGTGATCGCCTTTAACCAAGGAAACATTCCCATGTGGGTAAAAGGGGAGGGGTAGTGCCGTGCTCCCTAGATAGCTTAACATCCAGAGCCACTTTGCTCTGTCTGCAGTTCTTAACCCATCACTGGACTCTGTGTAGGCAGTTTCTCATCGTGACTGCTGGAGAGGTTCAGTGGGAGGTGGCAGCAGGAGCTACTGGAAGTAATGTCTGTTAGATGTACTAAGCAAAGCTTGTGTGACAAAGTAGTGACTGTGCTGATACTTGCCATGAACATTTTTAGATTGTGAGTCAAAACCCTGTTAGCTGCCCTGAAAAACAAACTTGTTAAGGTACCTGCAGGTTTTGACCATGGCTTGCATGGAAATTATCTTAAATTGAGTTCTTATCTCAAGTGAATACTAAGGATAGAGGCTCAAGCCAGAAAAGATGAAAAAGCACTTTAAATTACAGAAGCGCTCATAAGCAGAGTTAAAGTTGCTGCTAGGTTCAAGCTGATCTGCCAGTGAATACCTTTTGTGGTGACCACACTGGCTTACTCAGGCTGTGACTTGAAACTTTTGATGGCCTGTCTGAACTTTTGAATGGCTTGGTGGTGAAATTCTTGATTATTTTTTTTTCTCCCACACCTCGCTGGATAGGCACAGTTACATTGGAAGAAGACCTTAAATATGTCCCTGTGTGAAATAAGCCTCAGTGCTGAGGATTTTTCCTGTATAACAAATGACTAAATCTGCTTATGCTAAAAAGCCAAATCAAAGAGAATGTATACAGAGCTCTGACCAGGTATGGCCTGTGGCCAAGTGCCACCTACAGCACTGCAGTGAGATGTAGCTTGCTGTTCCGCCTGCTTGGTTGAGGCAGCCAGGTTGTGTAGTATGTACTGCAGCCTGGAAAATACTGGCTGCCCTTGCACGTTCAAGAGTGGATAGCTGGACTCTGCTGAAAGTCAGAGCTGTTTATTTTTTGATGGCTGAACTTATGGCACCGAGTGGTGTTCTGTGGGGGAGCGGAATTGTGCATCTGCAGTGCTAAAGTGAACGGAATTGGACTGGGGTCTCGTGTTGAGTTTGGTTCTAACCCTGGTCTCTCTCCTTCAGTTACTTGGAGGAAGCGGTGATGCACCTGGACCACAGTGACCCCATCACCCGAGACCACATGGGGTCAGTCATGAACCAGGTGCGGCAGAAGCTCTTACAGTTCCTGCAGGTGGAACCCCACAACACGCTGAGCAAGCCTGCCCGCCGCCTCATGATCATGCTTCAGGGCCTGGTCACTCCTGGCATGACCTAGGAGAACCTGGCTATCTCGTGGGCTGCTCCGTGGAAGCCCACCCAGCAGATCCAGTAGTTACTAACCACCTATGGCTTGTGTTAAGAGCTCTTGCCAGGAAATCTATCAACATGTGTGTGATGTCTCTAAGGCGAATGCCATCTGTGTATAGTCCCAGATAGTCACTGAACGCTCACTTGGCTTATTTTCCTAAATAGCCTCTTTTTGAGACATTTAAGTCTCTTCTTCACCTGCCCATCCATCCCTGAGGCCTGGCTGGCCTTCCAAGTTGCATCCAGCAGAAGCCAGTGGATTTTTTAACCCCTTTGGTTTGGAGTCTGCTGCTGTCAGCAGAGGAGGAAGGTGTGTGCTGAGCCCGAAGGAAGGGGCTCCTTGGTGGCCAGAAACTAGTACGTGTGTCACAGTCAAGGACTCGAACCCTTCCTCGCTGGAAGCCGC